>OZ012741.1:245113276-246313276 GCA_963859935.3 Lathyrus sativus
TCCTCTTTGGCTCCTTTGGAAAGTACATTGTTCCGAGGGTCTTATAAATGCTATTTAATTTTACTCCACTTCCAAAGTGGGACTTATTTGAAGCATTTATTGCCAATTAACTATATCACTCACTTTGTCATTTTGGAACAACTTAATGGAAATAAATATTCATTATTTCCAACAATCCCCCACTTGTTCTAATAATGACAAAATAATAATTCCAGAAATGACACATAAGAAGTGTTAATACAGTTAAGTATCTTTCGATTTTAAACTTAACCTTAGTTAGGATAACACAAAGTTTAATCGGAATATTAGGTAGCAATGCTTTTAAACCATGAATCCATATGAATAGACCGGTGTTACCTTACACACACTCCTTAAAGATTCTTCCTCTGCATAACTCGCTTAGCACTTATTTATGGCCATGTGCTATCCTGTTTCGTGAATTTTTTTATGAGAGAAACTCCAACTCTCACTTTGAGACGGCACCATCTTAGAATTCACATAGGTGAAATTCATATTGTATCTGTTTCCAATAGATACGTACCCTCGGTATTGAACTTCATTAAGAGTTTAAAATAAAACTCAACCCTCATTTCCAAGGTCAACATAATTACGAAATGTTAGACAATTATCCAAATCAACGACTTGTTATTACCTATTGAAAATCTTAAAGTTAATGTTCTGTTAACTTAAGATTGGGTTGCCGCCGTTGTCGGAACTCTTACTCAAGGAGTTTCAACCCCATACCTCTCGAGGTTGTTTTTACTAAGTCTCTGGCCAGTGGCTTAGCAAACGGATCAGCCAAATTATAGCTTGTTCGTATAAACGTGAGTGAAATGATTCCATCCTTAATCAGTTTTCTCACGAACGAATGTCTAAGTCCTATATGCCTAGACTTTCCATTATACACTTCGCTAAATGCTCTTGCCAAAGTGGCCTGACTATCGCAGTGTATCATCACTTTTGAAACGTTGTCTTTAGCCAATGGAACTTCCAAAAGAAGATCCCTCAACCACTCTGCTTCTTGACTAGCGGAAGCGAGAGCCACGAACTCTGATTCCATGGTCGAAAGAGTGATGCATGTTTGTTTCTTGCTCTTCCAAGAAATTACTCCTCCAGCTAGTGTAAATATCCACCCAGTTGTAGATTTATGATCTCCTACATTAGAGATCCAACTCGCATCGGTATATCCTTCTAATATAGCAGGAAACCTACCATAATGAAGGCCAAGATCTTTGGTTTTCAACAAATAACCAAATATCCTCGTGATTGCCTTCCAATGTTCATTACTTGGATTACTAGTAAATATACTCATTTTACTAACTGCAAACGATATATCGGGTCTGGTACATTGCATTAAGTACATAAGACATCCAATCGCACTTGCATATTCTAATTGAGCCACTGCTCTTCCATCATTCTTTTCAAGTTTGATTACATGATCAAATGGAGTAGTTACTTCCTTGAATTTCAGGTGTTTGAACTTATCAAGCATTTTCTCAATATAATGTGTTTGATTAATTTCATAACCCCCACTATTTCGCTTAACTTTTATTCCTAAAATTGTGTCAACAAGTTCAAGATCTTTCATCTTGAAGGTGGAAGTTAGAAACCTTTTTATTTCTAAAATTCCGTTAAGTTTATTGCTAATTATTAGCATGTCATCAACATAAAGACACAAAAATATTACAGTGTTATTATACACTTTTGTATATAAACACTTGTCACAAGAATTAGGAATAAATCCATTTGACATTATCGTAGAGTCAAACTTTTGATGCCATTGTTTTGGTGCTTGTTTTAAGCCATATAGAGATTTGACAAGTTTGCACACCTTTTGTTCATTTCCTGGAAGGACGTATCCTTCTGGTTGTTCCATGTAGATTTCCTCATCGAGATCTCCGTTTAGGAACGCTGTTTTAACATCCATTTAATGAACAATCAGATCATTCAAAGATGCTAAAGCAAATAACAACCTTATAGTGGTTGTTCTTGCTACAGGTGCATAAGTGTCAAAATAATCTATACCTTCCTTTTGTCTAAATCCTTTTGCCACTAATCTTGCTTTATAAGTGTTTAATGTACCATCACTATGATATTTCTTTTTAAACACCCACTTGCATCCAATGGGTCTTGATCCCTTTGGTAAATCAACAAGTTCCCAAGTGTGGTTGGACATAATTGAATCCATTTCATCTCGCAGAGCATCTTTCCAAAAAGAGGAGTCTCTTGAAACTATTGCTTCCTTATAAGTTTTAGGATCTTCCCCTACTTGAAGAATTACCGGAATGTTTTTAATAAAGTTTGTACTATTCCCTTCAACCAGATAAAATGAAATGGATTGAGAATCAATTTCGTCTGGTCCTAGGTTCTTTATTTTCCGGACTCTTTTGCTTATCCTAGGTTCGGGTTGTGATTCAATGATTCGAGATGTGCCTTCAGGTTGTATTTCTATAATTCGAGAAGAGTCTTCTTCACAAGATTCTTTATTCTTAGTGATAAGATTTTCAAAGAATTCTACATCCCGGGATTCAACAATAATATTAGACTCTAAATTTAAAAGTCTATATGCTTTGCTCTTTTGCGCATATCCTACAAAGGCACATCTTATCCCTCGAGGACCCAACTTGGTTCTTTTAGGATCCATGTTTTTGTAGTATGCCACACACCCCCACACCTTAAAATAGTCAATATTAGGTGTCATGCCCTTCCATACCTCATATGGAGAAATTCCAGTTTTCTTTAAAGGAATTCTATTTATTATGTGACAAGCGGATAATAAGGCTTCGCCCCACAAATTGAAAGGTAGTTCGGAATGCACTAACATGGCATTCATCATTTCTTGATATGTTCGATTCTTTCTTTCGGCTATGCCATTTTGTTGTGGTGTTCTAGGCGCCGAACATTCATGTGTTATACCGTGTTCTTCACAAAATGCATCAAATTCAGTAGAAAAGTATTCACCGCCCCTATCACTCCTAAGGACTTTTATACTTCTACTTAATTGATTTTCCACTTCTGCTTTATAAATCTTAAAGGTATTAAAAGCCTCATCTGTATGCTTTAAGAGATATACATATGTGTATCTGGAGCAATCATCAATAAATGTAATGAAATATCTATTTCCCCCACGGGTCAACATGCCATTAAATTCGCACAAGTCTGAATGTACAAGATCAAGCAGATTTGTATTTCTTTCAACACTTTTGAAAGGTTTCTTAATCATTTTTGATTTAACACATAATTCGCATTTATTGAAATCATTGATATTACATGATATCAAGCCAAATTTAATTAGTCTCTTCATTGAACTGATACCAATATGTGCTAATCTATTGTGCCATAAAGTAACTGAATCAAGCATGTAAGCAGAATTAGAAATTTCATTAATCATATTATCGGTAATACATAGTTTGATCATTCCTTCAGCGGAATATCCTTTTCCAACAAATACACCATTACGGGTCAAAATAAGTTTGCCCGAGTCATACACAGATTTAATACCCGGTTTTCCCAATAAATCCCCACTAACAAGATTCATATTCATGTCTGGGACATGAAGCACATTGACAAGAGTAACTTTCTTTCCATAAGTGAAGTTGAGTTCGACCGTTCCGGTTCCAACAACTTTAGATCGTACTTCATTTTCCATTTGGACTTCTTGTCCATCATTTATCTCAGAATATGTTTTGAATGCAGCCCTGTCATATGAGACATGAACCGTGGCACATGTATCATACCACCAGCCTTGGACTTTGCCTTTGATTGCCATAATTTCGCTCACAGTAGCAATTATATCATCATTAGAATTAACTGCATTGATCTCCTTTTTTGATTTATTTTTCCTGCAATCTCGAGCATAGTGTCCAGGTTTTCCACATACAAAGCATCCACTTTTCGGACCCTTCGGACCACCAAAATTCTTGAACTTGGTATGTTCCCTTTTTGGTGCGAGATGATTTTTCTTGACATCATGTTTTTTCTTTTCCTTGTTGGTCACAGCATTGGCTTTGGAAAGACCCGTAGATTCTGATTTTTCCCTATCCTTCGATTCCTCCTCGATTCGAAGATGTTTCTGGATTTTCTCCAAGGAAAAATCATCAGAACTGTGCAACAGTTTCTTTTTATAGCCTTTCCACGAAGTTGGTAACTTAGCGATGATTGCACCAACTTGAAAAGTTTCAGGAATGTCTATTTTCACCGCTTTGATTTTGTTCACCAGGACTTGCAATTCGTGCACTTGGGGAAGTATGGGCTTAGAATCTATAAATTTAAAATCAAAGTATTTGGAAATTAAGAACTTCTTCGTACCTTCTTCTTCGGCTTTGAATTTAAACTCCAGCAAATTCCATATGTCTCTAGCCGACGGATTGTCCGTGTATAGGTCGTATAGGCGGTTAGACAGCATGTTCAGAATATGTCCTCAGCATAGCAATTCGTCCTCCTTTCGCAGCATGCGCTCCTTCTTGAGTTGGTCAGAATCATCTTCAGTTGGTTCTGGAATTGGTGTTAGATCAGGATTCAAGACATAGTGAACCTTGAGTGCAGTAAGCAGGAATGTCATCTTGTCTTGCCATCTGGTAAAGTGTTTCCATCGAAGCGATCCAATTTGACAAGATCCTGATTCATAACTTTGATGCTTGAAACAGCAGCGTCGGAATCCATGATACAAATACTTTTAAGATTGTTAGATAATTCTTCAAGGTCGAATGGATCCAGACTGAATCGTGAACGAAATCACTTTCCTTAAAAGTATTTCAAGCACACTCTCAAATTGTCTTAGAGTTGGAACGGCCTGAATACCCAGGATAAGTCAGCCTTTTCTCGAAACTGCACAAGACTGGTGAAGATTTGAATGCAAGGAAAACGTTTGGAATTATATAGAATAGGATATCAAATTTTTGGAGTATTTGATTTCGAAGTAACAAGTATATATTTATAGCCATGCATGTGTCGTTTCGGAAGTTTGCAACTCTTCATGAAACAACACTTTCTAATGAGCATTTGCAATGGTTCAAATAAACTTCGAATTCAAACTCTAGGCAACGAATAAAATCTGGAGCGATGACTAAAACAAATACGCAGTATCCCGGCCGAAGGCCGGAGCGCCACCGGCGCCGCCTCATTAACGCCGCGAATAGCCCGATTGCTCTGATGCGTCATGCCTAAGTGCTCAAGTGCCATCTACAAGCCACCACTAGCGCCTCTACGCCCATGCCCTCGGATCCGGTTCCAGAGCCGGAGCCGGTGTCGCCGGTGGCGACACCGGCGAGGGGTGTTTTGTATGAGACAAGTGACATAAGGCTTAGGACCACCACATATGACTATGTGGCACTTTATCCTCTTTGGCTCCTTTGGAAAGTACATTGTTCCAAGGGTCTTATAAATTCTATTTAATTTTACTCCACTTCCAATGTGGGACTTATTTGAAGCATTTATTGCCAATTAACTATATCACTCACTTTGTCATTTTGGAACAACTTAATGGAAATAAATATTCATTATTTCCAACAGTTGTGTCGTGTGTGTTGGCTCGTGGCATTGTGAGTGATGGTTTGTAGGAATTATGATTTCTTACGGCTGACTTTGCTTTTGTATTTACAGGTACAGGTTTGGTGAATGGTGGAAGATAGCAGCAGGTTTTGTATTATGGCTAGCAATGGAGCCGTAGTAGCTTGGCAAGGTTTATGATGGTGCATTATATGTTGACGGTAGACGATCTATATGCACAATGGTCGTTTTTGTAGTTTATGGAAGGATTCCATGTATGGTTGTAGGCCCTTAAGCTCTTTGAGAATGTGCTTGGAAGCCATGGAAGCGACTTAGGAGTTTCAGATCTTAAAGGTGAGGCTATGGGAGGATACAGTAGACACGTTGGAGTTAATGACGAATTTTGATAATGTGATAAAATTGCAGCCTTGTAAGAAATGATTCCTCCCACCCATAAATTAGAAATGCCAAAAGTTGGAAGATAGAAAGCAGATGTAATTGATGGCCTTGTGAAATTTATTATGGCATTTGTTCTTTTGTATTAATTTTGTTTGGGCAATTTGAAATGTTACTGAAATACACTGCTTCAGATTATTTTGCATTTAATGTCTCTCTAAAAAAATGAATGATTGATGAAGGCAATGCTACAATCCTTTGAAGATGATGAAATCCTCACTTTTGCGTTCTTCATCCTTGTAGTGATTTTTCAATGCAATAAATATCTTTTGTAACCGCTCTAAATCAACGTACCAAACCTTCTCCTTTGACTTGTATCTCTTGTATAAGAATGAACCATCTTGACTTTTGGATTAGTATTACTTATATTTGGCCTACCCGAATCAACACATTTGGATTATAATGAACTTGAGTGGGAATGTTATTGATTTTTCATCTTTAGAACAATGATGAACCTGTAGATGCTTTTGATTGGCTGCATTTTGTGGCAAAACATTAGAGTGTATATGAATGTCGTGACTGATGTTATGACATACACTAAGAGTATTATGCAGGGTAAGTGAAGTTGGATGTCATAACCGGATGCTGTAACTTTGATCGTATGACATCAGGCGTGCAGTTTTAGTTTTCTGGTATTTAGAATGAGGAAACTCAGGCTAGAATACAGGAAATATTTTAGAAGCTCAAGCTGGAAGTCAGGAAACATTTTAGAAGCCCTGGCAAAATAAAATGTCCCTGACCTAACTGGTAAGGATGCAGATTCGTGAAGAGAGGTTTGGGTAAACCTAAATTCGGCACAAAGGCCCTAAGGATATTTGCTGCTATAAATAACAAGAGGATGAACCTTAATAAAGTGGAGAGCCAGCAGAGAGGTAAAGGAGTGTATTTTGTGAGTGAAGAGGTTTGCTCTTCACGTGTATCTAGGAGTCTTAGGATTCCTTGTGTGCCAAGCAATTGTATGTTGTATAATTGCTTTGGTTATTGTGTATGAACAGGTGTGTTCATTGTGTCACTCAAAGCTGTTAAGCAAGAGTGTGTCTCACTTGATCAAAGTTGTGAAGCAAGATTAAGGTGTGTTTGAAGTGAGTCTTCATATCTCTTTTGTAATTGTGAATTGTTTATCACTGCGGTGATTGAGGGGGAGTGAGTGGGAAACTCTGGTCTAGTGGTCTCTAGGCTGAAGTGTCATTTGGTAGGTCTTAAGTGAAGAGTGCAAACTGGGATTGTTTGACTCTGAATTAATTCTACTGATAGTGGATTTCCTCCATGGCTTGGTAGCCCCCAGATGTAGGTGTGGTTGACACTGAACTGGGTGAACAATTATGTGTGTTATTTATTGCTTTCCATTTACAGCTTATTATTAAGTGCAGTAGTCTGTGTTACATTGGATGTCATAACATCCGTGATAACATCCATCGTGTGCTTTCCAGAATTTCAGAACCAAGCTTAAAACGCAAGCCTTTTCCGGATCAAATGCGTTCAAAATTGAACCAACCAAATTTTATCCCTCAGAACCCTTCCTTTGAATAACATGAAGCTTGGATCGATCCATGAAATCTATCGTGAACCAATATTTGCAAAACATGAATCACTCTTGGATTTGAAATGAGTTAAAACTTTGAGTCATAGTTGCATCTTGAATTCATAACGAACTTGGAACGAATTTGTATTGAAAATTATGAATTAATAAATCGATCTTTGAATTAAACCCCGAAATCAGAGGTATTATGAAATGAGATAGGAGCTTCAAAATATTGCACGAAACCCTAATGGAATCTTGATGATCTTTAATCATGAAGCACCTTCTTTGGTACAATCCGAGAACTTGACTCACCCACAACTGGCCTGACTTGGCACAAAATCCTAATTAAGTCCTCAGTCAAACATCACCTAAATCCTACACTGTGACCTTAATCGTGAAACAAATTCTTGCATAACTAAGATTAGGTCACCGCCAAATGAACTTCAACATATACTACACTCATTCCTGACCTGACAACATTTCCTGAAACTTGACTCGAACTTGCAAAATCTCGAGTAGGAACAACGTATTTTTGGATTTTTGGAATTTGGTTAGTGAATGGATATACGGATGAAAATTATACACAGGTAGGACAAATTTGGGGTATGACAGGTACATGATCAAAGGTCGTCTTGGCACTGGAGGCATCAAGATCGGTGGTTCTTGCAGATAGTCTTTTTATTTTTTTCAAAAGCTCTCTAAGAATTATCATTCCACACAATAGCTTGATCTTTCCTGAGTAGTTTGAAAATGGGTTCACAAGTGGTCGTCAGATGAGATATGAATCTTGCAATGTAATTCAATCTCCCAAGGAAACCTCTGACTTCTTTTTTAGTTTTAGGCGTCGGCATGTCTTGGATAACTTTGACTTTATCTGGTTCGACTTCAATCCCCTTTTGGCTTACAATAAAACCCAGTAGCTTGCTAGATCTCACACCAAAAGTGCATTTGTTAGGATTTAGTCTCAGTCTGAATTTTCTTAGTCTTGCAAAAAGCATTTCCAGATGAATGAGGTGCCCCTCCTCAGTTTGGGATTTTGCAATGATATTGTCTACATAGCATTCAATCTCTTTATGTATCATGTCTTGAAAGAGAGTAACCATAGCTTGTTGATATGTCGCGCTTGTGTTCTTATGTCCGAATGGCATAACTTTGTAGCAGAAAGTTCCCCATGGAGTGATGAAAGTTGTCTTTTCCATGTCTTCTGGCGCCATCTTGATCTGATTATAGCCAGAAAACATGGCCATGAATGAAAAGACAGAGAGCTGGGTTGTTTTATCTACTAGTACGTCAATGTGCGGCAGAGGAAAATCGTCCTTTGGACTCGCTCTATTGAGATCTCTGAAGTCAATGCACATTCGTACTTTCCCATCTTTCATCGGCACGGGAACAATATTTTCTACCCATTGTAGGTAATTTGATACTGCCAAGAAACATGCGTCTAGTTGCTTTTGGACTTCCTCTTTGACCTTAAAGGACATCTCTGGTTTTGTTCTCCTTAATTTCTGCTTCACCGGCGGGAAATCCTCCTTGAGGGGTAGTTTGTGCACTACAATGTCTTCATTCCAACCGGGCATGTCTTTGTAGGACCAAACAAACACGTCAACGTACTCTTGTAGCAACACGACCAGCTTTGTCTTCACCTCTACTTCTTAGGTAACACCTATCTTGATCTCTTTGGCGTCATCTTTAGTTTCGATGTTGACGACTTCAATCTCTTCTTGATACGATTGAATGACCTTTGACTCTTGTTTTAGAAGTCTAGCCAACTTTTCTAGGAGATCACAATCTTCCTCGTAGTTTTCATCAGCATGGTAAATTAGGTTATCAAAGTTATATCGGACCATAGCAGAATTGTTATCAACAGGTACATGAGAATATTTGCACGATCGATGATTTCATGCCTTTATTTTAAGAAAAATGAAGAAAAAAATGCTAAAAACAATGCCTTTTTAAAAAAAAAATGAAAGAAAGAGTGTGCAATTGAATGCAAAAGTTATTTATTAATGATAAGTTCATGCTTTTAAAAGAAAAAGGGCCCTACAACATGATCCATATGCCTTGGGCAGAGCATAGGATTTCAAGAAAATAGAAAAAATAGGGAATTACTCTTCTACTAGAATAACTTAAGGAATCTCCACAACACTCCAATTGCTCAGCACTTGATTGGGTGTTCTTGGGTACACCATACACAGTTCTTTAAGCACGCCATCTTTGGTGTCTAGAAATGTGACTTGACCATCATCAAGATGGCCTCCACTAGTAAAAACTAATGGAGTTGTAAGTCCTTTACCTCTGTCAGAGGTGTTCTTCTCTTGCGCTTTCTGCTTGCTAGTATAACCTAGACCAACTCCATTTTTGTTAACTGGCAGCTCCAACACTCTGCCCCATCCTTGAGGGTGTCCTTCTTCAATAAATGTCTTCGCATCCTTCCAGGTTACGATTGAAGACACAAGTTTCTCATGAATCATCTCAACATTAATCACTTCAAAGGCTTGGAACGGAGTCTCGTGCACTTCTCCTCCCACCTCAACATACCGAAAAGAAGCTAGGTGGCTTACAAGAATATCTCCTTCCCCTTAAATGACAACCATTTGGTTATTAATCATGAATTTGAGCCTTTGATGAAGGGTTGATGTCACAACACCAGCTGAATGGATCCATGGTCGGCCGAGAAGGCAACTGTAGGCAGGATATATGTCCATCACATAAAATGTGATAATAAACGTACGTGGATTAATCTTAATTGGGAGATCAACCTTGCCAATTACAATTTTCTTGGCTCCATCAAAAGCCTTCACAATCGTCTAACTTGGCTATAATGTAAGCCCTTCAATTGACAACTTACACAATAAATTTTTAGGTAACACGTTTAGTGATGACCCAATATCAACTAGAACTCGAGAGAACATAGCATCTACACATTCCACAGAGATGTGCAAGGCCTTATGATGATTCTTACCCTCATGGGGTAATTCTCCGTCATTGAAACTCAGAATATGGCATGAAGCTATGTTCCCTACAACTTCTTCAAATTGCACCACTGATATTTCTTGAGGCACATGTGCGGCCTTCAAGAATTTCAATAATGTCTCTTGGTGAGTTTTCGAACACATGATCAATGACAACATGGAGATCTTTGAGGGAGTTTGATTGAGCTTATCAATCACATTGTAATTACTTTTTTTTTATAATCCTTAGAAACTCTTATGCTTCATCACTAGAGACAATTTTCTGTTTGGAGGACTGCCCCTGTTCAACGATGACCTACTTTCCAGTATCTTTGTTAACATTACCATGGTTATTGATGGGTGATATTGTTGGTGCAAAAATTCTACCACTTCTGGTGACGCCACCAGTCCCCACAATGTTTTCCACTATCTTCTTCTCCTCTAAGATATCTTCTTCTCTAACCTTCTATCCATTAATAAAGACAGCTTGGTCGTATACCCATGGAACAACTTTTGTGCTATCGTAAGGAAACAGAGCTGGGGTTGAAATAACAAGCTGGTTCATTGAAGGTGGAGACATGGGTATTTCAATTGGATCGTAAGGTATATCTAAAGGCTTTTTGTCTTGACCATAAGGAAGCACACATGATTCATCACAAGGGATCTGTAAAGGAAAATGAGTCTGCCCATACACATTATCCCAATCTTCTTCATCACAAGGAATTGTTAATGGAGTACAAGCCAAATTATTGGGGAGTTTCCATCATTCATCTTCATCATCATACAGTATATCCAATTCATCAAAAGGAATATCAAGAGTGGCAAATTCTTCAGCTTTTGAGATTTGTTCTACCACTAGTATGCCTTGATCAATCAAATGTTGGATACCATTCTTCATCTCAGTGCAGTCTTGAGGATTAATCACGCAAATGCGACAGTCTGCTAGACAACCAGGATAAATGTTTTTCAACAAGAGTTGCTCTTTAACAATAGAGAAAGGTGTCTCCATTTTGTCAATACTTGAAATCAATTGAATCCCCCTAGATTTCTCAATCGTATTTGTGGAATAATGATGAGACGACATCGAATTTGTTTTGATGTTGGGAGTATTTTTGGTAAAATTAATCGCTTTTGAGTCAATGAGGTCTTGAACAACATACTTCAGGGTTTTGCAATTTTTGATGTTGTGGCCTGGGGCGCCAGAATGAAATTCACAGCGTGTATTGGCATCGTAACCAGGGGAAGGACAGCTAAAGGGTCCCTTATTTCCCTTAATTGCACTAACCCACCTTTCAAAAGGTATGGAAGTAACCTAGCGTACGTTGACAGAATTGGATCAAATCTTTTTCTGGTATTCGTTGTCTTTGTTGACCTTGGTACTGGTTCTGACGTGGTTGATATGGTTGTTATTGTCAGAGTTGTTGTTGAGCCACAGGTTGTCTAGCAGGGATAGCAAGTGATTCTTGAGGTGTAACAACAGCAATATGGTGGTAACCTTGATGAGTTTTTCTTTTTTCCATAGAAGCGGCATTGGCTTCTCCTTCCTTCTTCTTTAAGAATCCTTGATACGGGTTTTTGGGTCCACTCGAGGATCCACTAGCATTTTGAATTTTCTCAACCTTCATCAGGCTCTCCAATCTTTCACCGGACATAACGAGTTCGGAGAATATTGTAGAAGTGGTAGATGCTAAGCGTTCAAGGATCAGACCTTGCAAAGTTCCCATGAATATATCAGTTAATTCTCTTTCAAGCAATGGTGGTTGCACTCTTGCAGCTAAACCTCTCCATCTTTGTGTAAAGTCTTTGAAGGATTCATTAGGCTTCTGGATCAGATTTTGTAGTTGCGTACGGTTCGGAGCCATATCAGTATTGTACTAATAGTGCTTTACATAAGTATCCACCAACTCTTTCCAGTTCTTAACGTGAGAGCGTTCAAGTTGCATATACCATTCTAGGGAAACCTCAGCCAGACTGTCTTGGAAGAAATGGATCAGGAGCTTCTCATCATTTGAGTAAATGGCCATTTTCCTACAATAAGACCTGATGTGGATCTTAGGATAGTTATTACCCTTATACTTCTCGAAAGTTGGAATGGTGAACCTTTGGGGTATTTTGACTCAGGGCACAAGGCAGATTTCAGTAGCGTCCAATCCTAGGACATCAGGACCTTACATTTCTCTAACAGTTTCTTGCAGAGCATTGAACTTCTTCTCTAAATCAGTATTTTGTGGCCCATAAGCATCCACAATCAAATCTTCATGGGGACTGTAGAAGTCCTCATGGTCATCGTAATGAACTGGATGTGGAACTGTACCTCCAAGAGGGTAAACTGCGCCAACTAGTGGATGAACTGCGCCAACAGAGATGGGGATTGCACCACCTAGGGTCGGAACTGCGCTAGCAGGAACCGAGATTGCACCATCTGGGGTTGGGACTGCACCAATAGGAACATGAGAGTTATTAACATTCCTTTCTGCAGCTTGTCTCATTTCCTCTTGGCCTCTAGCCATGTTCTGAATTACCTCCATCAGCTGAGTGATCTGAGTCCACATGTTTTGCGTCTTTTCTCTCATGGCAACTTGATTCTGTTCCAGTTGGTCCATGATTCGTCTTTGATTATTTCTTATGTTATATACGTGTCGAGAAGTCAGCTTGTCCTACTGCAAAAGGGAAAGTGGTTATGAGATCGGGTTTCAGGGAATGAAAAATGATGTGTATGTATATGCAATGCTTCAGATGATGCTCAAAAGACTCTCGGGACCTTGTGGTTATCATAAGTATCATAGAAATGTGATCAAACAGTAAAATGCATGGTTTTGAAACCAAAAGCAGCTTTTCATTAATTCAAGGAAATATCCAATACAAATGATTTAATCATTGTTCAACATGTTGAATACAAATGTTTTTGAAAAAAGAAAGGACTGAACAATTAAAAGGTCTTCTTTCGGAGGTGTTCCTCAAGTTTCTTTGACTCAAACATGAATCTGCCAACTATCTGATCACATAGTTGAATGAAGTGATGGACTGAAGGGGGGATGTTGTTTCCATCTAAATCTTGAATTGCACTTTCTAACCTCCATGGGATATCACGAATCATGAGATTGCAATGCTCTACCAGATCATTATACCTAGAACGATACATGTCTAGAGCTGGTTGATAATATCTGAGGGACTCCACATGAGTGTCCAACAACTTATTGAGTTGAGCTTCTTTCTTCACCCAATGTGAATTATCCCTCATCCAAGTTTCAAAGCGGTCCTTCAAAGAGTGTTCGTTTCTTGAGCAGTCTCCAACTCTAAGAACTTATTGTTCCACATACTAGGAGTGACATATGAAACTCTTAATGCTTCTTCTTTGAGTTGATGCTCATCTTCGGCTAACATCAAGGCACCTCTCATCTGTTCTTCAAGATCATCAATGTCAGCCTTAAGTTTTTCCCTAGTCATCTTCTTTTCAGCAGAAGCTAGTTCACAAAAATGCCATGCTCTTTCACAAGATTCTTCGGCCTCCTTCAAGCGCTCTCGAAGAGTCTCCACTAACGCATCAGCCCCTTGAAAACCATTTTGATACATAATCCTTACTGTTTCTAGCTTCAACTTCTTGCTACTTTCAGCTATTTGATATTGCTCAACTTCCATCTTTCTCTTAAATTGGCCATTTTCCACACCAGTTTGGTGGGTTTCAACTTGAAGATCTTGGTTTCCATTAGTCAACCTTTCCACTACCTCTTTCATCTTCTCATATTCTTCCATGGGCACATGAGTGGGAACAGGAGGTTTCTCTTGCATGAGAGGTTCTGGAGGAAACGGTAACAACCTTTCTGCCACTCTAGCCAACAACCATCTATTGTATGGTTCTTTAGCCACGCAATTTTTCGCTTTCAGCTCCTTTCTTCCTTTTGTATGGATCTTGGTCCATGCCTTAGTAACTTTTCTAACAAATCCAGGATCTTCTATTTTGTTGATCAAGAAAAACTTTGGATCTTCTCCGCCTCAGGCTCATCTTCCATAGCATAACCTAATTGACGCAATGCAATAATTGGGGTGTAATTAATGCAGCCAGCTCTTCCAATCATAGGTACATTACCAAATTCCCCACAACTGAAAATAATCTCCACATCTTAGTACTCGTGGGAGTTCCAAGCAACATCGTCTTCTACCAAAGACATGATGCGCCTAGACCACTTCAGTTTCTCTTTGTTCTCCATAAACGGTCCCTCTTTTGGCAAATGGGAGACAAACCACTTGAATAGTATATGAGAGCAGCATTGAACCATCCCTATCTTCTTTTCACTCCTCCAATGAATAAAGTGGTAAGTGTCAGCAAGAAGGGTAGGAATAGGGTCCTTCTAAATGAAGAGAGTAATGGTAGTGATGTCTATGAAATTGTTTATGTTTGGGAAAAGGACAATCCCATAGATCATCAAAGAAAGAGAGACACCAAACCTTTCCCAATCCTTATTAGTCTTATAATGGATAGCCTTGTCAAGCAGAAACTTCAGGGAGAACCCATGAGTACCTCCTTTGTTGGCCAAACCAGTATCAACCTCTTCTTTAGTCATGCAGAGAGCAAGAGCAATAACATAAGACTTTGGTTCTTCCTCCAAACCGGTATAGATGGGTTGGTCCTTAATCTTGATATTCAGCAGGTGAGAATATTCCTCAAGAGTGGGGGTCAATTGGTAATTTTGGAAGGTAAAGCATCTAAGCAGAGCGTCATAGAATTGGGCCATAGGAAACAGAGCCAAAGTGTCCACTCCAGAATATAGAAGGTCAATTAACTTCCCATGTTCTCCTTCAAAGTTTATGAATGCTTATGAATGCACACCAGAACAGGTCAGCAGCATAGGGACCAAGGTCACAGTATCTGCAGGACAACACAAGAAGGTATCTCTCACCTCGGGTAGGAAATCTATTGGTTTATAACAGAGCATCCCAAGAGATTTAAACAAGGTCCCATGCACTAACCCTCAAAAGTTTTCCATCATAACGATGACTCATAAGACGGTAATCCCTTCAAAGGATGAGCATAAAGTTATGTTTTAGTAACCTTTGGAATAGGGTTCTACAAAAATACTCAGAATCACGGACTCCCAGGTCGGAAATAAAGACGCCATTACGACTACTCGTAAGACATAATCATCCCAAAGGGGCCTCATCTGAGCGGTGGAGGTCAAACTAACTCAACAAGTCCTAAGTCTCGCAAATCAGAAAGCAACCACCTCCTAGCTTAGTGTATACTGGAAAAGATCGGGTATAAAGCTTTTCTCCTCACAAACCATCCCCAGTAAACCCAACAGATAAGAGAACATAATATAATAAAGCAATAAAATCAAATAAATCACACATACGACAAACAAACTAGGTTTGGCTTGCTAGGTTGTCCCCAGCAGAGTCGCCAAGCTGTCGCTACTCGAAAAAATGCAACGATGGAGAGGCGAAAGGTGGAAAGACAGAAGAGTCGCCACCGAACTTTATTTATCCCAAAATGGGAAAAGAAAACAATGTGAAAACCCCAAGAAAGAAACGGATAAGATGGTCTCGCAACCAAGATAAAGGGTTCGGAAGCCGGTTATGCAAGGGGAAGGTATTAGCACCCCTCACATCCATCGTACTCGATGGGAACCATTTGCTTGTCATATGTGTGAGGATATTTGCTAAAGAATATTGCTTTCTAAAAGTGTTCTAAAGGGGAGAGAGAAGGGTTAGAAACAAAAAATGAGAGAAAAGAGAAGGTGAAAAAGGAAAGGAGACTCGGTAGGACCCCGTGGTCCTATTCCTACGTATTCTCAACAAGTATGAGAAAGTCAGAGTCAACGTAGTTCAGAGAACTACGATGAAAAGAAAATGGAAGTGTGCTCACTAAGTATTGGGGCCCTTGTGCTTACGTATCTTTACTTAAAAGAAGTAAAGATCAGAGCGTTTGTAGTTCGGACTACGGTTTGTTGATGTTTTTTATAGACGATGCCAACGTGCGCATTCTAGTAGTTAGGCGTATTGCAGCTCGCTTCTGGAGTCTTAGGAGTTACCTGCTTCCAATAGAATAGATGAAACATGTCATTTTTGAAAAGAAATAGTTTTCTCCATCAAGGAAAGATGTCACATTTGATTGGTTGAGGGTTGCTTTTAAGGGTGAAATAAGTCCTCAGATAGTAACCCCTTGCGGGTAGTACCCAATTTTTTATCTCAAAAGATTTATTATGAAAATGGTGTGGTGAATATATTCACGTCTTCATATTGAAAGACGAGTATTAAGATCACACACTCTAAAGTGAGTATCCTAATACTCGGAGAGGAAGAAGTATTCACTCAATCCTCTCTCTTTAGTTCAATACAAAGAGAAACTTATTCTCTTATTAAGGATGTTTTAATTTTGAATGGTAAGTGCTTTATGATAGTGAATCCTAAAGGTAATGTCAAGCACTCGGGATAGGAAAAGGCCTTCACCTAACCACTCCACAACCATCCAAGTTTATTAAGAAAAGAGTTTTGAAAATGCACTTGGTGCAAGACCAAGGTTTTTTAGACTAAAGGGGACATAAAGAAGTAGAGAAAGGTTGTGAAAAGAAATGGGTGGTGAATAGATCAAGGTAGGTTGATGGTGATGCAAGAAGCAATCGACTTGCAAAGGTAGAATACATACAAGGTTAGTATGGGGTTGATGGAAGAGATATGAGAAGAGAAGGAGATGAGAGGAGCCCTAAGGTGTATCCAAATTAATAGGCTTTGAAAAATGACTTGACATTGGATCAAGCCTTGTTTGCTTATTTTGTTGAAAATGTGTTCTAATCCTAAGTTCATCTTATCTTTCTTAAACAACAAGCAAGCACAGGCAAGAAGTTAAAAGAACTAGATTATTACATTGTGATGGGGAGAGGGGAACATAATACCCACCAAGGGGGATGACATGTGAAATATGAAAGAGGTATGAGTGAGAATGCATCAAGATGCACTAAAAGAGAAACATTTAAAACAAGATGAAAAGTAAAAGACCACAAGATAAGCAATGAATGACCACAAATGCATAGACATGTGAAGTATGAAGCAAATGATCAAGACATATAATATATGAGATAAAAATCATATGGGCAACAATCACATCAATCCACAAATCATCAAAGATCATTTAAAACAAGTCATGAGAATAACTTTCATGCTATGTACAAAATGAAAGTCAAGTAGTCTCAAAATGAGCCAAGGGTCATGTGAAGTATGTGTAAGGTAATGTGATCATGAAATGAGGGCACAAACAACTTGATTAAAAAGTTAGACAACTTATATGAAACACATGAATATCAATGAGCCTCAATTAGTACATGTAGAGAAGTATTAAAGCAAGACTAGATCAAAAGATGGCTAAGTGAAACTCCCTAAGAGTACCAAACATGTAAAACCAACCAAATATAGGAAAAAGGTTCAAAGACCATGAAACCAAAGCCAAAAAGACCTCAAGGCAGTATGTTATCATATTCCAAAATTCCACAAGCTATGATTGTAACAGCCCAATTTTTTACTAATTAATTATTTATATTAATTAAATGATTTGTGGGAATTGTTTAATTGATGGATGATTAATTAAATGAAATTGGTAGATGTTTGAGAAGAGAAATATGATGGAAAGAATAGAAGAGAAAGACTTATAAAGGAAAAGTGGAAAGAAAAGAGATAAAAAGGAAACATAAGAGAAAGAATAGAGAAAGAAGGAGAAAGAGGAGAAAAGAGAAGGAGAATAAGGAAAAGCTCAAGAACAACTCTCAAGCATCGATTTAACCAAGGTAAGGGTGTGAAATATCATTATCTTGTCAATGTATATGATTATGTATGCTTGGGTTAGATTGTTGGATGTTTTTCTACAACTTCCATTTTAGGGCAAAAGTGGATTTAATCGATAGAAACCGAGTTTTAATGGTCAAAAATGACAATAAGTGGTATAATTTAGTAGATTGGGGTTATAATAAGGCTATGGAACTTGTATGGTGAGAATCGGTCGGTTTTGTGGAGAGTTATGAAAGTTGGACAGTGAGGGTTTTGAAGTTCGCAGATACTCACTAGCTTGTTCGCTAGGCGAGCTGGTCGCGAATGTTCGCTGCAGCGAGTAGGCAGCAAGCGGTCCCAGACTTGGGCAGAATGGATTTGAGGTTCTTCGCTGGTAGAGAATGGGGCAGCGAAGGTTCGCTAGGACTTCGTTGTAGCGAGCTGGGTAACGAAGCAAGACAGTAGCTTCTGTTTACCTTCGCGAGCTTGTTCGCTAGGCGAACAACTAGAGAGCACTCACTAGGCGAGCATGCTAACGAGCGTGACAGCAATTGGTTTTCTCTATGATTCTATTCCATCTTGATTTCTTGGTTCGATTGTGTTCGATCCTTGTTCGAATGAACAATTGTGTGTCGTGAAGTATATGTTGTGGGTAGCCGTATAGTGTGAATCCTAGATTATGAATTATGATCTTTTGAAAAATATAATGCATTGTTTTAATTGATTAAAATGCATGATGAATGTTATTGAATTCTTTGCCATGAGCGCGATGTTGTGAATAATGCATGAGAACATATTGTGAATATGTGTGTGTTGCTTGATAATGTGGTGATGATATTGGATTGTGAATGCATATTGTTTGTATGCGATTGTGTTTGAGAATGCATGAGAACATATTGTGGATATGTGTGCATTGCTTGGTAAATATATTGATGATATTGAATATGAATGTGTTGTGTGTGCAATCATGTTATAATTCTTATGTGATGAATTATTGAGAATGCATGAGATTAAGATGCGAGAACGATCTTAAGTGCATTTGGTTGTTGATTGCATATGCATCATTTAGTCAAGAGGTAATGTTTGTTAGTTTCGTGGAGACTAGTGACTTGTCCCAAGCCTAGAAGAGTGGGTTTGAAAGCTTAGAGGACGGGCTTTTGTTGTTATCGGTCTAGAAGAGTGGACCCGGTTTAAGTGTAAAAACCGAAAAATGATAACAAGTGTTGGTACCACATGGCATGAGTTGCATTGAGTTGTGTTGGGTCACATAGCATAGACATCATTGTTATATGAATTATGCTTGTGTGTGGATTGTTGAGTGAGAACTATTGATATGTGCATGATGAAACATGTTTTGAGATTATCCATGTGTGTTTCTACATGTTATGAAATGTATGATGAGTTATGAATGAATTGTGGTGAGAAATGCGGAATATGTGTATTCTATACTTGTGTATATATATAGTTATATGCATTGATTATTATGATAATATTTCTCACCCTTCTGCTGTTTTATAATGCTCTATGAGGCATTGCAGATTAGCTTTGATGGAGGTCTTTTGTGAAGTATAGCTTCATTCTTTTGGTCGGTTATGCTCTGATATGTAGCATCGGGTAGTTAGGATTGTATAGTATTCTTTTGGGATACATTTTGTATATGTATCTGATGGCAAATGTTTATGTAAACACGAATGATGTGATGAAACAAACTGAATGATATGTATTTACATGATTACATGTTTTAAGTGATTCAATGTTTAGATTTTCCGCTTTAATTCTAAATATTGAGATGTGGGTGTAAGGACTAAATTCCTCTGTTGAACTACCCCACTGTTGCATGTCTTTTATAGAGCAGGTGTTGTATGTTATTTTGGTGAATGATGTGGCATACTTCTTTTATACCATGTTTCAAATTTACTCTGATGAAATTTTATTATGTGATTTATTTGTTTATTTGGGGGTATAGAAGGGGGTGTTACATTAAGTGGTATCAGAGCAGGTCGGTCTGTTGACCAAGTTGTTAACGTGTTCATTCCCTTATGCATTTGGTGTATGTGTGTAGCATTATCCATATGGTTGTTCTAACGAGGATTTGTTATTGGAATCAAGAATAATGGTTGCAGGCAAGAATGACGAAGCGATTGCTGAGGCGTTAACGAGGTTGGCTGGAGCGATTGGGCAAAACTTAACCAATGTGAATGTTGAAAATAACGCTGATGATGAGTTTCATGCTTTTGGAAGGTTCTAAACGAACAATCCATCGATTTTCAAGGGAACTCATGAACCTGACAAAGCACAAGTTTGGCTGAAAGCGATTGATAAGATCTTTCGAGTCATGAATTGTTCGGATGCGCAGAGGGTGCAGTTTGGCACTCATATGCTTGAAGAGGAAGCTAAGGACTGGTGGGGTAATACTCGCCAAAGGTTTTAAGAGGATGAGATTGTGGTTACTTGGGATCTTTTTAGAGAGACATTTCTAGAGAAGTATTTTCCAGAAGATGTGCTGGTAAGAAGAAAATTGAATTCTTTGAGCTGAAGCAGTGTAACTCAACTGTGGCCGAGTATGCCGCAAGGTTTGAGGAATTGATTAAGTTTTGTCCTCATTATAACACTACTAATGCGGAGAGATCCAAGTGTCTTAAGTTAGTGAATGGTTTGAGGCCTGAAATCAAGCAAGTTATTGGTTATCAGGAGATTAGGCAATTTTCTGAGTTGGTGAACAAGAGTAGAATTTATGATGAAGATAGTAGGGCTCGGTCTAGCCACTACAAGAGTTTAAGTGACAAGAAAGGAAAAGGTCAATTTAGAGGAAAGTCGTATGTGACTCCTGCAGAGAAGGGGAAACAGAAAGCTGGTTACGGCAAGAAGCTGAGTGGGAGAGGAGCTTCCACCCTAGTAAGATGTTATAGTTGCGGTGAAGCGGGACATCGTGCTCCTGAGTGCAAGAATGTTGGGATGAAGTGTTTCAAGTGTGGGAAGCCAGGCCACAAAGCTCTTGAATGCAGAAGCGGTGCGAACGTGACTTGTTACAACTATGGTGAGCAAGGGCACATTAGTATCAAGTATGACAAGCCAAAGAAGAGTCAAGGGAATGGGAAAGTGTTTGCTCTATCAGGATCGGAGACTGCTAGTGAAGATCGATTGATCCGAGGTACGTGCTTCATTAATGGTATACCTTTGATCGCTATAATTGATACTGGAGCTGCACATTCTTTTATTTCCTTTGATTGTGTTGAGAGATTAAGTCTTGAATTGTCTGTTATGAATGGAGGTATGGTTATTGATACTCCTACTATGGGTTCGGTAACTACCCCGTATGTGTGTTTGAATTGTCTGTTGAGTATTTTTGGTAAAGACTTTGGAGTTGATTTGGTTTGTCTTCACTTAGATCAACTTGATGTTATTCTTGGGATGAATTGGTTGGAATTCAATTGTGTCTATATTAACTGTTTTGACAAAACGGTTATTTTTCATGAACCAGAGGATGAGGAAGATTTGTTTATGACTGCTAAGCAAGTGAAGGATTCACTGCAGGATAGTGCCAAGGTATTTTTGTTAATGGCAACGGTGAGCATTAGTGAGGGTGGAACGATTGATGCTTTACCAATTGTCCGTGACTTTCCGGAAGTTTTTCTTGAGGATATAATAGATTTACCGCCGGAACGAGAAATGGAGTTTGTGATCGACTTAATTCCTGGAATTAGTCCGATATCGATGGCTCCATATCGTATGTCCGCATCAGAATTGAGAGAGTTGAAGATTCAACCTGAAGATCTACTTGAGAAGAGGTTTATTCGTCCAAGTGTGTCACCGTGGGGTGCACCGGTGTTGTTGGTTAAGAAGAAAGAAGGTTCTATGAGACTCTGTGTAGATTAAAGACAATTGAACAAGGTGACTATCAAGAATAAGTATCCACTTCCGAGGATTGATGATTTAATGGATCAGTTGGTTGGTGCGAGTGTGTTCAGTAAGATAGATTTGAGATCTGGGTATCATCAAATTCGCATGAAGGTTGAGGATATTCAGAAGACTGCTTTTAGAACGCGGTATGGACACTATGAGTATTCTGTGATGCCATTTGGGGTGACTAATGCACCAGGTGTATTTATGGAGTACATGAATAGGATTTTCCATCCTTATTTGGACAAGTTTGTGGTGGTGTTCATTGATGATAGTTTGATTTATTCAAAGAGTGAAGAAGAACATGTCGAGCATTTGAGGATTGTGTTACTTGTATTGAAAGAGAAGCAGTTATACGCAAAACTCTCTAAGTGTGAATTTTGGTTGAAGGAAGTGAGTTTTCTTGGTCACGTGATTTCGAGTAGAGGTATTGCAGTTGATCCGTTAAAGGTTGAAGCGGTATCGCAATGGGAGACTCCGAAATCAGTTTTTGAGATTAGAAGTTTTCTTGGTTTGGCGGGACATTATCGGAAATTCATTGCGGGAGATCATGTGTTTCTTCGAGTCACTCTGATGACTGGTGTTGGTAGGGCATTGAAGTCACGTAAGTTGACACCGTGTTTTATTGGTCCTTATCAGATTTTGCAGAAGATAGGGGAGGTAGCCTATCGTGTCGCTTTACCACCGTCGCTTGCTAATCTACATGACGTGTTCCATGTATCTCAGTTGAGGAAATACATTGTGGATCCGTCTCATGTAGTCCAAGTAGATGATTTGCAGGTGAGAGATAACCTGATTATGGAGACATCACCTATGCGGATAGAGGATCGAGAGTTGAAGCAAATTCGAGGCAAAGAGATTGCTTTGGTGAAGGTCGCTTGGGGAGGACCGACTGGTGGAAATGTGACTTGGAAACTTGAGAGCCGGATGAGGGAGTCTTATCCAGAGTTGTTTGAATCAGGTAACATTTTTTAGGACGAAAATTCCTATAGTGGGGGAGAGTTGTAATAGCCCAATTTTTTATTAATTAATTATTTATATTAATTAAATGATTTGTGGGGATTGTTTAATTGATGGATGATTAATTGAATGAAATTGGTAGATGTTTGAGAAGAGAAATATAATGGAAAGAATAGAAGAGAAAGACTTATAAAGGAAAATTGGAAAGAAAAGAGATAAAAAGGAAACATAAGAGAAAGAATAGAGAAAGAAGGAGAAAGAGGAGAAAAGAGAAGGAGAAGAAGGAAAAGTTGGAAAAGATCGAGAACAACTCTCAAGCATCGATTTAAACAAGGTAAGGGTGTGAAATATCATTATCTTGTCAATGTATATGATTATGTATGCTTGGGTTAGATTGTTGGATGTTTTTCTACAACTTCCGTTTTAGGGAAAAAGTGGATTTAATCGATAGAAACCGAGTTTTAACGGTCAAAAATGAGAATAAGTGGTATAATTTAGTCGAGGGAGGTTAGACTAAGGCTATGGAACTTGTTTGGTGAGAATCGGTCGGTTTTGTGGAGAGTTATGAAAGTTGGACAGTGAGGGTTTTGAAGTTCGCAGACACTCGCTAGCTTGTTCGCTAGGCGAGCTAGTCGCGAACGTTCACTGCAGCGAGTTGTAGCGAGTAGGCAGCGAGCGGTCCCAGACTTGAGGAGAATGGATTTGAGGTTCTTCGCTGGTAGCGAATGGGGAAGCGAAGGTTCGCTAGGACTTCGTTGTAGCGAGCTAGGTAGTGAAGCAAGGCAGTAGCTTCTGTTTGCCTTCGCGAGCTTGTTCGCTAGGCGAACAGGTAGCGAGCACTCGCTAGGCGAGCATGCTAGCAAGCGTGACAACAATTGGTTTTCTCTGTGATTCCATTCCATGTTGATTTCTTGGTTCGATTGTGTTCGATCCTTGTTGGAATGAATAATTGTGTGCCGTGAAGTATATGTTGTGGGTAGCCGTATGGCGTGAATCCTATATTATGAATTGTGGTCTTTTCACAAATATAATGCATTGTTTTAATTGATTAAAATGCATGATGAATGTTATTGAATTCTTTGTCGTGAGCGCGATGTTGTGAATAATGCAAGAGAACATATTGTGAATATGTGTGCGTTGCTTGATAATGTGGTGATGATATTGGATTGTGAATGCATATTGTTTGTATGCCATTGTGTTTGAGAATGCATGAGAACATATTGTGGATATGTGTGCATTGCTTGGTAAATATATTGATGATATTGAATATGAATGTGTTGTGTGTGCAATCATGTTATAATTCTTATGTGATGAATTATTGAGAATGCATGAGATTAAGATGCGAGAACAGTCTTAAGTGCATTTGGTTGTTGATTACATATGCATCATTTAGTCAAGAGGCAATGTTTGCTAGTTTCGTGGAGACTAGTGACTTGTCCCAAGCCTAGAAGAGTGGGTTTGAAAGCTTATAGGACGGGGTTTTGTTGTTATCGGTCTAGAAGAGTGGACCCAGTTTAAGTGTAAAAACCGAAAAATGATAACAAGTGTTGGTACCACATGGCATGAGTTGCATTGAGTTGTGTTGGGTCACATAGCATAGACATCATTGTTATATGAATTATGCTTATGTGTGGATTGTTGAGTGAGAACTATGGATATGTGCATGATGAAACATGTTTTGAGATTATCCATGTGTGTTTCTACATGTTGTGAAATGTATGATGAGTTATGAATGAATTGTGGTGAGAAATGCGGAGCATGTGTGTTTGCTAGTTTTGTGGAGACTAGTGACTTGTCCCAAGCATCGAATGTTGATTAGCCTGATGTGCTATTTTCCCAAGTGGGTGGAGACTGAAGCTTTCCCTGACCGACAGATTTGGGTTTATTTCCCCAGCAGTGGGACTGATGCAATGTTGTATCCCCACAGAGTCCGAGTTTGACTCATTTCACCTCCGAGTCCAGGTCATTGACTCATTCCTCCAGCAGAGGTCGGTGTTGATTCCCTCACTGAGTAATCTCCAGACGGGTAGATTTTGATGTCAGACAGAGAAGAGTTATTGCTCAACAGCTTGCTTCGTAACCTATAAGGGCTTAGGGTGTTCAAAAAGGACCGTTCAGGGTTGTTTTCCTCAGTGAAGTGAGATTCAATTCCAGTGATCGATCGTTATCTTCCGCAGCCGCCAGAGGTGTTTCCTTGATAGGATCAGGACGTCTCAAACAGAGTTGTACAATGAGTAGCTAAAGATTGATACCCCCAGCAGTGTTGATACACAGGTATTCCTCATCAGACTTGATAGTCCAGCAGGTGTTACCCAGAAGGGTCAGTCTTCGTAAGGCGTATGCAAGATTATCCTCAGCAGATCAGGATTGATATCCCCGATAGAGTTCAGCAGCCTCTCCCCACAGATTCTGAACATGAGATCGTAAGCATTGACAGGTGTTTCCCCAAGCAGAGAAGATTCTCTCCCCAATCAGATGCATCCCGAAGGAACGTCATCTCCCTAGCTGAGTCAGGCGCCGAAGCGTGTGTTCATCCCCCAGCACCGGGTCACAAGTCCAGATCTCGTAGAAAAGTATTCGCAAGTGTTCAGCAATTGATAGTTCAAGACTGAAGTCTCCGGCGGAATTGAAATTCCCCACAGAGTTGTATTTTCCCCGGCAAGCAGGATGATTCCTTCTTCCCCAGCCGAGTTTGTAGTTCCCCAAGAGAGTCGAGTCCTTGGAATTCGTTCGGGCCATGATTGGTTTTCCCCAGTAGAGTGTTGAATAGTTGATGTCGTATTTCCCCACCGGAGTCGTTATCTCCAGGAAGGTTAGCCGGGAAGGCCGTGCAGTTTATTTCCGCGATTGACATCGCTTTCCTCAGCAGGTCTGGGTTCTCGTAGAGCTTCATTCCCCTGCGGCAGTCAATGAAGTTTGCTTCCCCATGCGGAGTCCAATTGAGGTTGGTGTGACTTCTTCTCCTTGACAGGAGACTCTCCCTTCAGCATTTATTTTGCTGACGGGGCCATATCATTTTGCATGATTGCATAGCATTTATCCTGAACGCGTAGCATTTCCACCGTGTGGAGCATTACGTCATTGTCAAAGCATATGCATATGAAACATGGGCCAGGTCGCCACCGTTCTTGTTTTGCAGATGTTCCTTCGCAGAATGGTTTGCCCAAGATGATTCTTGAATTCCCCAGCAAAGTCGTTTGATCAAGATGATTCTTGAATTCCCCAGCGAAGTTGTGTGCTTAAGATGATTCTTAAAATCCCCAGTGAAATCGCCAGAGTTGGTTGCTCAAGTTGACACTTAGAATTCTCGGCAGAGTGTTTGCTCAGGATGATGCCCGAAATCTCCAGCATAGTTATTAGTCCAGGATGATTCTTGAAGTCCCCGCGGAGTTATTTGTCCAAGATGATTCTTGATTTCTTCAACAGAGATGATTCAGTCAGAATGATTTCTGAATACCCCGAAGCAGAGTTACTTGATAGTTCTCCAGAATCCCCAGTGGAGATGCGTCCTCCCCCAGCAGGTTGTAAACATAGAAGTTGAACTTTCCTTGGAAATTTGATGGTTGAAGTCCGACAGTGGTGCCGAAACCCCAGACTTGCTGATGAAGTCCAACGGTATTGACAAAGTAGTTCTCTCAGCTTATGCGGAGTGCCCGACGGTAAAAGATTGCATATCCTTATTTGGTTCATGATTGACCAAGAAGTCTATTCCCGACCTACCGACGAAGTCCGGCTGACGCCCGAAATTTCTTTGAATGCCCGATGGCATGATTAACTTGATTGTTGATCTGATGAGTCCCAAGGAATCTTGGTGCCTGACGGCATGATCGACCATGTATCACCGGTTACCGAGTGACCAGTGACCCCTTGATGAATTGAGGACGAATATCTACAGCAAAATCAGATGATCACCCTAACGGAGGTTTGAGATTAGACCTTTCACCGGTTACCGTGAGACCAATTCCCCAGCAAGTTGTCGTGCAACTGTCATGTTCAGTTTTGAAGATCCTACCAATCAGAGTATCGTTTACCTGTGCGGTTGGCAGATCGCTAGTTACCGCGCAACCGGTGATCCCTTGATGGTTTAAGGACGTAGATGGTCATCCTGACGGAGATTCGAGATTAATCCTTCACCAGTTACCGTGCAACAAGTGATCCCTCGATGATTTGAGGACGCAATGATATCGGATAAACCAGAGAATCATCCTGACGGAGGTTCAGATCAGTATTTCTCCAGCTAGTTGCCGTGCAGCTATGATTTCAGCTTCCGAAGATTTGTTCCCACCAGAGTACCGTGTACTTGTGTAGTTGGCAAATTTTCGGGTTCTTTGGTATTCAACCGTCTTCTACCCTTGAATGATTAAAAGTCGTTCGCTTCAACCCTTCAGGTCCAAGCCGTTTGAATAGGGGCAGCTGTTGCACCCCAAAATTTGACCAACTACTTATCGCAATTTGGCTCATGTTTCGACTCATTTCATTTCGCATTTGCATACCACGTACATTGCATTTTTTCAGTCAGATTGACTTTATCGGGATTACAGCCCTCCGATCGCGCTTCAGGCATTTCAGGCCAATACGAGGACGTATTTTGAGAATTTGTGCTCGTCCCGGTGTTTTCAGCTCTCGCTGTTGTTTTTTAGGACATTTCGGTGTCCGGTTTTTACCGCTTATTTCGCTGTATTCGCGTATCTTTTTTCTAATCGATTTAATTGGCTGTACTATATTTTTAGATTTTTTCCCCTTATTTTCTAGAATTTTTTTATGGATTTAATTGATTTTTCTAGATATTAGATAGATTTTTTAATAGATATTAAATGTTTTTAAATAGTTTTTAGTTTTAATATCAATTTTCCCTTTTAGAATAATTCATTTTTTAGATACTAAGTAGTTTTTTAAAAATGATTTTAAATAGGATTGATAGAGTTTTTTCTATTTTGTTTTTGTTTAGAGATTAATAGAGTTTATCCTATTTTTATTTGTTTAGAAATCAATAGAATTTTAATAGTTAATCCTCTTTTTTAGATTTAATTTAGATTTAGGAATTAATAGAGATTAATTAGATCTTAATCATTTTTTTTAGATGTTAATTAGGGTCTTAGTTCATTTTAATTGGGTTATTAGCTTTAATTAGGTTTAGAATAGTCTTAATTGTCATTTAGGCTTTAACTGCAGTTTTAATCTTTGTTTAGTATTAATTGAGTTTTTAATTAGGCTTAATCAAATGTTAATTAGCTATTAATCAAGTCTGAGTTGTAGTGGGCCAGATGTCCATTTTCTAGGGCTCAGGTCCAGTCCGCGCCAGGTGGCGATATATAGGCAGTCCCACGCGTACGTTTTTCCTTCCCCCACCTCATTTCTATCTTCCATGTATCACTCTTAGAAGCTGCCACTTCACCCTTCTGCATGTAGCCACCTCATTCCACATCACCGCCACACGTGGCCTCCATCCTCTCCCCCTCTCCCATGCAGTAACACGCGTCCTCCCCACACACTGCATGTGAGCCACGTGTGTCGTCCTCCTCCTCCGTCTTCCCTTCACCGGCCGGCCATGCAACCGCCGCTGGTCTCGCCGTAACCGTTCGCCGGAAATGGCGTTTTCACCGGAATCTCCCAGAACACTCATACATTTCTCCTGATTTCATCCATCACCTTCATCCAACTGTCATCGGTAATTCCATGAACTCGCCGGAAAATGCATAGGTTCGCCAGAAACTTCATGCATATTCATCTTTTTCCCAGAAAACGATCCAAGAACCTTCATCGATCTGACGTTCACGTGTGTTCAGAAATACCAGAAACACTCAAAGATCTTCATAGATCTTCGTCATCGTTCATCAATCGTTACCAGTTCGTCAACAAACTTGTCCAGATCCATGGATCTTCGATCATCATCATATTTCGGCATCAGATTCATCACTTTTTCCAGATTTTGCCAAAGTCGTCAAAATCTTCAAGCGATCTTCACCGTTCGTCCACCGCTTCGTTCTCCAGAAACACCAAGAACAACGTCAAGAATTGTTTCAGCTTCTTTATACGCTCATTGTCTTCAAGCGATCTGCATATGTCGTTCAACCAGATCTCCAGAAATTCTCCGTTCAAGAAGCCTTCAAACATCAGTAAAGTCCATCCAGATCGCCGCTCAAGATCCAACACCAGGCCCTTCACCGTTCTCATGGATCATCACCTCCAAAGCTCATCGTCTTCATGATCTTCATCATTTTCCGGAACCTTCAAGAACGCTCGATTGGAGTTCGTCCCCTTCGTCCAGATCTTCATTCGTTTTA
The DNA here is from genome assembly GCA_963859935.3 of Lathyrus sativus. Classification (NCBI taxonomy): domain Eukaryota; kingdom Viridiplantae; phylum Streptophyta; class Magnoliopsida; order Fabales; family Fabaceae; genus Lathyrus; species Lathyrus sativus. The sequence goes on from OZ012741.1 coordinate 245,142,592, forward strand.
GTGTAGGTTGAAACAAGTTGAGATTGAGGATGATAGAAATGTTGAGAGAGAGATGTAAGGTGTTTGAACGGAGCTTTGCTTTGGAAGGGTGAGATGGAGACAGAGGGAGGTTCGGAGAAGGGAACGGCATTGTGGTGGTGAACAGTGATTAGGGGAAAAGAATGCTCTAGGGTTTTTGGTTGGTGTTCTGAGTAATGGACGAAGTGAGTGGATTGTGGGGTTTGGGCCTCTCTAAGGCCCGTTGTTTTTTTGGCAGGGCACCTCCGTTTTCCCTTCCCCCCCCCCCCCCCCCCCCCCCCCCCCGTTTGTGTGTGTGTAGTTGGGCTGGGTCCATTCGGCCACACACACCCATTTTTGGATAGTCGCACCTCCCCAACCGTTTTTGGGCATTTTTGCTGGGCTCTGGGCCCAGTTTCCTTGGTCTTTACTGAAGCGCATCCCCTGTAATTTCTGCTGCACCCCCCCCCCCCCCCCTGTACTCATTTTTGTTAATATTTTGTATGGTTTTAATTGTAATTTTTTAGAATAGTTTAATAATTCTAGAATATAACTAGCATATTGATTAGCATGTTAGGATTATAAGTAGGATTTAATTTTCTTTAGAGAATTGTTTTAGTTTAATATGCTTAGACTATAATTGTTAGTATATTTTCTCTTAATAGAATTTAGATAGAATAATTCCTAGAATAGGTTGCAATTAGCATATTATGCCCTTTAGGGAATTTTAGATAATATTTCTCTTAGAGTTCTCTTGTATATTTTCTAGAATAGAAATTTAGCATTTATTCCTTTATAAAAGAATTTAGGAATTAGATATTTTTAGGAGTTTATAGATTTAATTTCTTTAGAATGTTTTCTAGTAGGATTTAATGGCTAATTTTTAGGAGTAGACTTTTATTTCCATTTCGCTATTGGATTTGTCTCCTGTTTTCTCTCTTATTTTCGTTTCTATCCGATTTTATTTCTGGCTGGCCGTGTGACACGATTCAATTGGAGAATGATTTTCGATATCATTCCTCCATCTTGTCTTTAACACGGATATCAATACGCTACCTCTTAGAGTTCGATTTCTCGTATAAGTCGAACCATGACGGTCTAAGCGTTACATTATTCTGATTCGAGCGTCCTCGTCAAAGATCCAGAGAGGAGAAGATTGGAATGGAGCTTGCACGCACGTCAGGAGCCCAGGAGCTGCTTCGTTCATCATCATCATCGTCTTCTTCAAGTCTTCAGGCAACCGTCGAGTGTTGTGAGTTGTATTGTTAGATACGTAGGAAATGATAGTTGAGGAGTTCTTCTCAATCGTCTAGGATGTCTAGTATGGTACCCTTTGGGTGACATGCGACGCATTCACTCCTACGCCTTAGGTTCTTGCGTGTGTGTCCCGAGTTCCTTCCCGTTTAGGCGTAGGCCTGCTTCCTCTTTGTTCTCGCCCCCGTGCGATTGAAACCCTTTTTCTCTCGCGTTCAGGCGATCGAGACCCCTTCTCTTGCCCCCGTGCAATCGAGATTCGTTACCCTGAACTACGTCGTGCTCTGATTTCTTTGATGAGAATACGTAGGCACAATACTGACGTATTGGCGAGCCACCTTTCAACTTTTCCCGTAGTCGAACTACGTTTGCTCTGATCTCTCGTACCAGACGAGAGTACGTAGGCATAGGATGCGACATCCTAGCGAGCTCCCTTTTCCCTTTTCTCCCGTTCCCCGTTTTAGTTGTAGTAGGTTAAACTACAGCTGCTCTGATTTTCTCTGATGAGAATATGTAGGCATAGGATGCGATGTCCTAGCGAGCACACTAACAACTAACTTCTTTGTTCTCTCGCTGCCATGCGATCGAGACTTTCCCGCTGACGAATGATGTTATCCTTTTCTCTTGCCCGAGCGCATTTGAGACTAGACCGTAGTTCTAGTTCCCGTAGGTTCCCATACCTTTAAACCCGACATGCTACGTCCGTTCTACCGCAAACAGGTACGCCTAAGTCTCCAATGGTCGAGCCGCGTTCACTTAACTGCTAGAATGCGTACGCTAGTATCGTCAATCCTTTCTCTCACCCCCGTGTGACTGAGAACATCCCCTGTCTAGCCGTAGTTAGCCTGAACTACGTCATGCTCTGATTTCTCTGATGAGAATACGTAGGCCCAAGACGCGACGTCTTGCCGATCAACTTCCCCCGTAGTTTCCCGAACTATGTTGACTCTGATTTCTCATTCTCTGATGAGAATACGTAGGCATAGAGTGCGACACTCTATCGAGTCAATTTCTCTCAGTTTAGATCTAGCAGCCGTAGATAGATTGTTTTTCACCCGTAGACAAACCAACAAGCGTGGATCCCGTCGAGTACGACGGACGTGAGGGGTGCTAATACCTTCCCCTTGCGTAACCGACTCCCGAACCCAGACAACGGTTGTGATGACCTTGTCTTATACCTATTCGTCAGGTTTTTCCGATCGTTTCCTTTCCTGTTCCGAGGGATAAATAACGAAAGGTGGCGACTCTTCTGTTTTGCCGGCACCTTATTTTCGCGAAAGCGACAGTGACAAGCCAATGAAGACTCAAGGGAATGGGAAAGTGTTTTCTCTATCAGTTATACGCTAAACTCTCTAAGTGTGAATTTTGGTTGAAGGAAGTGAGTTTTCTTGGTTACGTGATTTCGAGTAGAGGTATTGCAGTTGATCCGTCGAAGGTTTAAGCGGTATCGCAATGGGAGACTCCGAAATCAGTTTTTGAGATTAGAAGTTTTCTTGGTTTGGCGGGATATTATCGGAAATTCATTGAGGGAGATCATGTGTTTCTTCGAGTCACTCCGATGACTGGTGTTGGTAGGGCATTGAAGTCGCATAAGTTGACACTGCGTTTTATTGGTCCTTATCAGATTTTGCAGAAGATGAGGGAGGTAGCCTATCGTGTCGCTTTTCCACAGTCGCTTGCTAATCTACATGACGTGTTCCATGTATATTAGTTGAGGAAATACATTGAGGATCCATCTCATGTAGTCCAAGTAGATGATGTGTAGGTGAAAGATAACCTGACTGTGGAGATATCACCTATGCGGATAGAGAATCGGGAGTTGAAGCAACTTCGAGGCAAAGAGATTGCTTTGGTGAAGGTCGCGTGGGGAGGACCGGCTGGTGGAAATATGACTTGGGAACTTGAGAGCCAGATGAGGGAGTCTTATCCAGAGTTGTTTGAATCAGGTAACATTTTCGAGGGCGAAAATTCCTAAAGTGGGGGAGAGTTGTAACAACCTTATTTTTTATTAATTAATTATTTATATTAATTAAATGATTTATGGAGATTGTTTAATTGATGGATGATTAATTAAATGAAATTGGTAGATGTTTGAGAAGAGAAATATGATGGAAAGAATAGAAGAGAAAGACTTATAAAGGAAAAGTGGGAAGAAAAGAGATAAAAAGGAAACATAAGAGAAAGAATAGAGAAAGAAGGAGAAAGAGAAGAAAAGAGAAGGAGAAGAAGGAAAAGTTGGAAAAGCTCAAGAACAACTCTCAAGCATCGATTTAACCAATGTAAGAGTGTGAAATATCATTATTTTGTCAATGTATATGATTATGTATGCTTGGGTTAGATTTTTGGATGTTTTTCTACAACTTCCATTTTAGGGCAAAAGTGGATTTAATCGATAGAAACCGAGTTTTAACGGCCAAAAATGAGAATAAGTGGTATAATTTAGTCGAGGGAGGTTAGACTAAGGTTATGGAACTTGTTTGGTGAGAATCGGTCGGTTTTGTGGAGAGTTATGAAAGTTGGACTGTGAGGGTTTTGAAGTTCGCACACACTCGCTAGCTTGTTCGCTAGGCGAGCTGGTCGCGAACGTTTGCTGCAGCGAGCTGTAGCGAGTAGGCAGCGAGTGGTCCCATACTTGGTCAGAATGGATTTGAGGTTCTTCGCTGGTAGCGAATGGGGCAGCAAAGATTCGCTAGGACTTCGCTGTAACGAGCTGGATAGCGAAGCAAGACAATAGCTTCTGTTTGCCTTCACGAGCTTGTTCGCTTGGCGAACAAGTAGTAGCACTCGCTAGAGACTCGTTAGGCGAGCATACTACTGAGCGTGACAACAATTGGTTTTCTCTGTGATTTCATTCCATGTTGATTTCTTGGTTTGATTGTGTTCGATCCTTGTTGGAATGAATAATTGTGTGCCGTGAAGTATATGTTGTGGGTAGCCGTATGGCGAGAATCCTAGATTATGAATTATAGTGTTTTGACAAATATAATGCATTGCTTTAATTGATTAAAATGCATGATGAATGTTATTGAATTTGTTGTCGTGAGCGCGTTGTTATGAATAATGCATGAGAACATATTGTGAATATGTGTGCGTTGCTTGATAATATGGTGATGATATTGGATTGTGAATGCATATTGTTTGTATGCGATTGTGTTTGAGAATGCATGAGAACATATTGTGGATATGTGTGCATTGCTTGGTAAATATATTTATGATATTGAATATGAATGTGTTGTGTGTGCAATCATGTTATAATTCTTATGTGATGAATTATTGAGAATGCATGAGATTAAGATGCGAGAACGGTCTTAAGTGCATTTGGTTGTTGATTGCAATGCATCATTTAGTCAAGAGGCAAAGTTTGCTAGTTTCGTAGAGACTAGTGACTTGTCCCAAGCCTAGAAGAGTGGTTTTGAAAGCTTAGAGGACGGGCTTTTGTTGTTATCGATCTAGAAGAGTGGACCCGGTTTAAGTGTAAAAACCGAAAAATGATAACAAGTGTTGGTACCACATGGCATGAGTTGCATTGAGTTGTGTTGGGTCACATAGCATAGACATCATTGCTATATGAATTATGCTTGTGTGTGGATTGTTGAGTGAGAACTATGGATATGTGCATGATGAAACATGTTTTGAGATTATCCATGTGTGTTTCTACATGTTGTGAAATGTATGATGAGTTATGAATGAATTGTGTATAGAAATGCGGAATATGTGTATTTTATGCTTATGTATATATATAGTTATATGTATTGATTATTATGATAATATTTCTCACCCTTCTGCTGTTTTATAATGTTCTATGAGGCATTGCAGATTAGCTTTGATGGAGGTCTTTTGTGAAGTATAGCTTCATTCTTTTGGTCGGTTATGCTCTGATATGTAGCACCGGGTAGTTAGGATTGTATAGTATTCTTTTAAGATACATTTTGTATATGTATCTGATGGTAAATGTTTATGTAAACACTAATGATGTGATGAAACAAACTGAATGATATGTATTTACATGATTACATGTTTTAAGTGATTCAATGTTTAGATTTTTCACTTTAATTCTAAATATTGAGATGTGGGTGTAAGGACTATATTCCTCTGTTGAACTACCTCACTGTTGCATGTCTTTTATAGAGCAGGTGTTGTATGTTATTTTGGTGAATGATGTGGCATACTTCGTTTATACCATGTTTCAAATTTACTCTGATGAAATTTTATTATGTGATTTATTTGTTTATTTAAGGGTATAGAAGGGGGTGTTACAATGATCAACCTCAACTAGGTCAAAGGATTAATAAGCTAGGCCTATGGCTCAAACATAAGGAATTATCAACAAGCCTCAGAGAGGCCTCCACTAAAAATAGCAAGACATTCAAATAAAATCCCAAAAAATAAACAAACCCAAGTTCAAACACATATCTAAACACTTACAAAAGATGGGAAGGAGATAGGCTAAGGACAATGCTCAAAGTGATTGAAACATGCAAGATATGCATCAAATTAGGAGTGAATCGAGGGTCAAAAGTGAGAAATGGCAAGTCACCCTAGGTAACTCAAACCAAGTCCCAAACAGCATCACATAACTCTCATTCAATGGTCTCGATATGGCTAAAAAGTTAGCCTCAAAAGATGAGCATAAGGCACTCAAATCCTCAACCCTAATTCAAGGGTATCAATGGAAATGCCTCTTACAAATAAATCAAAATAAAATAGAAAATAAATAAATGAAAAATAAATAAAATTATGAAAATTAACATAAGACATTAAAGGAATAAAAACATATTTTTGTGTATTTTTAAAATAAGTAGGAGTATTTAAAATAAATTAAAATAAGACAACAGCAACACAAGCATGTCCTATATGATTCCAGAAACACAAACACAATAAACATGTATAAAAAAAGCATTAAAAAGAGAGAAATAAGTCAAAGAACAAGTTACCCAAAGGAGCACTTGTGAACTTATGTTTTTGCTCCAAACCCTTAACCAAACTCTTCCTTTAGCTCTAGGAACCCTTAAGATTATGATGGAAGCTATGGAGAGTGATAACTCCTTGAGAAATAAACAGATCAAGCCTTTCAATTTTTTGAGAGAGAATGAGTTTTTTTTGTCTGAGTTCTTGCAGAAATGAGGTTGTCCTCCTTTTTTTAGGGTTTTTAGGCTTTTATATGGAGTTTGTCACGTGAGAAGTGGGTGGAAAGCTTGTATTTACAAAGTTTAGAAAAAATGAGAATGAGAATGTGGCACGGGTTAGAACATGATTTTGGGTGGCTGGATTGTCTTTTCCTTGTGTAGCATAATGGTCAGAATGGTGTGGTGATGGAGTATCCTTGTCAAGCAGGTTTGATTCAAATTTTTTGTCATTGTCCATTTTGTGTAAACTTTGCTCATGAAGGATGGATAAAGTAAAAATGGTGTTGGCACACTTTAGGAAAAAATTTCTTGTTAAATTTGTCTTAGATCATACGCATGAGTAAGAGTGGAGAGGTTGTTGCATGATTATGCCAAGAAATGCCATCAAAATATGCATTACATTCTAGTTTATATAGCTCACTTTTATTGATCATAACTTGGTAAATTCAATGTCAAATCACGCAACCTTGTAATCAAACTAAACTAGGGAATGCAAGGAGAAAATTATATGTTGGAATGATCTTGAAACAAAGCTTGGATCAATGAGCAAAACTAAGTTGAAGTTGTGTCTTCAAAATAGCCCAATGTGACTTAGAAAAATTCTAAGTTTTTGAACATTTGACCTCTTTGATACACTTGACTTTGAAGCCACATATCTTGCTGAGTTTTGACCTAATGAGTGATTTCTTGTAATGGATGGAAAGCTTGAAGAATGATCTTCAACTTTCATGTTGTGAGAAAATTCATTTGAGATCAAGAACTTAGTGAAAAGTGCCTTGGAAGTTTTGTTGAAAAATCTGTCTAACAACTTGCCAAACTTGACATCTTTGAAATCCTAATTTGGGAGCATCATAACTTGAGCTCTACACATCCAATAGAGATGATATAGTATTCAAAAGAAAGCTTAGAAGTAGGTATTTCAAACTGAATTTCTATACTTAGAAAAATTTCTAAGTGTAGAAATGTCATAATCTCCTTTTTCCAAACTTTGACTCATCATATCTCCTAAACCATGAATTTTTTAGACATTCTTTCTTTCACAAACTTGTAGTTCATGATGTCCTCTTCAATTTGATAGCTAGTTTGCCTTCATTGGATCAAAAATGAGAAAGTTATGGAAGTTGCAAGATGGCTAGAATTAAGGTTTTTCACACTTAGAAAAATTTCTATCAAAACCCTAATTTAGTCAAACTTTTGATTTTATGTTTCTCCTTTACTCTTCTTGTTCCCTACTCATGAAATCATTTGAAAAAAAGTATCATGCCCTTGATTGGCCTTGATATTCAAGACCTTGACCTAATTGAATCATAGTTGACTTTTGTTGGCCAGATAAAACCCTAAGACCATTTCCACTGGTTGAGGCTCTTGTGGTGGCTTATGATGATACATGATCCATGTATAGGACCCTCAAGGTGTGTGTTGAGCTTTAGAACCATGTCTTTCCCAAAGAAATAGCCACAAATCTCTTGTGGGATCAAAACTTTAGACAGTTATCCATGAGATAGGAGGAGAAGAATTAATGCTTGTTTTCTTGATTCAAGTGGTTGAGTGACATACCTTGATGATGATGGATACCTTATGACTTGAGATTGCCCCAAAGTTGAGTTTGAGCTCTTGATTTAACTTTGAAGATGAAGCTTTCCTCTTGTTTGTTGGATAAGATACCTTGATCCCTTATCTAAGACCAATGTTAGGTGCTAATGCCAATGCAAATGATAATGATATGGGAGTTAATGGTTAGGCTGAAAAAAAGGGTGTGACAGAAGTTTCTTAGGATTGGCAGGCTACTATAGAAGGTTTATCAAAGTGTTTTCTCAATTGGATTTACCAATGACTAGACTTACCTGGAAAGAGTTTCCTTATAGTTGGGATTCGAGCTGTAAGCAAAGCTTTGTAAGTTTGAAGGAAAGGTTCCTGTTTTGATCATTATTGATCCTAGTAAGTTGTATGATGTATTTTGTGATGCTTTCAAGAGGGGATTAAGAGGTGTGATGATGTATGATGGTCAGGTTATAACTTATTTTTCTCTACATTTGAAGGTTCATGAGCAGAATTATCCAACTCATGATTTGGAGCTAGTGGTTGTGGTTTTTACACTGAAGGTGTGGCGTCATTACTTGTATGGAGTATGTTTTGAGATGTTTAGTGATCATAAGAGTTTAAAGTATTTGTTTGATTATAAACAATTGAATATTCTTCAAAGTATGTATATGGAGTATTTGAAGGATTTTGACTTTGAGTTGAAGTATCATCGAAGTAAAGCGAATAAGGTGGCGGATGCGTTAATCCAGAAGGAAGTGCATAAAGCTAGATTGATGATGTGTGAGTACGCATTGTTGGAAAAGTTTTGTAATCTCATTCTTCAATTTGTTTGGAATAGATGGTGTGATAATGGGAAACTTGAATGTTAGTTCTACGTTAAGAGATGAAACTCAACAAGGGCAAAAGCTAGATGCGGTGTTGCAAGAGATGTTGGTTCAACCAGGTTTCACTCGAGCCTTAGATGGAATTATTCTTTTTAGTCAAAGAATTTGTGTTCTGGATGACGCGATATTAAAAAGGAAAATTTCAGAGGAAGCTCATAAAGGTGATTTTACTATACATCATGGTTCTTCGAAGATGTACCAAGATTTAAAAAGGGATTATTGGTGGTCCGGGATGAAGAGAGATATTGTGGTGTATGTGTCAAAACATGCGGTGTGCTAACAAGTGAAGATCGAACATAAACACTAGGTGGTTTGTTACATTAGTTAGAAATTCCAGTGCGGAAATGGGATAGTATTTCAATGGACTTTGCGCTTGGGTTACCCCACACACAGGGTGGTTACGATTCTATTTGGGTGATTGTAGATCGGTTGACGAAGTTGGTACATTTCTTGGCGGTGAAGACTACTTATAAGGCAAGTCATCTTGCAAGGTTGTTTACTTTGGAAATTGTGAAACTTTATGGTGTTCCCTCCAACATTGTATCTGATAGAGATCCAAAGTTTACTTCAAGTTTTTGGAGAGCTTTTCAACAAGCCATGGGATCAAAGTTGTGTTTGAGTACGTTGAATCATCCTCAAATGGATGGTCAGACGGAGTGAACAATACAAACTTTGGAAGACATGTTAAAAGCTTGTGTGCTTGAAAGTGGAGGAAATTGGAAGGAACATTTACCGTTGATCAAGTTTTCTTACAATAGTTACCACACAAGTATTGGTATGGCTCCTTACGAGGCATTGTACGGAAGGAAATGTAGAACGCCCTTGTGTTGGACAGAAGGTAGTGAGGAAAGGATTTTAGGACCGGAGATTGTTCAAGAGACTACATAAAAGATTAAATAATTCCTAACAAGGTTAAGAAAGCACAAGACCATCAAAAGAGTTATGCGGATAACTGAAGGAGACCTCAGGAATTTGAAGAGGGTGATCATGTATTCTTGAAAGTTACTCTAAGGTTAATATTGAAAGGAACGTTTAAATCGCGGAAGTTAATTCTGAGATACGTGGGACCATATCAAGTTCTAGAGAGGATTGGTAAAGTATCTTACAGATTAGCCTTGCCACCTTATCTATCTGAGATCATGATGTTGTTCACGTGTCTCAACTCCGAAAGTTCATTCCTAACCCACTTCAGCCAATTCTACCAGATACAATTGAGATAGAAGCAAACTTGACTTTTGAACCTCTACCAAGCCATATTGTGGGGAGAGAAACTAAGGTGTTGAGAAATAGAGAAATTCCTCTTGTTAAGGTTCAATGGGATGCAACGCATCTGGGTGATGCTACTTAGGAGCTTAAGTCCGAGATATGGGATGCTTATCCTCACCTCTTTTAGGTAACATTTAAATTCGAGGACGAAATTCTAATTAAGGGGGGAAGATGTAATACCCCGTATTAAATAAAATGCTATAAATAATATTAGTAGGGATCAGTTGGGTTTTAGTGTGCTCTGGGAGTTATCTGTTAAGATAATTGGAGTAACTGATGAACTCAGTTGATTTAATTAATATTATCCGACTCTAAGGTATTATTATTTGGTGCATTAGAGACTTTTTGGAAACTTTTTAATTGGATTTTAACCAAGTTGGTCTTACTAAATTCTATTGAGATATTTCTAAATATCATTTTCTTTATTTCCCTTACCCTTCCAACTTTGTGGGATGAGTAGTAGAAAAAAGGAAATGAAATAAAAAGAAGAAAGGAAGGAAAAGGTAGTAGGAGGAAAGGAAAAATAAGAAATAAAGGAAAAGAAAGAGTAGAAAGAAAGAAGAAGAAACTCTAGTAAAAAAGGAATCTTCACCACTCATCATAAAATCATCTCATCTTCATCATCAACAACTTCTTCATCATCATCTAGAGGTGGGTTCTAGGTAGAAACTCAATGTTAAAGTATTTAGATAGAATGAGAAAAGTTAGGTTATGGTGTTTTGTTCCATTTCCATGAAAAGTATATGATTCATATTATATTCATGATATTGATGTTATTCTAATGTTGTGTTGGTGTATGTTTTCACATACGTGAGCCTTATGAAGAGTGGGGTTTAAAACCCCTTTGGATTGAACAGTTATGTTAGTAAGAGTTTCTTAATTGCAGGGTTTGCACTGCGAATGTAAGCGAACTGCAAGCGAACATGACAGACAATCATGTTCACACTACGAGGTGAACGCGAGTTGAAGGTGAATACTCGCCCAGGATTCACACAGTGAGTAGCGAAGGTTTTTTCTACTGCCATTATGTTTTCAGTTTCGCTTAAAGTTAATACAACAAGCTCAAGCCGAAGAAACTTGTCTGGCCTTTGCACTGCAAGTTTGGCAGTGTTTTCCCAATTTGTTTTATTACTTCTTGGTTGCTTCATGTACTTGTGTATTGTTACTACGAATGGTTTTACACTATTATTGTGAGTGTTATACATGCTTATTTAGATGTTCGGTTGGTCATGAAGATGATAATCTAATGTAAAATATTAAAGGAAGGTGAGGACAAACCTTTAATGCAATTGAATGGAATAAACCAGTTATGTAACTAGGATATGATAGTTGATAATGCTTGTGCTTTTATTTACCCTCTATCGGTTTCAATCACCGCACTATGCTTTGAGTTCTAGAGAAGGAATGAGAATGAAGAATTTCTACCCTCATTCTAACTATTTTTGGTAGGGGACGAATGACCCTGTTCCTGGAACATCTATATCCTCAAACTGTAGTGTCTCTTGATTCGATCCTTAGTCACTCTTTCTTGCCCCGAATCTCTCTCCCTCTTTGGTTTAACAACCTTCTCTCAATTTAACACCCGTTCTTCTGGTTGATCACAGTCCGTCTGTTAAAACCAATCTTCTTCTTTGGGTTAACAAGCTTCTTTTGGTTCATCACCCGTTCTTTTGGTTGATCACAATCCATCTATTAAAGCCAATCTTCCTTTTTGGGTTAATAACCTTCTCTTGGTTCATCACTCATTTTATTGGTTGATCACAGTCCGTTTATTAAAACCAATCTCCCTTTTTCTTGTTTAGGTCAGTCACCTTTTGGTTAAAGTACTCATTCTCTTGGTTAATCACAGTCAGTCTGTTAAAGCCAATTTCTCTTCTTCCCTAGTGAAGCCTTATCTTTTCTTTTCTTCGGTTAACCACAGTTGTCTGTTAACATACTGAATCTCCTGCGGAGTATGCAACCCTCTCTTGTTTCCAACCTCCTTTTCGTTGGTTAACCACTTCCAGTAAGTTAAAAGACTAGCTATCCTTTTTTTCCTTGGTTAATCATTGTCCGTCCGTTAAAATACCGAACCTTTATTAGGTTAATCACCTCTTTGGTTAAAACACCCTTTTCTTTATTGGTCAATCACTGCCTGTCAGTTAAAAGACCAACCTCTCCTTTTCCTCAGTTAATCATAGTCCATCAGTTAACACACCAAGTCTTCTTTTTGGGTTATCACCTTCCTTTGGTTCAAACATCCATTTCTTCGGTTAATCATTGTCTGTCGGTTAAATATCAATTTCTTACTCTGATTCAACCTTTTTCCTTGGTTAACCACCACTTTTCAGTTAAAAGACCAATTCTCCTCTTCCTCGACAAAGACCATTTGTTTTCCTTCTCCCCAGTGGAGTCAAACCCTTTTCTTAGTTAACCACTACCTGTCAGTTGATATACTGAGTTTTCTTTCCTTTTCTTTTCCCTATCCAGGGTTAAGATCCTTTTCCTTCTCTCCTCAGTAGAGTGATTACTTTCCTTCCCCAGCGGGTCAAACACCGATTCTCGATTACAACACCCTTGCCCCTACTTCTTTCCCTTTTCCTATTCATGCTTCTTACTTCTCTCTCTTAGTTTCGACACTATTTCTTTGTTTTTCGCTCTTGGTTCCATCACCATTTTCTTTTTTCTGTCTTTTTTTCTCCAAACTACATAGGCTCTGAATTCCTCATTGCACTATGAGGATACGTAGGCACAAGATTACGAAATCTTGGCGAGCCACCTTCCCCTAGTTCCATGAACTACGAAGCTCTGAATTTCATTTCACTATGAGGATACGTAGGCAAGAGGGACCCAATCCTCTGCGAGCACTTTCTTTGTCCCTTTTTCTTTCCCTCTCTATCGAGTAACCTTTAGATAGATAACTCATCCGAGCCTAGAAGCAAGTTGAATGGTTCTCGTCGAGTACGACGAATGCGTGAGGTGCTAATACCTTCCTCTCGCATAACCGACTCCTTTACCCGTTTCTCTTCCCCTTGGGTTTTATCGATATTTTCCATGTCCTTTGGAACTAAATAAAGTTTGGTGGTGACTCTGTTGTACCGTCGAGCATGCGATGCGCTCAGGTATATTTCTGCTAGCTTCAGATATGTTGAGTATGAAGTTATTGCATATGTAGATGCTGATGGTTCGAGAATTCGAATTGATCAAGAAATTCAAAAACATGAGTTTGATGTGTGAAAAGACTCATGATAGTGTGAAGTTGGATATGTTGAATAGGATTAATGGTATCCTTGAAGGAATTAGATAAGGTCATAAGATCGACTTGGGATTGATCGACCGATTGATGTTATCGATCAAGGTAAAGGAGGTGATTTCAGGATTGACGAGAATTGTATGATGAAATTCAGAGACAGGGTTTGTGTACTTGTTGTACTAGAACATAAGAAGAGTATTCTTGAGGTAGTTTATAGGAGTGGTATGAATTTTCATTCCAGTACCATAAATATGTATCAAGATTTGGAGAAAATGTTTTGGTGGCCAGGAATAAAGAAAGAAGTAGCCGAGTTTGTTTATGCTTGTTTGACTTGTCAGAAGTCAAAGGTTGAACATCAAAAGCCATCAGGACTGATGCAACCGTTGAGTATTCCTTAGTGGAAGTGGGGTATCATTTCCATGGACTATGTGACAAGTTTGCCGAAGACAACAAAAGGATGCGATCCCATCTATTTATTATTGACAGAATGACTAAATAGGCTCATTTCATACCGATTAAGATCAGTTATTCTTTGCAGAGGTTAGCTGAGTTGTATATTAAGGATATTGTTAGCTTACATGGTATTCCGTTGAGTATTGTGTCCGATAGGGATCAGAGGTTTCCATCGAGGTTTTGGCAGAGTTTTCAGGAAGTGATGGGTACTAAGCTGAAGTTAGGTTCTGCTTATCTTCCGCGGACATATGCTTAGACAGAGTGGAATATTCAGTCTTTTGAAGATTTATTGAATGCTTATATGCTAGAACAAGTAGGTGTTTGGCATAGCGACTTGTCATTGATTGAGTTCACTTACAACAACAATTTATATTCTAGTATTGTGATGGCACCGTTTGAGGCTTTTAATGGTAGGAGATGTAAGACACATTTATGTTGGTATTAATCAGGTGAGAGTGTGGTGCTTGGAATTAAGAATGTACAACAAACATCTGAGAAGATCAAGATGATCCAAGAAAATATGAAAGCTTTGCAGAGTCGTCAGAAGAGTTATCATGAAAAGAGGAGGAAAACACTTGAATTCTAGGAAGGAGATCATGTGTTTTTACGGCTTACTCCAAGAACTGGTAAAGGTCGAGCTTTGAAGTCTCGAAATCTCACACCTTGTTTTATTGGTCATGATTAGATTATTAATCGAGTGGAATAAGTGGCCTACAGAGTTGCATTACCGTCGTTTCTTTTGAACAGTTAATTGGGTAAAAATGCTAATTACAATTAAATAAAAATGTTAACTGTAACACCCCGCTCCCCAAAAATTAAAATAAATGCAATTTAAATCAAAACAATTATCAGAGTTACCACACCAAGCGGGATATCACAATAGAAACTCAACGAAATACTCCATTAAATGGTTTTCAATAGTAAACAGCGGAAATATATCATATATATATATATATATATATATATATATATATATATATATATATATATATATATATATATATATATATATATATATATATATTATATATATATATATATATATATATATATATATATATATATATATATATATATATATATATATATATATATATATATATATATATATATATATGTATATATATATATATATATATATATATATATATATATATATATATATATATATATATATATATATATATATATATATATATATATATATATATGTATATATATATATATATATATATATATATATATATATATATATATATATATATATATATATGTATATATATATAATATATATATATATATATATATATATATATATATATATATATATGTATTATATATATATATATATATATATATATATATATATATATATATATATATATATATATATATATATATATATATATATATATATATATATGTATATATATATATATGTATATATATATATATATATATATATATATATATATATATATATATATATATATATATGTATATATATATATATATATATATATATATATATATATATGTATATATATATATATATATATATATATATATATATATATATATATATATATATATATATATATATAATATATATATATATATATATATATATATATATATATATATATATATATATATATATATATATATATATATATATAATATATATATATATATATATATATATATATATATATTATATATATATATATATAGTATATATATATATATATATATATATATATAGTATATATATATATATATATATATATATATATATATATATATATATATATATATATATATATATATATATATATATATATATATATATATATATATATATATATATATATATATATATATATATATATATATATATATATATATATATATATATATATATATATATATATATATATATATATATATATATATATATATATATATCATATTCATCATATTCGGCCATCCGCCCAAAATTATACAAAACATCGTCAATGGATACATCAAAGCATGATACGACACGGAGTTAAAACAAAATCATCAGAAAAACAATAAACTCCCCAAAGCCCCGTGTTACGTATCAGAGCATCCCTATGACTCGACTCGCCACTATCCAAGCTAGCTACGCACCTGGATTATCTGTACTTCCGAAGAAGCACAGACCACAACAACAACAAAAGGGGTGAGAAATCACGATCAAAAATACAGCGGTAATAATGTACATGTATAAAAGGTAGCAATCATATGAATACCATTCAACATACATCAACCCGGACCTACTGTCCAACACCAACACATCACTAAAGACAATGCAAACATATGCAACTCAACACCATGATATGCGATACCGACTCAACAACAACGATGGACACCGGGCCATCAACCCTCCACAAGGGAGCACCGAATGAATCGCATACACTCCATCCGAGCAACGATTCATCCCACCATTCTCCACACAGGAGTATGGGTGAATCGCATACACTCCATCCGAGCAACGGTTCAACCCCACCATTCTCCACACAGGAGTACGGATGGATCGCATACACTCCATCCGAGCAACGATCCATCCCACCATTCTCCACACAGGAGTACGGGTGAATCGCATACACTCCATCCGAGCAACGATCCATCCTACCAAGACATCATGATATGCACGACACTGATGCACAACAACAATCCAAGCACACAAGGTGCACACGATCCTCCTGATCACATTTTATACATCGCACATACATATTCCACACATCACCATATTCATACATATTAACATACAACAATTGAATTATTCTAATTAAACGAATAACACGGAAATCACATTCCAACGCCACACATACACTCATAACTGTTCAACACCAATCTCATATTCAATCATGACCAACAAGGGTCCCACAACACAAGAGAACAGAACAGAACAACACAAAAACACAAACTATTGTCATGCTCGCTGGCTCACTCGCCTAGCGAAGCATCAACGAAGGCTCGCTACTCGCTCGCCCAGCGAACTCCCTAGCGAAGGCAGACAGTGGCTACTAGAAGCACTCGCTACCCAGTTCGCCTAGCGAAGCATTAGCGAATGCTCGCTATTCGCTCGCCTAGCGAAAGTGCTGGTGAGTGTCTGCAATTTCACAAAAACCCCACTGTTCAGAATTGGCAACACTCTCCGAAATCACCCGATTTTACTCACACCAGTTCCCACAAAACTAGCTCAACATTCTGCAACTTAGCTACATAATCTATTCTAGATTCCACTCGGTAAAACCTCAGCTCTACCGATTAACTCATTTCGGTTTAAAATGGTAAACTGCCGGAAACCCCAAATCATCCAAACAACCACATGAAATAGACCTATCTTATCAGCAACAATTCAGAATTTCACAACACATAATCAAACATGATCATCAATTCCTACCATGGGATTGGGGAAAATCCCTCTACATAGAATTCATGCAATATACCGATTTCGACCCATTTCTCCCCCCCCCCCCTTACCTCGATAACTTGATCAAGTTGCTGAAGAATCCGAAGAATGATAATCTTGGCTTCTCTTCTTCCTCCTCCTTGATTCTTCTCTTCAATTTCTCTCTTCCACTTGACCTTGTTCTTCTTCTTCTCCTTTCTATCGTGTTTCTCCTCTTCCTTCTTTCCAACTCACAAAAATACCCTTCTTACCCATTCTTACTCACTTAATAATAATAATAATAATAATAATAATAATAATAATAATATTACCATTATTTATTAAATTATTATCACTAATAATTATATTATTAATATCATTTTCCAAAGTTTAGTAACCAATCTCCAAACTTAAGGGCACTCACTAACGCACTCAAACACACTCCCCACAAAAAGGCACACCGAAATTAAAATAACACCGAAAAAGACTAGATAATTAAAATGGGTGTTACAACTCTCCCCCACTTTAATTATTTTCGTCCTCAAAAATTACCTGATGGAAACAATTCCGGATACGCATCCCGCATCCTGCTTTCCAATTCCCAGGTCACACTGCCACCTGCAGCACCTCCCCAAACCACTTTCACCAAAGCTATCTCCTTCCCTTGGAGTTGCTTCATCTTACGATCTTCGATCCTCAGCGGCATTGTCTCAACGGTAAGATTCTCCCTGACTTGAACTTCATCTCTCTGAATTACATGAGATGGGTCCGTGACATACTTCCGGAGTTGCGACACATGAAACACGTCATGCAAATTCGATAGCTCAGGCGACAACGCCACCCTATAAGCCACAACACCAATTCTCTGAAAAATCTGATACGACCCAATAACCTTCGGATCTAGCTTCTTGGATTTCAACGCACGACCCACACCGGTCACTGGGTTAACTCTCAGGAACACGTGATCACCTTCACTGAATTCCAGCTCTTTTCTTTGGTTATCATGATAACTCTTCTGTCTATCCTGAGACGCTTTCATTTTCTCACGAATCATCTGAATTGTCTCAGTAGTCTGCTTCACAATCTCTGGTCCCAATACCACATTCTCACCTGTCTCATACCAACACAGAGGAGTTCTGCACCTTCTACCATATAAAGCCTCAAAAGGTGTCATTCCAATACTAGAACGGTAACTATTGTTGTACGTGAACTCGATCAATGGTAAATGAGTATCCCATGCACCACCTTTTTCCAACACATAAGCCCTCAGCAAATCCTCCAACTTCTGAATAGTCCTCTCTGACTGTCCATCAGTTTGTGGATGATAAGTTGAACTCAGCTTCAACTTAGTACCCAAAGCTTCCTGCAAACTCTTCCAAAATTCTGAAGTGAACCTCGGATCCCTATCCGACACAATACTCGCTGGCACACCATGAAGTTTCACAATCACCCGAATATAAATCTCTGCCAGCTTCTCCAACGGAAAACTTATATTAACCGGCACAAAATGTGCAGACTTCGTAAGCCGATCCACAATTACCCAAATGGCATCAAATCATCTTGCCGTGTTCGGCAATCCTGTAACAAAATCCATAGTGATACAATCCCATTTCCAAACCGAAATCTCCAACAGTTGCATAAATCCAGATGGTCTCTGATGTTCCACCTTCGATTTCTGACACGTCAAACAGGCGTAAACAAACTGAGCTATATCTCTTTTCATGCCTGACCACCAAAATATCTTCCTTAAATCTTGGTACATTTTCGTAGCACCCGGATGAATATTAAAACTACTACGATGCCCTTCACTCAGAATTGACTTCTTCAGCTCGTCATTATCCGACACACAAATCCTGCCTCGGAATCTCAACACACCTGCACTATCCAACTTAAATTCACTATCGGAGTCACTTCCTACTCCAGACATCAAATCTACTAGCTTCACATCTAGCTTTTGGCCTTCTCTAATCATATCCAAGAAGTCGTTGTTCACTTGCAACTTGTCCAACATCATGCAATCTGTCGTAGTCTCGCAAACCATGCTCAAATCTCTGAACTGCTCAATAAGTTTCATTTCTTTCACCATCATAGCCGACACATGAATTGCTTTTCTGCTTAAAGCATCTGCTACTACATTTGCCTTTCCTGGATGATAACTCAAACTGAAATCATAATCCTTCAAGAATTCCAACCATCTTCTCTGCCTCATATTCAACTCTTTCTGGTCAAACAGATACTTCAAACTCTTATGGTCACTGAACCCCTCGAATCTTGAACCATACAAATAGTGCCTCCAAATCTTTAACACAAAAACTACCGCAGCCAATTCAAGATCATGAGTAGGGTAATTCCTTTCATGCACCTTCAGTTGCCGTGAAGCATACGCCACCACCTTACCATTCTGCATAAGAACTCCACCTAATCCCATCTTAGACGCATCACAGTACACCACAAACGGCTCGCTCGGAGTCGGCAACACTAACATCAGTGTCGTAGTCAATCTCTTCTTCAATTCTACAAAGCTCTCTTTACAAGCAGAATCCTACACAAAAACTTGGTTCTTTCTCGTCAACTGAGTCAACGGCAACGCCAAGATAGAAAAACCTTCGATAAACCTTTGATAGTACCCTGCCAAACCCAAAAAGCTTCTAACTTCCGTTGCTGTCTTCGGCGGTTCCCACTGCAACATCGCACTCACCTTTGATGGATCTACCGATATACCATCACCAGATATTACATGGCCTAAGAAACTCACCGTCTTCAACCAGAATTCACACTTAAACATTTTCGCAAATAACTTATTATCCTTTAGTACCTGCAAAGCAATTCTCAAATGTCTTGTATGTTCTTCCTCAGACTTAGAATAAATCAGTATATCGTCAATGAACACAACAATAAACTGATCCAAATAATAATGGAAGATTCGGTTAATATACTCCATGAACACTCCTGGCGCATTAGACACTCCAAAAGGCATTACCGCATATTCGTAATGTCCATATCGAGTTCTAAATGCAGTCTTCTGAATATCACCTTCTTTCACTCTGATCTGATGGTAACCCGACCTCAAATCAATCTTACTGAACACTCGAGCTCCCACCAACTGATCCATCAAATCATCAATCCTGGGAAGAGGATATTTGTTCTTAATGGTCACTTTACTCAACTGACGGTAATCGGTGCACAAACGCATACTACCATCCTTCTTCTTCACCAACAACACTGGAGCTCCCCACAGTGACACACTCGGCCTGATAAACTTTATATCCAACAACTCTCCAATCTGAGATTTCAATTCGGCCAATTCCACTAACAACATCTTGTATGGCGCCATAGATATAGGCCTCGTACCAGGTACCAGATCAATGCTAAACTCAACTTCTCTCTTCGGAGGTAACTCTGTAATATCATCAGGGAACACTTCAGGAAACTCATTCACCACCGCCAACTCCTTCAGTGACGCTTTTCCGTCGACAGCTAATGATGCAAATAAAGCAAACATTTTAGCTTCGTCCTCCAACAAGATCCTCAATTCCTTACTAGACAAGGAATCTGCCAATGCTTCTTCCTCTGGCATAAGAAACAACAACACCTTCCGAAAACAATCAATGTAGACTCGGTTGAACTTCAACCAGTTCATACCCAGAATAACATCCAACTTACCAAGGGGAAAGCAAATCAGATCCACTCCAAAATCTCTACCAAAAATAGTCAGCGAACACTTCAAACATACCAAAGAAGTAGTCACTGAACCAATAGAGGGAGTTTCAATAGTCATCCGCCGCTCAAGAGTAGTCGACACCAAACCTAACCTCTTCACACAATCAACAGAGATGAACGAGTGGGTTGCACCCGTATCAATAATAGCAGACAAGGGAACATTGTTGATGAAACAAGTACCTTGGATAGAACGCTCCTCACTGGCAGCTTGAGTTCCCACCACCGCAAACACTTTACCACTGGTCTGAGACACCTGAGACGGCTTCGGCTTCTCGCAATGCGTATTGATATGACCCTTCTCACCACAGTTATAACAGGTAGGTATAGCGGCTCGACAATCAGCTACCACATGGCCCGGCTTACCACACTTGAAACACTTATTCACCTCACGAGAACAATCATTGGCACGATGATCCGTGCCACCACACCGGTAACACTTCCCACCAGCAGACACTCTCCCTTCTCTGGGCTTCTTATCAGCAGTAGCCTTAAACTTCCCCTTATCAGCAGGAACATTGTAAGGAGTACCACCAAACCTCTGCTTACCCTTACGGTCATTCGCATCCTTGTAATGTGCAATCCTAGCCCGGTTATCATTATCATAAATCCTGCTCCTGCTTATCAGCTCAGGATAATCCCTGATCTTCTGACAAGCGATCCCCATCTTAACTTTCGGACGCCGCCCATTCTCAAACTTCAAACACTTGAAGGTCATCGCCCCGTCAGTTTTGTAATGAGGACAATACTGCACTAACTCCTCAAACTTAGCAGCATACTCAGCCACCGTCATATTGCCCTGCTTCAACTCCAGAAACTCTATCTCCTTAGCACTTTGAATATCCTCCGGAAAAATACTTTTCCAGAAAACCAATTCGAACCACTTCCCACGTAATCACAGTCCCTGCAGTCTCCAATCTCAGGCGACTGTTGTCCCACCAAGCATCCGCTTCACCCTCCAGCATGTGGGTACCAAACCTCACTTTCGGCTCATTGCTACAACCCATCGTCTTGAAGATCTTCTCAATCTCCTTCAGCCACTTCTGAGCAGCTTCGGGATCCAAAATTCCTCCTTGAAACGTCGGCGACTTGTTACTCTGAAATTGCGCCAAATCTCTGAATTGCGCACCCGCAGCTTGGTTCTGATTAGCAACCACCTGCGCCATCGCTTGCATCGCTGAAACCAACGCAACATCATTCCTTCCCGCCATACTGCTCAACAACAACAACAACGCCAGGTTAACAGATACGCAAACGCTATCCTACAGACAGACTCAACTACTACACTGGCCAGACGGACCGACCTGCTCTGATACCAACTTGTAACACCCCGCTCCCCAAAAATTAAAATAAATGCAATTTAAATCAAAACAATTATCAGAGTTACCACACCAAGCGGGATATCACAATAGAAACTCAATGAAATACTCCATTAAATGGTTTTCAACAGTAAACAGTGGAAATATATCGTATATATATATATATATATATATATATATATATATATATATATATATATATATATATATATATATATATATATATATATATATATATATATATATATATATATATATATATATATATATATATATATATATATATATATATATATATATATATATATATATATATATATATATATGTATATATATATATATATATATATATATATATATATATATATGTATATATATATATATATATATGTATATATATATATATATATATATATATATATATATATATATATATATATATATGTATATATATATATATATATATATATATATATGTATATATATATATATATATATATATATATATATATATGTATATATATATATATATATACACACACACACATCATGTACATCATATTCGGCCATCCGACCAAAATTATACAAAACATCGTCAATGGATCCATCAAAGCATGATACGACACGGAGTAAAAACAAAATCATCAGAAAAACAATAAACTCCCCAAAGCCCCGTGTTACGTATCAGAGCATCCCTACGACTCGACTCGCCACTATCCAAGCTAGCTACGCACATGGATTATCTGTACTTCCGAAGAAGCACATACCACAACAAAAACAACAAAAGGGGTGAGAAATCACGATCAAAAATACAACGGTAATAATGTACATGAATAAAAGGTAGCAATCATATGAATATCATTCAACATACATCAACCCGGACCTACTGTCCAACACCAACACAACACTCAAGACAATGCAAACATATGCAACTCAACACCATGATATGCGGTACCGACTCAACAACAACGATGGACACCGGGCCATCAACCCTCCACAAGGGAGCACCGGATGAATCGCATACACTCCATCCGAGCAACGATTCATCCCACCATTCTCCACACAGGAGTACGGGTGAATCACATACACTCCATCCGAGCAACGGTTCAACCCCACCATTCTCCACACAGGAGTACGGATGGATCGCATACACTCCATCCGAGCAACGATCCATCCCACCATTCTCCACACAGGAGTACGGGTGAATCGCATACACTCAATCCGAGCAACGATCCATCCCACCAAGACATCATGATATGCACGACACTGATGCACAACAACAATCCAAGCACACAAGGTGCACACGATCCTCCTGATCACATTTTATACATCGCACATACATATTCCACACATCACCATATTCATACATATTAACATACACCAATTGAATTATTCTAATTAAACGAATAACACGGAAATCACATTCCAACGCCACACATACACTCATAACTGTTCAACACTAATCTCATATTCAATCATGACCAACAAGGGTCCCACAACACAAGAGAACAGAACAGAACAACACAAAAATACAAACTATTGTCATGCTCGCTGGCTCACTCGCCTAGCGAAGCATCAACGAAGGCTCACTACTCGCTCGCCCAATGAACTCCCTAGCGAAGGAAAACAGTGGCTACTGGAAGCACTCGCTACCTAGTTCGCCTAGCGAAGCATCAGCGAATGCTCGTTATTCGCTCGCCTAGCGAAAGTGCTGGTGAGTGTCTGCAATTTCACAAAAACCCCACTGTTCAGAATCGGCAACACTCTCCGAAATCACCCGATTTTACTCACACCAGTTCCCACAACACTAGATCAATATTCTGCAACTTAGCTACATAATCTATTCTAGATTCCACCCGATAAAACCTCAGCTCTACCGATTAACTCATTTCGGCTTTAAATGGTAAACTACCAGAAACCCCAAATCATCCAAACAACCACATGCAACAAACTTATCTTATCAGCAACAATTCAGAATTTCACAACACATAATCAAACATGATCATCAATTCCTACCATGGGATTGGGGAAAATCCCTCTACCTAGAATTCATGCAATATACCGATTTCGACCCATTTCTCCCTCCTTACCTCGATAACTCGATCAAGTTGCTGAAGAATCCGAAGAATGATAATCTTGGCTTCTCTTCTTCCTCCTCCTTGATTCTTCTCTTCAATTTCTCTCTTCCATTTGACCTTGTTCTTCTTCTTCTCCTTTCTATCGTGTTTCTCCTCTTCCTTCTTTCCAACTCACAAAAATACCCCTCTTACCCATTCTTACTCACTTATTAATAATAATAATAATAATAATAATAATAATAATAATAATAATAATAATATTACCATTATTTATTAAATTATTATCACTAATAATTATATTATTAATATCATGGTCCAAAGTTTAGTAACCAATCTCCAAACTTAAGGGCACTCACTAACGCACTCAAACACACTCCCCACAAAAAGGCACACCGAAATTAAAATAACACCGAAAAAGACTAGATAATTAAAATGGGTGTTACATTAACCACTAAGAGAATTTTTTTTAACTTACTCAAAATTATAGCCTTTAAATTAGATTTAGTTGAATGGTTAATTAAGTAAAATTGATAATTTAACCATTAAATTAGATTCAATATAAAGGTTATAATTTGGAATAAGTGTCATACCCCAATTTTGACCGGGCGTTTTAAAAAACTTTCATTCATCAGACTGTATTTCCATATTGCATCATCCGTATAGCATAACATGTCTTTCATCATGCATACTGCCTAAAATGTCAGCCAGAGTAAATTTTTCGAATTTACAAACAAATCGGTCAAATTGAAAGTCAACTGTGCGTAAAATCAGTGGACGAAAAGTTTCAAAATTGAGCTTGCAGACGTCATTTATTTTAATCAATGTTTCGCGTAGTTTAATCTGACGTGCTCGTTTTAATTTTTGATAACTTTTTGACAACATTTTGATTAGTATGAGCATTTTTATCGGTCCAAATTTATTTCAAAATCGAACAAAATGTTGTATTTTCCCGAATCGTTTATTCCGCACTGATGATTTTGGTGCAATCATTTTTATTTTTCAAACACTTTGATATCCGAATTTTTATTTGTTTTTTTAATTATTTTATTTTTAATTTTTAGTTAAATATTATTTAGTTTATTTAGTTAGTTATGATTTTAATTTAAGATAAGATTAATTTATCTTTTCTTTTAAAAAAATAATTCAAAAATATTAGTATTTTTATCTCCTTTTAGTAAAACTTGCTTATTAAGTTTTGAAGTATCTTTTTATTTGCTTCACAAAAAAGAAAACCCTGGTATTTAAATAGCTCACCATCGTTGTGAGAAAGAAAAGAAACCAATAAATCAAAGTCGAGCCACTTGTCCTTCATACGCAGGATACTTTCTTCATTTTTTCTAAAAAAATACCACATAATAACATATACTCCCTCTCTCCTCACTAACCTCCATAACACACAATTTTCCAACTGTACATCCACCATCTTCATCACCACAACAGCCGTTAAATCCAATCATCCGCATTTATCATTAACTTGTTACTTCTATTTTAATGTCGTAGTTTTCAGTGAATCGAAACGTTGGAAATTACCGAGTTGGGGGTGTGATCATTATTGATATCATGCAACGAGCGCAACTCCTCTTGTAACACGCGACTTCAACTTCGACTCCGTACGTTTTCTTTTCTCCTTGCTTTCCCACGTGGGTTTATTTTCTTATCACTTTTGTTTTTGTTTACGTTGTATGCATGGAGATAGTGTTTGATTTTAAGTTTCAACATTTTTTGTTTGCTACAGTAGAGATATTGCTTGCACTATTTGTTGTTGATTCGTGATTCTCGATTCGCTGCCATAATTTACACAATGATGTGCGTGTGATGCTATGATGAGTTATTGTTGTTTTCAGATTTAAAAATTGAGTTTGGCACAAGAAAGTTATCGGGACGAGTCGCGTACTAGGTCGCTTTCTTTAAGACGTTTCGTCGTACTGCCAAATTATGCAAAGCAGTCGAATTTACGACGATGCCTCCAGGATAAAACAGCTCGTTCAAACAACTTACAATTATCAGTTGTACACTGATAAATCGCTCTAGAAATACACCTTTTTAAATTAGTATCTGGCGCAAATAACCAGTCAAGAAAAGAAAAAAATTTAGATGAAGAGAATAAAGGGAGAGAAGAAGGAAATCAACATTCGTGTGAATTTGTGAAATCCGATGTACTCACTTCTGAATTTCTACCCTGTATTTATAGGCAGCTACCTGCACCTGAGTGGGGAGAAATTCATGGTGAGTGGAGAAAATGGTGGGAGAATGAGAAATTCGTGGAGGACTGGATCTGGCAGTTATTGACCAATTATTTTCTTAATTAATTAATATTTATTATTAATTAATTTTCCACCGAATTATATTAATTAATTAGTGATAATTAAAATATATAAATTCGGGTCCAAAAAATAATTCATCTAAACTGGACCGGACCGAACCGAACCGAACCGAGCCGGGCCGGCCGGACGGCGGCGGCGCGCGCGCGTGTTTGTCTTGTTGGTCATGGGTGTGTCCTCACTCCCTTCACAAAATTGGGTGCCCTTTAGGGCCCAACCCAATTGATAAAGTTGGAATATATAAACACTACTAATATTTCCATTCCCTTCAATGTGGGACTAAAATGAATCTTTTCAAATTCACTTCTATATTAGTTCTAACTTGTGTTCATTTATTGCTCATTAATTGTCAACAAATGTTTCCAATTCCCACTCTAATTAATTAAAGTTCCAACATTCCCCCACTTGAATTTAAAAGAGATTTTAGAAGTACGTCAGACGTTTCTAAGGTTGAGCATAAGCAAAGGTGTCTACGACTTGAACCTTAGCGTAGCGAGTAGGATTCTGATTCAACAAGAGTGACACCATTGTCTTGAACTCTATCTCAGACATCAGACCCGCACACAACCTTTCTGTAAGGTGTATTCTTGTAGCCCGTGCTTTAGTGGCCCTACACGTGTATCCCGGTTTAGTGAATGCTCTAGGAATTCTGCCTCGAAATTCCATAGGAACCGGCCTCAGTTCCACAGTCACATAGGTGAATCTATCAAGAGTACTCCTGTAGCCTAGGTACTCCCTCATACAGAGTATAGATCTCATTAAGAGTTTCTATTATCTCATCCTCTCATTACTTCAGGATTCATGCTTTACTTGCATGATCATTTTCATATTGCTCACAACTTGTTATTACCCATTGAACCTAATTCTTGGGATTTCCAGTCATTTAGGTCGGGTTACCATCATGAGTAACAAATTGCTTTATAGGCATTAGTCCCATATTTTTGGAAGTATTATGGACTTTCTCTCTAGCTAATATTTTCGTCAAAGGATCTGCTAAGTTCTCATCAGTGCGTACATGATCCACTCTCACAGCTCCTTTAGAGATACAGTCTTTAACAGTGCTATGTTTTCTTCTAATTTGACGTTTTTTACCATTATAATAACGGTTCTCAACTTTTGCAATAGCCGTGGTACTATCGCAGTGGATCAACACAGCTGGTATATGTTTTTCCCATAAAGGAATCTCAGCTAGCAAGCATCTTAACCAACTTGCTTCTTGACTAGCTGTAGCTAATGCTATCATCTCAGACTCCATTGTGGATTGTGCCAGAATGGTCTGTTTCTTTGATTTCCAAGATACAGCTCCTCCGGCTATACTAAATATATAACCACTAGTAGCTTTGGAATCATCCGATAAGGTGCTCCAATCTGCATCACTATACCCTTCTAGTACAGCAGGAAATTTCTGATAGTGTAGGCCGAGGTCCATAGTCCTTTTAAGGTACCTCATTACTCGCTCAATAGCTTGCCAATGTTCGTTACTCGGCCTACTTGTAAATCTGCACAACAATCCTACGACATATGCAATGTCGGGTCTAGTACAATCAGTGGCATACCTAAGACTGCCAATGATGCTCGCATATTCTGCTTGTTTGACACTTTCTCCAGTGTTCTTAAACAGTTTCACACTTGGATCATACGGAGTGCATGCAGGTTTACAATCAAAGTATTTATATTTCTTTAAGATCTTCTCCACATAGTGAGATTGATCCAAAGAAATTCCTTGGTCGGATCTCGTGATCTTGATACCCAGGATCACGCTTGCTTCTCCGAGGTCTTTCATATCAAAGTTATTGCATAACAATGATTTCATATCATTAATGGCCTGAATGTTTGATCCAAATATAAGTAGATCGTCTACATATAGACATATAATAGTACAAATGCGATTCTCAGATTTGTAATAAACGCACTTGTCACTTTCATTCACTTTGTACCCATTAATTATCATTAAGTTATCAAACTTTTCATGCCATTGTTTAGGGGCTTGTTTTAGTCCATACAGAGACTTATCTAACTTACAGACCTTGCTTTCTTGTCCTTGGATTACAAATCCTTCTGGTTGTTCCATATAGATTTCTTCTTCTAAGTCATTGTTTAAAAAAGTTGTTTTAACATCCATTTGGTGTACTATTAAGTTATAAATGGCTGCTATTCAAATGAGTACCCTAATGGATGTAATTCTAGTGACCGGAGAAAAGGTGTCGAAGAAATCTATATTTTCTCTTTGTCTAAAACCCTTGGCTACAAGGCAATCCTTGTATTTCTCAGTCGTTCCATCAGGTTTTAGTTTCTTTTTCAAAACCCATTTACAACCAATTGGTTTGCAACCCGGAGGTAAGTCTACTAGGTGCCAGGTCTTGTTAGATTCTAGAGAATCTATCTCATCATTAATGGCTTCTTGCCATAAGTCTGCATCCATAGATGACAGTGCTTCTTGAAGATTTATTGGATCTTCTTCTACATTATAGGCCGCATAATCGGGCCCATAGTCTTTAGCAACTCTTGCTCTTTTACTTCTTCGAAGTTCTGTTTCTACATTGTCGCTGCTTTCAGTGCTTTTTATCACAGGAATGTGACTCGATTGTATGCCCCCACTATTTCTCGATTTGAAAGGAAATTTGTCTTCAAAGAATTCAACATCGTTTGATTCTATAATTACTCTGGCATTTAGGTCATAAAACCTGTATGCCTTACTGTTTGCTGCATACCCAATGAAAACGCATTCATAGGCTCTACTAGCGAGTTTAACTCGTTTCGGATCCGGAATTCTGACATAAGCCAGACAGCCCCAAGTTCTTAAATAAGACAAATTTGGTTGTCTTTTCTTTAATATCTCATAAGGTGAGATCTTACTTTTTGACTTGGGAACTTTATTCAGGACATAGCAAACAATCAATAAAATTTCCCCCCACCAGTGAGGTGCAGCACCAGAATTCAACATGATTGCAACTACAAGTTTAGTAAGAGTCATATTCTTTCTTTCTGCTTTACCATTCATTTCAGGAGAGTATGGAGCAGTCGTTTCATGTATAATACCATGTTCAGCATAAAATTCATTAAACAAGCTAGAGTCATATTCGGTTCCCCTATCACTGCGAAGTCTCTTAATCTTCTTGTTAAATTGATTCTCAATTTCAGTTACATACACCTTAAACATGTCAAGCGCTTCACTTTTATTCTTCATTAGATATACATAAGTATAATTAGAGCAATCGTCAATAAAAGTGATAAAATAACGTTTATTATTTCTAGTTAAACTTCCATCTAATTCACATATATCAGAGTGTATAAGATCTAGGGGGTCAGATTCTTTTATAATTGACTTATGTGAAGTTTTTGTAATTTTAGCTTGACTGCAAAATTCACATTTATTGGAATCATTAACATTTAGTTTAGGGATTAGGCCTATGTTGCTTGCATTAGAAAGGATTTGTTTATTAACGTGACAGAGTCTACCATGCCAAATATTAAAGTCACACACAGAGTAAACAGAAGGAGTAATTTTATTCAAATCAACATTCAACTTAAACATGCCATCAGTGGCGTACCCTTTTCCAACAAAAATACCATTCTTAGTGATGGTGTACAAATCTGCCCCTAAAGTTTGACTAAACCCAGCCTTATTCAAAAGAAAACCAGAAACAAGATTCTTCCTAATTTCAGGAACATGCATGACGTCCTTCAAGATCAAAGTCTTTCCTGAAGTGAACTTCAGCTCAACATCTCCAATTTCAGCAACATTAGTGGTGTGAGCATCTCCCAACAGCACTTTCTTATCTTCAGCATTCATGTATGTCTTGAACATAGCATGATCATAACATACATGACGAGTGGCGCCAGTGTCTATCCACCAACCATCACTTCCACCAACCATGTTGATTTCAGTGATCATGGCAATGAGTTGCTCATCAGTCAGGTTGACCTGAGCATTTGAGCCAGCTGCAGGTTTAGGCCTGCTCCTACATTTCTTGGCCATATGACCCGGTTTCCCACAGTTGTAGCAAGAAAAAACTGGAGCATCATTTCTTTGAGGTGGTGGTTGTTGCTTAACAAATGGAGCCGATGGGGCCCTAGAGGGATTCCCATTCTTAGTTCGGTTCATAGCATTGCGGTTCTGATTCTTTAAAGGTTTGCCCGTAGGCTTCAGAACCGCACCAAATTTCTTTTTATTGTTAGACACAACTAAGACTTCTTCTTTCTGATCTTGTTTCCGAGCCTCCTCTTCAATTCGGAGGCGAGTTATCAGACTCTCGATTGAAAATTATTTTGTTTTGTGACGAAGCACATTTTTGAAATCTTTCCAACCAGGGGGCAGTTTGTCAATAATTACAGCAATTTGAAATTGTTCATTGAGGGGCATACCTTTTGTAATGATCTCATGAGCAATCTTCTGAATTTTGTGGCTTTGAGCTTCCACCGACTTCTCATTCACCATCTTGTAGTTCAAGTAGCGGCTGACAGCAAATTTCTTCGCACCTGCTTCTTCAGTATCGTATTTTCTTTGCAGAGCCTCCCAAACCTGTTTAGCAGTCCTGTAGCTACTGTAGTAGTCGTACAGATCATCAGCAAGGCTGTTCAGAATGTGATTTTTGCACAGATAATCATTCTCGTGCCATAAGGCGATTTCTTTTTGGAGCTGCAGATCATCTGCTGCAGCCTTAGCTTTTGCAGCATCTGCTGCAGCCTTAGCTTTTGCAGCATCTGAGTCAGACATTTTGGAAGTCCCGTCTGAATCTGCAAGTGAGTTACCATTAGGTAGTTCAGATGATGCAGAAGGGACAACCGGGATATCCTCAGTCAGAACGTGGGCAACCTTTTTTAGAGTTAAGAAAAACTTCATCTTAGCTTGCCAACGTTTGAAATTGGAACCCTCAAACCTGAAAGGTTTGTCAGAGACCGAAGCGGCCGCAGTAGTACAGATAATTTCCTGAGTTGCCATGGCAGTTATTAAAACGTCTTAAAATTGTTGTTTTCGGATTTAAAAATTGAGTTTGGCACAAGAAAGTTATCGGGACGAGTCGCGTACTAGGTCGCTTTCTTTAAGACGTTTCGTCGTACTGCCAAATTATGCAAAGCAGTCAAATTTACGACGACGCCTCCAGGATAAAACAGCCCGTTCAAACAACTTACGATTATCAGTTGCACACTGATAAATCGCTCTAGAAATACACCTTTCTAAATTAGTATCTGGCGCAAATAACCAGTCAAGAAAAGAAAAAAAATTAGATGAAGAGAATAAAGGGAGAGAAGAAGGAAATCAAAATTCGTGTGAATTTGTGAAATCCGATGTACTTACTTCTGAATTTCTACCCTGTATTTATAGGCAGCTACCTGCACCTGAGTGGGGAGAAATTCGTGGTGAGTGGAGAAAATGGTGGGAGAATGAGAAATTCGTGGAGGACTGGATCTGGCAGTTATTGACCAATTATTTTCTTAATTAATTAATATTTATTATTAATTAATTTTCCACCGAATTATATTAATTAATTAGTGATAATTAAAATATATAAATTCGGGTCCAAAAAATAATTCATCTAAACCGGACCGAACCGAACCGAGCCGAGCCGAGTCGGCCGGCCGACCGGACAGCGGCGGCGGCGACGCGCGCGCGTGTGTGTCTTGTTGGTCATGGGTGTGTCCTCACTCCTTTCACAAAATTGGGTGCCCTTTAGGGCCCAACCCAATTGATAAAGTTTGAATATATAAACACTACTAATATTTCCATTCCCTTCAATGTGGGACTAAAATGAATCTTTTCAAATTCACTTCTATATTAGTTCTAACTTGTGTTCATTTATTGCTCATTAATTGTCAATAAATGTTTCCAATTCCCACTCTAATTAATTAAAGTTCCAACACTGGATGTGCTGGATTTTGATATTGTATTGATGCTTCTTTTTTCAACTTATAACTGCTGCTGTTAATAAGTTCATGGGTCACGCCGCTACTCATTCGCTCCCCACCATTTCGCATCAGCCACCACGTTTGTGCACTTCCATTTTTTTCGGTTCGCCGTTACAAGACGTTATTGAGGGGCATAATCTTGCTTGTTAAAAATTCAAGTTGTTGTTGCCATCAAAAGATAAAGGATGGATCGAGCTTCGCGAAAGGAAAAGCATAC
Organism: Lathyrus sativus; assembly: GCA_963859935.3. NCBI lineage: Eukaryota > Viridiplantae > Streptophyta > Magnoliopsida > Fabales > Fabaceae > Lathyrus > Lathyrus sativus. The sequence goes on from OZ012741.1 coordinate 245,175,326, forward strand.
TACAACCTTGCAGCGACATGGGTTGGTTTTGGATCTAAAGATTTTTCTCCTTTTGAAACTGTGCCACTACCGTTGGTGTGTTGCTTTACCTAATATTTTTTGCTTTCAATCGGACTCTACTGTGTAGAGGAATGAATCCTTGGATTTTCTCTGCACCCTTTGTCTTCTTTTTTTAGAAGATAATATTTATTTGTTTGTTTTCTTAGATTAATTCTGGTTAGTCACTTTAATCTTTAATGGATCTGGATTAGGTGTTGTTGAATCCTGATTAGAGCTTTTATTGTAATTTAAATTTTGGTTAATTCTGTTTTTTTATATTTTAATTGACTATTAATTTTCATTTATTTTTGCTTAGATATTAATGTAGTATGTGATTAATTTCTTGATGCCAATTTTGATTGAATTCTAGGTATTTATTCTAATTTTTGAGTAAATCCTTGTTAGTTATGTGATTAAGATGAATTAATATTTTAATTGAATTTTGTGATTGAATTTTTAATTGAACATGTTTAGTGGATTTTGATTAGAACCTCATTTGACTTTTGATTGAATTCTAGTTAAATATTATTTGAGTTCTATTTGAGTATTAATTGATTCGCTAATTGAAGTTTTACTGTTTACTTAGCTTGAACTTTTATTTTCTTTTTTGGTTTTCGCTAACTAATTTAATGTTTGGTCTTGTAGAAGTTAATTGAAAGTTTTTCATTATTTTACTTCATTTTTGCGTTGATTTGTTGAGTATTAGTTGGATTGATCGGGTGAAGCTGTTGCAAGTGTTCTTGAGCTTTTGGGCGCGTGTTGAAGAGGAAATAGACATTTTTCTTTCACTCTCTTCTCTCTATTAGGTACTACTAGATTCTCAATTTTATCACTTTTTAAAATATCACTCTAAGGTTCTATTGATGATTAGAGACATACTAAGTACATATGAAGTTGTACCTTGAAATAAGCTCTGATTGCTCATCATATTTGGTACTTAGATGTTATGAAGTTTTAAAAGGATGCTTAGGTGGTTACCTTGAAGCTGAGGAACTAGTTAGATGCTTTGAACCATTTGTGTCAAGTTTCAGAACATGTTGCTGTAAATATGAAGCATGTTTAACGTTTAGCGTCTTTGCTTGCAACCTGTTATTGATCGAGGAGTCTTCACTCCTATGTTGCATGTTCGACTTATATACTAATTAGATTGACGCTTTGGTTTCATTTGCTACTATTCCATCTTACTTTGTGGTGAATGAAGAGTCACCCAGTCTCGCCTTTTGACTGAGATCACGACATCGTTCAATTTGGTTGAGAATGAAGAGCCACTCAGCCTTGCATTTTGGCTAAGATCACGACATCGTTCATTTTGGTTTAGAATGAAGAGTCACTCAGCCTTGCATTTTGGCTGAGATCACAACATCGTTTTTTCGGTTGGTGAACAAATAGTCACTCAGCCTTGCATTTTGGCTGAGATCACGACATCGTTCTTTTGGTTGGTGAACGAAGAGTCACTCAGTTTTATTCCTTAGCTGAGACCACAACATCTTTCTGTTGGTAATTGTTTAATGTAATGTTCAAATAGATGTGTTCACTTGACATTTCAGAATTCTTAGCTCGATGTAATTCATGATTAAGCTCGAGGTAGGGGAATCGTTAGGTTTTCAATCTTTTACATGGAAACATTAGGAGTTGGCTTCCCTTAATTATTTCCTTTCCCACCTTTACACTCTTTCTTATGCAAATTTAAACCTCGACTCAACGTCGAGTATTTTCTTCAAATCAAATCAGCATACTTAACCATATTTAAACACAATTTCAATAAGAGATGAAAAGGGAGTTGGAATGGAGTCTTCGATTCCTCTCCTCAATTGTTTGGGCCCGAGGAGCCTTTCTTAAGCTCGAACAATTGTCTTCTAATCCGATATACAAAATCAAACCTATTTTCTCAACACTTAGATGGAAAAGAGAGAGAGTCGAGCCTTTGACTCTTTCTCCCGATTACTTGGGCCCGAGGAGCCTTTCTTAAGCTTCGAGTGATCGTCATCCGATTAATTTACTCCAATTATATCAAAGATCTTTCATAATATAAGATGAAAAGAGAGGGAGTTAAGCCTTTGACTTATTCTTCTGATTACTTGGTGTTGCACCCCAAAATTTGACCAACATTTATATACCTAGCTTGTGTTCATCAAGAGGTATGATTACCAATCAAGAGCTATACAAGAGTTTGAAGCTAGATAATAAGGTTATTCAAGTGTTCAAGGGTTGATATCCTTGTCAGAGAAGTGAGAAGATCCTCAGAGAGATTGGTTGAAACCAAGGCTTGACAGTGTAAAATCCCCTAGTTTGATCCCTATCTTCAAGGCAGTTTAGCTCAAGATGTGATTGTCATCTCATCTTACCCCTAACATGAATGTTGTAGAGCTTGCTCTTAGCTTTAATTTGAGTACTAAAAGTCCTTGATAGGATTTGTAGAGCTCAAGTTATGACTTTGACAAGTTACAGGTCATCTGAGGTATGTGAATCTGGGTCCTTGAAAGTCACCCAACTTGCATCCAACTTTTTCCCAAGAAGGATGATTCCTATGAACTTTTGGTCAACATGAATGTTGTTCCTCATCTTCTTATATTTCTAGAGAGTACTAGAAGTCATTGATAGGATTTGTAGAACTCAAGTTATGGCTTTGACAAGTCAAGGGCATTTTGGTCATTTGGAGATTATAGGTCATTTCAAGCATAAGGCCGTAACTCCTTTTTCCAAGCTTCAAATGGAAAAATCTTCAACACCAAACTTGCTTAAAATGATGTTTTAAGGCTAGTAGGGAGGTCATGAGATGTTGAAAAGGCTTGTAGCAAAAAGTGATAAAAATGACCTAAAATGGAGGCATAAGTTAAATAAGTTGAAGTTGGAAATTGAAATTTCCAAGTTACACATCCAAAGCATGGCATATAATAGGTCATTTTGACTCCAAAGAGAATTTTAGAAACAATGGTTCAGCCACTTTTTTGAATTGAGGCCTAGATCATGGACTTGCTTTGGAAAATGTTTGCTTGCATAATAAGGTACAAGGGCAAAACACAAAGAAAGGCAATGTACAAGCTTGCTAAGTATCTTAACACATCCCATATCTCATCTAAGGAGAATTTCATGTCAGAATTGGTTGTTGCAAGAGGCTTGGCATGAGATGATGCATGAGATGAGATGAAGTCATAAACTCATGACATGAGAATCCTAATTTCTCATTGGATGATTCCAGATGGTTCTATATGGGTCCAATGCATTCTATATATGATTTAGAACTTGCTCAGATGCAAGGTTGGTGAGAGATTTGAGAGGAGAGTGAGATAGCCATTTCAATTGCTTCCATTGCAAGTTGAAATCAAATTCCACATTCTGATCCATTTCCATTTCTTCTTTCAATCCAAACACATTCCATTGATCACACTGAAGCTGTGCATACCAAATTGAGAGCAAAACCATGGAGAATTGAGGAGATAGCTTTTGGATTTTGAAGGTTGCAAGTCATAATCGGTTTTGGAGATTCAGGCTTTCTTGGTCCAATCTTTTGCAAACAGTAGCAAGATCATCATTCAAGGATTGATTCTGAAGAGTTTGAGAGCTTGAAGTGAAGGTTTACCCCATCTGTTAATCAAGATTCGACAGGTTAGTAACTTTTCTTCTACACCGTGATTTAAGCATAATTAGGCAGAATTGTTAGGATAGAACGGTTAGAGACAATTAGGTGATGGATTCTGGGAAGTTTGAGATCAATTGGTGAAGTTTCAGTTGATGACACCATTTTTGTTTTGACCAAGAACATGAGATATAGTGAGCTATAACATGAGTTTGATATCAAGAATTAACCAGTGTGAGGTGGTGATCATTCTGAGGTAATTAATTTCAAGAATTGTGGAAGTTGATGTCTGAGCTTATTTTTGATCTTGGATCGGGTTTGGAGATTTAGGGCACTTCAATTGATTTTGATGCCATGGTTAGATTCAGGGTGAAATTCTGGACAGATTAGGGTTTTAAATTTTAGTTTTTTATGGAGAATTGAGGTGATACGAGTTAGGGTAAGCTTGAGCTATGAAGCTGTTTCCATGGATTCTTCAGTTCAAACCTTGGCTAGAGGAAGAAGACAATACCATGGTTGTTGGATGAGGCAAGACTCATTGACTGGGACTTGGATCGTGTGGCTGAGATTCAATTTTGCTTGAAGAGGGAAATTCTGAAGATACCCAAAACGCGTCGTTTCATTAAAAGGGAGATTGGGCTCAATTGATATCCCCACCCCCATTCATGGCCCACTTGGATTTTGTACTGATTTTCCTTGCTAATTGCACTGCTTCTTTTTCTTTTTCTTTATGATTTTCAATTTATTTTCTAATTAAGTAATTGGGCCCAGCGCTTATGTTGTTTGCACCCCCATTTTAAGCCCATCTGCATTTTGAACTGAATATAGTTGCTATCTGCACCAATGCTTTCTCATTTTAATTTCTTTTTCTCCATTTTGTTTTAACCTTTGAAAAATCATATTAAATAGAAAAATGATGATTTTTGCATGGGTATTTTTTCTCCCATTTCATGTTAATGTCTAGAAAATTATAAAATAAAAATATTTACATTTCATGTATTTTAATATTTTTTGTATATTTTCTCTTTTAATAGCATTTTAATTCTTTTATGTTGATGCATAGACTTGTAGAATTTTGTTTAGCTAGTTCCCTTTATATTTTTAGGCCATTCTTTTTAGGATAGTTAGATTAGGACTTTAGCTCCCCTTTGGATTTATTCCATAATTTTGTGATTAATTTTTGATTAGTTTTGGTTAGATGACTTTAGGTTGTGTAGATTTAGGTCAATCCTTAACATAGGTCCACAAAAACACTAGAATTATGGGTTTCTAGGTCAAGTTAGATATTGGGACATATAGGGTATTAAGGGTAGGTATATAGGATCCCCTAGAAATTATATTAGATTTTAATATGATAGTATACTATTTTTAATTGATTTTTGTAATTGATTGTTGTTTGTGTTGCCCTTGTGGGCTTGTATTTTTGTTTGCCTTGCTTTGTGGGTTTTTGCTTGGCTTGGTGGGATTGGTCTTGCTTTGAGGAGCATGGAGGAGCATAGTAGAAGACTTGGAGATTGAAGAAGGAGCTTGAGAGCTTGAGGCCTTGTTTGTTTTGTTGTTGTTTTAGGGTTAGGGATTAGGAAGAGCTTAGACTTAGTTGATTCCTTTCTTAAACATGGATGGTATCTTTCACCTCCATTCTTCCCAATGATTCAAGGTCCTTCCATGGTATTCACCTCCCTCCTTTGGAGGGATAAGTGATGGTACCTAGGAGGTAAAACCTTTGAGGGAACCCTTTTTTTGATGTTGAACCCTTATAGGTCACCTTTGGTGGTCAATAAGCAGTTTAACACCCCAGCTTATCCAGTTAAGTGACTTCCTCTGGTTTGAGTATCTTGAGAGATGTTGGGCTTTAGTGTGAAGATGAAGACTTCATTGAAGAGTATGGAAGAGGATGATTCCCTGAGCATTGTCATTTCAGTTGAAGCTTGAAGAGCCAGAAGATCAAGTTGATACTTGAAGATCCAGTAAAGATTGAATGAAGAGCTGAGGCTTAAAGACTGAAGGATGAAGTTGACACTTCCAAGTGATTGAGGACTATTCTGAGAAGCTGAAGCTTGTAGGAAGAGAAATCCAAGTTGAGATTGGTAAAGCAAGGAGAGCTTGAGAGCCTGAAGACTAAGTTGACACTTATGAAGAAGATTCAATTGAGATTGAGTATAGAGTTGAGGCTTGAAGATCAAAGGATAAGTTGATACTTACTTTGAAGCTTGGAGATCCTGAAGGAATCAAGTTGATATTTGTGGTGAAGCCTGAAGGTGGAGCTGATTAAGGAAAGCTGAAGCTTGAAGAAGAGAATAAGTTGAAACTTATGTTGAAGGGTTGAAACCTGGAGAAGAAAATTGATATTTGTTAAGAGTGATTGAAGTCTGAAGACTGGGTTGCTGTTGGAAGAGCTGAGGCTTGGAGTTGAAAGAGGAGTTGATCTGCTTTCTTCTTTGTTTCTCTTCTGTATTGATGTGATTTGTTTGACTTGCTTGATGCATTAGAATAAGTCCATATCTAGAATAGCTTTAATCTAGGAGCATGATTGCACTAGAGGTTGAGTTACTCCCTCTGCTTGTACTGTTACTGTATGGCTTTGCTTGCGGGTATTCGGTAGAGCCCTGCTCCCTTGCCCATGTGGTTTATTTTGCTTGATAGCATTCTATTTCTTCTGTATGATTGCAGTTTACTGTATTTTGCTTGACAACATGTTTTATTTCAGTATGATTACTGTTATTCATTCTGGCTTGAGGTTGAGATGAGCTTGTAGAGGCTGATGCCCCACACACATTTCCTCCCTCACTTGCATTGCATGCATTTTACCGTATTACTGTTTACTGTTTAAGCTGATGCTTTATCTGTCTGTGTATCATTGACATGATCCCTTAGGACGCTCATTTCCTTTGATAAGGAAGTGATGATAGAACTTTAGGTTGAAACCTATGCATAACAACTTCTAGGAGTTCCCTGTTTCAAACCTCAACCATAGGATGAATCCTTGGCATGACAACAGTAGGACTTGATAGTCTCCCTCCTAGTTGGGCATGTTCTCTTCTCATCTCAAAACAGTTTAAGATACAGTAATCATGAATGATTTCTTTCGTACGTCACGAGCCTTAAGCTATCTGGGAAAGGATTGTGGGAGAGTTTCTTTTCCACAGTCTGGATGTTTAGTATGGCACCCTTTGGGTGACATGCGACGCATTCACTCTCAGGTCATAGTCTTTAGTGCGATTGAAATTACAAACACAATAAAAAACACTTCTTTCTTAAAAAACAGGAAATAATCTGTAGTGTCCCGAACTACGTAAGCTCTGATCTCTCATACCTGTTGAGAGTACATAGGCACAATACTGATGTATTGGCGAGCCACCTTCCCCGTAACCCGTCGTAGGTCGAATTATGTTGACTCTGATTTCTCGTTCTCTGATGAGAATACGTAGGCATAAAGTGTGACGCTTTGCCGAGTCATTTTCTTTTCTGTTTAAGCCAGCCTTGATAGGTAGATAGATAAACCAACCCGTCCAGTAAACACAACAAGCATGGATCCCGTCGAGTACGACGGACGTGAGGGGTGCTAATACCTTCCCCTTGCGTAACCGACTCCCGAACCCAGACAATGGTTGCGACGACCTTGTCTTACCCTTTTTTGTTAGGTTTTTCCGATCGTTTCCTTTCCAGCTCCGAGGAATAAATAATGAAAGGTGGCGACTCTTCTGTTGTGTCGGCACCTTATTTTTGCGAAAGCGACAGCTGGCGACTCTGCTGGGGATCGAACCCAGAATCTCTGGTTCTCCGGTTCCCTATGAGAGTCAATCCTAGCGCTTGTATGATTACTTGTTGGGTTGTGTTTCTCGCATTTTATCTCTCGTATTTTATTTTCAGTCTGATATGATTATCTGTGTTGTTGTGGGAGGGGCATTCTGATGAGTGAGAAGCCAGACCCAGGCTTGAGTGAACATAACATTAGTTGTGGAAATTAGTGGGCGCGTGCTTGCTTTGCAGGCACTAGTGTCTCATGAAATCCACGCTCAGACGAGGTTCTCCCGGTTGGCTTCTCTTTCAACCCTTTGGGTTGAGACGGTTGCTGGTTTGGAGGATTGTCGACTCTGGGGACCGATCATTTGTGATTCAGCCGAGTGAGGCCGCTTCATGAGCTGGTGATACCACACCTTCTGGGTATCGTATCACCCCTTTTGAATGTCTGTGACGCTGATGAACGCATAGGATGCCGAACTTGAGTCAGTTTAGGTCCATACCTGTGAGCAGGGTTGGGTTTATTGTAGGAAACTTTGACCTTCATACTACCTGGTTTTCTTAACAGCGAATCAGTTTTGTTGGTACCAGAGATTTTCATCATCAGATGTGTATTTGTTCTTGATAGAGCAGGTTTTGATCAGAGGATCTTATCATCAGACATGTATTTGTTCTTGATAGAGCAGGTTTTGATAAGAGGATCTTATCATCAGATGTGTACTTGTTCTTGATAGAGCAGGTTTTGATCAGAGGATCTTATCATCAGATGTGTATTTGTTCTTGACATAGCAGGTTTATGACTGGGGGTCTGAAGATCCCATTATCAGATGTTTTGTTCTTGATAGAGCAGAGTTTTATTATCAGATGTTTGTTCTTGACAGAGCAGATTTATGATTGGGGTCTGAAGATCTCATCAGCAGATGTATGTTTGTTCTTGATAAAACAGAGTTTTATTATCAGATGTTTGTTCTTGATAGAGCAGAGTTTTGGTCATCAGTTGTTTGTTCTTGACAGAGCAGATTTATGATTGGGGTCTGAAGATCTCATCAACAGATGTATGTTTGTTCTTGATAGAACAGAGTTTTATTATCAGATGTTTGCTCTTGACATAGCAGTTTTTGTGGTCCTGTATCAGAGGTCCTTATTATCAGACGTTTGTTCTTGACAGAGCAGAATTATGATCCTATGTATATGGCCCTATCAGATGCTTGTTCTTGACAGAGCAGATTTGTGGTCCGATACTGGGGTTTTCTTCTTATCAGTGGTTGTTCTTGATAGAGCAGCGTTATGGTTTTGTTGATACAGAATCTCCACAGCACAGTTGCCTTGATCTCCTGTTGCATGATTGCATTTTGTATTAGTTCGCATACTCATTTGCATTTCATTAATGTGTGTCTGTGTTGCAGGTACCGTTTTCCCCGATCCAGGATTTCTTGCCTCCTATTGTATCGTTATGGGTTCTCTGAGGAAGACCGTGGCTTACAAGTTCCCTGCCCCTGATGTGGTTCGGCTGACCGGTTTGATTGCTTTAGCAAATGATTCTGTGAGGGATGAGTTCAGAAAATCCTACGGCAAGTTGCTCAATTTGATTCGTAAACCTTCTGCGTTCGAGTTGAATGGGTTGCACGCTCTGCTGCAGTTCTACGACCCTCCGTTGAGATGTTTCACTTTTCAGGATTTTGTTCTCGCACCTACGCTGGAAGAATATGTTGATTTTCTAGGTGTGCCTATCAAGAGGAAGATGCCTTTTGTTCATATGGATGCTGAGCCTGATCTGGCTGGTTTAGCTCCTTCACTTCACCTGGACGCCTCCGAGTTGGTGTTGACTAGTTGGAACAAGGTTCCTGGTTTCTCCTTGCAGTTTTTAGTGGGAAAGGCTCAGCAGTGTGCTAAAGACGGATGTTGGGTCGCATTCAACGCCATTCTCGCTTTGTGCATATATGGCATTATTTTGTTCCCCAATATGCCCGATTTTGTAGACTTCGATGCATTTCATATCTTTGCTTCAGGGAATCCAGTCCCTACCTTGATAGGAGATGTCTATCGTTCAGTCCATTACAAAAACGAGAACAGGAGGGGCAAGAATGTCTCATGATGTGTACCCTTGCTTTATAAATGGCTTGATAGTCATCTGCCCAAGAGGGGTCCTTTTGTCTCGTCTGCAGCCACAGCTGAGTGGTCCGAGCGTCTAATGAGTTTATCTGCAGAGGATATTGACTGGTTTGACAGGGATAGGTTGGGTACTGAGGTGATCTTCAGCTGCAGCGGGTTCCCAAACGTGCCTTTGATAGGCAGGAAAGGCTGTATAAACTACAATCCATCGTTGTTGGTCCGACAGTTTACGTATGCTTTGAGAGCTCCGTCGAAGGATGAAGAGGTGCAGGAATCTATGTACCTCACTGGTCTTCTAGAGGGGGATCTGTTATCCAAGCTTCAGCGCGCCTGGAATGGTATCAGTAAGATGGGAAAGCCATTGCTGGGGAGAAGCAACAATCAAGCCTACCCTCCGTATGTGACTTGGGTCAGGGCCAGAGCAGATGCTATAGGGATGTTGTTTCCTCATGCCAAGCCAGAAAGCCCTCCATTGATTGAAGAGCCTACTACTGTGCCCATTCAGCAGCATAATCAGGTGTTAGCTGAGCGAGATGAATTGAAGCGGGCAAATGAGGAACTGGAGAAAGAGTTGGCTCAACTCTGAAGCGAGAGGAACGAAGCCGTTCATTCCTTCAAGAGGCAGACAGAGCTGGTGAACCAGCTGGGGACAAACCTGACTAAGCAGATAGCCGAGCGTGAACACATGGGTCAAGACTTCAAAGTTGTCAACGACGTACTGGCTACGAAGAAGCAGCACTTGGACGAAGCGTATCGGAGGATATCCAAGTTCAACCAACACTGGAAGGCTTCCCTGGCCACCAGGAAAGAGCGGGAGGATAAGCTGATGCTACAGATCTCCAAGCTAGAATCCCAGGTGAAGGATAGTGAGAAGAGGTTTGATGAAGAAACCGCTCGTAGATACGCCGCCGAAGGCCAGCTCAACAAAGCTCTCGCTAACCTGAAGGAGCGCAAACTGACGTTTGAGTCCAAGAAGCGGAAGTTAGAAGATTGCTTCGGCGAAGGAGCATGGGAAGGTTCGGTCGAAGGACTTTAGTATACCATTGTGCAGAGGGAATTACTCGTCGAGGGGTTACTCACTCTGCCGGATCATCCAGAAACGAAGGAGTTGTTAGAAGAGTATCGCGCCTGTGGCCGTACTTGACTATTTGTATTCCTTTTGTTTTGATCATTGTTGTATGATGACCATCACCAGGATTGTTGGCTGAGGTCACGCTGTTGATTCATCTTGTACTCGCTGATGTTGTGTACTGCCTTGATGGGCTTTCTTTATATATGAGATTGTTATTTCCATGATTGGACTTGGACTTCTTATTATTATCAGCACTGGCACTCAGGCACTAGGATCGGGGGAGATCTCCCCAACGCACAGACACACGCATGCATTTGCATGAAGCATTTGCATAACGAGCATTTTGTTGTTTTTCCTAACCCTTTTGTGTTTGACAGGTTGTCCCAGGTTGTTTCAGGTTGTCTCAGGTGATTCCAGGATTGATCAGAGACCAATTCACCGCTATCCGACTATAGCTAATCAAATCAGGATCATGGAGCAAGTGCAAACTGAGGTTCAGGAACTCCGTGAAAGAATGGATCGCTTCATGGAGCTCATGCAAGCGGTCGCTAATGGCCAGGAGCAGCTCAGAACTTTGGTTCAACCTTTGATTTCGAGGGTTGATAGCAACGGCGTACTCCACGTGGGGACTGTGCCTACTCCTCCACCAGTTGAAACTCCGCAGAATGGTGTTCCCGTGACCGGGGGAAACGGCAGTGCCAACGGCAATGTGATGGCCAACATCAGACTCAATACGACGGGCGTCGGTAATGGGAGTCTGGGAGCTAATGTCAATATCGGGCCGGGCAACGACAATGCGGGTGTCGGGAATCTGTTTGTGCCCCAACCTTGGCTAGAGGATCGTCAGGACGATGTGTTCTCTCAGAGAGGTGCTGAAGGGGAGCTGAATGTTGAAGCACGACTTAGATTCAAGGCACTTGAAGATAAGATGAGAGATATCGAGAATCAGAATACTCTGGGCGTTGATATGTCCAAGTTGGGACTGATTGCTGATTTCAAGATGCCTCCTAAGTTCAAGGTACCTAACTTCGAAAAATATAAGGGCACCACTTGCCCTCGTGTCCACCTGAGATCGTACTACAGGAAGATGTCTGCTCATTCCGAAGACGAGAAGTTGCTGATGCACTTCTTCCAAGACAGTCTTTCCGGGCCATCCCTCGAGTGGTACATGGGTCTGGAGCCCACTAGTGTGCGCACATGGAAGGATCTTGCTGAAGCATTTGTGCACCACTACCAATACAATAGCGACTTGGCCCCGAACCGAGTCCAGTTGCAGAATCTGTCGCAGAGGAACAATGAAGGGTTCAAGGAGTACGCCCAGCGGTGGCGTGAGTTGGCAGCTAGGGTTCAGCTGCCGATGGTTGAACGCGAGCTCGTGCAGATGTTTGTTGCCACCCTTCCAGGGGTTTACTATGAGAAGTTAGTCAGCGGTATGTCTGGGACGTTCTCAGATCTCATTATCACGGGTGAGCACGTCGAAAATGGGATCAAGATCGGGAAAATTCAAGGTGAGTCATCCTCAGCTGGAGGAGGAAAGAAACCTTACGCTGGCAAAAGACGGGAAGGAGAAGCGAGCGCTGTGACCAACGCTCGAAGAAAGGGCAAAGGCCCTCACCAGCAGGTGGCCAGTATAAATATCCCGGCAGCTCCGCAGCAGCAGCAGCCGAATCAACAGGGATACAAGAAGTATCAGAATCGGGCACCTTTGGCGAACCGTCACTTCGAGACACCGCCCATGTCGTACGCGCAACTATTACAGACTTTGCTTCAGCTACAGTTGATCCAGAAGAGGACGCTGGCTCCCTTGACAGGGGCACCTCCGCCAGGGTACGACGTGAATGCCACTTGTGATTTTCATTCAGGGGCACCAGGCCACACAATAGAGAACTGCAAAGCCTTCAAGCATAAGGTGCAGGACATGGTGGATGCCAAGATCATCAACTTCTCCGATAATGTGCCAAATGTCACGAAGAATCCTATGCCGAATCATAGGGGAGGCAGCGTGAACGCCGTTATCGAAGACGAGAGTGCAGATTTGTTGACCGATGTCAGAGATCTGAAGACGCCGCTTAGCTTCGTTAAAGCTAAGTTGCTGAAAAGAGGGTTCTTTCCAGGTTGCGGAGAGCTATGTATGGACTGTGCCACACGTTCTGATGGATGTGAGCAGTTGGTCGAGGGAATTCAAAGTCTGATGACTGAAGGGATTCTGCAGTTTAGCGGGAGGGCTGAAAGTGGGTCAGGAGAGGTAGTGTTGAAGCAGGCCGATGAAGTCACCACCATCACCATCCCTCGCCGGCCGATAACTATTTCTGCGCCCAGACCGCCTACAATTACTATCACTAAAGCTGGGCCAATACCGTTCGAAAGCACAAACGTCGTCCCGTGGCATTACGGGCATGAAGTCTACTGCAACGGGCAGAAGTTGGAGCTGGAACCGTTTGGGTCGACTGTGGAGAACCTTGCGGGAGTCAGTGGTATTACTCGCAGCGGAAGAGTGTTTGCACCACCAGAGGTCGTGGCAGATAAAGCGGTCAGAGTTGATGCGGCCGATAAGGGTAAAAGTAAAGTCGTTGAAGAGGTCCCGCGTGGGGCAGAAAAAGACTTGCTTGTTAAAGATGCCGAGGAGTTTATGCGGTTGATTAAGAAGAGTGACTACAAGATTGTGGATCACCTCCATCAAACGCCCTCGAAGATTTCCATCTTGAACTTGTTGCTGTGTTCTGAAGCACACCGCAACGCGCTGCTGAAGGTGTTGAACGCTGCATATGTACCGCAGGAAATATCGGTAAATCAGCTAGAAGAGGTCGCAGCCCACGTGAATGCTGGAAATGGGCTAGGCTTCACGGACCTGGAGCTGACGCCGAAGGGGAGGAATCACAACAGCGCCCTGCACGTCTCGATAGAGTGTAGGGGCACAATCATGTCGCACGTGCTGGTGGACACGGGTTCGTTGCTTAATGTTCTTCCGAAGAAGGCATTAATGAAGTTGGATACTCGTGGAGTGATTTGCACACCCAGTGATCTGGTTGTGAAGGCGTTCGATGGAACTAAACGACACGTTTTCGGGGAGGTGACCCTGCCGATCCAAGTCGGGCCGGAAACGTTCGACGCGGTCTTTTATATCATGGACATCATGCCTGCCTACAGTTGTCTCTTGGGCCCGGCCGTGGATCCATGCTGCTGGTGCCGTGACCTCCACGTTGCACTAGAAACTTAAGTATGCTGTCGGGGGTAGCATCGTAACCGTGTGTGGCGAGGAAGACATAATGGTGAACCATTTGTCGTCCTTCAAGTATGTGGAGATGGATGGCGAAATCCATGAAACTCTTTGCCAAGCGTTCGAAGCTATCAAGGTAAAAGAAGTAGCTCCTGTAGTCACTGAAAAGCCAGAGATGACTCTCTCCTCCTTCAAGGAAGCTCGGGCCGTTGTCCAAGCCGGATCTACCCCAGGCTGGGGGCGAATCTTGGAGATACCTAACAAGCAAGACAAGTTTGGGTTGGGATATTCTCCTGGAGCTGAAGCTTCTTCTTCGTCTAGCAGTGTGTCTCGAGGTAAAGGGCCGATCCAGTTTACCAGTGGCGGAATGATTTTCGAAAGCATCAACGCGGTGTCTGAAGACAGCGGAGATAGCGACTGTGACCTCGACTCTTGGATCCAGCCAAGCAAGCCAGGCGAGGGCCTCAACAATTGGTCCATCAAGGATATCATCCAGATGACAAGCGAAGAGTAATGATTTACTTTTTCCAATCATTGTACAACCCTATGTCCTACCCGGGGCATAGTGGTTTTATTGTCAGGGTCTCGTTTGATTATGTACATGCATTTTGTTAATAAATCAAAGGCGTTTTCTTCGTATTCAAATATTGTGATCTCTGTTATTCCTGTTTTATATTTGTTTTGAAAAACAATAAAATGGCAATGGGGTTTGTGCTAACCTGCACATCCTTGTTTTAAACTTAACCCTTGTTATTGCAGGATCCACATAACAGATGACATCGACTCTGGACCCTCTACGACTCACTTCGACTTCGATTACCCGATCTATCAAGCTGAAGAAGAGATTGATGAAGACGAAGACCTTCCTGAAGAGTTGGCCCGCTTGTTGAAACAAGAGGAGAAAGTTATTCTGCCTCATGAAGAGGAGATTGAGATCGTGAATCTGGGCTCTGAAGAACTCGTCAGAAACGTCAGGATAGGGGCTGCACTGCAGAGTGATGTCAAGCAGAGATTAGTCGAGATGCTGAGAGAGTATAGTGACGTCTTTGCTTGGTCATACGAAGATATGCCCGGACTTGACACGGATATCGTGGTCCATCACTTGCCGCTGCGAGAAGATTGTCCTCCCGTTAAGCAGAAGCTTAGGAGGACACGACCAGATATGGCCGTTAAGATCAAAGAAGAAGTGCAAAAGCAGCTTGATGCTGGCTTCTTAGCGGTCACCACTTACCCTCCGTGGGTCGCCAACATAGTGCCTATACCGAAGAAGGACGGTAAGGTACGCATGTGCGTTGATTATCGGGATTTGAATAGGGCGAGCCCTAAAGATGATTTCCTGCTACCTCATATTGATGTGTTGGTCGACAATACAACCCAGTTCTCCGTGTTTTCGTTCATGGATGGCTTCTCCGGTTACAATCAGATCAAGATGGCGCCGGAGGACATGGAGAAAACGACGTTTATCACTCCCTGGGGAACATTTTGCTATAAGGTAATGCCTTTCGGTCTGAAGAACGCAGGGGCCACTTACCAATGAGCTATGGTAACTTTGTTTCATGACATGATTCATCATGAGATTGAAGTCTATGTTGATGACATGATTGCGAAGTCCCAAACGGAGGAAGGACATCTGGTCAATTTGCTGAAGCTTTTTGAGAGGCTTAGGAAGTTCAGGTTGAGGCTGAATCCTAACAAATGTACTTTCGGAGTACGGTCCGGAAAGTTACTGGGGTTTATTGTGAGTGAAAGAGGCATCGAGGTTGATCCTGCGAAAATAAAAGCCATACAAGGAATGCCAGTGCCAAAAACAGAAAAAGAAGTTCGTGGTTTCCTGGGCCGAATAAAATATATTGCAAGGTTTATCTCTCAGCTCACGGCCACGTGTGAACCGATGTTCAAGCTTTTAAAGAAAGATCAGGCGATTACCTGGAATGAGGATTTCCAGAAGGCATTCGACAAGATAAAGCAGTATCTTCAGGAACCTCCAATCTTGATACCCCCAGTGGCTGGACGGCCATTAATCATGTACTTGACAGTTCTTGAGAATAGTATGGGGTGTGTTCTCGGTCAGCACGACGAGACGGGCAGAAAGGAGCATGCCATTTACTACTTGAGTAAAAAGTTCACAGACTGTGAATCTCGCTACTCGATGCTGGAGAAGACGTGTTGTGCACTAGCCTGGGCTACCAAACGTTTACGACAGTACATGCTCAATCACACCACCATGCTAATTTTGAAGATGGATCCGATCAAGTACGTCTTCGAGAAGCAGGCACTTTCGGGCAGGATTGCCAGATGGCAAATGGTGTTGACGGAATATGATATTCAGTACGTGTCCCAAAAGGCCATTAAGGGCATCGTATTGTCTGATTACCTTGCCGAACAGCCGATCGAGGATTATCAGCCGATGAAATTTGAATTCCCTGATGAGGATATCATGTTTCTCAAAGAGAAGGATTGCGATAAGTCGTTGCCCGACGAGGGGCCAGATAGGAAATCCCAGTGGAAATTGATATTTGACGGGGCGGTTAATTCCTACGGAAGTGGCATAGGGGTGGTCATCACGACTCCCCACGGATCCCATATCCCGTTCACTGCGAGACTGACGTTTCCAGTCACCAATAATGAAGTAGAGTACGAAGCATGCATCATGGTTCTAGAAGAAGCAATTGATTTGAGAATCAAGAATCTAGACGTATATGGTGATTCGGCGCTTGTAATCAACCAAATTAAAGGGGAGTGGGAGACTCGTCAATCGAATTTGGTGCCGTACATGAATTATGCCAGAAGGCTACTTCCGTTCTTTGATCGAGTGGAACTCCATCATGTGCCCAGGGCTGAAAATCAGATGGCTGATGCCTTAGCCACGTTGGCTTCGATGTATAAAGTCAATTTTTGGAATGAGGCTCCAAGAATTGTCCTTTCTCGTCTTGATAGACCTGCATTTATCTTTGCGATCGAGGAAGCCGCCGACGGCAAGCCATGGTTCCATGACATCCAGACTTTCCTTATGACTAAGGAGTATCCTACGGAGCGTCAACCCAGGATAAGAAGACTCTGAGGAGGCTGTCTGGAAATTTTTATCTCAATCCTGATGGAGTGTTGTATAAGAGAAACCACGATCTCGTGCTACTCAGATGTGTAGATGAGAAAGAGGCGAGTATGCTCATGGAAGAAGTCCATGAAGGCACATTTGGTACGCACACCGGCGGGCATGCCATGACAAGAAAGATCCTGAGAGCAGGATACTACTGGCTGACGATGGAGTCTGATTGCTTTAAATTCACGAAGAGATGTCATAAATGCCAGATTTATGTTGATAAAGTTCATGTGCCGCCGTGCCCGTTAAATGTCATGTCCTCCCCGTGGCCGTTCTCCATGTGGGGGCATCGACATGATCGGCAAGATCGATCCCACTGCGTCTAATGGTCATCGCTTCATTCTAGTAGCTATCGACTACTTCACCAAGTGGGTGGAGGCAGCCTCGTATGCTAATGTGACCAGGCAGGTGGTGGCTAAATTCATAAAGAGGGACATCATCTGTCGTTACGGAATTCCCGAGCGGATCATTACCGATAATGGTTCGAATCTGAATAACAAGATGATGAAGGAGCTGTGCCAGAGTTTCAAAATTGAACACCACAACTCATCTCCTTATCGGCCGAAGATGAATGGCGCCGTTGAAGCGGCCAATAAGAACATAAAGAAGATTGTTCAGAAGATGGTTGTGACCTATAAAGGTTGGCACGAGATGTTTCCGTTTGCATTGCACGGTTATCGTACAACGGTGCGTACGTCAACCGGGGCGACTCCTTTCTCCTTAGTGTACGGTATGGAAGTTGTCCTACCGTTAGAAGTGGAGATCCCTTCTTTGCGAGTTTTGGTTGATGTGAAACTCGACGAGGCAGAATGGATTATGAACCGACTGAACCAACTCAGCCTGATGGACGAGAAGAGGTTGGCATCGATTGCGCATGGTCGTCTATACCAGAACCGAATGAAGAAAGCGTATGATAAGAAGGTGCGCCCTAGAAGCTTTCAGACGGGTGATCTCGTCCTGAAGAAGATTCTTCCTCCACACTTCGATCACCGGGGCAAGTGGACTCCCAATTACGAAGGTCCGTACATCGTCAGCAAGGTCTTCTCAGGAGGAGCTTTGTTGTTATCCACAATGGATGGTGAAGATTTTGCATCCCCGGTGAACGCGGACGCAGTTAAAAAATACTTTGCTTGAAAGTGACCCGCTGGACAGTAAAAAGAGAGTCCAGGCAAAAATGGGGCATCCCGGCAAACCATAAAAAAGAAAAAGGTTCGGGCAAAAATTAGGGATATAAACTGAAAAAATGTACACCCGCAAAGTTGAAAACCCGGATGGGAGACTTTGGCAAAAAAGGGTATCCCGGTGAACTGAAAACCCGCAAAGGGCGATTCACGCAAAAGTTAGGGATTTGAAAAAAGCAAATGACTGCGTTCCGCATGTGGACTTTCTTTGTTTAGTGGTTTGGAAGACCTGAGGGCCGTTTATCTGAATCAATCTCTTCGGAAGCTGAAGCGTCGGAGAAGTATCGAAGTCGAGTGGGTCATAGAGGGATCAACTCATGGTGTTCGTCTACGCCTCGTTGCCGACATTTGTATATACTGATGTATATTTATGTTTTATTTTCGCGCGGCTTCCTCATTTCAGGAGCTTGCATCTATTGTAAAACATTTTTACCCATCTAGGGGTTCGTTATCAATAAAATGTATACTATTCATCAATTCTGTTTGCCTGTTTAGCATTTACTTGTTTTGTTTGCGAAAAAAGAACGCCGATGTTTTTGATAAAATGCGCATACATAAACTTACTGGCCTAGGCCACTGTTTGTTGAAACAATGAATTACTTGAACATTGTCCCAAGATGATAACCTTGATAGGTCCCTTTAAGAAGGGTATTTTGTCTGTTTGTTTGTGTTGTTACAGGTGTAGCATATTCCAGACAGAGCATCGTGCGTATCCCCAAGCAGGATGATTCCTCCTTCTCCCGCAAAGTTCAGTAGCCTCTCCCCGCAGAGTCTGAGCCCGAGATCGTGAGCACTGATATGTCTCCCCAGGCAGAGAAGATTCTCTCCCCAATCAGATGCATCCTGAAGGAATGTCATCTCCTCAGTTGAGTCATACTGAAGTGTGCAGCAACTGATGGTACAAGACTGAAGTCTCCAGCGGAATTGAGATTCCCCACAGAGTCGTACTCTCCCCCGAAGCCGGATGATTCCTTCTTCCCCAGCGGAATTGAGATTCCCTCCATAGAGTCGTACTCTCCCCGACAAGCAGAATGATTTCTTCTTCCTCAGCCAAGTTTGCAGATCCCCAAGAGAGTTGAATCCTTGGAAGCAACTCAGCCATGAATGGTTTTCCCCAGTGGAGTGTTGAATAGCTGATGCCACACTTCCCCACCGGAGTCGTTATCTCCAGGAGAGTAGCCGTGAAGGTCGTGCAGTCTATTCCCGCGATTGACATTGCTTTCCCTCAGCAGGTCCAGGTTCTCGTAGAGCTTCGTTCCCCCGCAGCAGTCAACTGAAGTTGTGTCCCCTGCGGAGCCCAATTGAGATTGGTGTGAGCTTGTGCTCCTCGGCAGGATGATTCCTCCCCCTATCTGAGTGGTTCTTTCTCCTTGACAGGAGGATTCTCCCTTCAACATTTATTTTGCTGACGGGATCGCATCATTGTGCATGACTGCATAGCATTTATCAGAAATGCATAGCATTTCCACCGTGTGGAGCATTGTGCCATTGCCGAAGCATATGCATAATAAACATGATCTAGGTTGTTACCATTCTTGTTTTGCAGGTGTTCCGTCGCAGAATTGATTGCTCAAGATGATTCTTGAAATTCTCCCTAACGAAGTCTCCTGCTCAAGATGATTCTTGAAGTCCCCAGCGAGGTCGTTTGCTTAAGATGATTCTTAAGATCCCCAGTGCAGTCTAAAGAGTTGGTTGCTCAAGCTGATGCTTAGAGTCCCCGACAGAGTATTTGCTCAGGATGATTCCTGAAACCTCCAGCATAGTTATCGGTTCAAGATGATTCTTGAAGTCCCCGGTGGAGTTATTTGTCTAAGATGATTCTTGAAGTCCTCAGCAGAGTTGATTCATCCAGAATGATTTCAGGATCCTCGAAGCAGAGTTACTTGATAGTTCTCCAGAATACCCATCGGAGGTGCGTCATCCCCAGCAGGTTTCTGAACAGCGAAGTTGAAACTTCCCCTGAAGACTTGATGATTGAAGTCTGACCGTGTTCACGAAGTAGTTCTCTCAGCTGATGCGGAGTGCCTGATGGCAGAGGTTTGGATATTCCCAATTGGTTCATGATTGACCAAGAATTCTATTTCCGACTTGCTGATGAAGTCTGGCTGATGCCCAAAAGTTTTCTTTGAATGCCTGATGGCATGATTTAACGTGATCAACCTGATGTGTGACCTGATGAGTCTCGAGGAATCTTGATGCCTGATGGCATGATCGACCATGTATTAACCGGTTACCGTGTGACCGATTCTCCAGCTAGTTGCCGTGCAACTAATGTTTCAGTTTTCGAAGATTTGTCCCCATCAGAGTACCGTGTAATTGCGTAGTTGGCAAATTTTCGGGTTTGTTGGTATTCAACCGTCTTTTACCTTGATTGGTTGAGAGTCGTTCGCTCCTCACCCAGTCAGGTTCAAGCCGTTTGAATAGGGGCAGTTGTTGCACCCCAAAATTTGACCAACATTTATATACCTAGCTTGTGTTCATCAAGAGGTATGATTACCAATCAAGAGCTATACAAGAGTTTGAAGCTAGCTAAGAAGGTTATTCAAGTGTTCAAGGGTTGATATCATTGTCAGAGAAGTGAGAAGATCCTCAGAGAGATTGGTTGAAACCAAGGTTGTGTGCCTCATAACTTGAGAGTTGTGGGAGCTCCTCAGATGAATCTGAAGCTATGAGAATGGACTTGAAGCTTTAAGAGAGCTTATGGGATGTCTTGAAAGCCATCATAAAGCCTAGAGAGGCCATTGTACAAGAATAAGAAGACTCGGCCATGAGTGGTGCAGTTAGGGTTTGACTGGGTCAACCCTAGGTCAACTGATGATTTGGAGAGGGTTGAGACCTAATTCAAGAGCCATGTGATCATGTATTGATGCATTGAGATGCTATAATTATGATTCCAAGGTCAACCCATCATGATCGAGGAGTTTGAGAAGTTTCAAGCTAGGGTTTCTAAGGCTTGACAGTGTAAAATCCCCTAGTTTGATCCCTATCTTCAAGGCAGTTTAGCTCAAGATGTGATTGTCATCTCATCTTACCCCTAACATGAATGTTATAGAGATTTCTCTTAGCTTTAATTTGAGTACTAGAAGTCCTTGATAGGATTTGTAGAGCTCAAGTTATGACTTTGACAAGTTACAGGTCATCTGAGGTATGTGAATCTGGGTCCTTGAAAGTCACCCAACTTGCATCCAACTTTTTCCCAAGAAGGATGATTCCTATGAACTTTTGGTCAACATGAATGTTGTTCCTCATCTTCTTATCTTTCTAGATAGTACTATAAGTCCTTGATAGGATTTGTAGAACTCAAGTTATGGCTTTGACAAGTCAAGGGCATTTTGGTCATTTGGAGATTATAGGTCATTTAAAGCATAAGGCCATAACTCCTTTTTCCAAGCTTCAAATGGAAAAATCTTCAACACCAAACTTGCTTAAAATGATGTTTTAAGGCTAGTAGGGAGGTCATGAGATGTTGAAAAGGCTTGTAGCAAAAAGTGATAAAAATGACCTAAAATGGAGGCATAAGTTAAATAAGTTGAAGTTGGAAATTGAAATTTCCAAGTTACACATCCAAACCATGGCATATAATAGGTCATTTTGACTCCAAAGAGAATTTTAGAAACAATGGTTCAGCCACTTTTTTGAATTGAGGCCTAGATCATGGACTTGCTTTGGAAAATGCTTGCTTGCATAATAAGGTACATGGGCAAAACACAAAGAAAGGCAATGTACAAGCTTGCTAAGTATCTTAACACATCCCATATCTCATCTAAGGAGAATTTCAGGTCAGAATTGGTTGTTGCAAGAGGCTTGGCATGAGATGATGCATGAGATGAGATGAAGTCATAAACTCATGACATGAGAATCCCAATTTCTCATTGGATGATTCCAGATGGTTCTAGATGGGTCCAATGCATTCTATATATGATTTAGAACTTGCTCAGATGCAAGGTTGGTGAGAGATTTGAGAGGAGAGTGAGATAGCCATTTCAATTGCTTCCATTGCAAGTTGAAATCAAATTCCACATTCTGATCCATTTCCATTTCTTCTTTCAATCCAAACACATTCCATTGATCACACTGAAGCTGTGCATACCAAATTGAGAGCAAAACCATGGAGAATTGAGGAGATAGCTTTTGGATTTTGAAGGTTGCAAGTCATAATCGGTTTTGGAGATTCAGGCTTTCTTGGTCCAATCTTTTGCAAACAGTAGCAAGATCATCATTCAAGGATTGATTCTGAAGAGTTTGAGAGCTTGAAGTGAAGGTTTACCCCATCTGTTAATCAAGATTCGACAGGTTAGTAACTTTTCTTCTACACCATGATTTAAGCATAATTAGGCAGAATTGTTAGGATAGAACGGTTAGAGACAATTAGGTGATGAATTCTGGGAAGTTTGAGATCAATTGGTGAAGTTTCAGTTGATGACACCATTTTTGTTTTGACCAAGAACATGAGATATAGTGAGCTATAGCATGAGTTTGATATCAAGAATTAACCAGTGTGAGGTGGTGATCATTCTGAGGTAATTAATTTCAAGAATTGTGGAAGTTGATGTCTGAGCTTATTTTTTATCTTGGATCGGGTTTGGAGATTTAGGGCACTTCAATTGATTTTGATGCCATGGTTAGATTCAGGGTGAAATTCTGGACAGATTAGGGTTTTGAATTTTAGTTTTTTATGGAGAATTGAGGTGATACGAGTTAGGGTACGCTTGAGCTATGAAGTTATTTCCATGGATTCTTCAGTTCAAACCTTGGCTAGAGGAAGAAGACAATACCATGGCTGTTGGATGAGGCAAGACTCATTGACTGGGACTTGGATCGTGTGGCTGAGATTCAATTTCGCTTGAAGAGGGAAATTCTGAAGACACCCAAAACGCGTCGTTTCATTAAAAGGGAGATTGAGCTCAATTGATATCCCCACCCCCATTCATGGCCCACTTGGATTTTGTACTGATTTTCCTTGCTAACTGCACCGCTTCTTTTTCTTTTTCTTTATGATTTTCAATTGATTTTCTGATTAAGTAATTGGGCCCAGCGCTTATGTTGTTTGCACCCCCATTTTAAGCCCATCTGCATTTTGAACTGAATATAGTTGCTATCTGCACCAATGCTTTCTCATTTTAATTTCTTTTTCTCTATTTTCTTTTAACCTTTGAAAAATCATATTAAATAGAAAAATGATGATTTTTGCATGGGGATTTTTTCTCCCATTTCATGTTAATGTCTAGAAAATTATAAAATAAAAATATTTGCATTTCATGTATTTTTAATATTTTTTGTATATTTTCTCTTTTAATATCATTTTAATTCTTTTATGTTGATGCATAGACTTGTAGAATTTTGTTTAGCTAGTTCCCTTTATATTTTTAGGCCATTCTTTTTAGGATAGTTATATTAGGACTTTAGCTCCCCTCTGGATATATTCCATAATTTTGTGATTAATTTTTGATTAGTTTTGGTTAGATGACTTTAGGTTGTGTAGATTTAGGTCAATCCTTAACATAGGTCCACAAAAACACTAGAATTATGGGTTTCTAGGTCAAGTTAGATATTGGGACATATAGGGTATTAAGGGTAGGTATATAGGATCCCCTAGAAATTATATTAGATTTTAATATGATAGTATACTATTTTTAATTGATTTTTGTAATTGATTGTTGTTTGTGTTGCCCTTGTGGGCTTGTATTTTTGTTTGCCTTGCTTTGTGGGTTTTTGCTTGGCTTGGTGGGCTTGGTCTTGCTTTGAGGAGCATGGAGGAGCATAGTAGAAGACTTGGAGATTGAAGAAGGAGCTTGAGAGCTTGAGGCCTTGTTTGTTTTGTTGTTGTTTTAGGGTTAGGGATTAGGAAGAGCTTAGACTTAGTTGATTCCTTTCTTAAACATGGATGGTATCTTTCACCTCCATTCTTCCCCATGATTCAAGGTCCTTCCATGGTATTCACCTCCCTCCTTTGGAGGGATAAGTGATGGTACCTAGGAGGTAGAACCTTTGAGGGAACCCTTCTTTTGATGTTGAACCCTTATAGGTCACCTTTGGTGGTCAATAATCAGTTTAACACCCCAGCTTATCCAGTTAAGTGACTTCCTCTGGTTTGAGTATCTTGAGAGATGTTGGGCTTGAGTGTGAAGATGAAGACTTCATTGAAGAATATGGAAGAGGATGATTCCCTGAGCATTTCCATTTCAGTTGAAGCTTGAAGAGCCAGAAGATCAAGTTGATACTTGAAGATCCAGTAAAGATTGAATGAAGAGCTGAGGCTTAAAGACTGAAGGATGAAGTTGACACTTCCAAGTGATTGAGGACTATTCTGAGAAGCTGAAGCTTGTAGGAAGAGAAAGCCAAGTTGAGACTGGTAAAGCAAGGAGTGCTTGAGAGCCTGAAGACTAAGTTGACACTTATGAAGAAGATTCAATTGAGATTGAGTATAGAGCTGAGGCTTGAAGATTAAAGGATAAGTTGATACTTACTTTGAAGCTTGGAGATCCTGAAGGAATCAAGTTGATATTTGTGGTGAAGCCTGAAGGTGGAGCTGATTAAGGAAAGCTGAAGCTTGAAGAAGAGAATAAGTTGAAACTTATGTTGAAGGGTTGAAACCTGGAGAAGCAAATTGATATTTGTTAAGAGTGATTGAAGTCTGAAGACTGGGTTGCTGTTGGAAGAGCTGAGGCTTGGAGTTGAGAGAGGAGTTGATCTGCTTTCTTCTTTGTTTCTCTTCTGTATTGATGTGATTTGTTTGACTTGCTTGATGCATTAGAATAAGTCCATATCTAGAATAGCTTTAATCTAGGAGCATGATTGCACTAGAGGTTGAGTTACTCCCTCTGCTTGTACTGTTACTGTATGGCTTTGCTTGCGGGTATTTGGTAGAGCCCTGCTCCCTTGCCCATGTGGTTTATTTTGCTTGATATCATTCTATTTCTTCTGTATGATTGCAGTTTACTGTATTTTGCTTGACAGCATGTTTTATTTCAGTATGATTACTGTTATTCATTCTGGCTTGAGGTTGAGATGAGCTTGTGGAGGCTGATGCCCCACACACATTTCCTCCCTCACTTGCATTGCATGCATTTTATCGTATTACTGTTTACTGTTTAAGCTGATGCTTTATCTGTCTGTGTATCATTGACATGATCCCTTAGGACGCTCATTTCCTTTGATAAGGAAGTGATGATAGAACTTTAGGTTGAAACCTATGCATGACAACTTCTAGGAGTTCCCTGTTTCAAACCTCAACATAGGATGAATCCTTGGCATGACAACAGTAGGACTTGATAGTCTCCCTCCTAGTTGAGCCTGTTCTCTTCTCATCTCAAAACAGTTTAAGATACAGTAATCATGAATGATTTCTTTCGGACGTCACGAGCCTTAAGCTATCTGGGAAAGGATTGTGGGAGAGTTTCTTTTCCACAGTCTGGATGTTTAGTATGGCACCCTTTGGGTGACATGCGACGCATTCACTCTCAGGTCATAGTCTTTAGTGCGATTGAAATTGCAAACACAATAAAAAACACTTCTTCCGTAAAAAACAGGAAATAATCCGTAGTGTCCCGAACTACGTAAGCTCTGATCTCTCATACCTGTTGAGAGTACGTAGGCACAATACTGATGTATTGGCGAGCCACCTTCCCCGTAACCCGTCGTAGGTCGAACTACGTTGACTCTGATTTCTCGTTCTCTGATGAGAATACATAGGCATAAAGTGAGACGCTTTGCCGAGTCATTTTCTTTTCTGTTTAAGCCAGCCTTGATAGGTAGATAGATAAACCAACCCGTCCAGTAAACACAACAAGCGTGGATCCCTTCGAGTACGACGGACGTGAGGGGTGCTAATACCTTCCCCTTGCGTAACCGACTCCCGAACCCAGACAATGGTTGTGACGACCTTGTCTTACCCTTTTTTGTTAGGTTTTTCCGATCGTTTCCTTTCCCGCTCCGAGGGATAAATAACGAAAGGTGGCGACTCTTCTGTTGTGCCGTCACCTTATTTTCGCGAAAGCGACACTTGGGCCCGAGGAGCCTTTCTTAAGTTTCAACTAATCCTCATCCGTTTAAAATACTTTAACTATCTTCCATCGTTCAAAATGTTTTCCAAACACAACCTCCTTTCGAGATGGAGAAGAGAGAGAGAGAGTCAAGCCTTTGACTCACTTTCCCGATTACTTGGGCCCGAGGAGCCTTTCTTAAGCCTCGAGTAATCGTCATCCGATTAATTTACTCTAATCATATCAAAGATCTTTCATAGTATAAGATGAAAAGAGAAGGATTCAAGCCTTTGACTCATTCTTCTGATTACTTAGGCCCGAGGAGCCTTTCTTAAGTTTCAAGTAATTCTCATCCGTTTAAAATACTTTAAGTATCTTCCATCGTTCAAAATGTTTTCTAAACACAACATCCTTTCGAGATGAAGAAGAGAGAGAGAGAGAGTCAAGCCTTTGACTCACTTTCTCGATTACTTGGGCCCGAGGAGGCTTTCTTAAGCCTCGAGTAATCGTCATCCAATTAACCTACTCGAACCATGTCCAACTATTAAGGTTAAAAAAAGAGAGAGTCAAGCCTTTGACTCACTTTCCCAATGACTTGGGCCTGAGGAACCTTTCTTAAGCTTCAGGTAATCGTCACCTCTAGCTAAACATCTAATACGACAAACTCTCTTTTCTCTCCCCTGTGCGATCCATAACTCAAACACCCTTACCAAAGAACATTGTTCAGTCCCTTCTTCCGCGCATATGAACTCGTGCTTTAGCCTCCCCTAGCGAGCAGACAAGCCAACGTTTAGCAGTTAGAATGTGACCTAAAATCTCGTTCGCTTTAATCGGAAACCAAATAACCGTAGTAGTCCAAACTACGGACGCTCTGATTTCTCATTTTTCGATGAAAATACATAGACATAGGATTGCGAAATCCTAGCGAGCAACCTTTTTTCTTTTTCTACCCAAACCTTTACCCGTAGTCCCATGAACTACGATGCTCTGACTTTCCCATTGCACGGGGGAGTACGTAGGCACAAGGGCCTCAATCCTTGGCGATCACCCTATCATAAAAACTACCTTTTCCCCTTTAGTAAGCAAATTCTTTAGAAGATAAACAAACGTAACTATCTTTTCTCTCGAATCGAATCAAGAGGTTCTCGTTGAGTACAACAGACGTAGAGGGTGCTAATATCTTCCCTTTGCATAATCGACTCCTGAACCTAGAATTTGGTTGCAATAACCATGTTCTTATCTCTTTAAAGGTTTTATCGATATTTTCCTATTCCTTCCTTGGAATGAATAAAGTTCGATGGCGACTCTGTTCGAACGTGTTTTTTGCGTCCATCACGAGGATCGTATTTTTCGAGGTACGACAACTCTCATTCTGATGTACACACTCGCTTTATTTTGATTGTGGTTTGTTTTATAGGAGCACCCCTAGGGACTAGCATAGACTAAAATATTTTCAAACTAATTCTCTATTCGTCATCGAGCCATTTTCAAAACACCCATTGTAAGTCGATTGCTCATTAGCATTCACCATTCAACCTAATGCATACACTTGCATATTTCGTCGTGGTTTCGTTATTAGGAGCACCCCTAGGGACTAATATCGATTCTCACCTTTTTCGCAAATCCTTGATCCAAATTCATGTGGTATTTTATTCAATCTCGTAAGTCGAGTGCCTTTTGCCTCGCCGTCAACCTCTTTTCTCAACCAATCCAATTCAATATTTTTCAAACCGTTTTCTTAATCAATTTACGTAAGAAGAATATTCTTGGAGTCTAGCATTCCTTGGGTCTTCGAATGAATGACTCTTGAGGTGAACGCCTTGGATTGTTGTTCATTCAACCTTTCGTTCTAAAACACTTAATCCTTATCGAACATTTTTCTAATCAATTTATGAAAGAAGGATATTCTTGGAATCTAGCATTCCTTGGATCTTCGAATGAATGGCTCTTGAGGCACACCCCTTGGGTTGTTATTCACTCAATCTTTTGACTTTTAAAGCGTTCAAATTTTCTTAAAACATTTTCAATCAATTCCTAAAAGAAGTGAGTTCTTTGAGTTGCACATTCCTTGGATTCTTGAGTGTCAGCTCTCGAGGCACGCCCCTTAGTTTATTTGTCATTCAATCTTTCGTCTCTTCAAATTCAACTCCCCTCTCTTTCGTGGTCGTCTCCACGAACTACGGATGCTTTGATTTTTCATTCATTTGAATGTAATATACGTAGGCACAAGATTGTGATGATCTTGGCAAGCTACCTTTTCTTTTTTCCATCTTTTCCGTCCAAACCTTTTATCTAACTTCTATTTGTCTTCCATTTCCCCTCCAACTTTTCCTGTAGTCGAACTACGAGCATTCTGATTCCTCATTCTCGTCCTAATGAGCATACGTAGGAACAAGGGTCCCAATCCTTGCTGAGCACCCTATCCAAAAACCACCCATTTTCCCTAGCATCGAAACCTTTTATTCGTACCTTTTCGCATTAGCCATTTAGAATAAAACAAAAAAGGTTAGATCACGCTCATCACAAACCGAACTAAGAGGTTCTCATTTAGTACAACGGACATTAGGGGTGCTAATACCTTCCCCTTACGTAATCGACTCCCGAACCCAGAATGTGGTTGCGAGGACCATGCTTTTATCTCTTTAAAGGTTTTCTCAATATTTTCCTTTCCCTCTTTTAGGATATATAAATTTTGGCGGCGACTATGTCGAACCACATTTCCGCGCCTTTTGCGTGAGGGTAGTATTTCTTGATTGTGTATTTTTCGAGATGCGACAGCTGGTGACTCTACTGGGGAGAATTGCTCCATGCAAGAGATAGTCAAGCCTAACTTAGGGCAATTTGTGAATAGCGTTATCTTCGTTTGCTTTTTTTCTTCTTATTTATGTATTTGTTATCTTATTGCTTTCTCTTTTATATGCTCGTTGTCATGCTTGTTTGTTGGATCCTGGGATGATATCATGAGTAAAGCTCTACACCCGAGCATGAAAGCTCCCCTAGAGGAGACATATTCGTAGATCTTTTTGTAACATAACTAGTCTGTTGCACGACTTGATTCATGAAGGGTCTATGATTCTGGGAACCTTTTAGAACCAATTTCTATATTGGCAGTCGTGTAGTGTTAGTCTCCAAGAACTCGCTCCTTGTGTGCCTAGCATGAGGACCCCGTCCAGGAGAGACCTTGTCGTCATTATCATTATAATACAGCTAGCTTGTTACGTGACGTTGATGTGATTGGTGTTTGTGATTCTAGGAACCTTATCCATCAACATAGAAGATATACCGAGAGTGGGTTTATGGATAAAGAATCTAGATCTTCCCATGTAGAGCCTACCTATAAGGTTTATTTAATCAGAAACTTTGGTTATCTACCCGTTACTGTGACTAACCTCTGAATTGATCGAACGTGCGATCCTGGATCTTGCATCTTTCATTGCATCCCTGCATGTCATTGCATTGCATTAGTTATGTATCTTGCATTTCATTTCAACAACAGAATCTCATTTCTCCTTCCTTCATCTCTAGTAAATCAAGCTAATTCCTCGACACCAATATGCAACTCGAGCCAACACTAAACAACTGATGGAGTAGATTCGACAATAGCAAGCGGATTTCAGAGAGGATTTAGACTCCATCAAAGGCAAGATCGACCAGATTCTCAAAGCCATCACTACGGCCAGAAGGTAAAAAGGACTGCGTGAAGCTGTTGGCGTCAACAACAACGTTCATCTGAAAGGATCTACCTCAAGGCTCTCAGTTCATATTCCCAACCCCATTACTTATGGAATCCTAATGAACTTCACTATTGCAGCTGAAGGAGCCACTTCTCAACCACTCCTAACACCCGAAGTTACTGTGGAGCCATGCCTCAAGCTCAACCCACTTCCATTCAGATCCCAATTCCTCATGCTGAAGAGAATCTGCAAGATCAGTATGACGATGTGCAAAACTATCATGTTGTTATCCCCATTGCCAATCTTGCTGCTGCTCAAGATTCTGAAGCTATTAAGATGTGTCGTGATCTAGCTGAAAAACTCTAAGTCATGGAAGGGCACAATTCAACTTCCTTGAATGCTCTGGAAATGTGCTTGGTGCCAGATGTCATCATTCCTCCCAATTTTAAGGGGCCAAAATTCTCAAAGTACAAGGGTCTCAGTTGTTGCAACATTCATCTAAAGATGTACTATCACAAGATGTCTGCCTATGCCAGAGATGAAAAACTGATGATTCATTACTTCAAAGACAACTTGTCTGGAGCATTTCTCGAATAGTATCTGTAGCTGGAGCGTAGCAGTGTTCGCACTTGGGCTGAGCTAGCTGATGCATTTGTCAAGTAATACAAATACAACACTGACCTTGCTCCGAACCGTACTCAACTTCAGAGTATGGCTCAAAAGGAGAACGAATCCTTTAAGGAGTACGCACATCGGTGGAGGGAGCTAGCTGCAAGAGTGCATCCACCATTGGTTGACCGTGAACTGATTGACATCTTCATGGGTACCTTGCAAGGCCAATACCACAAGAAGCTAATTTGTAGTGTTTTTGTTGGATTCTCTGACTTGGTAATTATCAGTGAGAGGATTGAAGAAGGTTTGAAAAGTGGAAAAATCCAAGGAGGTTCTAGCTGTCAGGCTGGAGCTAAGAAGCTTTTTAACAGATACAAGAAGAAGGAGGGCGAAACAAAAGCCATCTCTACTCAGAAAGGGAAATCTCAACAAACTCCCGCTCCAATGCCTTATCAAATCCCTTACTTTCAGTACCTATATCTTGTTGTTGTGCAATACGTTCAAATGCCTTACCAGCCAACTATTCAAGCTACAATGCCTCAGCAACAGGCTCCTCAGTGTCGCACCTCGAAAAATCATAACGAGAAACGACCTTCGCGCTAAAGGCGTGGAAATGCGAATCGACAGAGTCGCCACCAAACTTTATTTATCCCGGATAAACGGGAAAGGAAAATATCGAGAAAACCTTTTAAGACGAAAAGGATAGGAACAGGGTTATCGCAACCAATGTTTTGGGTTCGAGAGTCAGTTATGAAAAGGGAAGGTATTAGCACCCCTCAAGTCCGTTGTAATTAACGGGAACCTCTTAGGGTATTTTGCGATGGGCGTTGTCTAAGCTTGCTTGTTTTCTTCTCAACGATAAAAGCGAATTGGTAGGTTAACAGGATAAGGATGCTAGGGAAAATGGGTGGTTATAGAATAGGGCGCTCGCCAAGGATTAAGGCCCTTTTGCCTACGTATGCTTATTTGGACGAGAATGAGAAATCAGAGTGTCGTAGTTCGACTACCGGAGAGGATGGGGGAAATGGAAGATGGGTAGAAATGTGGATGGAAAGACAGAGAAAGATAGAAGTGTGCTCGCCAAGATCATCGCAATCTTGTGCCTACGTATCTTACATTCAAGAGTGAATGAAGAATCAGAGCGTCCGTAGTTCATGGTAACGACCATGAAAAGAGAGGTTTGAATTAGTTTGAAGAAACGAAAGATTGACTAACAAGCAACCCAAGGGGGTGCCTTGAGAGCTACCACTCAAGAATTTAGGGAATGCGAGATTCCAGGAACTCATTTCTTTCGGGAATTGATTGAATAGGTTGAAGATAATGAGTTGAACATTTTGAATTCAAAAGATTGAACCGATATCAACTCAAGGGCGTGTCTCGAGAGTTACTCATTCGAAGATTCAAGGAATGCTAGACTCCAAGAATATCCTTCTTTCGTAAGTTTAATTATGAAATATTTTTGAATAGGGATTAGGTGTTTAAAGACGAAAGAGCGAATGAACGACAATCCAAAGCGTACGCCTCAAGAGCCATTCATTCGAAGATTCAAGGAATGCTAGATTCCAAGAATCTTCATCTTTCGTTATTTGTTTAAGAAGTGTGTTTGAATAAAAGATCAAATCGAATATGTTGCGAAAAGAGGTGGACTGCGAGGCAAAAGACACTCGGCTTATGACTTGGCTAAAACTCCACTTGACGTTGGATCAAGGGTTCGGTTTTACTCGCGTGAAAAACGTGGTGTAATGGACATGGTTTGAAAAGATGGCTCGACTACGAGTCGAGGGTTTGATTGAAAATGGAACCAGCTTGACGACGAATCAAAGGTTGAGTTGTGATAAACGATATAAGTCCCTGAGGGTGCCCCCAATATTGAAACCACAATGAAATATGAAAGTGTGTGTAATAGGTTGATGGTGAATGCATATGAACACTCGACTTACGAGGGTGTTTGAAAATGATTTAGTTTGTAAAAGTCGAAAGATTGAATGAATAACAACCCAAGGGGCGTGCCTCAAGAGCTATTCATTCGAAAACTCAAAGAATGCTAGATTCCAAGAATCTTCTTCTTTCGAAGTTTAATCGAGAAAATGTTTAGTTACGAGTTTAAATCAAATTTAAGGTACGTGAAGAGTTCGTTTTTATGGGGTGAGAAAATGAGGTTAGATTTGTCTAGTTTTTTTAGGAGAAGTGACGATTATTCGATAAATGAGACGTCAACCTCATAACTAATTAATCAGGGTGTTAGTTGGATGCTAGATCCCAACGCCACCTTTTTCATCCAATTAGCTTACGAAATATTGTTTGACGAACAACGAAAGTATCATGTGGAGTGCTTGACTCCAATGACATTTTCTTATCTAAATAATTAAGGAGCGCTTTTTAGAAATGAATATTCAAATGACATTACCCATGACGTACGTCTCAATAATTAAGGAGTACTTATTAGACTTTAAGGATTTAATTCTTTTGTAATTTTTATGAAAAAAAGGAAGATTTGATTAAGTGTGTTTTATAAAAAAAAATGAATTGTGGACTATTGATTTGAATATTTAAAAAACGGTAATGAATTATTTACATAAAAAAAATTGTTTGTAACATTCTAAAAATAAGATAAATGAAACCTTAAAGATAAAAACCAAGATCACGTTGTGATAATAAATCACCTTATTTAAAAATATATAAACCTTTAAATGGATACCAAAGAAGAAAAGAAAAAAAAAATAAAAACTGAGTTCTCAAGAATACCCAAAAATATTGAATCATGAGGGCGCATACTGTGGGGACCCTTATCCGTTCGGGTTGGGCAAGAAGCCCATAACCCTTCCACCATCCTCGGTTCAGCGAGAATGAAAGCAAAATAAATTTTTTTGCTTAACTTCTTCCAAGAGTGGCGTGGGAGACAACAGTACAGAGATCATCAATTAACATTTTGAAAACAAGCAACCCAATTTAATACTGACAGAGTAAGAGTCAGTCAATCAAAGCTCACTAATCATAATAAAGTAAAAGTAATTAAGACCCTCTAATAAAACAAAAACCACCGATTTGAATTGAAATATATATATAAAAAAAACAATTCTCCTTAAACCTATCTTTCTCTTTCTCGAAGTCTCAAACGATTCCTCCTTCTTTTCATTCTTCTAAAATAAAAAAATTCAAGAGAAAAACGGCCATGGCTAACAACTCAATATCCCCTAAATTCTTCTACTCTGTCTCTCTTTCCCTTTAAACACGAATGCACTCACACAGTTACCAACATAAAGACTAAATCTCTCCCTTTTAAAAAAAAACCTAACACCACAATAAAATCTTTTGAAGCAAAGTTATACATATTAAAGACAAATCGGTGAGGGAGAAATACGAAATAGATACTGAAAGACAACATTTGAATAGCAATTCGAAGTCTTCAGAGATCTACCGCTTCAGAAGCTTCAATGGCTGTGGTGAGCGATTTGTCTTCTTACTCTACTTCCTCCGCTTCGAGTCTTCCACCTTGTTTCCTATTTTGCTTCTTCTTTATGCGACTTCTGCTCAGATCCGAGGGGTTTTGTATCGAGAACTCGTCTTTACTTCATGAAAGTTCTCCTTTTCTTCTTTGTACGAGTGTTGTTTGGGTATGAGATTTAGCTCAAAATGATTCAGAGTTTCAATGAAAAACCCTGAACATTTCACTTCTCGAAACTTTTACTGATTGGTTTTCTTTTGATTTTTCGCAGAGTGAAGGCACCATCCCCTTTTCCAACGATCGAGTCACTTTATATATGGAAGTTTTTGATCAATCTGGCAGGTGAGAGTTTTTAGGGATCTTCAGCAAATCCTGTGAGTTGGCCTTTTAAACCGTTAGAGAATATTTGAGTAGGATTCTGTAGGGACCAAAGTTTATACAATTTTGTTTTTAGTATGAGCTGTATTTCGTACAGTTTTCTTTGAATCTTACTGTGTGAATATAATCTTCTGGTGTTTTTACTATGCTTGTTTGATTAAAGATGATTATGACCTCTTCGTCTTCTATTTCTTTTTATCACTAGTTTTTTTTTTTACTTTCTTGATTCTTTTTCATGTGTGACTTGTATATCTTAAGCAAGGATTATGAGCAGCTTGGAGGATGCATTCTTGTGTGTGTAGGATACGAAATATGTTGGCTGCATCGAACTTGGCACAGGTACATTGTATTAGAATATTATTAATAATTCATATTTATTTAGTTGTACTATTTTCTTAGCCCCTAAGTTTGTTAGAGGGTATTTTAGTATTTATCTTATTCTAGTAACCCTAGTTTTAGCTTATAAATAGGGTGACAATCATTGTAACAAATCATCATGTTTGTAGCCGTCATTCTCTTATTAGTAATATTTCCTATTTCATCATTTATTCTATCTTTGCACCAACAATTGGTATCTAGAGCTCCGGTTCAGATTCATTGGGAAACACGGGAAACACGAGTGAACGTGAGGTCTTGTGTGTTTGATTTTGATTCTTAGATTCGTGTTGAATCTTGAACAAAATCTGATCAGAATTTTATTCTGTGGGTTGGGAAACACTGTGTGAGAAATCTGAGTGTATTGTGCAAAGTAGAAGATGAACAGAAACGACAACATGAACACCAAACTTCCAGTATTTGATGGTAAAAACTGGAATCGTTGGATGATCCAAATGCGTGTACTGTTTGGTGCTCAAGATGTTCTGGATCTTGTCACTGATGGTTATGTTCCAGTAGCAACAGATGCAACTGATGAACAGAAAAACGCGCAGAAGGAAGTAAGGAAGAAGGATCAGAAAGCATTGTTCTTCATTCATCAATGTGTGGATGTAAACGTGTTTGAGAAGATTGCAGACTCTACAACAGCAAAGGCTGCATGGGACACTCTGGTGAGATGTTATGGTGGTGACGCATCAGTGAAGAAGGTGAAGCTTCAGTCCTTGAGAAAGCAATATGAGAATCTCAACATGAAGAATAATGAGAAAGTTTCAGAATACATCTCCAGAGTGATTCTGATCACTAATGAGATGAAGGCATGTGGAGAAACTCTTTCTGAAGAAACAATCATGGAGAAAGTGTTGAGATCCCTTACTCCTCAATTTGATTACATTGTGGTAGCAATAGAACATTCCAAAGATCTGAGCACAATGAGAATTGAAGAGCTGCAGAGCAGTCTAGAAGCGCAAGAGTTGCGTCTGACTGAGAGAAACTCTGAAAAGGAAGTAGAACAGCAGGCTCTGAAAACAACTTCTGATAGGAGGTATCAGAAGCAGTCAGAAGTCAGGAGAAGATCTGATGGTGGTCAGAGGTCAGAAAGCTCAACCTCTGATAGACAAAAGAATGCTCAGAGGGGAAAAGAGAAGTATGACAAGAAGAAGATCCGATGTTACTGTTGTAAGAAGTTTGGTCACTTTGCTAGAGATTGTTGGTCAAACAAGGAGAAGAAATCAGAAGAAGCAAATATAGCCAGAAGTTCTGATGACGAATCTGTGCTATTGATGGCCTCTGAATCTGATGATCTGACAGACTGGTGGTATATGGACACTGGCTGTTCAAATCATCTTACTGGAAACAAGAAATGGCTGGTTGACTTTGACTCTGAAAAGAGAACAAAGATCAGATGTGCTGATGACAAATATCTTAATGCAGAAGGTATGGGAAATGTCAGAGTGACTCTGAACAATGGGAAAATAGCATTGATTCAGAATGTGTGGTATGTACCTGGCATCAGAAGCAATCTGATGAGTGTGGGGCAATTAATTGAGAAAGGTTTTTCAGTTACTATGAAGGACAATCTTCTGAAGCTGTATGACTGTAATCAGAAGTTGATTATGGAGTCAGAACAGGGAAGGAATAGAACATTCAAGGTGAATGTCAGAACTGCAGACTCAGAGTGTCTTAGTGCAACAAGTACTGAGAAGGAGAGTGAGCTGTGGCACAGAAGATTTGGTCATTTGAATTTCAGAAGCTTACAACATCTGAATTCAAAGAAATTGGTACATGGAATTCCTGCAATTAAGAAGCCTGAAAAGTCATGCAAAGTTTGCATGGAAGGAAAACAACCAAGATTGCCATTTGCATCAGAAGTTGCTCCAAGAGCAAAACATGCCTTGGGAGTTGTACACTCTGATGTGTGTGGTCCATTTCCAGTAGCATCAATTGGAGGGAATAAATACTTTGTGTTGTTTGTTGATGAATTCACAAGAATGACATGGGTATCCCTTATTAAGTTCAAACACGAGGTGTTTGATGAATTCAAGAAGTTCAGAATGAAGGCTGAGAATCAGAGTGGTCAGAAGTTGAAGATTCTTAGAACTGATGGTGGAGGTGAGTATAACTCCAAAGAGTTCCAGAAGTTCTGTGAGGAGAATGGAATTGAGCATGAGGTTACTGCTCCTTATACCCCTCAACACAATGGTCTTGCTGAAAGAAGAAACCGTACTTTGCTTGATATGGTGAGAAGCATGTTAAAGGAGAAGAAGCTTCCTCAGAAGCTCTGGGGAGAAGCTGTTGCCACTGCAACGTATGTACTCAACAGATGTCCTACGAAGAAGTTGAAGGAAATAGTTCCTATGCAGAAGTGGACTGGAGACAAGCAAAGTGTTAGTCATCTGAAGGTGTTTGGTTCTGTTTGCTATAAACATGTTCCAGAAGCCAGAAGACAGAAGCTGGATGATAGAAGCAAAGTGATGATTCTGATAGGGTACCACAGTACAGGTGCATACAAGCTCTATTGTCCAGAAACCAATAAAATTGAATTCAGCAGAGATGTGATTGTGAAGGAATCAGAAGTTTGGAATTGGGATAAGTCTCAATCTGATTCTGATGTTAGAACTTCTGAAGAAAGTTCAGAGTTAAGAATTTCTGAAGTTGAAGTAAACTCTGACGTTGATTCTGACTCTGATAGTGATTCTGACTCTGGAGAAGACTCAGAAGATGAAGGTGACTCTGATGATCCAGACTCTGATGGTAATCCAGATTCTGGTAGAAATTCAGACTCTGAAGATGGCCAAGGCTCTGGAGGAAGTCAAGCCTCTGAAGCTAGAAATTCTGAAGTTCAAGACTCTGGAAATATGCCAGATCCTGAAGTTGGTCAAAGCTCTGGAGGTCAATCATCTGAAGCTAGAAACTCTGAACAAGTTCAGAGACCACAAAGAATCAGAAGCGTTCCCAGAAGATTTGCAGAATTTGACATGCTGCAAGACACTGAAGTAGACTCTGAAGGAGAAGTTATTCAGTGTGCCATGTTAGTAGACTCTGAACCTATAAGTACAGAGGAGGCTCTTAAGCAGAAGCTCTGGCTGAAGGCCATGAAAGAAGAACTTGATGCTATAGAGAGAAACAAGACTTGGAAGCTGACAGAACTTCCAAAAGACAAGAAAGCCATCAGCGTCAGATGGGTTTTCAAGCAGAAGTTAAAGCCAGATGGTTCAATTGGCAAACATAAAGCAAGGTTGGTAGCCAGAGGATTTCTACAGAAACCTGGGCTGGATTATTCTGAAGTGTTTGCACCTGTAGCAAGACATGAAACAATCAGAATGGTGATTGCAATAGCTGCTAACAGGAATTGGCCTCTGATGCATTTAGATGTAAAATCTGCATTTCTGAATGGTCCATTAGAAGAAGAAGTTTACGTGTCACAACCTCCTGGATTTGTGAAAAAGAATCAGGAAGGGATGGTGTACAGATTATACAAAGCTCTATATGGATTGAAACAAGCGCCCAGAGCTTGGAATCAGAAGATTGATTCATTTTTCAAGAAGCAAGGCTTTCGGAAATGTGAGATGGAGTACGGTGTCTATGTTCAGCATACTTCTGAAGGCAATATGACTCTGGTATGTTTATATGTTGATGATATACTGCTGACTGGAAGTTCTGAACAGGAGATAGCCAAGTTCAAGAAGGTTCTAATGAATGAATTTGAAATGACTGATCTAGGCAAAATGACATACTTTCTAGGGATGGAGTTCAGATATTCTGAGAAAGGTATCATTTTGCATCAGCTCAAGTATGAATTAGAACTTCTGAAGAGATTTGAACTGAAGAATTGTAAGATGGCTGTCACACCTTCTGATACAAATCAGAAACTGGATTCAGACTCTGAAGGAAAGGATGTGGATGCTACAACCTTCAAACAGTTGGTTGGTTCTCTGAGGTATCTGTGCAATACCAGACCTGATATTTGCTACTCAGTTGGGATGGTTAGTAGGTTCATGAGTAAACCTAAGTGGTCCCATTACCAAGCTGCTGTCAGGATTCTGAGGTATATCAAAGGAACTCTGAAGTATGGAGTGTTATTTCCCTCTGGAGGAAATAATGAGTCAGAACTTCTGAGTTATTCAGACTCTGATTGGTGTGGAGACAGAGTTGACAGAAGAAGTACATCTGGGTACTTGTTCAAATTTCTGGGAGGTCCCATTTCTTGGTGTTCCAAGAAGCAACCTGTTGTGGCGTTGTCAACCTGTGAAGCTGAATACATTGCAGGTGCTGTTACTGCATGCCAAGCTGTGTGGATTCTGAATCTGTTGCAGGATCTGAAGATTAAGGTAGACAAACCTCTAAAGTTGATGATTGACAACAAGTCTGCAATCAACCTTGCCAGAAACCCAGTGCTGCATGGGAGAAGCAAGCATATTGAGACCAAGTATCATTTTCTGAGACATCAAGTTCAGAGTGGAGTGTTAGAAGTTGTACACTGCAGCACTCAGAAGCAGTTGGCAGATGTTCTGACGAAAGCTATCAAGACTGATCAATTTCTCAGACTAAGGGATGGAATTGGTGTTACAAGTTTTGATGGAATATGAATGAAGGGATGGTATTAGAATATTATTAATAATTCATATTTATTTAGTTGTACTATTTTCTTAGCCCCTAAGTTTGTTAGAGGGTATTTTAGTATTTATCTTATTCTAGTAACCCTAGTTTTAGCTTATAAATAGGGTGACAATCATTGTAACAAATCATCATGTTTGTAGCCGTCATTCTCTTATTAGTAATATTTCCTATTTCATCATTTATTCTATCTTTGCACCAACACATTGATGGTTTTATTGTGCGCAAGTCACGTCTCTTCTTGCATATTGTTCGTAGCTTGGTTTGTTGATATTGTGTCTTGTTATTGCAGATCATGCTGCTGTCATCATAGCCTTGACATGTGAATTATTCCTGGACATTTTACCACTAATTATTCATCCTAACCAACTTTAAGTTTTGTGCACGATATGAGCTCAATTTACGTGCAGGGCATTATGGGTCGTCTCTTGCAGACAGCATTTCAGGAGGAGTTTGAGAATTGGTTGAGGAAATGTTATCTTGGAGCAATTCAACTTGCTAGGTGTAGCTCAAAGTTTCCAAAGATTATCAATAACAATGATGCTTTATTATAATGAACCCCATCTACTTGTTTTTGCAGATATATTACTCTGGGCATATGGATCAACCTTGGTTTTCTTTA
Organism: Lathyrus sativus; assembly: GCA_963859935.3. Lineage (NCBI taxonomy): Eukaryota > Viridiplantae > Streptophyta > Magnoliopsida > Fabales > Fabaceae > Lathyrus > Lathyrus sativus. Next base: position 245,215,067 of record OZ012741.1, read on the forward strand.
CCTATTTAAAATACTTAAACGAACTATTCCTCCTTGGTTGTGAAGGTTTATTACAATAAACTTGTTAATTCATGCATGTTATTATTTAGCTTTTCTTGAAACCTTGACATGTAACCGTCTGTTAATGCGAAACTGGCTTTTCTTTAATTCGCAGGATACAAAGATAATGATGGATGACCCATGAAGCGAAGCACCATCGAAGGCTCATATTGATAAAACTTGTGGTATTAACATCAAGAATAATATGGTTTTCAAGCGAAGTATCTTGGTTATCTGAACTTGAACGCATTCTCTGAACAAATCGGCCTAGATTTATGAACTTTGATTTGTACACTTTTATGACATAGTTTATAGCTTTGCACCGTCCTCTCTAATCTCCATGTCCCAATGTCACCATGTACTAAAAATGATCTTGTAACAGGATTAGAGCCACATAGGGTTTCAAAACTTGAACCTTGTAAATATTATTCTTAATGATTCACAGTTTTTTTCAAAACCTCTTGGGAATGGATTATTAAGTTGTTGTTGATGAAGCTGAGACAGTTGCTAATGGCTTAGGTTTGTAAGATTTTGTTGCAGTTGAACAAATGTACCCTACTGCCGCAGCCTCTGATGTCGTTGAAGACGTGATGAGGAGGCAGGGCCAGGCATTGCCGGTACTTTGCTGGACAGATTCCTGCAGTTGCAATTTGTTGTCTATACTTCTCATGTCTTGTGTGGCTTTTAGAATGATCGTATATCGCTTACAAATAAATAGATATAAAACATGGCTTTGCATTGCTTCAAAATGACCTCAAAGTATGGCCTGAAAGTTAATTGCCTACGTTCTTATAATACCTTGCAAAACAGATTCTCAACCTACCTTGGAACATTATTTGATTAATCGTAGCCTCATCACTTCTCAAGATAAACTGTTCACATTATACTCTAAAACAACACTTCATTTCTTGAGACTAAACCACATTATAATCTAAAACAAAATTTCATGTCTTTGAAAGTAAGCCAAAGTTTGCACCAATTGGTTCAATCTTGAATTTATAATAAAGTCTGAACTTAATTTAAAGACGGCTTGAAACAAAGACAACTTACTTAGTAATGACCTTAATTCTTTTTGGATGATTTTTGTACGATCGAATTGGCATAATTGGCATAATGGGTTTGAAAAGCAAATGGGCTTTTCATTCATTTTTCCATTAATGGACTTTGAGATGGGATATGGGCTTTTCATAAGTAATGATCTTGAGATTAATTTTGATGATGTCTAAATTCTCAAACAATCTTGGATAACCCTTTTCATCATTTGTGAATTCTTTCAAACTCGCGATGCATAAAAACCTTGAATCATTTTTAGACAGTTGATCAATTTGTGAAAAACACCGAAGCTATGATTCCGCCTTAAATCGATCCTGTACTAGAAAGAAAACCTGATTTTTCCTCGGATTAACAAAAAAAGTATAAGAACCGCATAATCAAAACTTGAATATTCATAAAACCCTAACTGACCATGATCTGATCTTTGGTGGTTATCAATCACTTCATTTTTATCCTTGCATTCAAAACAACTCAAGATATTGGCGACTTTCAAATTAATCAACGCTGACCTATTTGAATAGAAATTAAGTCCAAAACTCCTATTACTGCACATGCCTTTATGATGGGCTTCCAATAAGCACCTTGATTTAATTCACTTCCTCTTGTGATCCTCTAAGTCCAGACAACAAAGCATAAGTAACACGTTTTTTTTTTGAATAATGGTTAGTGAACGGATGTACAATATGAAAGCTATACATAAGTAGGACAAATTTGGGGGTATGACAGATGCCCCTATCTAATTGGCTTAAACCTAATAAGATGAAATGCTGCGGTGTACATTCTTTCAAGGTGGGGAGCCTATTAGATATGAAGAAAACCCTGAATTTGTCCGAAAAGAAACGAAATACTTGGGGAGAGAAATAATGGCTCAAGGTCTACCATTGAGTAGACAGTGAACAACTAGCAAAAGGTCACCATCACCAAAAGGATGATGGAGCGAAACACACACGACCCTGACACCAAAAGGATGTAGGGGAACAATCGCACAGTCTGACATCAAAAGGATGACAGCCCATCACCAAAAGGATGATAGAGCAAAATACACTTAAGTTGCTACCACCAAAAGGATGATAGAACTACACTCGCACAATCTGGCACCAACAGGATGGCAGACCCATTACTAGAAGGATGATGGGGGGAACTCACACTGGCTACTATGACCAAAAGGATGATAAAACAACACTCGCACAATCTGGCACCAAAAGGATGACAGACCCATCACCAAAAGGAATGATGGAGCGAACTCACACCGGCTGCTACCACCAAAAGGATGATAGAGTAACACTCGCACAACCTGGCATCAAAAGGATGACAGACCCATCACCAAAAGGAATGATGAAGCAAACTCACACCGACTACTACCACCAAAAGAATGATAGAGCAACACTCGCACAATCTGGCACCAACAAGATGGCAGACCCACCACCAAAAGGATGATGGAATGAACTCACACCGGCTACTACCACCAAAAGGGTGATAGAATAACACGCACAATCTGGCACCAACAAGATGACAGACCCACCACCAAAAGGATGACGCAGTAAAATCACACCGACTACTACCACCAAAAGGATGATAGAGCAACATTCGCATAATCTAGCACCAACAAGATGACATATCCACCACCAAAAGGATGACAGAGCAAACTCACACGGCTACCACCACCAAAAGGATGATAAAGCAACATTCGCACAATCTGGCACCAACAAGATGACAGACCCACCACCAAAAGGATGGCGGATTGAACTTACACCGTCTACCACCACCAAAAGGATGATAGAGCAACACTCGCACAATCTGGCACCAACAAGATGACAGACCCACCACCAAAAGTATGACGGGGCGAACTCACACTGACTACTACCACCAAAAGGATGATAAAGAAACACTCACATAATCTGGCACGAACAAGATGACAGACCCACCACCAAAAGGATGGCGGAGCAAACTCACATATGCTACTACCACCAAAAGGATGATAGAGCAACACACACAACGACTACTACCACCAAAAGAATGATAGATCAAACATTCGCACAATCTAGCAACAACAAGATGACAAACCCATCACCAAAAGGATGATGGAGCGAAACACTCACAAGTTGCTATCACTAAAATAATGATAGAACAACACAAATTTGAAGGTTACCAACACCAAAAGGATTCATGCTAGATTGAATCGACGAGGTTTAGCTATCACCAAAAGGATGATAGTGAGGCGATTGGCAAAGGTCATGTTTGCTGGATACAACTCACTTGGGAACACCCAAGAGGAAGATTGGATTGAAACAAATCAACGGAGAACGCCCACTAACTGGCTTGTAAGTCACAGTTTTGACCACGAAAGACTGAAATAACTTCATGAGGAACGCCCATGAATTTTGGAGAAAATTCCCCTGGCTGGGCTTAGTTTTTCTTGACGTTCTATGTTGCTTAACAGAAGGTTGATACAACTTCGTGAGGAACACTCACGATTCTTGAAGATGATGCCCTTGGCTGGGCTGAATGTTGCACTGAAACTCTTTGAATTTGCCTAACAAAAGGTTGAACAACTTCGTAGAGAACGCCCACGGTCTTGAATGATATGCGCCTGACTGAGCTGAATATCAACTTGAAGATCTGATCAACCACGAGGTTGAAATAATGTCATGGGAAACACCCATGGTTTTGAAAAAGATGCCCATGACTGGGCTAAATCTTGCTTTGATATTCTTGAATTTCGTGGGGGAAACCCACGACCTTCCAGAAGATGCCCCTGATTGAGTTGATAATTGCTTTAAAGCTCTTGAATTTTCCCAACAAAATGTTGAACAACTTCGTGAGGGAAGCACACGATCTTGAATAATATACCCCTGGCTGGGCTGAAGATCGTCTTAGAAATCTTGAGATTGATCCTGGACCTTGACATACATATGCGAATGCTTGACAATAATGATGTTCCATAACAAATGGAAGTGAAAATGCAAATGCTGACGCGCGGAGTTGCAAGAGTTGGGGAAGTATGATAAGGTTTGGTATGCATATGATGAAAGATGCTTATGATATCGAATGTGATGCGTATGATGCATATGATGCAACAAGTGATTGGATATGCAGGTGGAGGATGCCAGCTTGGTGAACTTTTGGTAGTTGCCAATACGGATTGGACTTTGGGTGGTGGGAGGGATTGACTTCCTCGACATGCAGTTTGCCGAAAATGCCATGATTGAAGAAGACGAAGATGCTCTGAATGCCCCAAGTCTGGACGCTTGGTGGTTCGTTGTGAACTTGCTTCAAAGAAAATTGCAACTCTGCTTGACGGTCAGAACGACCTGGTCTTGACCTAGTCTAAACATGGTAATGATCTGCCCCTGATTAACTGGTTCTGGTCTGTAGAAGTTGAACTCTGATGTCTTGGGATGTCTTGCCCCTGATCGAGCTATTGAAGGATTTGCCCCAGCCTGCGGGTTTTGAGGTGGCCTTGCTTTGTGTCAGCCACTGAAAGTCAAGTTCTCTTTTGATTGCCCCTTGTTGGAGTGTCTTTGAATGCCTAGCACTGATTTTCAATAAAATTATACATTCACAAATGGTAATCTTAATGCAAAGCTCATGCAAGTTTTGAAAAAGTGTCGTTTATTAAAGTGTAGTAATAGTGAGACGAATGAACCATTAGCTTAGACGTTGTGCCAACTTGATTGGTGTGTGAAAGATATAGCAAGGATAATGACACCAACGCTGACGATTAGCAAATATGTGAGGAGTCAGCTTACGCAGCCTTGCAATTGTATGTTTTCAGAATAAACTTCGCCTCAATTAGGTCTTTCGAGGGCTATAACGTGGTCTGGTTCACTATTATGAAACAAAGGATATACGACTCAAACTTGATTTGTACCCACCCCTTCTTCTTAATGATTTCCAACCCTATGTTCAGTTAATTCTATACATGCTATCTTGACGGTGTAAACTTGATGGTTCAAGGTTTGCCTGAAATGGCAGTCACCTTGTTTTGCTTTTGAAGTATGTCAGTGACCATTTTTATTGGGTTTGGATGGTCATTGAATCTTATTTTGTTTTTTTGAGGATTTAAGACCTCTTTTGATTTTGTTTTGATCCCTAACTTTTGCATGAATTGACTTATTTGTCAGATCCATCGGGATTGCCTTGATTTTTGCCTAAGTTCCCTTTGAGGTGCTTGACTTAGCAGGTTTTTGATTTTTTTGGATTTTGTTGGAGGATTGCCATGTCATGGGTCATTGATGAACAATAGTCTTCTGGATTTCGCTTTGTTGATTCAAATGCGGGATTGGATTAACTGAATACTACCCTGCCCCAGGTTGAATGTAAAGGTTTGAATATCCGAAGGAAATTACTACTTCTAGGCTCGAAGTGGTTTACTAGGGATTAACTCCTTATATCTCCAGTGCTTGGGAAATTGAAGCAATTCTTATACATCATCGACAAAATTCTGTCTGAAAGCATATAGTTTGCAATTATGGGTATTTTGTTTTCATCATCCTCCCTTAAATCATGCTAAACAACAATTGATAGAGTGAAGTGAATAAATGTGTCAGTGCTTGTGATAAGAATGAGTGAATACGACATAATTAGTTCAAAACATGCATAACCAATACATTAATACAAACCAAATATGAATAGCAATGTTCAAAGCACGCAGTACTTAAACAAATAAAGACAAAATACATGAAAGCAAATAATGAAATGGCAGCATGACTCCTTCTTCGGGGGCTGAACTTGACTTGACTTGATCTGATCTAATGCTGGCACTAGTTGGCCGGTGGCATTGGATTGCTGATGACATTCAGAGACTTCCCATTGAAGTTGATATCGTATTTGTCGATCATGTCTTGAATTTTGTGCTTAAAAGCTCTACAGTTCTCAATGGTGTGACTTGGAGCACCCTTATGAAACTCATAGTGAGCATTTGCATCGTAGTCGGTAGGAATGATAGTTGGGGGAGCCAAATCTCTTGGAACGACAACTTTTTTCTCCATCAACTGAGCAAATATTTTAGCATATGTCATTGGCAGGAGATCAAAAACTCTGTCTGGCCTCTACGTTCTCTGCTGACGCTGTTGGCGAGCACCTTATTGTTGTTGAGCGGCTTGCAGTTGTTGTTGCTGAGGAGGATACTGATATCATTGCTGGTTGTAGGCTTGTTATTGAGGAGCCTACTGCTGAGGCATTTGAGCTTGAGCTGCTTAAACAGCTGGAGGATAAGGCATTGAAGCATACTGCGCAGATGCAATGCCCTTCCTGCACAGAGACAACATTTGCTTCACCCTCTTTTTTCTTGTACCCGTTGAAAGGCTTCTTGGCACTAGCTTGGCTACGAGGACCTTCTTGAATCTTTCCACTCTTCAAACCCTCTTCAATTCTCTCACCGATAATTACCAAGTCAGAGAATCCAGCAGAGACACTACCGATCAGCTTCTCGTTGTACTGGCCTTGCAAGGTACCCATGAAGATGTCAATTAGTTCACGGTCAACAAGAGGTGGATGCAATCTTGCAGTTAGCTCTCTCCATTGTTGCGCATACTCTTTGAAGGATTCACTATCCTTCTGAGTCATACTCTGAAGTTGAGTGCGGTTCGGAGCAAGGTCAATGTTGTATTTGTACTACTTGACAAATGCATCAGCTAGCTCGGCCCAAGTGCGCACACTGTTACACTCCAACTCCATATACCATTCGAGTGATGCCCCAGACAAGCTGTCTTGGAAGCAATAAATCATGAGCTTTTCGTCTCTAGCATAAGCAGCCATTTTGCGACAGTACATCTTCAGATGAGTATTTGGGCAGCTGAGGCCTTTGTACTTCAAGAATTCAGGCACTTTAAACTTGGGAGGAATGACAACATCAGGAACCAAGCACAAATCCAAAGCACTGAAAGAGTTTGAGTTGTGCCCCTTCATGACTCGGAGTTTCTCAGCGAGATCGCGACACATTTTGATGGCTTCAGAATCCTGAGCAGCAACAGAATTGGCAATAGGGATAACATCATGATAATTTTGCACATCGTCATACTGATCCAACAGGTTATCTTCGGAGGGGATTTGAACCACAGTAGGCTGCGCTTGCAGGATAGCTCCGACAGTAACTCCAGGTACTGGGATTGGTTGAGAGGTGGTTCCTTCAGCCGTGGTAGCAAAGTTCATTGGCATCCCGTAGGGATTGTGAATAGGAACTGAGAGTCTTGAGGTAGACCCTTGCACCTGACCATTGTTGTTGACGACAACAGTGGCTTCACGCTGTTCTTCTTCCTTTCTGGCTGTAAGGATGGCTTCGAGAATCTGGTCAATCTTTCCCTTGATGGAGTCTAACTCTTCTCTGAAGGCAACTTGCTCTTGCTGAATCTGTTCCATCATTTGTCTTGCATTGGCTCTAGTTGCGTACTGGTGTCGAGGAATTAACTTGATTTATTGGAGAGGAAGGAAGGTGAAATGAGTCTCTACCGAAGGAAATGAAAATGCAAGATGCACAACAAATGCAATGAAAATGATATGCGAGATGCAATGCAAGATGCAAGATCTAAGATCAGGATCACATATCCGAGCAATTCTGAAGCTGATCATTGTAGCAGGTACGTAACCATAGTTTATGAACAAAGAAACCTTACAGGTGAACCCTATACGGGAAGATCTAGATCCTCTACCCATAAACCCACTCACGGGATGGCTTCTACGTTTGGTTCTCAAGATCACAGACACTAATCACATCAGCGCCACGCAACAGGTTAGTTGTATTACGACGATAATGATGACAAGGTCTCTCCTGAGGGGAGTCCTCATGTTAGGCACACAAGGAGCAAGTCCTTGGAGACTAACACTATACGACCACCAATATCGGAACTGGTGCTAAAAAGGGTTCCCAGATTCATAGGCCCTTCATTAATCAGTTTGTGCAACAGGCTAGCTGTGTTACAACAAGATCTACGAACAAGTCTCCTCTAGGGGAGCTTTCATGCTGGGCACACAAGGAGCAAGTCCCTGGGGACTAACACTACTCGACTACCAATTCTAAACTATGTGTTCTCTCTACTTTTGCCAAAGCTCGGGCATAAAGCTTTACTCAGGATGTCATCCCAAGAACCAACATGCAAGCAAGATAACAAGCACAAATAAAATACACAAGAGAACAAATACATAAACAAGAAGAAAAACAAATAAAAACAACGCTCCTCACAAAAACCTAAGATAGGCTCGACTCTCTCTTGCATGGAGCAAATATTCCCCAGCAGAGTCGCCAGCTGTTGCACCTCGAAAAATCATAACGAGAAACGACCCTCGCGCTAAAGGCGCGGAAGTGCAGTTCGACAGAATCGCCATCGAACTTTATTTATCTCGGATAAATGGGAAAGGAAAATATCAAGAAAATCTTTTAAGACGAAAGGATAGGAACAGGGCTGTCGCAACCGATGTTCTAGGTTCGAGAGTCAGTTACGCAAGGGGAAGGTATTAGCACCCCTCACATCCGTTGTACTTAATGGGAACCTCCTAGGGTATTTTGCGATGGGTGTTGTCTAAGCTTGCTTGTTTTCTTCTCAACGATAAAAGCTAATTGGTAGGTTAACAGGATAAGGATGCTAGGGGAAATGAGTGGTTATAGGATAGGGAGCTCCCCAAGGATTAGGGCCCTTGTGCCTACGTATGCTCATTCGGATGAGAATGAGAAATCAGAGCGTCGTAGTTCGACTTCAGGAGAGGATGGGCAAAATGGAAGATGGGTAGAAATGTGGATGGAAAGACGGAGAAACATAGAAGTGTGCTTTCCAAGATCATCACAATCTTGTGCCTACGTATCTTACATTCAAGAGTGAATGAAGAATCAGAGCATCCGTAGTTCGTGGTAATGACCACGAAAAGAGAGGTTTGAATTGGTTTGAAGAAACGAAAGATTGATTGACAAGCAACCCAAGGGCGTGCCTTGAGAGCTACCACTTAAGAATTCAGGGAATGCGAGATTCCAAGAACTCATTTATTTTGGGAATTGATTGAATAGGTTGAAGATAATGAGTTGACCATTTTGAATTCGAAATATTGAACTAATAACAACTCAAGGGCGTGCCTAGAGAGTTACTCATTCTAAGATTCAAGGAATTATATACTCCAAGAATATCCTTCTTTTGTAAGTTTAATTACGAAATATGTTTGAATAGGGATTAGGTGTTTTAAGACGAAAGTGTGAATGAAGACAATCCAAAGCGTGCGCCTCAAGAGCCATTCATTCGAAGATTCAAGGAATGCTAGATTCTAAGAATCTTCGTCTTTTGTTATTTGTATAAGAAATGCATTTGAATAAAGGATCAAATCGAATACGTTGCGAAAAGAGGTGGACTGCGAGGTAAAAGACACTCGGCTTACGACTTGGCTAAAACTCCACTTGACGTTGGATCAAGGGTTCGGTTTTACTCACGTGCAAAACATGGTGTAATGGACATGGTTTGAAAAGATGGCTCAACTACGAGTCGAGGGTTTGATTGAAAATGGAACCAACTTGACGACGAATCAAAGGTTGAGTTGTGAGAAACGATACTAGTCCCTGAGGGTGCCCCCAATATCGAAACCACGATGAAATATGAAAGTGTGTGTAATAGGTTCATGGCGAATGCGTATGAACACTCGACTTACGAGGGTGTTTGAAAATGATTTAGTTTGTAAAAGTTGAAAGATTGGATGAATAACAACCCAAAGGGTGTGCCTCAAGAGCTATTCATTCGAAAACTCAAAGAATTCTAGATTCCAAAAATCTTCTTCTTTCGAAGTTTAATCGAGAAAATGTTTAGTTACGAGTTTAAATCGAATTTAAGGTACGTGAAGAGTTCGTTTTTATGGGGTGAGAAAATGAGGTTAGATTTATCAAGTTTTTTTGGGGAAATGACGATTATTCGATAAATGAGACGTCGGCCTCATAACCAACTAATCGGGGTGTTAGTTAGATGCTAGATCCCAACGCCATCTTTTTCATCCAATTAGCTTACGTAATATTGTTTGACGAACAACCAAAGTATCACGTGGAGTGCTTGACTCTAATGGCATTTCCTTGTCTAAATAATTAAGGAGCGCTTTTTAGAAACGAAAATTCGAATGACATTACCCATAGCGTACGCCTCAATAATGATCATTCAAAAACCGAAGAAGTGCTAGATGTAACACCCCCCTTTCTATACCCCCAAATAAACACAATTAATCATTTAGGCACGAAATCAATATATCATCAGAGTATAATTACAATCACGGTATAAAAGAGGCATGCCACATTATACAAAAATTCAACACGCACAACACCTGCTCAACAGATATGCAACAACGGGGCAACACCCACAAGGAAAAATATTTAGAACATAGGCGGAAACATCTAAATATTTCATAACTTCCAAAACATGTAATCACATACATATACATCATTCGAGTTGATTTACACCATCATCAATATATACAATATTCAACCAGCAAGTTTACATAAACATTCGTCAGCGGATACAAACATAGATGTATCACAAAAGAATCAAAATAATCCCTAGCTACCCGGTGCTACATATCAGAGCCGATCGACCAAAACGAATGAAGCCACGCTTCACAAAAACTCCAGCAATCTAATCTGCAATGCCTCATAGAGCATTATAAAACATCAGAAGGGTGAGAAACAATATCAAAATACACAATGCACATAAACATATACACATATACACATAACGTCCAATAACGTCTTCCGCGTTCTCACCGCAACTCATCTGACTACACCGTACATCGAAATATATTCACAGTTAATTATTTACAAATAGAGAACCAAGCATATACAATACGCATCAAGAATGTTTATATCAATTCATAAACATACACACATATACATATATATCCACACATACATGTATCTTCAAGCCTTCCAGTCATGCCAATTATCAACAATTTACGTAAACATATACATTCATGTTTATTCACCATACATCATGCACAAATGTCAACATGCAACTCATAGAGACCGACACACGACTCTATGCAGATGCAAATGCGGTACTGACTCATTCAGCAGGTTCAATTGAAGAACCAAAAATAACCATCACTCACACCCCACATGGGCACACGAGGTTCTGCAGATTCACCGATGAATCAAATATAACCATCGCAACATACAAGGTTCTGCAAACCCACCGAGGGATTAATAAATAACCATCGCTCACACCCCACAAGGGCACACGAGGTTCTGCAGATTCACCGAGGAATCAATAAATAACCATAGCTCACACCCCACAAGGGCACATGAGGTTCTGCAGATTCACCGAGGAATCAATAAATAACCATCGCTCACACCCCACAAGGGCACACAAGGTTCTGCAGATTCATCGAGGAATCAATCGACACAAGAATTCATACCATGATGCTTCACATGCAACATGACTCATGACACTCTTGAAATGCACACATGTTTGCAAACATACTCATGAATTCATCACATTCGTCGCATATATTCATTATGCATTCAAAATATATGTATCACAAAGCATATATATATATATATTCATCATCCATTTAAACCAATTTCATACATGGTTCACATTCACAATTAATCTTGCCATGCATTTCTATTCAATTCAAGTAAATGCACAAAATTGCCAAACGGCCACATTTCACACCTCACAAATCACAAACTAGGATTCACGCCATACGGCTACCCACAACACACATAACATCATATAATTAGTCATCTCAGATAAGGAAAGATCGCAATCAAACCACACAACCAACCCACAGATAGGAAACACAAGAAAAGAAAACATGTTGTCAAGTTCGCTAACCTTCGCCTGGCGAAGCCCTCCAGCGAAGGCTCGCTGCCATTCGCCTGGCAAGCTTGCTGGCGAAGCCAAACAGAAGCTGCTGCCATAGATTCGCTGCCACGTTCGCTGGGATTCGCCTGGCGAACTCCTTCGCTACCACCTTCGCCTGGAGAACTTGCCAGCGAAGGCTGATCTTGGCCACTGCCATAGGTTCGCTAACCACTCGCTGGGCCTCGCTTGGCGAAGCTTCGCTGCCACTCGCCTGGCGAAAACTGGCGAACCTGCGAAACCAGAAAACCCCAACTGTTCCAAAACCACCAAAACCTTAAAAATCGACCGATTAAATCCAAACCAGTCCCAGTAGCATAGCCCACTCATCACCCGACTAAACTACACCATCTATTTCGGATTCTAACCGATAAAACTCAATTTCCACCGATTAAACCAACTTCCGACCTAGAAATGGAAACATAGAAAACAATTCAACAAATCCAATCTAGCACATACATGATTACATACATTATCAAGATGATAAAACTTCTCACCCTTACCTGATTAATCACAAGCTAAGGTTGATTCTTGATGGTTCTAGGTTTGTTCCACTTTCTCTTCTTTTTCTCTTCTCCTCTTTTCTTTCTCTTGTTTTTCTTCTTAATGTTTCTATCTTTCTCTTTTCTCTCTGTATCACATATTCTATTTTCTTTCCTCCCAAATTCTTTCCACACACTTATCAATTAATTCTCACAAAATATCCACTTAATATTATCACTAGAGCCCAAATACCCTCAGACCTATTTTTACCCGAAACTCTCAAAGTCGGCAAAAATAGCTCAATATGTAAACATAACATATTATCACACAAATTCCACATAAATAAAATAGTTACTTAAATAAATCAAATAAGGACTCAATAAAAATGGGAATTCAGAATCGGGGCGTTACAACTCTCCCCCACTTTAGAAATTTTCGCCCTCGAAAATATTACCTGATTCAAACAGCTCTTGATGCGACTCACGCATCTTACTCTTCAATTCCTAAGTCATATTGCCTTCCTCAGCACCTCCCCATGCTACTTTCACAAGCACGATATCCTTGCCTCTGAGCCTCTTAACTTCACGGTCCAAAATCCTAACCGGTAAAACATCAACTGTAAGATTATCCCTTACCTCAACCTCATCCATAGGAATAACACGAGACGGATCCGAAATATACTTCCGAAGTTGCGAAACATGGAACACATCATGCAAATTCGAAAGGTTCGGAGGCAACGCCACACTATAAGCCACAACACCAACTCGTGTAGTAATCTGATACGGACCAATGAAACGAGAAGTCAACTTCTTCGACTTCAAAGCACGACCCACACCCGTAACCGGTATAACCCTCAAAAACACATGGTCGCCTTCTTGAAACTCAAGATCATTTCTTCTCTTATCATGATAACTCTTTTGCCTACTCTGAGAAACTCTCATCTTTTCCCGAATGAACTTCACCTTCTCCGTCGTTTGTTGTACCATCTCTGGTCCAACTACTGACTTCTCTCCAGTTTCATGCCAACACAAAGGTATTCGACATCTCCGACCATACAAAGCCTCAAATGGTGCCATACCAATACTTGAGTGAAAACTATTATTGTAGGTGAACTCAATCAATTCCAAATAACCATCCCAAGCACCACCTTGCTTGAGCACACAAGCACGCAACAAATCTTCCAATGATTGAATCGTCCTTTCGGTTTGACCATCCGTCTGCGGATGATAAGCCGAACTCAATCTCATCTTAGAACCCAAAGCCTTTTGTAAACTTTCCCAAAATATCGAAGTAAATCTAGGATCCCTATCCGACACAATACTCTTAGGAACCCCATGTAACTTCACAATCACACCAACATAAATCTCGGCTAACTTCTCCAAAAGATAACTAATATCAATTGGAATAAAGTGAGCAGATTTAGTAAGCCTATCAACAATCACCCAAATAGCATTATGACCTTTTTGCGTATTAGGCAATCCCGTAACAAAATCCATCGATATACTATCCAATTTCCACTCTGGAATGTCCAACGGTTGCATCAAACCACTAGGCTTATGATGTTCCACCTTAGACTTCTGACAAGTCAAGCACGAATACATAAACTGAGCTACATCCCTCTTCAATCCGGACCACCAAAAGATTTTATTCAAATCTTGATACATCTTATTCGCCCCCGGGTGAATACTTAAGTTACTCCGGTGTCCTTCCTCCAATATCATCTTTTTCAACTCTACATCATCGGGAATACAAATATGACCACGAAATCTCAAAACTCCAAAATTATCAACCTTGAAGTCCTCATTCTCATTCATCATCAAATCAACAAACTCCAAATCCAACTTTTGCTTTTCGCACACGGTAGCAAGAAAATCATTCGTAACATACAACATACCAAGTTTCACACTACTCAGCATCATCTCACAAACCAAACTCAAATCTCTAAAACTCTCCAACAATTCCCATTCTCTTACCATCAATGTTGACATATGAACCAACTTTCGACTTAAAGCATCAGCTACCACGTTTGCCTTACCCGGATGGTAATTCAAACCAAAATCATAATCCTTCAAAAACTCTAACCATCTCCTCTGCCTCATGTTCAATTCCTTCTGATCAAATAAATATTTCAAACTCTTGTGATCACTAAAAACTTCAAATCTCGCACCATAAAGATAATGTCTCCAAATTTTCAAAACAAACACCACGGCCGCTAACTCCAAATCATGCGTAGGGTAGTTTTTCTCATGCACTCTCAATTGTCTCGAAGCATAAGCCACAACTTTCCCATCTTGCATTAAAACACCACCTAAACCGAACAAGGAAGCATCACAATAGACCACAAACGATTTCGTCGAATTTGCCAAAATCAAAACCGGCGCCGTTGTCAACCTTCTCTTAAGCTCAACAAAACTCTTCTCACAATCAATATCCCAAACAAAAGCCTTTTCCTTACAAGTAAATTGAATCAACGGAAGTGCCAACTTCGAAAATCCTTCAATAAACCTCCGATAATAACCGGCTAATCCCAAAAAGCTTCGAATCTCCGTAACTGACTTAGGAGCTTCCCACTGCATTACCGCATCAATCTTGGACGAATCAACACTAATACCATTACCAGAAATAACATGCCCAAGAAAACTCACTTCCGATAACCAAAACTCACACTTCGACAACTTAGCATATAACTGCTTCTCTTTCAAAATCTGCAATACAACTCTCAAATGCTCTACATGCTCTTCTTGGGACTTAGAGTAAATCAAAATGTCATCGATGAACACAACCACAAAACTATCCAACTGATCATGAAAAATACGATTCATGTATTGCATAAACACACATGGCGCATTCGAAACTCCGAATGGCATCACTGAAAATTCATAATGACCATACCGTGTTCTAAAAGCCGTCTTTTGAACATCTTCCTCTTTAACACGAATCTGGTGATAACCTGATCTCAAATCAATCTTACTAAAAACACGGGCACCAACCAATTGGTCCATCAAATCATCAATTCTAGGAAGCGGATACTTGTTCTTAATAGTTACCTTGTTCAACTGCCAATAATCAATACACAACCGCATACTCCCATCTTTCTTCTTTACTAACAATACCGGCGCACCCCAAGGAGAAACACTCGGTCTGACAAACCTCTTTTCCAACAAATCATTCAACTATTTCTTCAACTCTACCAACTCAGATGCTGACATATGATACAGTGCCATCGAAATCGGTCTAGTACCCGGAACTAGGTCAATCAAAAACTCAACTTCTCTTTCCGGCGATACGTCCGCAATGTTCTCCGAAAATACTTCTGGAAAGTCACACACCACTTGAACCATATCCAGTTCAACCTTACTCTCTACCGACAACGATGCAAACAGACAGAACACTTGAGCTTCATCCGCCAAAAGTTTCTTCAACTCTTTAGTAGATAGAAAACTGTCTTCCTCATCCTCCTCCAAAGAAGGAAACCTCACCAACTTGTGATAACAATCAATACGGACTCTATTGTACTACAACCAATTCATACCCAAGATTACATCTAATCCTTCTAACGGAAAACACACCAAGTCCATAATGAAGTCTTTACCATACATGGTCAAAGGACAACTTAAAAATACCAAAGACGTAGTTACCGACCCCGAAGCGGAAGTCTCAACAACCATATCACCACCATATGAAGACAAACACAAATCCAAACGCTTAGCGCACTCAAAAGAAATGAACGAATGAGTCAGTCCGGTATCAATAATAGCAACTAAAGGCATATTATTAATAAAGCATGTACCTTTAATCAACCGATCTGCATTAGTAGTGTCTGCACTGGCTAATGCAAATACCTTTGCACTTGTTGGAGCATGCTTTGGCTTAGTACACTTTGTACTAATATGACCAACTTCCCCATAGTTGTAACACTTCACCACGTTCCTTCTACAATCAGTTGTAGCATGGCCGATACTTCCACAATTAGCACACTTCGCTCCATCCTTCTTACACTCAAAAGATTTGTGCCCCACTTCACCGCACCTATAACATTTAATGGGACCAGAACTTCCACCTCCGGACCTCTTAACAAAGTGTTCCCTATGCTTGCCTTTATCAGCAGGCGTCACATAAGGTCCACTCCTTACCGGTTGCTTTCCTCTCCTCTCATTCAAACTCTTATAGTGAGTATAATGAGCTTTACTATCTTCTTCAAAGATTCTACAGCATTCGGTTAAGTCCGAAAATCTCCTTATCCTCTGATAACCCACCGCTTGCTTGATCTCAGGACGCAAGCCGTTCTCATACTTAACACACTTGGAAAATTCCGCCGTCACCGCATCATAGTGAGGATGAAACTTCACCAACTCTGTGAACTTAGCCGTGTAGTCTATCACAGACATATTGCCTTGTTTCAATTCCAGGAACTCCATTTCCTTCTTTCCTTTCACACTCTTAGGAACATACTTCCTCAAAAATTCGGTGCGAAATAAATCTCAAGTGATTTCCTCATCGTCCACTTCAAGAACTTGTCTCATACCGACCCACCAGTCGTCGGCTTCTTCTCTCAGCATGTAAGCCCCAAGTCTCACCTTGTTCCCTTCGGCATATTTCATAACTCTAAAGATCCTCTCGATCTCCTTTAACCAAATCTGAGCACCGTCCGGATCAAACCTTCCCTTGAATACCGGCGGCTGATTCTTTCTAAACTCATCATTAGCATTCACATTCGGCGCGCCCTGCACCGCCCTAGCCATTACCTCCAATGCAGTAGCCATCACATTGTCATTACGACCAGCCATATTCTGATTATTCCCAAAAATAACAACAAGGTTAAACAACCGTTCAACCAACAAACAACGAGACAGACACAACTGACTCAACACTGGCTCTGATACCACTTAATGTAACACCCCCTTTCTATACCCCCAAATAAACACAATTAATTATTTAGGCACGAAATCAATATATCATCAGAGTATAATTACAATCACGGTATAAAAGAGGCATGCCACATTATACAAAAATTCAACACGCACAACACCTGCTCAACAGATATGCAACAACGGGGCAACACCCACAAGGAAAAATATTTAGAACATAGGCGGAAATATCTAAATATTTCATAACTTCCAAAACATGTAATCACATACATATACATCATTCGAGTTGATTTACACCATCATCAATATATACAATATTCAACCAGCATGTTTACATAAACATTCGTCAGCAGATACAAACATAGATGTATCACAAAAGAATCAAAATAATCCCTAGCTACCCGGTGCTACATATCAGAGCCGACCGACCAAAACGAATGAAGCCACGCTTCACAAAAACTCCAGCAATCTAATCTGCAATGCCTCATAGAGCATTATAAAACAGCAGAAGGGTGAGAAACAATATCAAAATACACAATGCACATAAATATATACACATATACACATAACGTCCAATAACGTCTTCCGCGTTCTCACCGCAACTCATCTGACTACACCGTACATCAAAATATATTCACAGTTAATTATTTACAAATAGAGCACCAAACATATACAATACGCATCAAGAATGTTTATATCAATTCATAAATATACACACATATACATATATATCCACACATACATGTATCTTCAAGCCTTCCATTCATGCCAATTGTCAACAATTTACGTAAACATATACATTCATGTTTATTCACCATACATCATGCACAGATGTCAACATGCAACCGATAGAGACCGCCACACGACTCTATGCAGATGCAAATGCGGTACCGACTCATTCAGAAGGTTCAATTGAAGAACCAAAAATAACCATCGCTCACACCCCACATGGGCACACGAGGTTCTGCAGATTCACCGAGGAATAAAATGTAACCATCGCAACATATGAGGTTCTGCAAATCCACCAAGGGATCAATAAATAACCATCGCTCACACCCCACAAGGGCACAAGAGGTTCTGCAGATTCACCGAGGAATCAATAAATAACCATCGCTCACACCCCACAAGGGCACACGAGGTTCTGCAGATTCACCGAGGAATCAATAAATAACCATCGCTCACACCCCACAAAGACACACGAGGTTCTGCAGATTCACCGAGGAATCAATCGACACAAGAATGCATACCATGATGCTTCACATGCAACATGACTCATGACACTCTTGAAATGCACACATGTTTATAAACATACTCATGCATTCATCACATTCGTTGCATATATTCATTATGCATTCAAAATATATGTATCACAAAGCATGTATATATTCATCATCCATTCAAACCAATTTCATACATGGTTCACATTCACAATCAATCTCGCCATGCATTTCTATTCAATTCAAGTAAATGCACAAAATTGCCAAACGACCATATTTCACAGCTCACAAATCACAAACTAGGATTCACGCCATACGGCTACCCACAACACACATAACAACATATAATTAGTCATCTTAGATAAGGAAAGATCGCAATCAAACCACACAACCAACCCACGGATAGGAAACACAAGAAAAGAAAACATACTGTCAAGTTCGCTAACCTTCTCCTGGCGAAGCCCTCAAGCGAAGGCTCGCTGCCATTCGCCTGGCGAACTTGCTGGCGAAGCCAAACAGAAGCTACTGCCATAGATTCGCTGCCACATTCGCTGGGATTCACCTGGCGAACTCCTTCGCTACCACCTTCTCCTGGCGAACCTGCCAGTGAAGGCTGATCTTGGCCACTGCCATAGGTTTGCTAACCACTCGCTGGGCCTCGTCTGGCGAAGCTTCGCTGCCACTCGCCTAGCGAAAGATGGCGAAACCGGAAAACCCCAACTGTTCCAAAACTACCAAAACCTCAAAAATCGATCGATTAAATCCAAACCAGTCCCAGTAGCATAGCCCACTCATCACCCGACTAAACTACACCATCTATTTCGGATTCTAACCGATAAAACTCAGTTTCCACCGATTAAACCAACTTCCGACCTAGAAATGGAAACATAGAAAACAATCCAACAAATCCAATCTAGCACATACATGATTACATACATTATCAAGATGATAAAACTTCCCACTATTACCTGATTAATTGCAAGCTAAGGTTGATTCTTGATGATTCTAGGTTTGTTCCACTTTCTCTTCTTTTTCTCTTCTCCTCTTTTCTTTCTCTTGTTTTTCTTCTTAATGTTTCTATCTTTCTCTTTTCTCTCTATATCACATATTCTATTTTCTTTCCTTCCAAATTCTTTCCACACACTTATCAATTAATTCTCACAAAATATCCACTTAATATTATCACTAGAGCCCAAATACCCTCCGACCTATTTTTACCCGAAACTCTCAAAGTCGGCAAAAATAGCTCAATATGTAAACATAACATATTATCACACAAATTCCACATAAATAAAATAGTTACTTAAATAAATCAAATAAGGACTCAATAAAAATGGGAATTCAAAATCGGGGCGTTACACTAGACTTCAAGGATTTAATTCTTTCGTAATTTTTATGAAAAAAGGAAGATTTGATTAAGTGTGTTTTATTAAAAAAAATGAATTGTGGAGTATTGATTTGAATATTTAGAAAATGGTAATGAATTATTTACATAAAAAAACAATTGTTTATAACATTCTAAAAATAAGATAAATGAAAACTTAAAGGTAAAAACCAAGATCACGTTGTGACAACAAATCACCTTATTTAAAAATATATAAACCTTTAAATGGATACCAAAGAAGAAAAGAAGAAAAAAAATTCTAGATGGACTGAGTGCTCAAGAATACCCAAAAGTATTGAATCATGAGGGCCCACAATGTGGGGACCCTTATCCGTTCGGGTTGGGCAAGAAGCCCATAACCCTTCCACCATCCTTGGTTCGACGAGAATGAAAGCAAAATAAAAACTTTCGCTTAACTTCTTCCAAGAGTGGCGTGGGAGACAACACTACAGAGGTCATTAATTAACATTTTGAAAACAAGCAACCCAATTTAATATTGACAGAGTGTCATACCCTAAATTTGTCCTACTTGTAAATTACCTTTTATCTGTATGCCCATCCACTGAAAGTTAACCAGTAAAGTCCAAAAATATGTTGCTCTTATTCGTGCAAGGTTGAGATCAAGAAGTCGGGACAAGTGTGTGTAAATGATCGAGGTTCATTAGCGTTTGCATAATTTGTTGGTCAGGATGTGCAAAGTTCATAGAGCTTCGTGTTTGAAAATCATCATGGTCCAGTCCGTTTTCAATCCAATTTCTCTACAGTGCATCAAAGTTCACATATCACAAGTCATGTTCCTTTTATCTCCAATTCTTTTTTTAACCAAAGAATTTCATGTAGAATGTTTTGGAACTATCATAATTTAGGTGATAAGATCAAGTTTCATTTGTCATTTCTTCTCAAAGACCGAATCCTTATGTTATTTCATTTTTACAAAAAAAAGGAACAAGAATGTTTGATTAGCGTTTGACACAGGTTGGTTCAAGGAGAGTATGTGAGAGTATTCTCAAATGAGTAAATATCAATGTGGAAATTCAAATTTAAATCATAGCTTTTATTACAAGAGGTCACATTTAATCTCAAAGCTCATGATTGTCAAACTGCATAAAAACATATTGATCAAATTCAATTAGCTCCAAGCCCATTCAAGGTTGATACTAAAAATAATACAAAATGAAGAACCATTATGTGGCCTTTTAAGCCCATCGTTGTTTTGTGTTACAAACAGAATTGAGAATTTTAATTTGAAAGTGGTTTCTCAGTAATTTATGAGCAAGCAGGTGGTACAACCCGGTAGCTGTCACATACATTCATGCGTGAAAAGAACCAAAAGGGTGGTAGCAGCAGGGACACCTTGACTCTTCTCACAAAATCTCTTGGTAACCAATATACACGACAAAACTGTCACTCTCGCGTCTCTTTTGCACATAAAAAGGACAATTTATGCAGAGAAAACGCAGTGCCACCATCCATCCATGATTAAGTACTATCAACACAAAAGGAGACACACAATAAATAAATAAAAACCTATACAACCCATCCATACACCCCACAACTTAACCCCATAACCAGCTGCGGGAAAAAGCTTCCTACAATCCCAACCTAGCCACCTCAAAAACCGTATTACCCCACAATCCATCAACTGCTACACAACAAGCCGTGAATTTATTTTTACCTGCATAAAAAAACAAAAAAAACACAAACAAAACCTCAGCAAAACATTAAGCAGATGCGCCACTAATATTCACAGAAAATGCAGTCCAAACGCAGCTATTACTTTATGATGAAAAGGTGAAATAAAAAGGCAGCAATACGGTGCAATAGATAAAATCTGAAGAAGGAAAAGAAGAGAAAATGGTAAAATAAAAATACCAGCTGCAACATTTTTTTTCACAAAAAAACAACGTGATGTTTGTTCTGTACGTAATACCCCTTACCTGTCACAAAACGCGCCCAACGTTACGCAGCAAAACCAATCCCGTTTCATGAGCAAAAGGTACAACCATACTACCTACAACAATGTATAGCAAAAAAGAAGAAGCAGAAACAACAATTATAATATCCGCCGCTCCACACCTCAACAGGTTGTACGATCTACAGCAGATGTCACCGCAATTTTTCTTCAATATTTGTGCTCCATAACGGTCCAAAGTTTCTGCAACAAGGACAACCCATAAACAAACTTGTAGCAACAATAAACCATCACAAATAAACCACATATTACAACATGATCTGCATACAGAGGCCACAAAAATGGTACGACCTACACCACCTGTTTCTCACACCAAAACAACACAAAGGTCGTTACATAGCCAGCGGTGGAATGGACACCTTGGATAAAAAGGACGAGCCAAAATTTCAGCAGAAGGAGGCCTCGCTCAAATCTCCAAGCCTGATCTCCAAAACCTTTCCCTCTATTCCCTCTTATTCTAACAACAATCTTTCCATTAAACCATATAAAAACTCTACTCTGAAAAGAGGACCAGGGGGGGCTCTTCTGATTCCACCAAACCAAAACCACCTTCGAACTCTCCCTCAAATTTCTTGATAATCATTTAACCCTTTCCTTCATCTTGGGGGGGGGGGGGGGAAGGAACTTCAACAACTCCATCTCTAAACACTTCAACAAAACCCTAGCAGCCTCCATTCAGAAACCCTCACCTTCATCTCTTCTTCAATATCAGAACTCCAATCCCCCATCTCCTTAACTTTCATAAAATCCTTAAGCACCATAAATGTTCTTCTGATTTCTCAACCGAAAACCCTTCTTCTTCAATAAACCATCACTCAAACCTTCATAACACAACCTTCAACCGCGAAACATAGAAACCTCTCGTAACCAAAAAAAACAGAAAATCATATCTCCAAACCCTCCGTTCACTACAACTCAACCCAGAAACTTCTTCTCTAACATCAACGAACTCAAAACCTCCGAACCTCCATTGAAACTTACCCTCAATATTTACAACCAAAACCCATCTGTTTTTCTCCACAACCTTCAATACTCCATCTCTAATCCCTTCAACAAAACCCACAAATCCTCCATCAAACCCTCAACAACAACCGAAATCCCCTTCACACCTCTATTTCTGCAAAATTCGTCTCCTCCCTAAATCTTCAAACCCACAAACCCCTTTTAAACAAAAAACCTTACCCATTCCAAACTCTTCGTTCAGAAACTTCAAACAATCTCTTCGAATCTCAAACAACTCCGAACCACTCACCTCCATAAACCATCAAACTCCGAGACCTGTTTTCAAACCCATTTCAATCGACCCCAACCAACAAAACTCAGAGTTTGAGAAACCAAAGCAAGACAACCGCAAAAATAGAACAAAAATGGAGGAGAAGAGTCTGATAACCTGGATCGGAGATAGAGGATGATGAAGGAAACCGCATGCGCGTTTGTTTCGTTTCAGGGTGAATGATTTATCCTTGTGCTTGGCCGTGTATTTTCAACTTTCCTTTTTACTATCTTGTTTCTGGGGATTACGATGATAGGTGATGGGCCTTAAAGACCCAAAGGATCCTCTGGTTTAATCATCACCCTGTGTTTCGGTAAAAAAAACAACCTATTTCCTTGTTTATTATATTAAAGTTTGATTACCTTAGTTTTAAGTTTTGTCAAATTAAAATGTAAATTATGTTTACATATTATTTTTAAAATAGACTGATATCTAGTATTTGTTTTATAATATTTTTAGAATACTTCATGCATATATACATATTATAAATGTTTTTTCTCTAATCTTGTCTTTTAAGAATTTTGATTTACATAATTTAAAGATTAAATTTTATTCCTCATTTTTTATTGAACATTTTATTCCACTTTTCCTCGTTTTGGGTCAATGACGATACCCCAAGTTATAAATTTGTCAAATTATTGACATAATAATAACAAACCCGAGACCAATTTTTTTTTAAAAAAAAACTTTCATTTTCGCTTTTATCCACCTTTTTCTTATTCTTTAGTCAATGATGACTTTAATAATTATTATCGGTTAAATTATTGATAGATGATAATTTAGTCGAGACTATTTCATTTTCGCCTCAAATCATTTTTAAAACATTTTCCCGATCAAATTCCAAAAGAAGAAGACTCTTGGAATCTAGGATTCCTTGGATCTTCGAGTGAATAATTCTCAAGGCCCGCTCTTGAGTTGTTATTCACTCAATCTTTTGATTTTCTCAAACGATTTCTCAACATCCTTTTTCGTTTAAAACTCCGAAAGAAGGAGATTCTTGGAATTTAGCATTCTTTGAATTTTCGAGTGAATAGTTCTCGAGGCACGCCCTTTGAGTTGTTATTCACTCAACCTTTCAACTTTGTCAAACTCAAACATTTTCCAACATTCTCCTAAGTCAAATGCTCGTACGCATTCGCAACCCACATTTTGTACACACACTTCACAAATCACCGTGTTTTCGATATTAGGGGCACCCTTAGGGACTAATATTGTTTCTCACAGTCTAACCCTTGACACATCGTCAAGTCGGTTCTATTTTCAAACAAATCCTCGACACGTCGTCGAGACTTTTTCAAACCAACTTCCTTTGGCCTCGCATGCCATTTTTCGATTCGATCTTTTCACAAACGTTTTTTAAACTTACGAAAGAGGGATATTCCTAGAATCTAGCATTCTTTGAATACTTGAATGAGTAACTCTTGGGCGCGCCCCCGAGTTGTTATTAGTTCATTCTTTCGATTTCAAAACATCTAAATCTTATCTTCAACTTATTCAACTCAATTTCCGGAAGAACTGAGTTATTGGGATCTCGCATTCCTTGAATTCTTGAGTGACAAGCTCTTGAGGCACACCCTTAGATTGTTTGTCAGTCGCTCTTTCGTCTCTCAACTCAACGTCAAACCAATTCAAACCTCGTCTTTTCGTGGTTGTTACCACGAACTACGGACGCTTTGATTCTTTATTCATTCTTGAATATAAGATACGTTGGCACAAGATTGCGATGATCTTGGCGAGCATATTTCCCATTTTCTCCCCTATTCCACACTTCTATCCATCTTCCGTTTTCCCCCCATCCTTTCCCGTAGTCGAACTACGACGCTCTGATTTCTCATTCTCTTTCGAATGAGCATACGTAGGCACAAGGGCCCCAATCCTTGGCGAGCACCCTATTCCCTAACCACCCATCTCTCCTTAGCATCTTTAACCTTTTAAACCTATCAATTCTATCTTTAACAACGAGAAGAAAACAAGTAAACCTAAACAACACTCCCCACATTTACCTTAAGAGGTTCCCGTCGAGTACGACAGACGTGAGGGGTACTAATACCTTCCCCTCACGTAACCGACTCCCGAACCCGGAACATGGTTGCGACAGCCCTGTTCCTATCCTTTCGTTTCTAAGAGGTTTTCTCGATATTTTCCTCTCCCGTTTATTCGGGAAAAATAAAGTTCGGTGGCGACTCTGTCGAAACGCATTTCCGCGCCTTTTGCGCGAGGGTCGTTTCTCTGAAATGTCTCAATGATTTTTCGAGGTGCGACAGCTGGCGACTCAAGCTGATTCCTCGACACCAGTACGCAACTAGAGCCAATACAAGACGAATGATGGAGTAGATTCAGCAGGAGCAGGATGCCTTCAGGGAAGAGTTGGATTCTATGAAAGGAAAGATCGACCAGATCCTCGAAGCCATCCTCGCTGCCAGAAGAGAGGAAGAACAGCGTGAAGCCGCCGCTGTCGTCAACAACAATGGTCAAGGACAAGGGTCTATTGCCATCCCTTTGGCTCCAATTCCAAATCCTCATGGGATGCCGTTGAACTTCAATAACGCAGCCGAAGGAAACACTTCTCAGCCAATCCCAACGCCTGGAGTTACTATTGGAGTTATCCCGCAGGCTCAGCCTACTGTCGTGCAGATCCCAGCTCCCCATACTGAAGATACTCTGATGGATCATTATGACGATGTTCAGAACTATCATGCTGCTATCCCCATTTCCAGTCCTGTCGCCGCTCAGGATTCAGAAGCCATGAAGATGTGCCGAGATCTAGCCGAGAAACTCCGAGCCATGGAGGGGCACAGTTCAAATTCTTTCAGTGCTTTGGAATTGTGCTTGGTGCCTGACGTTGTCATTCCTCCTAAGTTCAAGGTGCCCGAATTTTCGAAATACAAAGGTCTTAGTTGCCCAAATATTCATCTAAAGATGTACTGTCGCAAGATGGCTGCCTATGCCAGAGATGAAAAGCTCATGATTCATTGCTTCCAAGACAGTTTGTCTGGGGCATCACTCGAATGGTATATGCAGCTGGAACGTAACAGTGTGCGCACTTGGGCCGAGATAGCCGATGCATTTGTCAAACAGTATAAGTACAACACCGATCTTGCTCCGAATCGTACTCAACTTTAGAGTATGGCTCAGAAGGATGGCGAATATTTCAAGGAGTACGCGCAACAATGGAGAGAGCTAGCCGCAAGGGTGCATCCACCTCTTGTTGACCGTGAACTAATTGACCTTTTCATGGGCACCTTGCAAGGCCAATACTACGAAAAGCTGATTGGTAGTGTCTCCGCTGGATTTTCTGACTTGGTGATCGTTGGTGAGAGAATTGAAGAAGGGCTGAAAAGTGGAAAGATCCTAGGAGGTTCTAACAACCAAACCAATGCCAAGAAGCCTTTCAACGGATACAAGAAGAAAGAGGGCGAAACAAATGCCATCTCTTTGCAGAAAGGGCAAGCTTCTCAACAAGCTCCCGCTCCTATGCCTTATCAAGTTCCTTATTATTAGTATCCGTATGTTACTGCTGCGCAATATGCTCCAATGCCTTATCAACCAACTGTTCAAGCAGTGCAAGCTCAGATGCCACAGAAACAGACTCCTCAGCAACAAGCCTACAATCAGCAAGGATATTAATATCCTCCTCAGCAACAATAGGTGCAAGCTACTCAGCAACGACAAGGTACTCGCCCACAGCGTCAGCAGAGAACATGGAGGCCGGATAGAGTATTTGATCGTCTACCAATGACATATGCAAGTATCTTTGCTCAGTTGATGGAGAAAAAGGCTATTGTTCCAAGAGATTTGGCTCCCCCAACTGTCATTCCTGCCGACTACGATGCAAATGCTCATTGTGAGTTTCATAAAGGCGCTCCAGGTCACACCATTGAGAACTGCAGAGCTTTCAAGCGCATAATTCAAGATATGATCGATAGGGATGCTATCAACTTCAATGGAAAGTCTCCAAATGTCATCAACAATCCAATGCCGCCGAACAAATAGCGTTATTCAGATCAAATCCAGTCAAGTCAAGTTCATTCCCCGAAGAACGCCGTCATGCTGCCATTTAATCTTTCGCATTTCTTATATTTTGTCTTTGTGTGTTTAAGTACTGTATGCTTTGAACAATTGCCATTCGTATATGGTTTCATTAATGTATCGTTTATGCATGTTTTGAATTAGTTATGTCGTATTCACTTATTTTTCACTTATCACCGACATGTTTATTCACTGTTGTTTAGCATGATTTGAGGGAGGATGATGAAAACAAGATACCCATAATTGCAAACTGTATGCTTTCAGACCGAATCTCGCTGATGATGTACAAGCATTGCTTCAATTCCCCAAACACCGGAGATATAAGGAGTTAATCCCTAGTAAACCACTTCGAGCCTAGAAGTAGCAGTTTCCTTTGGATATTCAAACCTTTTACACTCAACCTGGGGCAAGGTAGTGTTCAGTTAATCTAGTCCCGCACTCGAATCAACAAAGCAAAATCTAGAAGACGGTTGTTCATCAATGACCTATGCTATGGCAGTCACAATCCTCCAACAAAATTCAAAAAAAAAATCAAAAGCCTGCTAAGTCAAACACCTCAGAGGGGACTTAGGCAAAATCAAGGCAATCCCGATGGATCTGACAAGCAGAGTCAATCCATGCAAAAGTTAGGGATAAAAAAAAAACAAAAGCAAAAGAGGACCCCGAAATCCTCAACAAAAACAAAAAAAGGATTCAGTGGCCACCCAGATCAAAGGGTCACTGATATCCATTAAAATAAGGTGACTGCCACGTCGAGAAAACCTTGAATCATCAAGCTTATACTGTCAAGACAAGTGCGAAATTAACTGAATGTAGGTATGGAGATCATTAAGAAGAAGGGGTGGGTACAAATTATATTTTGAGCCTAATATCCTTTGTTTCATAACCGTGAATCAGACCACGTTATAACCCTCGAAAGACCTAATTGAGGCGGGGTTTACTCTGAAAGCATAACATCGCAAGGTTGCGTAACCTGACTCCTCACATGATTTCTAATCATCAATATTGGTGTCATTTTGATTGTTATATCTTTCGCACCAATCAAATTAGCACAACGTCTAGGCTAGCAGTCCATTCGTCTCACACTTTCATGACACTGAAACAAACGATACTTTTTCAAACTTGTATCGAACTTTGCATTAACATTACCATTTATGAATGAACAGTTTTAATTGCAAATCAGTGCTAGGTATTCAAGGACATCTCAACAAGGGGGAATCAGGGAGGAACTTGACTTTCACTAGCGTACATGAAGCAAGATTATTTCAAAGCTCATAGGCTGAGGCAAATTACCCAAGAGCTCAAGCAGGGGCAAGCCATTAACAGGTTCCGACTGGGGGCAAGACCAGGTCGTCCTAACCATCAAGCAAAGTTGCAACCTTCTCTGAAGGAAATTCACAACAAATTGCCAAGTACCCAGACTTGCAGCATCCAGAGCATCATCAGTTGCTTCAATCATGACGTCTTCAACGAACTGCGTGTCGAGGAAGTCAATCCCTCCCACCACCCGAAGTCCAATCCGCATTGGCAACTACCCAAAGTCCACCACGCTGGCGTCTACACCTGCATTTCCAATTACCCGTCTGCGTCATGTGTATCATAAGCATCGCATTCAACAACATAAGCATCTTGCATCTTATGCATACTCCAATCATACCATACTTCCCCGACTCTTGCATCTCCGCGCGTCAGCATTTGCATTTGCACTTCCACTCATATGGAATATCATTTATCATCCAACATTCATATATGCAAGTCAAGGTCCAGGGTCAATCTCGAAGACTTCCAAGACTGTCATCAGCCCAGTCAGGGGCATCCTCCACAAGATTGTGGGTTTGTCCCACAAAATTCAAGAGCTTCAAAGCAATCATCATCCCAGTCAGGGGCAATCCTCTGCAGGCGTGGGTTTCTCCCATGATAGTCAAAGTTATTTAAAGCAAGATTCAGCCCAGTCAGGGGCATTTTTTTCAAGACCATGGGTACCTCCCATGACGTATTTCAACCTCGTGGTTGATCAAAATCTTCAAATCAACATTCAGTCCAGTCAGGGGCATACCATTCAAGATCGTGGGCGTTCCCTACGAAGTTCCTCAACCTTTTGTTGGGAAAATCCAAGAAGTTCAATGCAAGATCCAGCCCGAGCAGGGGCATCTTCAGCAAAACCGTGAGCGTACCTCATGAAGTTGTTCAGCCTTTTGTTGAGCAAGACAAGACATCAAGACAAACTCAGCCCAGTCAGGGGCATCCTCTTCAGAATTCATGGGCGTAACCATGAAATCATTTCGGCAAAGCTATGATCTTCGAACAAGACGGTGGGTGTACCCCGTTGACTCATTTCAATTCAATCTTCCTCTTGGGGGTTCCCCAATGAGTTGTACCCGGCAAGCGTGACCATTGTCAATTGCCTTACTATCATCCTTTTGGTGATAGTCGAACCTCGTCAGTTCAACCTAGCCTGCATCCTTTTGGTGTGGGTAACCTTCAAATTATGTTCTATCATCCTTTTGGTGATAACAACTTGTGTGCGTGAATATTCGCTCCATCATCCTTTTGGTGGGGGGTCTATCATAGTCATTAATGATAGATTGTGCGATAGTTTGTGTTTCACTCCGTCATCCTTTTGGTGGGGGGTCTATCGTAGTCGTTAGCGATAGATTGTGCGATATTTTGTTTATGTTTCGCTCCGTCATCCTTTTGGTGAGGGGTCTATCATAGTCATTAATGATGGATTGTGTGATATTGTTTGTGTTTCGCTCCGTCATCCTTTTGGTGAGGGGTCTATCATAGTTATTAATGGTAGATTGTGCGATAATTTGTTTGTGTTTCGCTCCGTCATCCTTTTGATGGGGGGTCTATCGTAGTCATTAATGATAGATTGTGCGATGTTTGTTTGTGTTTCGCTCCGCCATCCTTTTGGTGGGGGGTCTGTCACTTTGATTGGTGACAGATTGTGCGATAGTGTTTGCCCTATCATCCTTTTGGTGGTAGTGGCCGGTGTGAGTTTCGCTCCGTCATCCTTTTGGTGGGGGGTCTGTCACTTGGATTGGTGACAGATTGTGCGATAGTGTTTGCCCTATCATCCTTTTGGTGGTAGTGGCCGGTGTGAGTTTCGCTTCGTCATCCTTTTGGTGGGGGTCTGTCATAGTCATTAATGATAGATTGTGCGATGTGTTTGGTTTGTGTTTCGCTCCGTCATCCTTTTGGTGATGGGTCTGTCATAGTCATTAATGATAGATTGTGCGATAGTTTGTTTATATTTCGCTCCGTCATCCTTTTAGTGGGGGATCTGTCATAGTCATTAATGATAGATTATGCGATCTGTTTTGAGTTTCGCTCCGTCATCCTTGTGGTGGTGGGTCTGTCATAGTCATTAATGTCAGATTTTGCGAATGTGTTTTGCTCTGACACCCTTTTGGTAGCAGTAGCCGTGTGTGTTTTGTCCCATCATCCTTTTGGTGATGTGGACCCCTTTTTGCCAGTTATTTACAGTTAGTTCAAAGGCTTACCTCATCCGGCATTCCAATCCCCGAGCATCTTTTTCTTCTCTTTTCGGACAAATTTAGGGTTTTCTTTATATCTAATTGTCTCGTACTTCGAAAGAAAGAACTCCATAGTAGTTCATCTTACAAATATCAAGCCAATTAGATAGGGGCATTTGTCATACCCTAAATTTGTCCTACTTGTAAATTACCTTTTATCTGTATGCCCATCCACTGAATGTTAACCAGAAAAGTCCAAAAATATGTTGCTCTTATTCGTGCAAGGTTGAGCTCAAGAAGTCGGGACAGGTGTGTGTAAAGGATCGAGGTTCATTAGCGTTTGCATAATTTGTTAGTCAGGATGTGCAAAGTTCATAGAGCTTCGTGTTTGAAAATCATCATGGTCCAGTCCGTTTTCAATCCAATTTCTCTACAGTGCATCAAAGTTCACATATCACAAGTCATGTTCCTTTTATCTCCAATTCTTTTTTTAACCAAAGAATTTCATGTAGAATGTTTTGGAACTATCATAATTTAGGTGATAAGATCAAGTTTCATTTGTCATTTCTTCTCAAAGACCAAATCCTTATGTTATTTCATTTTTACAAAGAAAAGGAACAAGAATGTTTGATTAGCGTTTGACACAGGTTGGTTCAAGGAGAGTATGTGAGAGTATTCTCAAATGAGTAAATATCAATGTGGAAATTCAAATTTAAATCATAGCTTTTATTACAAGAGGTCACATTTAATCTCAAAGCTCATGATTGTCAAACTGCATAAAAACATATTGATCAAATTCAATTAGCTCCAAGCCCATTCAAGGTTGATACTAAAAATAATACAAAATGAAGAACCATTATGTGGCCTTTTAAGCCCATCGTTGTTTTGTGTTACAAACAGAATTGAGAATTTTAATTTGAAAGTGGTTTCTCAGTAATTTATGAGCAAGCAGGTGGTACCACCCGGTAGCTGTCACATACATTCATGCGTGAAAAGAACCAAAAGGGTGGTAGCAGCAGGGACACCTTGACTCTTCTCACAAAATCTCTTGGTAACCAATATACACGACAAAACTGTCACTCTCGCGTCTCTCTTGCACATAAAAAGGACAATTTTTGCAGAGAAAACACAGTGCCACCATCCATCCATGATTCAGTACTATCAACACAAAAGGAGACACACAATAAATAAAAAAAACCTATACAGCCCATCCATACACCCCACAACTTAACCCCATAACCAACTGCGGGAAAAAGCTTCGTACAATCCCAACCTAGCCACCTCAAAAACCGTATTACCCCACAATCCATCAGCTGCTACACAACAAGCCGTGAATTTATTTTTACCTGCATAAAAAAACAGAAAAAGCACAAACAAAACCTCAGCAAAACATTAAGCAGATGCGCCACTAATATTCACAGAAAATGCAGTCCAAACACAGCTATTACTCTATGATGAAAAGGTGAAATAAAAAGGCAGCAATACGGTGCAATAGATAAAATCTGAAGAAGGAAAAGAAGAGAAAATGGTAAAATGAAAATACCAGCTGCAACATTTTTTTTCACAAAAAAACAACGTGATGTTTGTTCTGTACGTAATACCCCTTACCTGTCACAAAACGCGCCCAACGTTACGCAGCAAAACCAATCCCGTTTCATGAGCAAAAGGTACAACCATACTACCTACAGCAATGTACAGCAAAAAAAAAAGAAGCAGAAACAACAATTATAAT
Source organism: Lathyrus sativus (assembly GCA_963859935.3). Lineage (NCBI taxonomy): Eukaryota > Viridiplantae > Streptophyta > Magnoliopsida > Fabales > Fabaceae > Lathyrus > Lathyrus sativus. Next base: position 245,247,413 of record OZ012741.1, read on the forward strand.
ATCCGCCGCTCCACACCTCAACAGGTTGTACGATCTACAACAGATGTCACCACAATTTTTATTCAATATTTGTGCTCCATAACGGTCCAAAGTTTCTGCAACAAGGACAACCCATAAACAAACTTGTAGCAACAATAAACCATCACAAATAAACCACGTATTACAACATGATCTGCACACAGAGGCCACAAAAATGGTACGACCTACACCACCTGTTTCTCACACCAAAACAACACAAAGGTCGTTACATAGCCAGCGGTGGAACGGACACCTTGGATAAAAAGGACGAGCCAAAATTTCAGCAGACGGAGGCCTCGCTCAAATCTCCAAGCCTGATCTCCAAAACCTTTCCCTTTATTCCCTCTTATTCTATCAACAATCTTTCCATTAAACCATATAAAAACTCTACTCTGAAAAGAGGACCAGGGGGGGCTCTTCTGATTCCACCAAACCAAAACCACCTTCGAACTCTCCCTCAAATTTCTTGATAATCATTTAACCCTTTCCTTCATCTTGGGGGGGGGGGGGGGGGAGGAACTTCAACAACTCCATCTCTAAACACTTCAACAAAACCCTAGCAGCCTCCATTTAGGAACCCTCACCTTCATCTCTTCTTCAATATCAGAACTCCAATCCCCCATCTCCTTAACCTTCATCAAATCCTTAAGCACCATAAATGTTCTTCTGATTTCTCAACCAAAAACCCTTCTTCTTCAATAAACCATCACTCAAACCTTCATAACACAACCTTCAACCGCGAAACATAGAAACCTCTCGTAACAAAAAAAAACAGAAAATCATATATCCAAATCCTCCGTTCACTACAACTCAACCCAGAAACTTCTTCTCTAACATCAACGAACTCAAAACCTCCGAACCTCCATTGAAACTTACCCTCAAGCTTTACAACCAAAACCCATCTGTTTTTCTCCACAACCTTCAATACTCCATCTCTAATCCCTTCAACAAAACCCACAAATCCTCCATCAAACCCTCAACAACAACCGAAATCCCCTTCACACCTCTATTTCTGCAAAATTCGTCTCCTCCCTAAATCTTCAAACCCACAAACCCCTTTTAAACAAAAAACCTTACCCATTCCAAACTCTCCGTTCAGAAACTTCAAACAATCTCTTCGAATCTCAAACAACTCCGAACCACTCACCTCCATAAACCATCAAACTTCGAGACCTGTTTTCAAACCCATTTCAATCGACCCCAACCAACAAAACTCAGAGTTTGTGAAACCAAAGCAAGACAACCGCAAAAATAGAACAAAAATGGAGGAGAAAAGTCTGATAACCTGGATCGGAGATAAAGGATGATGAAGGAAACCGCGGGCGCGTTTGTTTCGTTTCAGGGTGAATGATTTATCCTTGTGCTTGGCCGTGTATTTTCAACTTTCCTTTTTACTATCTTGTTTCTGGAGATTACGATGAGAGGTGATGGGCCTCAAAGACCCAAAGGATCCTCTAGTTTAATCATCACCCTGTGTTTCGGTAAAAAAAAAAACCTATTTCCTTGTTTATTATATTAAAGTTTGATTACCTTAGTTTTAAGTTTTGTCAAATTAAAATGTAAATTATGTTTACATATTATTTTTAAAATAGACTGATATCTAGTATTTGTTTTATAATATTTTTAGAATACTTCATGCATATATACATATTATAAATGTTTTTTCTCTAATCTTGTCTTTTAAGAATTTTGATTTACATAATTTAAAGATTAAATTTTATTCCTCATTTTTTATTGAACATTTTATTCCACTTTTCCTCGTTTTGGGTCAATGACGATACCCCAAGTTATAAATTTGTCAAATTATTGACATAATAATAATAAACCCGAGGCCAATTTTTTTTAAAAAAAAAACTTTCATTTTCGCTTTTATCCACCTTTTTCTTATTCTTTAGTCAATGATGACTTTAATAATTATTATCGGTTAAATTATTGATAGATGATAATTTAGTCGAGACTATTTCATTTTTGCCTCAAATCATTTTTAAAACATTTTCCCGATCAAATTCCAAAAGAAGGAGACTCTTGGAATCTAGCATTCCTTGGATCTTCGAGTGAATAATTCTCAAGGCCCGCTCTTCAGTTGTTATTCACTCAATCTTTTGATTTTCTCAAACGATTTCTCAACATCCTTTTTCGTTTAAAACTCCGAAAGAAGGAGATTCTTGGAATCTAGCATTCTTTGAATTTTCGAGTGAATAGTTCTCGAGGCACGCCCTTTGAGTTGTTATTCACTCAACCTTTCAACTTTGTCAAACTCAAACATTTTCCAACGTTCTCCTAAGTCGAACGCTCGTACGCATTCGCAACCCACATTTCGTACGCACACTTCACAACTCATCGTGTTTTCGATATTAGGGGCACCCTTAGGGACTAATATCGTTTCTCACAGTCTAACCCTTGACACATCGTCAAGTCGGTTCTATTTTCAAACAAATTCTCGACACGTCGTCGAGACTTTTTCAAACCAACTTCCTTTGGCCTCGCATGCCATTTTACGATTTGATCTTTTCACAAACGTTTTTTAAACTTACGAAAGAGGGATATTCCTAGAATCTAGCATTCTTTGAATACTCGAATGAGTAACTCTTGGGCACGCCCCCGAGTTGTTATTAGTTCATTCTTTCGATTTCAAAACATCTAAATCTTATCTTCAACTTATTCAACTCTATTTCCGGAAGAACTGAGTTATTGGGATCTCGCATTCCTTGAATTCTTGAGTGACAAGCTCTTGAGGCACGCCCTTAGGTTGTTTGTCAGTCGCTCTTTCGTCTCTCAACTCAACGTCAAACCAATTCAAACCTCGTATTTTCGTGGTTGTTACCACGAACTACGGACGCTCTGATTCTTTATTCATTCTTGAATATAAGATACGTTGGCACAAGATTGCGATGATCTTGGCGAGCACATTTCCCATTTTCTCCCCTATTCCACACTTCTATCCATCTTCCGTTTTCCCCCCATCCTTTCCCGTAGTCGAACTACGACGCTCTGATTTCTCATTCTCTTCCGAATGAGCATAGGTAGGCACAAGGGCCCCAATCCTTGGCGAGCACCCTATTCCCTAACCACCCATCTCTCCTTAGCATCTTTAACCTTTTAAACCTATCAATTCTATATTTAACAACGAGAAGAAAACAAGTAAACCTAAACAACACTCCCCACATTTACCTTAAGAGGTTCCCGTCGAGTACGACGGACGTGAGGGGTGCTAATACCTTCCCCTCACGTAACCGACTCCCGAACCCGGAACATGGTTGCGACAACCCTGTTCCTATCCTTTCGTTTCTAAGAGGTTTTCTCGATATTTTCCTCTCCCGTTTATTCGGGAAAAATAAAGTTCGGTGGCGACTCTGTCGAACTGCATTTCCACGCCTTTTGCGCGAGGGTCGTTTCTCCGAAATGTCTCAGTGATTTTTCGAGGTGCGACACAGAGCAAGAGTCAGTCAATCAAAGCTCATTAATCATGATAAAGTAAAAGTAATTAAGACCCTCTAATAAAATAAAAACCACCGATTTGAGCTATTTGTCTTCTTACTCTACTTCCTCCGCTTCGAGTCTTCCACCTCGTTTTCTATTTTGCTTCTTCTTTATGCGACTTCTGCTCAGATCCGAGGGGTTTCGTATCGAGAACCCGTCTTCACTTCGTGAAATTTCTCCTTTTCTTCTATGTACGAGTGTTGCTTGGGTATGAGATTTAGCTCAAAACGATTCAGAGTTTCAATGAAAAACCCTGTGTTGTACCCCAAAAATTGACCAACATTTTTCTTTACTTGGCTTATGTTTCTTTTCATTTTAGCATTTGCATTTGCATAGCATTGTCCTTTACAAGGGATCAAGAGATGTGTTCTATTCAAGAGAAGAGTTTCAAGGGTTTCAAACTCAAGCATGAGTGCTTATTCAAGTCATCAAGTGCTTACAATCATCACGAGGTGGTCATAGTTCTTTGAGAGAGAAGGTGGATGTATGCTGCTTACCTCCTATCTTAGGGGTCAACAGAGGATCATCAGGGGTTCATAAAATCATGGTTATGGATAAGAGATGTTTGAGAATCTCATTGAGTGCTTTTGAATCCATTGTAGAGCTCATCTAAACACTTATTTCACTTGTAAGAGGTCACAGTCAAAGGTTGTGCACCTAGGTTTCATCTGGTCAGCTCAAGGTCAACTGTGGACTTAAGGGAGTTTGAGACTTGGTTTTAAGTCATCGGAGCTATGGGGAGTTATTTTGAGACATCTAGGATGTCATTTCAAGTTCAAATAAAGAAGAATCAAGAGTTCAAGAAGTTACTAAATCAGGGTTTCAGAAGGTTTCAGTGTAAAATCCCCTTCTTTAGTGCTCAACTTCAAGAATAATTTACTTCATGATACAAGTTCAATCTCATTTTTTTGTGAACATGAAACTTGTAGGTTGTGTTATAAGATTTCTTTTGAGTACTAGAAATCATTCATTAGGTTTGTGGAGCTCAAGTTATGATGCCGTCAAGTTAGAGGTCTCAAATGAACTTATTTTTTGGTCAACAAAAGTCAACTCACTTCCAAGGCACTTTTGGCCTAGAATCAAGTTTCTCCTCAACTTTAAGTGAACATGAAAGTTTTTTCTCATGATCTTAGATTTCCAAAAAGTCCTAGAAGTCCTTGGTATAATTTTTGTAACTCAAGTTATGGACCTTACAAGGCTAGGGTATTTTGGGAAAGTTTGATTATAGGTCATTTGTTACATAAGCCATTTTCATGCACTTGTGTACTTCAAATGAACTTTCAAACAACACGAAAGTTGCTCCTAGGGACCTACTTTACATCATGAAACTCAATTATTGTGTGAATTATGGATGGTTGTGAACATTTGGTGAGAATTTCAAGTGAAAAATGGACTTTAAAATGTGATTTCAATTGAATACATTATAGGCCATTTTCATGTCTTATTTTGATTCAATTCTCTTCATGGAACATTAATAAGTAAAATGAAAAAATTGGTTTGGCACATGGGTGAGCAAAACACGTGAAATTCCAACTTACTTCAAAAAGAAGTTTCACTTTGAAACTTACTAATTGGTTCACATACAAAGCCCAAGTCCATTCCAATGTGAAATTCAACTCACCAGCTGCAAAACCAAGTGATTCCCATGAGTGTATGCAAGGATATTCACGTGTGCATGAGTGGCTTCCATTTTGGGCATATTTTCAATTTCATCCAAATAAGGCTTCATGGGCCTTCCAATTGATCAGATATCCAACATATATAAGTTCAAAACGAGCTTTGAGGGTTCAGAAGGGCAAATTGAGCTTGGAGAGAGTAATTTCAGTTTTCAAATTCTCAAATAAATTTCAAAATCGTGTCTCACATTTCTATGAAAATCAACTCCAATTTAAGAGCAACTCAGCTTCCTTGTGCAATTTGGAGTGGATCTGGACGATTGGAAGCAATCTTGCAAGGATCTGAAGCACCAACGGAGTGTCTCCGTTCAGTAAGCTTCTTCTCCATAATTCTCTCATTATAGGTCATGATCTAGGTTCATATTGGTTGCATCTGAAGCCCTACCTTGTGTAGGCCATGTTTGATCTATTATTGCTCGTGTTTGCTTAAGTTTTCAGATGTGCATCTTGATTCGATTCTCTCAATTTATGTGTGTTTAGGATGAGTGGATCTTGGATTTGAGACCTACGTGACTTCAGCTTTAATTTGGTACCATTTTTGTGAAGTTTGGTTGAGATTGGATGACCTGAACTCCAACCATCTCGCTGGAGAAGACGACCGGAGCTAGGGCTCCGACGTCTGGTCTTTAAACCCTTAGATCTGACGTGTATTTGCTTGGACTTGTTGACGGTGCGCGTGTGTTGTTTCCATTGGCTTGACTTGGTGATTTGGAGTGTTGACTCCATGCTGGATTAATGAAACGCTGCGTTTCATTAATCTAGCTGAGGTTGGGTTGGATCTGGGCCCAGAGTGCTATTGCCACCCCCAGGTTTATAAGCCCAAACACGTTTCAACTGAGTTCCTTTGTTTCTGGAATTTCTTTTACACCTCCCTTGCATTTATGTTTTATTTCTTTTTATTTTATTTTCTATGTTGCTTTTTAATTATTAAAAATACTTCCAAATATCAGAAAATTCAACAAAAAATATTTTCAGACACTTTAAAGTCTTAAATAACTTTTCATAATTTTTAATTTTGATTTTCTTTTATTTTTCAATTTAATATGAATTATATGATTGGAAGTGTTTTTAATATGGTTCTTCTTTGTTCATGCTTGTTTGATGGACCATTTGCAATCACCTACGAGTAAGGCTTCCTCTCCATTTTGATGATGGATTGAGATGCCTTTGAGGCTGATTTTAGTCAAGGTTTGACCTATTTTAGTTTGACTTTGTGTTGCTTTTGTTTGACCCTCGATAAATATCCTTCAAGGTGGGGTGCCCTAGTTGATCAATTCATTTGGTGATGCCTTGATTGGAATTTGGTTTGGTTGTTTTGGCCTCTGGTTGCCAACTTGTTTAGGTGCTTTGTGCATTTAATTTGAGATTTATTGAACAATTCTTCTATTTTTGGTGAACCTTGCAAGTCAAGTCACCCTAGTTGAAGTTCATATAAACTAGTTTACCCAGTTCCTTTGGGAAATGACCTTTGTGGATCCCATATGCATCCTATGCCTCTTGAATCACATTCTTGACATGTTTAGGATTCTGGTTTCAATTTTATAGGTCACACATTTGGTTGGTTTGTGTTGCAAGTTACTTTTAATTAGGGCTTTCCATTTGCATTTGAATGTTGAAAGTGTTTTGAACTTTGGTTCTTTACCTTGCCCTACTTTGTAACTTGTCTTGGCTTTATTTCTTATTTGGTTTATAAACCTTCTTCTCTTGTTCTCACTTCTGTCCCTTGGACTTTGGAACTCATTCAAGGTGATTTGGTACTCTTTGTTTGTACTTTGAGTTTGCCTTGAATGAGATGCCACTTTGATAACTTGTTTGTGCTTTCTTTTTGCATGATCAATGTGATGCTTTTGGTTGAGATTCTTCTTATGTTGCTTTCTGCCTAAGCCTATTCTCCCATCCTCGTTTTGATCATGCCTTCTTCTTTTGCTTATTTGTTTGCATTTTGGTTTGGTGATTGATGTTTGAATGGTTGTAGGAGTTGTAACTTCTCCCATTTCATCTCACTTTTGCTTGGACTTGTTTAAGTTCTTTTGCTTGCATTCCTCTTTTGTTTTGCATTCCTTTGTTTGTTTTCAAGAGGTTGAGATGTGCTTGTGGTGGTTGCTGCCCTACATTTTTTCCTCCCTCTTTTCTTTGTGTTGCATTTCATGTTTGCATCCCTTTCTCCCTTTTCATTTGTGATTGATTTATCTTGTATTTACTTGGTTTTCTTTGCCATGATCCCTTAGGATTCCTAGTCCCATTTGTTTAAGGTGGGAGTAAGAGAGACATTAAGTGTTCAATCCAAGCATGATAACATTAGGATAATCTTTTCCCTTTTAAATCTCAATCTTAGGAGCACATTGCATGATAACATTAGGGTTGAGTTAGTTTCCCATTAGTTGTGTCTTCTCTCTTTTCATCTCAAAACTTCTTTAAAACATGTAATAAAGGATAATGAGTGTTGTACGCTATGAGCCTTAAGCATTTGGGAAATGATGATTGGGGGGCCTCCTCTCAATAGTCTAGAGTGTTTAGTGTATTCCCTTTGTACGATATGCGACACATTCGCTCCTAAGTCATAGTCTTTAGTGCAACATGAATTACAAACACAATTCAATTCACTTCTTCTTCATAAAAGACTAAAAAACAAACATCAAACTTTTTTTATCCCTCAGGATTAATTGAAAACCATTTTCAAAGAGAGTGTTGTTAACTCTTGGTTCTACCGCAAACAGGTAACGCGTAAGTCTCCAATGGTCGAGCAGCAATACACCTAACTGCTAGAATGAAGGTTTTACCCTACTCAGTTAAAACACTTGAACCAACTTATGGTCGTGTCAGCCCGAACTACGTTTGCTCTGATTTCTGGTACCAGACGAGGATACGTAGGCACAAGACAATGATGTCTTGGCGAGCAACCTTCCCCACCTTCACCCGTAGTTTTCCGAACTACGTTGACTCTGACTTTCCCATTGCACGAGGGAGTACGTATGCATAAAGTGGCGATGCTCTATCGAGTCTCTTTTCTTTCCTTTTGTCCCTGTGGCCTGTAGCTTAGATAGATTAACACCTTTTAGATAGATAACAAGCGTGGATCCCGTCGAGTACGACGGACGTGAGGGGTGCTCATACCTTCCCCTTGGGTAACCGACTCCCGAACCCAAGATTTGGTTGCGATGACCTGTCTTTTCCCTTTTTCATAGGTTTTCTCTGATTGTTTCCTTTCTCTCTCTTTGGGATAAATAACGAACAGTGGCGACTCTTGTGTCCTTGCCGGCCCCTCTTCGTAGCGATGCGACAGTTGGCGACTCTGCTGGGGACATCTTCCCATTCCCTATGCGAGTCAATCCTAGAGCTTGTGTGTTTATCTCAAGGTGTGTATATATGTGTTGTACTTTACTGCATTTGCATTTTATTTTCAGCATTTTTATTATCATATTGTCGTGCTGTTGGGTGGGAATGTTCCACTATGTGATAAGCTAAAACCCAGGCTTGAGTATAACCATAGCATTAGAAGTGGAAAGTAATGGTGAACCTGTATGTTTGGCATACACTAGTTCCCACGAAATTTGCGCTCAGACGAGATTCTCTTTGATGACTACCTTTCCAGTCTGTTTCGGACAATTGAGAGGATGTTGGATTTGAGGATTGTCGACTCTGGGGACCGATCATTTAGAAGTCATCTAAGTGAGGCCACTTTGTTAGACTATGATGCCAAACCAGAAATGGTGAACGTATCATCATTTCTCGAAAGTCTGTGACGCTGATGACCGCATAGGATGCCAGACCTTATCAGAGATAGGTTCATACCTGTGAGTCGGGAGGGTTATGCAGGAAACTTTGACCTTCAACCTACCTGGTTTTCTCGTTAGTGTGAACTTTTGGTCCTTGATACAGTGGGTTCCTTATATCAGTGTTGTGTTATGTTCTCGCCAAGGCGAAGCACTGGTTCTTCTCAGTCAACAACATATCAATCTTGATCCCCTGTTGCATTTGCATTTAACATTGACATGTATTTATGTTACAGGTGTATATTTTCCTCTCGATTCTAGTGAGCTCATTCCACTTCTGACATGGAGCCCAATTTGAAGAAGACTGTTGTGTACAAGTTTCCTACTCCTGACATAGCACCTCTGCTCAGTTTGATTTTTGTTGCTGATTGTAATGTGATGGAAGATTTCAAGAAGTCATATGGGAAGCTCTTGGGTTGTGTCTACAAAGCTTTAGTATTTGAGTTGGGAGGTCTTCACACCTTGCTCCAGTTCTATGATCCACAATTGAGGTGTTTCACTTTCCCAGGTTATATGCTGATGCCTACTTTGGAGGAGTTCTCTATGCTGTTAGGAGTTCCCATTTTGGATCAGATGCCTTTTTATCATACTGAAGCTGAACCTAATTTGACTAAGCTTGCTAATGCTCTTCATCTAGATGCTCCAGAGTTAGAAGGGAAGTTGGTTAGAAGAAATGGGATGCCTGGGTTTCCATTACCTTTCTTGATTGGTAAAGCTTAACACTTTGCGAAAGAGGGTTGTTGGATTGTCTTTAGTGCCATCTTAGCTCTGTGCGTATATGATGTAGTTTTGTTTCCAAATATTCATGACTTTGTGGATTTGGATGCTTTCCAAATTTTCATCTCAGGAAATCCTGTGCCTACACTTCTAAGAGATGTTTATCATTTTGTGAATTACAAGAATGAGAATCAGAGGTTGGTCCTTTTGTTGACACTGCAGGTATCTCTAAGTGTTCTGAGAGACTTATGAGCTTGGCTTCTGAGAACATCGTATGGTTTGACAGAGATCAGTTGGGCACAAAGATTATCTTTAGCTGTGGTGGTTTTCCTAATGTCTCGTTGATTGGAAGGAAAAGAGGTATTAACTACAACCTAGCTTTTGTAGTGAGGCAGTTTGGGCATGCTCTGAGGGAACCTCCGAAGGAAGAGGAAATACAGGAATCTCTGTATTTCACTGGTTTGCTTGAGAATGAGACCCTGATCAGAGTGGAGAAAGCTTGGAACAAGATTCACCATAGAGGGAAGGTTTCTTTGGGTAAGAGAAACAACAGAGCTTACGAGCCTTATATGGTTTGGATTCAGGAAAGAGCTAAGAGATTATGGATGCCATCCAGCTTGTGAGCCTTTATATCTTTTGATGATTGAGGAGCCAACTACTGTTGATATCTAGAGATATATGCAACTATGGTTCGAGAAAGAGGAGTTGCGTAAGGCAAATGAGGAATTGGAAAAGGAGATTATTCAACTCATAAGCGAGAGAAATCAAGCCACTATTTCATCTAAGAAGCAAACTGAATTGGTGAACAAGCTGGGTAGAGACCTGACTACAGAGATTCACGTTCGAGAGCGTGTGGGCTTAGATCTGAAGAGCGTCAGTGATGTTCTTAGTTCCAAGAAGAAAGAGCTGGACAGAGCATATGTAGAAATCTCCAAGTTTAATGACCAATGGAATGCCATTCTAACTAACAACAAAGAGCGAGAAGACGGACTGTGGTAACAGATTGCTAAGTTGAAGGCTCAAATCTAGGTGAGAGATGAGAATGTTATAGCTGAATCTTCGCGCCGACGCGAAAGCGACTGCATACTGAATGGAGCTCTTGCAACCTTGGAGGACTATAAGGCAAGAGCAGATGTGAAGACGTCTAAGCTTGAGGAAGCATTTGGTGAAGGCGCTTGGGAGGATTATGTTCAGAGCTTGTAGACCATCATTAGCCAAAGAGAGTTGCTCATCCAGGGGTTGGTAGACAGGCCAGATCATTCAGATAGGAGAGAGTTGTTGGAGGATTTCCAGGCTCTCTATTGTTGCACCCCAAATTTTGACCCCTTAGATCCTCATCATCATTGTAGGATCATATTTGCTTGATTAACTAACCTTAACCCATTTTCAGTTTATCTTTGTTAAGATGCAGATGAATCAGGATTCCGTACCGTCAAAATTAAGGCTTCGATGGTTTGATCAATAAATTTTTTGGATTGATCCAACTTCAAACAAGATCAAGGATGATACATTGGACCAAGAATGAGGGCAATTTGAGGTGGTCACCCGGGGATTGAGAACAGTGCAATTTGAGACACCCGATTAGGGTTTTCGATTAGAAAAAGTCAACTGAAGTTATACTTTTGATTCAAAGAGTATTTCAATGGTAGGATAAAGGTCCATTAAGCTCCTATGGCTTAGTAAAGTCCATTCAAAGAGTTTCAAGTCCTCAGGATGCCCGGATCACCAACGGGCGACTCGGTAGACACCGATCGATCAAAAAGTTGACCGAAAAGTCAACTCTCCGACAATAAGGAATTTGACTTCAAGGTGTGAATGAAAAAATGTTCCTTATATCATATTACACCTCCCCATAAAATTTCATGACCATTGGATCAAGGGTTGAGAAGCAATTGCAAAAATCGGGAATTAGGGTTTCGAAAGGGACAAGACCATAACTCCTTAACCACACATCTGATTGAAGTGGTTCTAAGCTTGTTTGAAAGGTCTTGACAAACCCTACAAAATTACCACAGTGGTCCACATTCAAAAAATGCATGGAATTGGAGTTATAGCAAAAAATCATTTTTCAAGAGTAAAGGACTTAGTGAAATTTCACAAGTTCTGGCCATACAAATCATTTTTTCAGTCAACTTCAAGGGGTTTTTCAACCAAGATGCACATAGAATTGGAAGTTTTAATAAATATGAAATTTGTAGAGCTACATGAGGGCTTTCTAAAAAGTACAAGAACTCCCCAAGAGGATTTATGAGCTAAGAGTTATGGTACATGGAAGCTGGGCCTGTCACACTTGAAATCACTTTGGCCAAACTTCTCAAAATCAGATTTTCACAACATTTACCATTCTTAACCCTTGGATCATGTTGCAAGCTGATAATGAGAGGCTTAGGTGAAAAGAAAATCAGAAGAGAGGTTGAAATGATGAGCCAAACAAGTTGATAGCAAGTTGCAAATAAAATAATCATTTTAAAGGAGGAAAGAGAAACTTTTCTCCAACATTATGGCAGCAACAGCTCCCTATCAGTATAGACCTTCTCCAATCACCTCAGCCCATCTTTCCAACTGCTATTGGCTTGCATAGAGCCTTGGAGCTAATGTGAAAATGGCTGCCACAAGATTTGGAAGGATTTTCTTCCAAAACTCCCCCCAAAATTGGAAATAATCAAGGCCTGCCCTCACTCTTCCTTGCACTATAAATAGAGGCCTCACCTTCATCTTCAAACACACCAGAGCAATAGCATAACACCACAGCTCTCATTCTCCTCTCACTCATCAAGAAATCTCCAAATCTTCAAAACCTCCATTTTCACAAAAAACTATTTTGAGCAAAACTCTGCTCAAGACCAGTTCCACCCTTTCCAAACCTCTAAAAACCACACCTACAATCTCAAAATGTCATATAGAAGCTGTCCATACCTTTAAATCTTCAAAAACTATCAAATTGCCAAAAGTCAACTTTCACACTAAGAAAGTTTGACCACAACCCTCAAAACTTGCCAAATCTTGGTCCAAGCCTTTCCTTGTTGATCTAACCATCCACACACCTCCCATACATCATATTATAGTGGTCTAAGGCATTAAAAACCAGCTGGAAGACCATTAACTCCAACTGTCTTGAAAAGTGGTTTGTTACTTCAAGAGGAAGTAAGCTTCAATTCCTTGCCAAAGAAGAGGATCTCTGGGTTTCTAAGCTTCTTAGCTTGCTCAAGACTTGTCTACAAGAGGTATGTGATGTTTAAAATCTTCATTTATCATACATTGTCATGTTTGTCATTTTTTGAGGTGATTCTTATGAAATATACCATTTTTGTCCCATACTAGTTCTTAGTCAAGAGCTTAGGTTTTGGTGGTTATGTTACTTGCTTGTGTTAATGTATTTTCATTTGTCAATGATATATTGGTGTTGCATTACAAAGATTGTATTTAGATATCATGCTTAACTTGTTTTTGAAGTTTTGATTTATATGGTAGTTTTTTAGAATCCAACATGGAGATATGATTGAGTTTGCCCTAGGCCTGTCAAACCTAGTTCATTAGTGATTTTGGATAACTTGTAGGTTATTCATAGGAACCCCCTGCCCTTGATCATGTTTGAATCAATGTGGCTCTTGCTTTAGCTATTATGTTACTTTGGTGTCATCACTACCATGAATTATGTGTTGATTTGTTTGAGCTTGCTATTTGGTACCTCAAATCATTGGTTAATAAAACTTGCTTGCCTATTTGATTTGTTTGAGCATGAGAAACATGAGCTTGGTCATAAGGACTGTTGTGAGAATTGGTTGATTTTTGCTGTCAAATGTGGTTTTACATACCACTTCTGTTTGGATCAGTTTGTTGTTTGTTTTTAAGATTGTGGACTTACTTGTTTACTTATTTTGAGGGTGTATGTGGTGCCAATATGCTCAAAATCTCCTTAAGTGTTCAAACTGCCTCATTATTGCTTTCACCTGCATTTTCCAAAAGATCATGATACCACACACATCATATTCTGTTTCATTGGGTTTATACTTGATTTATGTGCATGGAATCACTGCCCTATTGATTTGAAACTTGTGTGTGCTAGTAAATTTTTCCAACTGTCATGAATACCCCCTGCTGCTACATTAATGCACCAAAACTGTTCCATATTTCAAACAACATATCATGATTCTGCTCCAGCTGTTATGAACTTGTTTTCAGTGAATGATCATGTTCCTTGACATATTTAGGATGCGTGTATATTGGTTTAAAACTCACTGTTTTGAAAAATCACCTGCTGCCACAAGTCTTGCCAAGACAGATTTTTTCACTTTTCACAATAGCATACCATTTTTCATTTTAGCAATCCTATGCTTGTTTTGTGAGTTAAGACATATTCTTTATCATAATAATGATGTGTACCTTTAGTTTACTTGACCTATTCATGTCTGATTTCACAAATCATCAAACTTCACCCACAATTGCATTTTTATGCTAAAATCTGCCACAACTTACCAATTTCTTGATCTGTTTGTATATGACTTTAATTTTGAGTTGTAACTCACTTGCATCCATGAGTTTAAGATGTGTAGATGATTGAATTGAGCCATGTGTACCTACTTTCTTATTTCACTCTCAAACTGCCCTTTTTCAAGCCAAAGCTACCATGAACATACTAAAACCTTGAGTGCTTGCAATGTGTTTAATGTCTGAGTTGTAACTCATCCCTCTCTACATTTGTGGTGTGCGTGTGTATTGTTTGTTAACATGAGGTCATTTTGCAACTTAACCATGTTTGTACCCCCATAGTTGTCAAACTGTTTTGGGAAATCCCTTGGGCACACACTTCACTTTTTATGGCTTATTTAGTTTTAAGATTAATTCAGTCATAATTGGATCTTTAATAGCATATGAAACTTGTATGTTCATGAATCCATCATTTCTGCATGCCTCTTTCTTCTGTCATAACAGCCTGGCTTTACCATACTTGACAAATTGCATTTTAATGGTCATATTCTTGTAGTGTGCATCTCATGACAAACCTAAGTGCTAAGTTCACTTACAATATCATTTGAAAGTTGTTGAATACATCCTTTGCACCTCTAACTGTCCCAAATCACTTTTGATCCAAATATTGCCAATGTATGAGTATTTGAGCAGTTGCTATATGATTTTTAAATCCATGTTGTTTATAAACAATTTTAAGGTTTAGACACACCCTATGTGATGTTTTGAGGATGTGTGTGTGGTTCATTCACTTCAATTTGGCCTGTTTCTTGATTTACCTATCCTACTTGCAAATGTCTTGAATTTTCTCCCCTTTCCAAATGACAGTTGAGGTTTTAACTTATGGGTGGGCTGTTTGAATGTGTGAACTTGGTGAAAATGATATTTGAGTTGTGTTTGAACTCTATTCCTGGTTATAACATGAACTGGTTTGATGTTTAGACATTGCCATGATTTTCTTGTTGTTATGCTACCAAACTGTTTTGCACAAGCACCAACATGCTCAATTCTGCTATGAGTGAAGTGTGTCTGTTTTTTTTAGTTTGATCACACTAAGAATCATGTTTATGATGTGTGTGTATGAGTTGTATGAGCTGTTTCTACTTGTTCTTGCTTTTCACATTCAAAATACATCCTTTGCATCAAAATGCCATTTGTGTACTAGTTCTGTTTTAAAAGGTGGTGTGCTTGAATTTTGGCATGAAATCATCATCTAGCATAATTGTGATATGTGTGTATCATAGACATAACATGAAGTGACTCATTTTTCAACTTGTATCATCAAAACAACTTGCACATCATAACCTTCATCATGCCAGATTTTATTTTAAGCAAGATGTGATTAAATTTTGAATATAAACTCATCTGCTATCATGTTTTTGATTTGTGAGTATTGGTTTTATGAATTAATCCTGCTTGTTTCATTATGTCACTCCCTTGCTGCATCATCAAGTGACAATTTGCATCTTGCATTTCAAAACACACAGCTGCACATACTATGCCATCTCTGTCTGATTGAAGCACTCCAATTTAATCCATGATCATAAGAATATTAGCTGGCCTGTTTTGAAATTAGTATGAGATGTATGTATGTGAACTGAACCTCCATTGGCATTTTGACAGCCTACACATATTCATGCTATATTTGCAACTTTTGAACCAGTTCTTGTTTTGTTTAGTTTATGCTCAATCTTGGATCATATAATCATCAATTAGCTTGTTTATAACTTGTGTGTGATGTCTGTTTGATATGAATGGGCTCAGAACATGACATGAAATTCATTATGCAATTCAAAATGCCAATTTGCACTTGCCATCGTGTTTTGAATTAAGAGCATCATTTCACAAATTCAATGATACCACTGCATTCTTCATAAAAAAAACAGTCATGTTTGGCTCAAATTTCATTTAATTCCATTAAGTTTTGGCATAGTTTGAAATCAATTCGCCTCTTGCATTTTTGTTTGAAATCTGGCCCAGAACTCTTGCCCAATGTACCCTTATATGTTATTTGGGGTGGCTTAATACTCGGATGTATCGCCACCCCAGTGGTTATGCGTTGTACTCAAAACGCGCCTTTCACTACCTTGACCTGGGTTCGATCCCTGAGGAGGATCAACCCTTTTGTTCAATTTTCATGTTTACCTTGTTTTTCATATTCTCTTCTTGCATTTCCATTCCTTGTCAGCGCGTGCTTGATGGATGAGTGGTTGAGCGTTGGGTTTGTAAACCAAAGGGCCTGGGTTCAAACCCCACCATGCCCATTTGTTTTTTTAACTAATTGTTTATTTTGTGCATTATTTTTATCAAACTTCAAAATTTTATAACTTATTCATTCTTCACTATTTTCAATCCATTCCTTTTGTAAAGTGTTCATATTAATGTCTAGTTTCATTTAGTGAAATAAAATTTCAAATTGCTTGTAGTCACAATGCCCTTTGCCTACTTGAAGGTTGGTTATGTGTTAGGGTCGTTACCTCGCGTCTTTGTTGAAATTCTTTCATGCTATGTTTAATTTATCTTGTGAGATTTGTTGATGATTGATTCCCTTGTGTTTGTTAACATGTTAGGACTTTGTTTATTTTGGTTTTTACCATGAATTTACATTGCCTCCTCCTAAATTATGAGGTTTAAACTGATTTAATTGTGTTTTATTGTTATCTAGGCACATTGTTGTCACATTTACTATGCTTTGAACTTATGACATGCCTACTTTCAAATTGTGATTTGTTCATATGATTGTTACTTTTACCATGCTTCAAATCTTTGTTAAGATGTGCCCCAAATCTTTGTTAAAATAATTGACTATCGGTTGTAACCCTCGATATCACTTGAAGTATCTGCTTATATGCATGTTTACTTGTTTTAATATTATTTCATCTTGCTTTGTTAAGTATTGTTTCCCCAAGTGATGGAACTTTTTAGTTCTCATCCAAGTTGTCTCTTCCTCTCTCCTTCCAAAGGAAAAGTCTCTCCCTTGACCCTTGTGTCATTGGATAGCTCATTTACCCCTCTTGACTTTGTGAAGTCATCCTAACCCTAGCTTAGCTAAGTTAGAACATATGAGCCATTAGACTTTGCTTAAAGTCTAGAAAACCTTACCTACACTAGGAGTGATCTATCAATTAGAAACCTAGGATAGAGTTTGTAAACTCTATGTAAGAATCATAGCAATGATTACTTACTCCCCTTTTGAGCGTTCAACATAGATCTAGAGAGTTTTGTAAAACTCTATACAAACATTCTTATGTTTGTTCCCCCATGAACCTTGATCATAATCAAGTGTTCTTCATCCCTAGTGAGGTGAACTACGATTGCTCTGATTCTATCCTAGTTAGGATACGTAGGCAGAGGACGCGATGTCTTTGCGAGCAAACTTAGAAACTATCATTAGGTTTTAACCTATCATCCTACACCTTTTACCCAACCCAAACCTTAGCAAACATTTACCAACTTAGCATGCAAATAAACAAAAGGTTCCTGTAGAGTACTACAGATGTTTAGGATGTGAGATACCTACCCTATGCATAACCAACCCCCGACCCCCGAATCTCTTAGCGTTGTTGTAACATCGCGAAAAGGGTTTTTCTTTCTTTAGACCTTTCCTTTGGATAAATTAAAGTCTGGTTGTAATCTAAGAATTAAAGATTCAAGTTAATCAATAGCTTGGTATCATGATTCTCACCGCAACATCTATCGTATTTGATGTTTTTCTCTCTTTGTAGTTTGTTGTTATGATCTATCTTGACCATCACCAGATTTATTGGCTGAGGTCATTTTGATTCCGTTGTATTCAGCGATGTGCTGTACATTGACTCTTGGCTCTCATCTTATTTATGAGGAGTTTGCTATGCTTATCTGTTGGCTTCTCATTGTCTTGCTGTTCTCGTGGAACTAGAATCGAGGGGAAAATTTCCCTAACACATATTTACATGTCTGCATATTGCATCATTTCTCATTTTTTTGCATCGCAGGTGCTCCGGAACCGTCAACCTTATCTATGTGGTTTGTTCACTTGTTTCAAGATTGACAACCAAGCGACTCATAGCTACGCTACCAGGGGAAATCAATGCATGATTATGGATCAGGTTCAGGCTGAGCTTCAAGAATTCCATGACAGGATGGCCCAGTTCATGGATATGATGCAAGGGGTCGCCAATGGCCAAGAACAACTGAGAACACTGGTGCAACCGTTAATTGCTAGGGTTGACGGGAGTGGTGTTCTTCATGGAGGAACTGCTGCTATACCTCCTACTGCTGACAATGTCACCCCTCATGCTAACACTTCCATCCAACAACTATTATCCCTTCGGGCGGAGGAAACCAGACAGGAGTTCATATTCCCGGACCTATGTATGCTTTGCATGGGAATATTGCGCCTCAGTGGGAGGAGGATGATCAAGAGGATGTGTTCTCTATGAGGGATGTTGGTGCTGGTCTACCATCTAACGCAGACAGGAGGTTTAAGCAGCTCGAGGAAAAGATGAAGAGTTATGCGTATCAGAATTTTATGGGGTTGGATATGGCAAATTCAGGGCTGATCCCAAATTTGAAGGTTCTGCTGAAATTAAAAGTTCCGGACTTTGATAAGTATAGGGGGACAACCTGTTCGAGGGTTCATCTTCGTTCCTACTACCGCAAGATGTCCGCCTATTTTGACAATGAGAAGCTGCTTATGCACTTTTTCCAGGACAGTCTTTCTGGTCCATCTCTGGAATAATATATGGGGCTAGAGCCAGTTAACATCTGAAGCTGGAGGGATTTAGCTGAGGCATTTGTTAAGCATTACCAGTACAACAATGATCTGGCACCGAACAGGGTCCAATTACAGAACTTATCTCAGAGAAATAATGAATGCTTCAAAGGGTACGCCCAAAGATGGCGTGAATTGGCAGCCAGAGTGCAATCTCCTATGGTGGAGAGGGAGTTGATAGACATGTTTGTTGCCACATTACCAGGGGTGTATTACGAGAAGCTGATTGGCAACATGTCGGGAAGTTTTTCAGATCTAATAATTACAGGAGAAAGAGTTGAGAACGAAATCAAATTGAGTAAAATCAAGCCGGTGAAGGATCCTCAGCTGGAGGAGTTAAGAAAAGTTTTGGCAATAAAAGGAGAGAAGGGGAAACCAATGCAGTCTCGGGTTCCCGAAACAGAAATAAAGGTAGAGGTCAGCAGTACCGTCAACAGCAACCTCAGGTTGCGAGCATTACAATTCCTGCAGTACCACAACCACAACAACCACAGCAGCAGCAACAAAATTATGCTCCTCGCAGATTTCAGGATCGGGGCAGAGCAGTAAACATGCAGTTTGATGCGCCACCGATGCCATACTTGTAGTTGCTTCAACATTTGATGCAATTACAATTGATTCAGAAAAGGACTCTAGCTCCTTTGACTAGTGCACCACCACCCGGATATGATGCTAATGCTAGATGTGAATTTCATTTTTGTGCTCCCGGCCATAACATCGACAATTGTAAAGAATTTAAACGTAAGGTGCAAGACCTTATAGACAACAAAGCCATCAACTTCTCTCACGATGCGCCCAATGTCGTGCAAAATCCCATGCCTAATCATGGGGCAGCTGGGGTTAATGCCATTATTGAGGATGAGGGTTTGAACTTGGTAGTTGATGTTGAAGATTTGAAGACTCCGTTGAGTTTTGTAAAGGACAAACTGCTGAGTGAAGGGGTATTTCCTGGTTGTGATAGAGCTTGTGCATAGTGTTTGATCCATCCTGAAGGATACGAGAAGTTGAAGAGTCATGTTCAGAAGCTGATGAATGATGGTATTCTACAATTTGACAGAGTGTCAGAGAAGAAAGATGAGAAAATAGTTGATGAAGAGAAGAATGAAGTTGCGACAATTTCGATTCCTTACAAGACAATTACTATTTATGCGCCTCCAAGGCCGCCTACTATCATAATTACCAAAGCTGGACCCATACCCTATGAGAGTACTAAGGCTATTCCGTGGAATTACGGAGCTGAGGTCTACTGTAATGGTCAGAAGCAGGAATTGAAAGGTTCACCGTTGGATTCTATTGACAATCTGGTAGGGACAGGGGGAATAACCCAAAGCGAAAGAGTATTTTCACCTCCCGAAGTGAGTGCTGAGAAATCTGATAAGGGTAAAGGAAAAGCAGGGGTCGAAGAGAGTTCTCTGGCTGGTGAGAAAGAGTCCTTGTTGAAGGAGGCAGAAGAGTTTATGCGGTTGATCAGGAAGAGTGACTACAAGATCGTAGATCACTTACAGCAAACACCGTCAAAGATTTCCTTTATGTCATTGCTGTTGTGTTCCGAGGCACACATAGATGCTCTCTTAAGAATTTTGAATACAACATACGTGCCACAGGAGATATCTGTGAGTCAACTCGAAGGAGTAGTGGCACACGTTAATGCGGGTAACGGCCTGGGCTTCACTGATCTGGATTTGACGCCCAAAGGAAGGAATCATAATCTGGCGCTGCATATATCCATTGAATGTAGAGGGTCTGTAATGTCGCACGTACTGGTAGACACTGGGTCATCACTGAATGTGTTACCCAAGAAAGCTTTAATGAAGCTAGATACCCGAGGGACAATGTGCACCCCAAGTGACTTGGTGGTTCGAGCTTTTGATGGGACCAGAAGGTCCGTGTTCGGGGAATTGACTCTTCCGATCCAGGTTGGTCCGGAAGTTTTTGATGTTGTGTTTTATATCATGGATATGCAGCCAGCATATAGCTGTCTGTTGGGACGACCCGGGATCCATTCAGCAAGCGCTGTCACGTTAACTCTGCACCAGAAGTTGAAATATATGGTGGGGGCAGTGTTGTTACTATTTGTGGGGAAAAAGATATTATGATAAGTCATTTGTCTTCATTCAAATACGTCGAGATTGACGGTGAGATCCACGAGACGTTATGTCAGGTTTTCGAGACTGTACAGATTAAGGAGAAAACACCGACTGTAGACAAAGTACCTGAGGTTGCCATGTCATCTTTTAAAGAAGCACATGTAGTGGTGAAATCCGAAGCATCTCAGGGTTGGGTCCAAGTTTTGAGCATCCCCAACAAACAAGACAAGTTCGGACTGGGTTACAGCCCATCCTCCTCTTCACAGAGCATTCCGCGCTACAAGGGACCCATCCAATTCACCAATGGTGGGGTGATCTTTGAGTAGATCAATGTCATGTCTGACGAAGAAGGGGATAGTGATTGCGATATGGATTCATGGATTCGGCCATGTATTCCGGGTCAGAGCCTAAGCAACTGGACTTTCAAGGAAGTCATCCAAGTGACTAGAGAAGAGTAATGATTTGTTTTCTTGATTATGTGTAGCCTTATGTTCTACCCGGAGCATAGCGGTCTTTGTTTGTAGGGCCTAATCTTTTATGTTGAACAATCATTTTATCAATTAATCAAAGGGCGTTTTCTTGCATTCGAATATTGTGACCTCTGTTTTTATTGTTTTATTTTTAACAATAAAATGACAATATGGTTTGTGCTTGTTTGCATATCACTTTAAGCATTAAATCATCATCATTGCAGGTTTCACATTGCAGATGACACCGCTCCAGAATCATCTATGACTCACTTTTACTTTGATAATCCGATCTTTCAAGCCGAAGAAGAGATTGAGGAAGATGAAGACCTACCTGAAGAGTTAGCCAGGCTACTAAAACAAGAAGAGAAAATTATTCTGCCTCATCAGGAGGAAATTGAGGTCATCAACTTGGGTACTGAGGAAGCCAGAAAGGAAGTCAGGATAGGGGCTGCATTACAGAGTGATGTCAAGCAAAGATTGGTTGAAATGCTCCGAGAGTATAAGGATATTTTTGCTTGGTCATATGAAGATATTCCCAATCTTGACACAAATATTGTGGTTCATCGCTTGCCTTTGCGTGAAGAGTGTCCACCTGTCAAGCAGAAGCTCAGGAGAACCAGACCAGACATGACGGTAAAAATCAAAGAAGAAGTCCATAAGCAGTTGGACGCAGGATTTCTCGCCGTGACAAACTACCCTCCGTGGGTCCCTAACATCGTACGTGTGTCTAAGAAGGACGGTAAGGTAAGGATATGTGTTGATTATAGAGACTTGAACAAGGCGAGCCCAAATGATGATTTCCCGCTCCCTTATATTGACGTACTTGTTGATAATACCGCACAATATTCACACTGTGGGGGACTTTATGTTATAAGGTAATGCCTTTTGGGTTGAAGAACGCAGGGGCAACCTATCAGCGGGCAATGGTGACGCTATTTCATGATATGATTCATCATGAGATCAAAGTCTATGTTGATGACATGATTGCGAAGTCACAAACGGAGGAGGAACATCTGGTGAACCTTTTGAAGCTATTTGAGAGGTTAAGGAAATTCAGACTGAGGTTGAATCCAAACAAGTGGACTTTTGGTGTACGGTCAAGAAAGTTGCTGGGGTTCATTGTCTGTGAAAAAGGAATCGAGGTCGATCCTGCAAAAATAAAAGCAATTCAAGAAATGCCAGCGCCGAAAACAGAGAGAGAGTTTCGTGGTTTCTTGGGTATATTGAACTACATTGCTAGGTTCATATCTCATCTCACAGCCATGTGTGAACCCATGTTCAAATTTTTAAAGAAAGATCAGGCGGTCGTCTGTAATGAAAATTTCTAAAGGGCATTTGAAAAAATAAAAGAGTATTTGCAGGAACCTCCGATATTGATACCTCCAGTAGCTGGAAGACCTTTGATAATGTATTTAATGATTCTTGAGAACAACATGGGTTGTGTTCTTAGTCAACACGACGAGACTAGAAGAAAAGAGCATGCCATATACTACTTGAGTAAAAAGTTCATAGATTGTGAGTCCAGGTACTCAATGTTGGAAAAGACGTGTTACGCACTCGCTTGGGCTGCCAAACGCCTGAGACAGTATATGCTAAATCACACAACCATGTTGATTTCGAAGATGGATCCGATTAAGTATGTCTTTGAAAACCAAGCACTTTCAGGAAGGATTGCCAGGTGGCAGATGGTCTTGACTGAATACGACATTCAATATGTCTCCCAGAAGGCTATTAAAGGGAGTGTTCTGTCAGAGTATCTTGCAGAGCAACCGATTGATGATTATCAACCGATGAGATTTGAATTTCCTGATGAGGATATAATGTTCTTGAAGATGAAGGACTGCGATGAGCCACTACCTGAGGAAGGTCCCGAGAAAAGCTCCTAGTGGCAAATGATCTTTGACGGTGCTGTTAACTCCTACGGTAGTGGAATTGGGGCAATCATCACGACTCCCCATGGTTCTCATATACCATTCACTGCCAGGTTGACATTTCCCTGCACCAACAACGAAGCTGAGTATGAAGCATGTATCATGGGTATTGAAGGCTGGCATTTGTATTTGCAATAGATGAGGCTTCTGATGGCAAGCCATGGTATTGCGATATCTAGAATTTTCTCAAGAACCAAGAGTATCCTCCTGGGGCTTTAGCCCGGGATAAGAAGACCTTGAGGAGGTTGGCTGGGAATTTCTATCTAAACCAAGATGATGTACTCTGCCGGAGGAATTTTGACTTGGTACTGTTGAGATGTGTGGACGAGAAAGAAGCAAGTCTGCTTATGGAAGAGGTCCACGAAGGTGCCTTTCGCACACATGCCGGCGGGCATGCCATGTCTCGAAAATTGTTACGAGCAGGGTATTATTGGTTGACTATGGAGTTTGATTGCTTCAAGTATGCAAAGAAATGCCATAAATGCCAGATTTATGCTGATAAGATTCATGTGCCGCCGAGTCCTCTGAATGTCATGGCGTCTCCTTGGCCCTTTTCCATGTGGGGCATTGATATGATAGGTAAGATCGAGCCGACCACATCCAATGGACATCGCTTCATCTTAGTGGCAGTTGATTATTTCACTAAGTGGGTTGAAGCCGCTTCCTATGTGAATGTCACCATGCAAGTTGTAGTCCGGTTTATCAAGAAGGACATCATCTGTCGTTACGGAGTGCCCGAGAGAATCATTACTGATAATGGGTCGAACTTGAATAATAAGATGATGAAGGAACTGTGCCAGAGTTTCAAGATTGAGCATCATAACTCTTCTCCCTATCGGCCGAAGATGAATGGTGTTGTTGAGGCGGCCAACAAGAATATAAAGAATATAGTGCAGAACATGGTTGTAACCTATAAGGATTGGCATGAGATATTTCCCTTTGCTTTGCATAGATATCGTACTACCGTGCGTACTGTAACACCCCCTTCTATACCCCCAAATAAACAATAATATATATATAGGCACATGTAAATTTTATCAGAGTATAATTTAAAATACGGTATAAAAGAAGTATGTCACATTATTACCAATAAAACACTCAACACATGCTCTATAAAAATATGCAACAGTGGGATAGTTTTCGAAGTAGAGGAACTTAGTCCTTAAACCCACATCTCGATATTTAGAATTAAAGCGGAAGATAGAACATTTGAATTACCTCAAAACATTTAATCACATAAATACATGTTATCCAGTTGGTTCATCAATATCATTCATGTTACAAAATATCATCAACTGATACATCACAAGTGTATCACAAAAGAATGCTATACAAGCCTAACTACCCGGTGTTACATTATCAGAGCAGTCCGACTCAAAAGAGTGAAGCTATACTTCACAAAAGAAACCTCCAGCAACCTAACCTGCAATGCCTCATAGAGCATTATAAAACAACAGAAGGGTGAGAAATATTACCATAATAATCAATGCATAAGATTATATATATCTACAAGTAGCAATTACATATAATCCACATTTCTCACCACAATTCATTTTCGTAGTCATATACATCTCATCATACATATGAACAAATATGGATATTCATCTAGCATATCTCATCATGCACAATTCACAATTATCCAGTATACATTCACTCACAAGCACATTTCATATATCAATGACATTTATGCTATGTGACTCCAAAAACAACTCAATGCAATGTGGTACCAACACTTGTTATCATTTTTCGGTTTTTACACTTAAACCAGGTCCACCCTTCTAGACCGATAACAACAAAGCCCGTCCCCTAGGCTTCAAACTCACCCTTCTAGGTTTGGGACAAGCCACTAGTCTCCACGAAACTAGAAAACATTGCCTCTTGACTAAATGATGCATATGCAATCAACCAACAAAAAAATGCACTTAAGACCGTTCACGCGTCTTAATCCCATGCATTCAAATAATTCTTCCCTTCAAGAATTACATTATGATTGCACACACAACATATTCATAACAATTCAAGGCATTCACATTCAATACCATCATCACCTTCATCAAAACAATGCACTCATATCCACGATATGTTCCCATGCATTATATACATTAGCATACAACAATATGCATTCACATACTTATTAGACAATACACACATATTCACTAATGTGTTCTCATGTATACTTATCACATAATTGTACACAACATCATCAATGTATTCATAATTCAATACTATCACTACCTTAGAACACAATGCACACATACCCATAATATATTCTCATGCATTATTATTCGATTTAAATAATGCATTCCGTTATCAATTACATTTTATAATCTAGGATTCACGCCTTACGGCTACCCACAACATATCTCATTTCAATAGTACACATACTATTCAAATTCATATGCGTATTAACCTATTCGAACCGAGCAACCACTCATTGGATTAAAATCACAGAACAGAAACAACACTGTCTGATTCGCCACCATTCGCCTGGCGAAGCCTCGTGGCGAATGCTCGCTGGACCTTCGCCCGACGAACTCCCTTGCGAGCAAAGTCAGTAGCTGCTGACTAGATTCGCTGACCTTCGCTGAAGGATTCGCCTGGCGAACCTTCGCTACCTATCCTTCGCCTGGCAAACTTGCCAGCGAAAACCACTGGGATTTAATTCTGAATTATTCGCTAGCATTCGCTGAGCTTCGCCCGGCGAAGCTTCGCCTTCATTCGCCTGGCGAGAGCCAGCGAATCTGCGAAGACAGAACCCTCAATCTGTCCCTAACTTCCAATCCACCAATAATCGACCGATTCTTCACCAAATCAGTACCAACAACTTAACCACACATCACCCGACTATTCTACGGCATTATTTCCAGTTTCTAACAGATTAAACTACGATTCTACCAGTTAAATCCATTTTGCCCTAGCTTGAAAAATGGTGGAGAACTCACAACGAAACCCAACCCACACATACATAACCACATACATTGACTAGATAATAATGTTTCTCACCCTTACCTTGATTGGATTGAAGCTTGAAGTTGATTCTTGATGATTTCTCCAAGTTTCCCTCTTCTCTTCTCTTTTCTCCTCTTTCTCTATTCTTTCTCTTCTATTTCCTTTCTATCCAATTCTTTCCACTTACCCCTTATATACTTCTATTATTTCTTTCCTTCCCATTTCTCTATTCAATTATCTACCAAATAAATTCAATTAATCCAAATCATTAAGATTAATTCCAATAAATCAATTAATTAACATAATTAATTAATTAATGAAATTTGGGCTGTTACAACCCTCCCCCACTTTAGGAATTTTCGTCCTCGAAAATGTTACCTGGTTCAAACAATTCTGGATAAGACTCCCTCATCTGGCTCTCCAGTTCCCAAGTCACATTTCCACCAGCCGGTCCTCCCCAAGCGACCCTCACCAAAGAAATCTCTTTGCCTCGAAGTTGCTTCAACTTCCGATCCTCCATCCGCATAGGTGATGCCTCCACAGTTAGGTTATCTCTCACCTGCACATCATCTGCTTGGACTACATGAGACGGATTCGCAATGTATTTCCTCAACTGAGATACATGGAACACATCATGGAGATTAGCAAACGACGACGGTAAAGCCACACGATATGCCACTTCTCCTATTCTCTGCAAAATTTGATAAGGACCAATGAAACGCGGCGTCAACTTACGTGACTTCAATGCCCTACCAGCACCAGTCATCGGAGTAACTTGAAGAAACACATGATCTCCCTCTTGAAATTCAAATGCCTTCCTCCTCTTGTCATGATAACTCTTCTGACGACTTTGAGAAATCCTCATATTTTTTTTGAATCATCTTAATCTTGTCCGTAGTCTGCTGAACTATCTCGGGTCCAACTACAAAACTCTCTCCGGACTCATACCAACACAGTGGCGTCCTACACCATCTACCATACAATGCTTCGAACGGCGCCATACCAATGCTCGAATGAGAACTGTTGTTGTAAGTAAACTCAATCAAATGCAAGTAGCTATCCCAAGCTCCTCCTTTCTCCAATACACAAGCTCTCAAAAGATCCTCAAGTGATTGAATAGTTCTCTCAGTCTGACCATCTGTCTGAGGATGATAAGCTGAACTCAAACGCAACTTCGTACCCAAAGCACTTTGCAAGCTCTCCCAAAATCTCGAAGTAAACCTCAGATCCCTATCCGACACAATACTAGACGGAATACCATGCAAACTGATAATCCTCTCGATGTATAGCTTTGCCAATTTCTCCAACGGATAATCCATTCGCATAGGGATAAAGTGAGCAGATTTAGTCAATCTATCCACAATAACCCAAATAGCTTCAAAATTACCCGGCGTCCTAGGTAATCCAGACACAAAGTCCATAGAAATGCTATCCCATTTCCACTCAGGAATAAACAACGGTTGCATCATACCCGACGGTTTTTGATGCTCAATCTTTGACTTCTGGCAAGTCAAATAAGAATACACAAATTCTGCAATATCCTTCTTCATACGAGGCCACCAAAATATTTTCCTCAAATCTTGATACATCTTAGTAGCACCCGGATGAATACTCAATCCGCTACGATGTCCTTCCTCAAGAATACTCTTTTTCAGTTCATCAAGGTCCGGTATACAAACTCTATCCCGACACCTCATAATACCATTCTCATGAATCCGAAAATCACCACCTTGGCCTTGGTTGATCAAAGTCAACCGATCAACTAAACTCAAATCGGATTTCTGTCCTTCTCTAATCTCGTCCAGAATACCACTCGTAAGCTTCAACATTCCAAGCCTAACCCCATATGAAGTCTCCTCACACACCAAACTCAAATCACGAAATTGCTCAATCAATTTCAACTCTTTCACCGTCATCATCGACATGTGCAATGATTTCCGACTCAACGCATCCGCTACCACATTCGCTTTACCCGGATGGTAATTCAACCCAAAATCATAATCCTTCAAAAGCTCTAACCACCTTCTTTGCCTAGCATTCAATTACTTTTGATCAAAGAGATACTTCAAACTCTTGTGATCACTAAACACTTCAAACCTCGCACCAAACAAATAATGCCTCCAAAGTTTAAGCACAAACACAACGACAACCAACTCTAAGTCATGCGTCGGATAATTCTTCTCATGCACTTTGAGTTGCCTCGAAGCATAGGCTACAACTTGATTATTATGCATCAATACACCTCCCAAGCCCATCAAAGAAGCATCACAATACACAACAAACGGCTCTTCCGGATTTGGCAAAATCAGAACAGGGGCTGTCGTCAATCTTCTCTTAAGTTCCTGAAAACTCTCTTCACACTTGGCATCCCAAACAAAAGCTTGACCCTTCCTAGTCAATTGCGTCAACGGTAACGATAACTTAGCAAATCCTTCAATAAACTTACGATAATAACCCGCTAAACTAAGAAAACTTCTAATCTCAAAAACTGATTTCGGAGTCTCCCATTGCGATACCGCTTCAACCTTCGATGGATCAACTGCAATACCTTCACTTGAAATCACATGACCAAGGAAACTCACTTCTTTCAACCAAAATTCACACTTAGAAAGTTTCACATACAACTGCTTCTCTTTCAGCACAGATAACACAATCTTCAAATGTTCGGCATGCTCCTCTTCATTCTTCGAGTATACCAAAATGTCATCAATAAACACCACAACGAACTTGTCCAAATAAGGATGGAAAATCCTATTCATGTACTCCATAAATACACCTGGTGCATTAGTCACACCAAATGGAATTACAGAATACTCATAGTGTCCATACCTCGTTCTAAAAGCAGTCTTCTGAATATCCTCAGGTTTCACACGAATCTGATGATACCCAGACCTCAAATCTATTTTACTAAACACACTTGCACCAACCAATTGATCCATTAGATCATTAATCCTCGGAAGTGGATACTTGTTCTTGATAGTCACCTTGTTCAACTGTCTGTAATCCATACGAAGTCTCATAGAACCTTCTTTCTTCTTAACCAACAACACCGGTGCACCCCACAACGATACACTCGGACGAATAAACCTCTTCTCAAGCAAATCTTCAAGTTGACTCTTCAACTCTTTCAATTCCGATGCGGACATACGATATGGAGCCATCGATATCAGACTGGTTCCAGGAATCAGGTCAATCGAAAACTCCACTTCTCGTTCCGGCGGTAAATCCCTTATCTCATTAGGAAAAACTTCCAAAAAATCACGGACGACTGGTAAGGCATCAATTGCCTCACTTTCACCAATACTCAAAGTTGTTGTCAATATAAATACCTTTGCACCATCTCGCACTGATTCTTTCACTTGCCTAGCAGTCATAAACAAATTCCCTTCATCACCCGGTTCAGGAAAAATAAGCGTTTTATCAAAACAGTTAATATGAACACGATTGAAATTTAACCAATTCATTCCCAGAATGACATCAAGTTGATCTAAGTGAAGACACACTAAATCAACCCCAAAGTCTACCGAAAATACTCAAAACGCAATTCAAACACACATACGGTGTAGTTACCGAACCCATAGCAGGAGTATCAATAACCATGCCACCACCAATAACAGACATTTCAAGATTCAACCTTCTAACACACTTCAGAGAAATAAAAGAATGCGTAGCTCCAGTATCAATTATAGCGATCAAAGGCATACCATTAATAAAACACGTACCTCTGGTCAAGCGATCATCACTAGCAGTCTCAGATCCAGATAGAGCGAACACTTTTCCGCTCCCTTGATTCTTCTTCGGATTATCACATTTGGTACTAATGTGCCCTTGCTCACCACAATTGTAGCAAGTCACACCCGTACTGCTTCTGCACTCAAGAGCCTTGTGGCCTGGCTTGCCACACTTGAAACACGTTTTCTCAACACTTTTGCATTCTGGAGCATGGTGTCCCTCTTCACCGCACCTATAACACCTCACCGGAGTAGAAACTCCCCCACTTGGTTTCTTACCGAAACCAACCCTTTGTTTCCCCTTTTCAGCAGGAGTCACATAAGGTTTTCCTCGGAATTGGCCCTTTCCTTTATTATCACTTAGGTTCTTGTAGTGGCTAGACCGAGCCCTACTATCCTCATCATAAATCCTACTTTTGTTTACCAACTCAGAAAATCGGCGGATTTCCTGATAACCAATAGCTTGCTTGATCTCAGGCCTCAAACCATTCACAAATTTGAGACACTTAGATCTCTCAGCATTAACAGTGTTGTAGTAAGGACAAAACTTGATCAACTCTTCAAATCTTGCCGCATACTCAGCTACCGTCGACTCACCTTGCTTCAGCTCAAGGAATTCAATCTCTTTCATTCCGCGCACATCTTCTGGAAAATACTTCTCCAGAAATGTCTCTCTAAAAAGATCCCAGGTAATCACAATCTCATCCTCTTCAAATCTTTGGCGAGTATTACCCCACTAGTCCTCGGCTTCCTCTTCGAGCATATGAGTTCCGAACTGCACCTTCTGTGCATCCGAACAATTCATAACGCGGAAAATCTTCTCAATAGCTTTCAACCAAATTTGTGCTTTGTCAGGCTCATGGGTTCCCTCGAATGTCGGTGGATTATTCCATTGGAACCTTCCCAAAGAACGGAATTCATCGTCAGCATTATTCCTCACATTCACGTTGGCCTGAGGATTCTGTCCAATTGCCCCAGCCAATCTTGTCAAAGCCTCCGCAATTGCTTCATCATTCCTACCTGCAACCATCTTACTAAATTCCAACAACAGAACCACGTAAGAACACCAATATCGATAGTGTAACACACACATATCAATATACATGGAGAACAACACACTAACAACTTGGCCGGACGGACCGACCTGCTCTGATACCACTTAATGTAACACCCCCTTTTATACCCCCAAATAAACAATAATATATATATATATATATAGGCACATGTAAATTTTATCAGAGTATAATTTAAAATACGGTATAAAAGAAGTATGTCACATTATTACCAATAAAACACTCAACACCTGCTCTATAAAAATATGCAACAGTGGGATAGTTTTCGAAGTAGAGGAACTTAGTCCTTAAACCCACATCTCGATATTTAGAATTAAAGCGGAAGATAGAACATTTGAATTACTTCAAAATATTTAATCACATAAATACATGTTATCTAGTTGGTTCATCAATATCATTCATGTTACAAAACATCATCAACTGATACATCACAAGTGTATCACAAAAGAATGCTATACAAGCCTAACTACCCGGTGTTACATTATCAGAGCAGTCCGACTCAAAAGAATAAAGCTATACTTCACAAAAGAAACCTCCAGCAACCTAATCTGCAATGCCTCATAGAGCATTATAAAACAGCAGAAGGGTGAGAAATATTACCATAATAATCAATGCATAAGATTATATATATCTACAAGTAGAAATTACATATAATCCACATTTCTCACCACAATTCATTTTCGTAGTCATATACATCTCATCATACATATGAACAAATATGGATATTTATCTCGCATATCTCATCATGCACAATTCACAATTATCCAGTATACATTCACTCACAAGCACATTTCATATATCAATGACATTTATGCTATGTGACTCCAAAAACAAATCAATTCAACTCAATGCAATGTGGTACCAACACTTGTTATCATTTTTCGGTTTTTACACTTAAACCGGGTCCACCCTTCTAGACCGATAACAACAAAGCCCGTCCCCTAGGCTTCAAACTCACCCTTCTAGGTTTGGGACAAGCCACTAGTCTTCACGAAACTAGCAAACATTGCCTCTTGACTAAATGATGCATATGCAATCAACCAACAAAAAAATACACTTAAGACCGTTCCCACGTCTTAATCCCATGCATTCAAATAATTCATCCCTTCAAGAATTAAATTCTGATTGCACACACAACATATTCATAACAATTTAAGGCATTCACATTCAATACCATCATCACCTTCATCAAAACAATGCACACATATCCACGATATGTTCCCATGCATTACATACATTAGCATACAACAATATGCATTCACATACTTATTAGACAATACACACATATTCACTAATGTGTTCTCATGTATACTTATCACATGATTGTACACAACATCATCAATGTATTCATAATTCAATACTATCACTACCTTAGCACACAATGCACACATACTTGTTGCACCCCAAAATTGTCCCAACTTTTCTTCACCTAGCTTATGTTTCATTTCATTCACATTAGCATTATCATTTGCATTTCATTGGCATGTATGCAGGAGATCAAGAGGTATGATTACCAATCAAGGGCTACACAAGGCTATGAAGCTAGCTAAGAAGGTTATTCAAGTGTTCAAGGGTTGATATCTTTGTCAGAGAAGTTAAAAGATCCTCAGAAAGAGTGGTTGAAACCAAGAGTGTGTAGGTCTCCTAACTTGAAAGTTGTGGAAAGCCATAAGATGATTCTGAGGCCATGAAGATGGACTTGAGGTCTTGAGAGAGCTCATGAGAAGTGTTGAATATCACTTTGATGCCTAGACAGGTCATTGTGCAAGCTTAAGAAGACTCAGCCATGAGTGGTGTAATTAGGGTTTGACTGGGTCAACCCTAGGTCAACTGATGATTGGGAGAAGGTTGAGACCTAATTCAAAGGCCATGTGATCATGGATTGATGCATTGAGATGCTATAAGTATGATTTCAAGGTTAACTCCTCATGATTGAAGAGTTTGAGAAGTTTCAAGCTAGGGTTTCTAAGGCTTGACAGTGTAAAATCCCCTAGTTTGACCCCTATCTTCAAGGCAGTTTAGCTCAATATGTGATTGTCATCTCATGTTGCCCCTAACATGAATGTTGTAGAGATTGTTCTTAGATTTAATTTTAGTACTAGAAGTCTTTGATAGGATTTGTAGAGCTCAAGTTATAACTTTGACAAGTTACAAGTCATCTGAGGTATGTGAATCTGGGGCCTTGAACTTTTGCCCAAGAAGGATGATTCCTATGAACTTTCGGTCAACATGAATGCTGTTCCTTGTCTTCTTATCTTTCTATAGAGTACTAGAAGTCCTTGATAGGATTTGTAGAACTCAAGTTATGGCTTTGACAAGTCAAGGGTATTTTGGTCATTTGGAGATTACAGGTCATTTCAAGCATAAGGCCATAACTCCTATTTCCAAGCTTCAAATGGAAAAATCTTCAACATCAAACTTGTTTAAAATGATGTTTTAAGGCTAGTAAGGAGGTCATGAGATGGTGAAAAGGCTTGTAGCTCAAAGTTGCAAAAATGACCTAAAATAAGGACATAAGTTAAATAAACCAAAGTTGGAAATTGACATTTTCAACCTACACATCCAAACCATGGCATGTAATATATCATTTTGACTCTAGAAAACATTTTAAAAACATTGGTTTAGCCACATTTTTGATTTGAGGTCCAAATTGTGGACTTGCTTTGAAAAGCACTTACTTGCATATTAAGCAACATTTGCAAAACTTAAAATCAAGGCATGAGCAAGGGTTTTTGCAAGCTAAACACCTCTAATATCTCACTAGGGGAGAAATTAAGAGTGAATGGGATGAATTGCAAGCTGTTTGCAAGGGTTGTATATGTCATGATAAGTGATTCAAAATCTCATGACATGAGAAGTGGAAAATCTCATTGGAAGGATCTAAAGGGTTCTAGATCATCCAAACTTCATCTATATATTGAGTAGAATGGATCCATGGCAGAGGTTGGTGATCATTGAAGGATTGAGCATAGTTTGAGATTGAGTTTTCTTAGATTGCAATTGAAATCGGTTTCATGAAATTCCTCAATTTCCATCCATTTTCTTGATTGATTCTTCTTCCATGAGTGTCAAGGAGTGATTTTAGATCATTTTCAAGAAGAATTGGTGGCTAGATCGTGTAGGAGCGAGTGCTTTTCAGCACCTACAACTCATCATCGTGTTTCAACATTGAAGCACTTTCCATTGATTCTTTTGCATACAGAAGCAAGAAGAAGGTTCAGTGATCGTGTCCAGAAGATTTGAGAGCTTGATTTGGAGGATTCATGCATCTGTTATTCAAGAATTTCCAGGTTGGTAACCTTCTTCCTATAGCATGATTTAGGTAGAATTAGGTTAAATTAGGGTGCTAGATTGATTGTAGAATGGCCTAGGATGAATTTCAGATGGTTAATTGATCAATTAGAGACAAATTAAGTGAATCACCATTTTCGGTTGAGATGGGGAGATGATGATTCTTGAGGTTTCAGAAGAAACTATGGGTATGGTTGAATTCGTGGCAAGATTTGGAATGAGTTTCATGTTTTGACCTCTTGGATTGGAGGCCTCTAGGAAGAACTAGGGTTGAAGGGGATGGCCGGAGTTCCACCGGTGGTGGCCGGAGCTGGGCGCGAAGCTCAGGCGTTTGAAATGGAGAAGATGAAGTTCTCACCATCAGATCATGGTCTGACCATTGACTAGAAGCTGATCCAACGACTGTGTTTTAAAGTTGAAGTTGTGAAGGATTCTGAAGCAAGAAACGCTGCGTTTCATTTATTTGATGTTTTGGGCTTAGTGATCTGAGTGCTATTCACACCCCCCAGCGAGCCCAACCCAGTTTTTTAACTGAAAATGATTACTTCTTGCACCGTGTGTTTAATCTTTTTGCTGGATTTTCATTTAATTTTTCATTTTATTCATGATTCTTGTAAAAATCATAACTAATTGAATGTTAATCCAATCAAACCCATTCTTTTTGCATATTAATCATGATTGAGTCTATTATTTTTAGAGAAAAAATATTTTAATTTCATGTATTTTCTGATTTAATTGGAATTTTGTATTTTAATTGATATTAAAATGTTTATGTTTGATGCATATTTTTGTGGAATTTTGTTTGATCTCATGGTGATGTTTTTAAGCCTAATTTTTTGTGTGTGATTAGGTTAGACATGTATGATCCCATAGAATATTTCTCACATTTTTGTGATGAAAATAGGTGTGCTTTCTAGATTGATATTTAGAGGCTTCCTTTTAGGGTTTTAGGTTTGATAACTTGTAATGTAGGATTTAGTTCTAGGCCCAATTTGATGGTTTGATCTTTGAAACTAATGTGGTAGAGTCATGATTGACCTAGGTTCCCATAGTTATTTTTGTAGGATTTTACAATTGATTTTAGTATTTTAGTTAGGACTAACTTTAGTACTAGGTTTTAGGTGATCCTAATTTACTAATTCAACTAGTTTAACTTCCCTAGTTCCCTTAGATTAGGGTTTGTGCTTGGTTTGCCTGTGGTTGAGGTTGAAGACAAGTCGAAGACAAGAGGAAGTTGCTTGAAGTTGCTTGGAGCTTTGGATTTGTTGGTGCCTAAAGGTGTTTGATGAAGATTAGGAGATAGGACATAGGGAGAGCCTTGTAGTTAGAATGATTTCTTTCACAAACATGGAAAGCATCATGTGCTTCCATTCCTCCCAATGACTAAAAGTCCTTCTCAGATATTCACATCCCTCCTTTGGAAGGATGAGTGGCTTTATTTGGGAAGTAGAACTTCGAGGGAACCAGTCTCTCATAATGATGAACCCTTACAGGCTTCCTTTGGTTGTCAATAAGCTGTTTATCATTTCCTTTCACTCTGTTAAATCATTTGTCTATTGGTTTGGGTATCTTGAGAGATGTTGGACTTGAGTTTGAAGATGAGGACTTCATTGAAGAGTGTGGAAGAGGATGATTCCTTGAGCATTGCCATTATAGCTGGAGCCTGAAGAGCTTAAAGAACAAGTTGATACTTGAAGGTCCAGTGGAGATTGAATGAAGAGCTGAGGCTTGAAAGAAAAGAGAATAGTGAAGTTGACACTTCCAGATGATTGAAGATTACTCTGAGAAGCTGAAGCTTGTAGAGGAAGATGACCAAGTTGATACTGGTAGAGCAAGGAGAGCTGAAGCTTGAAGACTGAGTTGATACTTATGCAGAGGATTCAATTGAGATTGACTGTAGAGTTGAGGCTTGAGGAATAGAGGACAAGTTGATACTTGCACACTGATGCATTGAGAGCCTGAAGGAAGCAAGTTGATACTTGTAGTTAAGAGTGAAGCCTGAAGGTGGAGTTGACTGGAAAGATGAAGATTGAAGAAGAAGATTAAGTTGAAACTTATGTTGAAAGATTGAAACCTGGAGAAGCAAATTGATATTTGTCATGAGAGATGATAGCCTTGAAGGGTGGTTGAGGTCTGAGGACTGGTTTGCTGTCAGAAGAGCTGAAGCTTGGAATTGAGAGAGTTGTTGATCTTCTTTCTTGTCTGTTTTTCTGTGCTGATGTGCCTTGTTTGACTTGCTTGATGCATTAGAATAAGTCCATGACTAGACTGACTTTAATCTAGGAGCATGATTGCACTAGAGGTTGGGTTGCTCCCTCTGCTTGTATTGTTACTGTATGGCTTTGCTTGCGGGTATTCGGTAGAGCCCTGCTCCCTTGCCCATGTGGTTTAATTTGCTTGATAGCACTCCATTTTCTTCTGTATGATTACAGCCTCTTATATCCTGCTTGATAGCATGTTATTATTATTGCTGTATGATTACAGTTATTCATATTTGGCTTGAGGTTGAGATGAGCTTGTGGAGGCTGCTGCCCCACACACATTTCCTCCCTCACTTGCATTGCATGCATTTTACAGTCATTTACTATTTACTGTTTACTGTTTAAGCTGATGCTTTATCTGTTTCCGTGTATCATTGATATGATCCCTTAGGAATCCCATTTCCTTTGATAAGGAAGTGATGATAGAGCGTTAGGTTGAAACCTATGCATGATAACTTCTAGGAGTTCCCTGTTTCAAACCTCAACTATAGGATGAATCCTTGGCATGACAACAATAGGACTTGATAGTCTCCCTTTAGTTGAACCTGTTCGTTCTCTCTTCTCATCTCAAAACAGCTTAAAATACAGTAATCATGAATGATTTCTTTCGTACGTTACGAGCCTTAAGCTACCTGAGAAAGGGTTGTCGGAGAGTTTCTTTTCGACAACTTGGGTGTTTAGTATGGTACCCTTTGGGTGACATGCGATGCATTCACTCTCAGGTCATAGTCTTTAGTGCGATTGAAATTGCAAACACAATAAAAAACAGTTCTTCCGTAAAAGACATAAAACGAACTTCAAACCTTTTTGCCCCGTGGGCCCGTAATTCAAAGGAAGCTTTTCTGAAGAAAAGAGTGTCGTTAACTCCCAGTTCTACCGCAAACGGTAACACATAAGTCTCCAAGGGTCGAGCTGCGTACATCCAACTGCTGGAACTGTTTGTTAACCCTACTCGAAAAAAACAGATGAATTTGAATTCCCGTAATCCGTATTATCCCGAACTACGTAAGCTCTGATCTCTCATACCTGTTGAGAGTACGTAGGCACAATACTGATGTATTGGCGAGCCACCTTCCCCGTAACCCGTCGTAGGACGAACTACGTAGACTCTGATTTCTCATTCTCTGATGAGAATACGTAGGCATAAAGCGCGACGCTTTGCCGAGTCATTTTCGTTTCTGTTTAAGCCAGCCTTGATAGGTAGATAGATAAACCAACTCGTCCAGTAAACACAACAAGCGTGGATCCCGTCGAGTACGACGGACG
This sequence comes from Lathyrus sativus, assembly GCA_963859935.3. Lineage (NCBI taxonomy): Eukaryota > Viridiplantae > Streptophyta > Magnoliopsida > Fabales > Fabaceae > Lathyrus > Lathyrus sativus. Next base: position 245,285,356 of record OZ012741.1, read on the forward strand.
TGAGGGGTGCTAATACCTTCCCCTTGCGTAACCGACTCCCGAACCCAGACAATGGTTGCGACGACCTTGTCTTACCCTTTTCGTCAGGTTTTTCCGATCGTTTCCTTTCCCGCTCCGAGGGATAAATAATGAAAGGTGGCGACTCTTCTGTTTTGCCGACACCTTATTTTCGCGGAAGCGACAGCTGGCGACTCTGCTGGGGAATTGATAGTTTCCTGGGATCCAACGTCCCATATGCGAGTCAATTTGGGGATCCAACGTCCCCTGCGAGAGTCAATCCTAGCGTTTGTATGATTACTTGTTGGGTTGTGTTTATTTATCGCTGTTTTTATTTCCCGCACTTTATTTTTCAGTATGATATGATTATCTGTGCTATTATGGGAGGGGCATTCTGATGAGTGAGAAGCTAGACCCAGGCTTGAGTGAACATAGCATTAGTTGTGGAAATTAGTGGGCACGTGCTTGCTTTGCAGGCACTAGTGTCTCATGAAATCCACGCTCAGACGAGGTTCTCCCGGTTGGCTTCTTTTTCAACCCTTTGGGTTGAGGGGGTTGTTGGTTTGGAGGATTGTCGACTCTGGGGACCGATCATTTGTGATTCAGCCGAGTGAGGCCGCTTCATGAGCTGGTGATGCCACACCTTCTAGGTATCGTATCACCCCTCTTGAATGTCTGTGACGCTGATGAACGCATAGGATGCCGAACTTGAGTCAGTTTAGGTCCATACCTGTGAGCAGGGTTGGGTTCATTGCAGGAAACTTTAACCTTCAGACTACCTGGTTTTCTTGATAGTGAATCAGTTTTGTTGGTACCGGAGGTTCTCATCATCAGATGTGTTTGTTCTTGACAGAACAGATTTATGGGATTAGAGGATCTCACCAGCAGATGTATGATTGTTCTTGACAGAGCAGAGCTTTGGTCCTGTATCAGAGGACCTTATATTTAGAGGTGTGTATTTGTTCTTGATAGAGCAGGTTTATGACTGGGGTCTGAGGATCTCATCATCAGATGTTTGTTCTTGATAGAGCAGAGTTTTGGTCTTGTATCAGAGGTCCTTATCATCAGATGTGGGTTCTTGACAAAGCAGAGTTTTGGTCCTGTATCAGAGGTCCTTATCATCAGATGTGGGTTCTTGACAAAGGAGAGTTTTGGTCCTGTATCAGAGGTCCTTATCATCAGATGTGGGTTCTTGACAGAGTAGAGTTTTGGTCCTGTATCAGAGGTCCTTATTATCAGATGTTGTTCTTGACAGAGCAGATTTGTGGTCCTATGTGTGTGTGTTCTTGACAGAGTAGATTTGTGGTTCGATACCGGGATTTTCTTCTTATCAAATATAGTGGTTGTTCTTGACGGAGCAGTATCGTGGTTTTGTTGATACAGAACCTCCGCCGCACAGTTGCCTTGATCTCCTGCTGCATGATTGCATTTTACATTGTTTTGCATACGCATGTGCATTTCATTAACGTGTGTCTGTGTTGCAGGTACCGTTTCCCCCCGATTCAGGATTTCTTGCCTCCTGTTGTATTATTATGGGTTCTCTGAGGAAGACCGTGGCTTACAAGCTCCCTGCCCCTGATGTGGTTCAGCTGACTGGTTTGATTGCTTTAGCAGATGATTCTGTGAGAGATGAATTCAGAAAGTATTACGGCAAATTGCTCAGTTTGGTTTGTAAACCCTCTGTGTTTGAGTTGAATGGGTTGCACGCTCTGTTGCAGTTCTACGATCCTCCGTTGAGATGCTTTACTTTCAGGAATTTGTTCTCGCACCCACACTAGAGGAATATGCTGATTTGTTAGGTGTGCCTATCAAGAGGCAGATGCCTTTTATTCATATAGATGCTGAGCCTAATATGGCTAGTCTAGCTCCGTCACTTCATCTGGATGTCTCCGAGTTGGTATTGTCTAGTTGGAACAAGGTTCCTGGTTTTTCCCTGCAGTTCTTAGTGGGTAAGGCTCAGCAGTGCGCCAAAGACGGATGTTGGGTCGTATTCAACGCCATCCTCGCTCTGTGCATATATGGCATCATTCTGTTCCCCAATATGCTCGATTTTGTAGACTTCGACGCCTTTCGCATCTTTGCTTCCGGGAATCCAGTCCCTACCTTGATAGGAGATGTCTACCATTCCATCCACTACAAAAACGAGAACAGAAGGGGCAAGAATGTCTCGTGTTGTGTGCCCTTGCTTTATAAATGGCTTGATAGTCATCTGCCCAAGAAGGGTCCCTTTACTTCGTCTGCAGCCACAGCTGAGTGGTCTGAGCGTTTGATGGGTCTATCTGCAGAGGATATTTACTGGTTTGACAGAGATAGGTTGGGTACCAAGATCATCTTCAGTTGCAGCGGGTTTCCGAACGTGCCGTTGATAGGCAGGAAGGGCTGTACAAACTATAATCCGTCTTTGTTGGTCTGACAGTTTGCTTACGCTTTGAGAGCTCCGCCGAAGGATGAAGAGGTGCAGGAATCTCTGTACCTCACTGGTCTTCTAGAGGGGGATCTGCTATCTAAGCTTCAGCGCGCTTGGAATGGTATCAGTAAGAGGGGAAAACCATTGTTGGGAAAAAGCAATAATCAAGCCTACCTTCCGTATGTGACGTGGGTCAGAGACAGAGCCGATGCTATAGGGATGCCGTTTCTTCCTGCCAAGCCTGAAAACCCTCCAATGATTGAAGAGCCTGCTACCGTGCCCATTCAGCAACATAATCAGGTGTTAGCTGAGAGAGATGAATTGAAGAGGGAAAATGAAGAACTGGAGAAATAATTGGCTCAGCTTCGGAGCGAGAGAAACGAAGTCGTTCATTCCTTCAAGAAGCAGACAGAGCTGGTGAACCGGCTAGGTACAGACTTGACTAAGCAGATAGCTGAGCATGAGCGCATGGGTCAAGACTTCAAAGCTGTCAATGACGTACTGGCTACGAAGAAGGAGCACTTGGACGAAGCGTATCGGAGGATATCCAAGTTCGACCAACACTGGAAGGCCTCCCTAGCCACTAGGAAGGAGCGGGAGGATAAGCTGATGCAACAGATCTCCAAGCTGAAAGCCCAGGTGAAGGCCAGTGAGAAGAGGTTTGATGAAGAAACCGCTCGCAGATATGCCGCCGAAGGCCAGCTCAACAAAGCTCTTGCTAACCTGAAGGAGCGTAAACTGACGTTTGAATCCAAGAAACGGAAGCTATAAGATTGTTTCGGCGAAGGAGCATGGGAAGATTCGGTTGAAGGTCTTCAGTACACCATTATGCAGAGGGAGTTACTCGTCGAAGGGTTGCTCACTCAGCCTGATCATCCAGAAACGAAGGGGTTGTTAGAAGAGTTTCGCGCCCGTGGCCGTGCTTGACTATTTGTAATCCTTTTGTGTTGATCATCGTTGTATGCTGACCATCACCAGGCTTGTTGGCTGAGGTCACGCTGTTGATTCATCTTATACTCGCTGATGTTGTGTACTGCCTTGATGGGCTTTCTTTATATATAAGATTGTTATTTCCATGACTGGACTCGGACTTCTTATTATCAGCACTGGCACTCAGGCACTAGGATCGGGGGAGATCTCCCTAACGCATAGACACACGTTTGCATTTGCATGAAGCATTTGCATAACGAGCACTTTGTCGTTTTTCCTAACCCTTTTGTGTTTTCAGGTTGTTTCTGGTTGTTCCAGGATTGATCAGAGACCTATCCACCGCTATCCGACCAGAGAAAATCAAACCAGAATCATGGAGCAAGTGCAAACTGATGTTCAGGAACTCCGCGAAAGAATGGATCGCTTCATAGAGCTCATGCAAGCGGTCGCCAATGGCCAGGATCAGCTCAGAACCTTGGTCCAGCCTCTGATTTCAAGGGTCGATAGCAACGGCGTACTCCATGGTGGGACTGTTCCAACCCCTCCACCAGTTGAAACTCCTCAGAATGGCGTCCCCGTGACCGGGGGGAATGGCAGTGCCAACGACAATGTGATAGCTAACATGGGACTCAACGGTAATACGACGGGCGTCGGTAATGGGAGTCTGGAAGCTAATGTAATTGTTGGGCTGGGCAACGACAATGCAGGTGTTGGGAATCTGTTTGGGCCTCAACCATGGTTAGAAGATCGTCAGGACGATGTGTTCTCTCAGAGAGGTGCTGAAGGAGAGCTGAATGCTAAAGCACGTCTAAGGTTCAAGGCACTCGAGGATAAGATGATAAACATTGAGAACCAGAACACCCTGGGCGTTGATATGTCCAAGTTAGGACTGATTGCTGATTTCAAGGTGCCTCCCAAGTTCAAGGTACCTGACTTTGAAAAGTACAAGGGCACCACTTGCCCTCGCGTCCACCTGAGATCGTATTACAGGAAAATGTCAGCTCATTCTGATGACGAGAAGTTGCTGATGCACTTCTTTCAGGACAGTCTGTCCGAACCATCCCTCGAATGGTACATGAGTCTGGAACCTACCAGTGTGCGCACGTGGAAGGACCTTGCTGAAGCATTTGTGCACCACTACCAATACAACGGCGACTTGGCCCCGAATCGAGTCCAACTGCAGAATCTGGCGCAAAGGAACAATGAAGGGTTTAAGGAATACGCCCAGCGGTGGCGTGAATTGGCAGCCAGGGTTCAGCCGCCGATGGTTGAACGTGAGCTTGTGCAGATGTTCGTAGCCACCCTCCCAGGGGTTTACTATGAGAAATTGGTCAGCGGCATGTCTGGAACCTTCTCAGATCTCATTATCACGGGTGAACACATTAAAAATGGGATCAAACTCGGGAAAATTCAAGGTGAGTCATCCTCAGCTGGAGGAGGCGGAAAGAAACCTTATAGTGGTAAAAGACGAGAAGGAGAAACGAGCGCTGTGACCAACGCTCAAAGGAAGGGTAAAGGTCCTCACCAGCAGGTGGCCAGCATAACTATCCCGGCAGTTCAACAGCCACAGCAGCAGCAGCAACCGAATCAACAAGGGTACAAAAAGTATCAGAATCGGGCACCTCTGTCGAGCCATCACCTCGAGACACCGCCCATGTCGTACGCGCAACTATTGCAGACTCTGCTTCAGCTGCAGTTGATCCAGAAGAGAACCTTGGCTCCCTTGACAGGGGCACCTCCGCCAGGTTATGACGCGAATGCAACTTGTGAGTTTCACTCAGGGGCACCAGGCCATACAATAGAGAATTGCAAAGCCTTCAAGCACAAGGTGCAGGACATGGTGGATGCCAAGATCATCAACTTCTCGGATAATGTGCCAAATGTCACGAAGAACCCTATGCCGAATCATAGGGGGGTGGAGTAAACGCCATTATCGAAGACGAGAACTTGGATGTGTTGACTGACGTCAGAGATCTGAAGACGCCGCTTAGCTTCGTTAAAGCTAAGCTGATGAAAAGAGGTTTCTTTCCAAGTTGCGGAGAGCTGTGTATGGACTGTGCCACGAGTCCTGATGGATGTGAATAGCTGATAGAGGGAATTCAAAGTTTGATGACTGAAGGGATTCTGCAGTTTAGCCGGAGGGCTGAAAGTGGATCGGGAGAGGTAGTGCTGAAGCAAGATGATGAGATTGCCACCATCACCATCCCTCGCCAAACAATAACTATTTCTGCACCCAGGCCGCCCACAATTACCATCACCAAAGCTGGGCCAATACCGTTCGAAAGCACTAATACTGTCCCATGGCATTACGGGGCAGAGGTCTACTGCAACAGACAGAAGTTGGAACTAGAACCGTTTGGGTCGTCTGTGGAGAACCTGGCGGGCGTTAGCGGAATCACTCGCAGCGGGAGAGTATTTGCGCCACCCGAGGTCGTGACGGATAAAGCGGACATAGCTGATGCAACTAATAAAGGGAAGAGTAAAGTCGTCGAAGAGATCCCTCGCGGGGTAGAAAAAGACTTACTTGTTAAAGACGCCGAGGAATTTATGAGGTTGATTAAAAAGAGTGACTACAAGATCGTGGATCATTTCCATCAAACACCCTCGAAGATTTCCATCCTGAATCTGTTGCTGTGTTCTGAAGCACACCGCAACGCGCTGCTGAAGGTGTTGAACGCCGCGTATGTATCGCAGTAAATATCGGTAAACCAGCTGGAAGAGGTCGTAGCCCACGTGAATGCTGGAAATGGGTTAGGGTTCACTGACCTAGAGTTGACGCCGAAGGGGAGGAACCACAATAGTTCCCTGCACATCTCGATAGAGTGTAGGGGAACAATCATGTCTCACGTGTTGGTAGACACTGGGTCGTTGCTCAATGTTCTTCCGAAGAAGGCATTGATGAAGTTAGATACTCGCTGAGTGATTTGCACACCCAGTGATCTGGTTGTGAAAGCATTCGATGGAACCAAACGCCATGTTTTCGGGGAGGTGACGTTGCCAATCCAAGTCGGACCGGAAACATTCGATGCGGTCTTTTACATTATGGACATCATGCCTGCCTACAGCTGTCTCTTGGGCCGGCCATGGATCCATGTTGCGGGTGTCGTGACCTCCACGTTGCACCAGAAACTCAAGTATGCTGTCGGAGGTAGCATCGTGACCGTGTGTGGCGAGGAAGACATAATGGTGAGCCATTTGTCGTCCTTCAAGTATGTTGAAATGGATGGGGAAATCCATGAAACCCTACGCCAAGCGTTCGAAGCCGTTAAAGTGAAGGACGCAACTCCTGTAGTCACTGAAAAGCCAGAGATGACTCTCTCCTCATTCAAGGAAGCTCAGGCCGTTGTCCAAGCCGGATCTACCCCTGGTTGCGGGCGAATTTTGGAGATACCTAACAAGCAAGACAAGTTTGGGTTGGGATATTCTCCTGGAGCTGAAGCTTCTTCTTCTATCAGTGCGTCGCGAGGTAAAGGGCTGATCCAGTTTACCAGTGGCGGGGTGATATTTGAAAGCGTCAACGCGGTGTCTGAAGACAGCGGAGATAGCGACCGTGACCTCGACTCTTGGATCCAGCCAAGCAGGCCAGGCGAGGGCCTTACCAACTGGTCCGTCAAGGATATCATCCAGATGACAAGCGAAGAGTAACGATTTATTTTTCCAATCATTGTACAACCCTATGTCCTACCCGGAGCATAGTGGTTTTATTGTCAGGGCCTTGTTGGATTATGTACACGCATTTTTTTCAATAAATCAAAAGGCGTTTTTCTTCGTATTCAAATATTGTGATCTCTGTTATTCCTGTTTTATATTTGTTTTGAAAAGCAACAAAATGGCAATGGGGTTTGTGCTAACCTGCATATCCTTGTTTTAAGCTTAACCCTTGTTATTGCAGGATCCACATAACAGATGACATCGACTCTGGACCTTCTACGGCTCACTTCGACTTCGATTGCCCGATCTATCAAGCCGAAGAAGAGATTAATGAAGACGAAGACCTTCCTGAAGAGTTGGGCCGCTTGTTGAAACAAGAAGAGAAAGTTATTCTGCCTCATGAAGAGGAGATCGAGATTGTGAATTTGGGTTCTGAAGAACTTGTCAGGAACGTCAGGATAGGGGCTGCATTGTAGAGTGATGTCAAGCAGAGATTGGTCGAGATGCTAAGAGAGTATAGTGACGTCTTTGCTTGGTCATACGAAGATATGCCCGGACTTGATACTGACATCGTGGTCCACCACTTGCCGTTGCGAGAAGATTGTCCTCCAGTCAAGCAGAAGCTTAGGAGGACAAGACCAGATATGGTCGTTAGGATCAAAGAAGAACTGCAAAAACAGCTTGATGCTGGCTTCTTAGCGGTCATTACTTACCCTCCGTGGGTCGCCAACATAGTGCCTGTACCGAAGAAGGACGGTAAGGTACGAATGTGCGTCGATTACCGGGATTTGAATAGGGCGAGCCCTAAAGATGATTTCCCGCTGCCTCATATTGATGTATTGGTCGACAATACAGCCCAGTTCTCCGTGTTTTCGTTCATGGATGGCTTCTCCGGCTACAATCAGATCAAGATGGCGCCGGAGGACATGGAGAAAACTACGTTCATCACGCCTTGGGGAATATTTTGCTACAAGGTAATGCCTTTCGGTCTGAAGAACGCAGGGGCCACTTACCAAAGAGCAATGGTTACTTTGTTTCATGACATGATTCATCATGAGATTGAAGTCTATGTTGATGACATGATTGCGAAGTCCCAAACGGAGGAGGGACATCTGGTCAATTTGCTGAAGCTTTTTGAGAGGCTTAGGAAGTTCAGGTTGAGGCTGAATCCCAACAAGTGTACTTTCGGAGTACGGTCGGGAAAACTACTGGGGTTTATCGTGAGCGAAAGAGGCATCGAGGTTGATCCTGCGAAGATAAAAGCAATACAAGAAATGCCAGCGCCAAAAACAGAAAAAGAAGTTCGTGGTTTCCTGGGCCGAATAAACTACATTGCAAGGTTTATTTCTCAGCTCACTGCCACGTGTGAATCGATGTTCAAGCTTTTGAAGAAAGATCAGGCAATTATCTGGAATGAGGATTGCCAGAAGGCATTCGACAAGATAAAGCAGTATCTTCAGGAACTTCCAATCTTGATACCCCCAGTGGCTGGACGACCATTAATCATGTACTTGACAGTTCTTGAGAATAGTATGGGGTGTGTTCTCGGTCAGCACGACGAGACAGGCAGAAAGGAGCATGCCATTTACTATTTGAGTAAAAAGTTCACAGAATGTGAATCTCGTTACTCGATGCTGGAGAAGACGTGTTGTGCACTAGCCTGGACTGCCAAACATTTACGACAGTACATGCTCAATCACACCACCATGCTAATTTCGAAGATGGATCCGATCAAGTACGTCTTCGAGAAGCGAGCGCTTTCGGGCAGGATTGCCAGATGGCAAATGGTGTTGACGGAATATGACATTCAGTATGTTTCCCAGAAGGCCATCAAGGGAAGCGTATTGTCTGATTACCTTGCCGAATAGCCGATCGAAGATTACCAGCCGATGAAATTTGAATTCCCTGATGAGGATATCATGTTTCTCAAAGCGAAGGATTGCGATGAGCCGTTGCCCGACGAGGGGCCAGATAGGAAATCCCAGTGGAAATTGATATTTGACGGGGAGGTTAATTCCTACGGAAGTGGCATTGGGGCGATCATCACGACTCCCCACGGATCCCATATCCCGTTCACTGCGAGACTGACGTTTCCAGTCACCAATAATGAAGCGAAGTACGAAGCATGCATTATGGGTCTAGAAGAGGCAATCGATTTGAGAATCAAGAATCTAGACGTATATGGTGACTCAGCGCTCGTGATTAACCAGATTAAAGGGGAGTGGGAGACTCGTCAATCGAATTTGGTGCCGTACATGAACTATGCCAGAAGGCTGCTTCCGTTCTTTGATCGAGTGGAACTCCATCACGTGCCCAGAGCCAAGAATCAAATGGCTGATGCCTTAGCCACGTTGGCTTCGATGTATAAAGTCAATTTTTGGAATGAAGCTCCAAGAATTGTCCTTTCGCGTCTTGATAGACCTGTATTCGTCTTTGCGATCGAGGAAGCCGCCGACGGCAAGCCATGGTTCCATGACATCCAGACTTTCCTTATGACTAAGGAGTATCCTGCAGGAGCGTCAACCCAGGATAAGAAGACTCTGAGGAGGCTGTCTAGAAACTTTTATCTCAATCCTGATGGAGTTTTGTATAAGAGAAATCACGATCTCGTGCTACTCAGATGTGTAGATGAGAACGAGGCGAGTATGCTCATGGAAGAAGTCCATGAAGGCACATTTGGTACGCACGCCGGCGGGCATGCTATGACGAGAAAGATCCTGAGAGCAGGATATTACTGGCTGACGATGGAATCAGATTGCTTTAAATTCGCGAAGAGATGTCATAAATGCCAGATTTATGCTGATAAAGTTCATGTGCCGCCGTGCCCGTTAAATGTCATGTCCTCCCCGTGGCCGTTCTCCATGTGGGGCATCGACATGATAGGCAAGATCGAGCCCACTACATCTAACGGTCATCGCTTCATTCTAGTAGCTATCGACTACTTCACCAAGTGGGTGGAGGCAGCCTCATATGCTAATGTGACCAAGCAGGTGGTGGCTAAATTCATAAAGAGGGATATCATCTGTCGTTACGGAATTCCCAAGCGGATCATTACTGATAATGGTTCGAATTTGAATAACAAGATGATGAAGGAGATGTGCCAGAGTTTCAAGATTGAACACCACAACTCATCTCCTTACCGGCCGAAGATGAATGGCGCCGTTGAAGCGGCCAATAAGAACATCAAGAAGATTATTCAGAAGATGGTTGTGACCTACAAAGATTGGCACGAGATGCTGCCATTTGCACTGCACGGTTATCGTACGACGGTACATACATCAACCGGGGCAACTCCTTTCTCCTTGGTGTATGGTATGGAAGCTGTCCTACCGTTAGAAGTGGAGATCCCTTCTTTGCGAGTTTTGGTTGATGTAAAACTCGACGAGGCAGAATGGATTAAGAACTGACTGAACCAACTCAGCCTGATAGACAAGAAGAGATTAGCATCGATTGCATATGGTCGTTTATACCAAAGCCGAATGAAGAAAGCTTATGATAAGAAGGTGCGTCCTAGAAGCTTTCAGGCGGGTGATCTCGTCCTGAAGAAGATTCTTCCCCCACACTCCGATCACCGGGGCAAGTGGACTCCCAACTACGAAGGTCCGTACATCGTCAACAAGGTCTTCTCGGGAGGAGATTTGTTGTTATCCACGATGGATGGTGAAGATTTTGCATCCCCGGTGAACGCAGACACAGTTAAAAAATACTTTGCTTAAAAATGACCCGCTGGAAAGAAAAAGAATATCCAGGCAAAAATGGGGCATCCCGGCGAACCATAAAAAAGGAAAAAGGTTCGAGCAGAAATTAGGGATATAAATTGAAAAGAATGTACACCCGCAAGGTCGAAAGCCCAGATGGGCGACTTTGGCAAAAAAGGGTATCCCGGTGAACTGAAAACCCGCAAAGGGCAGTTCATGCAAAAGTTAGGGATTTGAAAAAGCAAATGACTGCGTTCCGCGTATGGACTATTTGTGTAGTGGTTTGGAAGACCTGAGGGCCGTTCATCTGAATCAATCTCTTCTGAAGCTGAAGCGTCAGAGAAGTATCGAAGTCGAGTGGGTCATAGAGGGATCAACTCATGGTGTTCGTCTACGCCTCGTTGCCGACATTTGTATATACTGATGTATATTTATGTTTTTATTTTTGCGCGGCTTCCTCATTCCAGGAGCTTGCATCTGTTGTAAAACATTTTTACCCATTCAGGGGTTCGTTATCAATAAAATGTATACTATTCAGCAATTCTGTTTGTCTAGCATTTATCAGTTTTGTTTGCGAAAGAGAACGCCGATGTTTTTGACAAAATGCGCATACATAAACTTACTGGCCTAGGCCACTGATTGTTGAAACAATGAATTACTTGAACCTTGTCACAAGATGATAACCCTGATAGGTCCCTTTGAGAAGGGTGTCTTGTCTGTTTGTTTGTGTTGTTACAGGTGTAGCAGATTCCAGACAATGCACCGTACGCGTTCCCAAGCAGGATGATTCCTTCTTCTCCAGCGAAGTTCAGCAGCCTCTCCCCGCAGAGTCTGAACGTGAGATCGTAAGCGTTGATACGTCCCCCAGGAAGAGAGGATTCTCTCCCCAATCGGATGCATCCTGAAGGAACGTCATCTCCCCATCTGGGTCATATACTGAAGTGTACAGCAATCGATAGTTCCAGACTGAAGTCCTCAGCAGAATTGAGAGTCCCCACAGCGCCGTACTCTCCCCCGAAGCAGGATGATTTCTTCTTCCCCAGCCGAGTTTGCAGATCCCCAAGAGAGCCGAGTCCTTGGAAGCAGTTCGGGCCATGATTGGTTGTCCCCAGTAGAGTGTTGAATAACTGATGTTGTGTCTCCCCACCGGAGTCGTTGTCTCCAGGAGGGTTAGCCGTGAAGGCCGTGCAGTTTATTTCCGCGATTGACATCGCTCTCCTCAGCAGGTCCAGGTTCTCGTAGAGCTTCGTTCCCTGGCAGCGGGCAACTGAAGATCATTTCCCCATGCAGAGTCCGATTGAGATTGGCGCGACCTTTTCTCCATGGCAGGATGATTCCTTCTTTCACTAGAGTGGTTCTTTCTCCTCGACCAGAAGAGTCTCCCGTCGGCATTTATTTTGCTGACGGGGCCGTAGCATTTTGCATGATTGCATAACATTTTGCATGAGTGCATAGCATTTCCACCGTGTGGAGCATTGCGCCATTGTCACAGCATATGCGTATGAAACATGAGCTAGGTCGTTACCGTTCTTGTTTTGCAGGTGATCCCCCGCAGAGCCGTTTTCTCAAGATGATTCTTGAATTCCCCAGCAAGGTCGTTTGTTTAAGATGATTCTTAAAATCCCCAGTGAATTCGGCAGAGTTGGTTACTCAAGTTGATGCATAGAGTCCCCGACAGAGCGTTTGCTCAGGATGATTCCTGAAATCTCCAGCATAGTTATGGGTCCAGGACGATTCTTGAAGCCCCCACGGAGTTAGTTGTTCAAGATGACTCTTGATTTCCTCGGCAGAGTTGATTCACCCAGAACGATTTCTGGATCCCCGAAGCAGAGTTACTTGATAGTTCTCCAGAATCCCCAGCGGAGATGCGTCATCCCCAGTTGGTTTCCGAACAGCAAAGTTGAAACTTCCCTCGAAGACTTGACGATTGAAGTCCAACCGTGTTAACGAAGCAGTTCTCCCAGCTGATGCGGAGTACCCGATGGCAAAAGTTTGAGTATCCCCAATTGGTTCATGATTGACTGAGAATTCTATTCCCGACTTACTGATAAAGTCCGGCTGATGCCCGAAAGTTTTCTTTGAATGCCCGACGGCATGATTAACGTGATTGTTGACCTGATGAGTCCTGAGAATCTTGATGCCTGACGGCATGACAGACCATGTATTACCGGTTACCGTGTGACCAATCCCCCAGCTAGTTGCCGTGCAGCTAACATTTCAGTTTTCGAAGATTTGTTCTCATCAGAGTACCGTGTACTTGTGCAGTTGGCAAATTTCCGGGTTTGTCGGTATTCAACCGTCTTGTACCTTGATTGGTTGAGAGTCGTTCGCTTCTCACCCAGTCAGGTTCAAGCCATTTGAATAGGGGCAGCTGTTGCACCCCAAAATTTTTCCAACTTTTCTTCACCTAGCTTATGTTTCATTTCATTCACATTAGCATTATCATTTGCATTTCATTGACATGTATGCAGGAGATCAAGAGGTATGATTACCAATAAAGGGCTACACAAGGCTATGAAGCTAGCTAAGAAGGTTATTCAAGTGTTCAAGGGTTGATATCTTTGTCAGAGAAGTTAAAAGATCCTCAGAAAGAGTGGTTGAAACCAAGAGTGTGTAGGTCTCCTAACTTGAAAGTTGTGGAAAGCCATCAGATGATTCTGAGGCCATGAAGATGGACTTGAGGTCTTGAGAGAGCTCATGAGAAGTGTTGAATATCACTTTGAGGCCTAGGCAGGTCATTGTGCAAGCTTAAGAAGACTCAGCCATGAGTGGTGTAATTAGGGTTTGACTGGATCAACCCTAGGTCAACTGATGATTGGGAGAAGGTTGAGACCTAATTCAAAGGCCATGTAATCATGTATTTATGCATTGAGATTCTATAAGGATGATTTCAAGGTTAACTCCTCATGATTGAAGAGTTTGAGAAGTTTCAAGCTAGGGTTTCTAAGGCTTGACAGTGTAAAATCCCCTAGTTTGACCCCTATCTTCAAGGCAGTTTAGCTCAAGATGTGATTGTCATCTCATCTTGCCCCCAACATGAATGTTGTAGAGCTTGTTCTTAGATTTAATTTTAGTACTAGAAGTCCTTGATAGGATTTGTAGAGCTCAAGTTATGACTTTGACAAGTTACAGGTCATCTGAGGTATGTGAATCTGGGGCCTTGAAAGTTACCCAACTTGTATCAAACTGTTGCCCAAGAAGGATGATTCCTATGAACTTTTGGTCAACATGAATCTTGTTCCTTATCTTCTTAGATTTCTATAGAGTACTAGAAGTCCTTGATAGTATATGTAGAACTCAAGTTATGGCTTTGACAAGTCAAGGGTATTTTGGTCATTTGGAGATTACAGGTCATTTCAAGCATAAGGCCATAACTCCTATTTCCAAGCTTCAAATGGAAAAATCTTCAACATAAAACTTGTTTAAAATGATGTTTTAAGGCTAGTAAGGAGGTCATGGGATGGTGAAAAGGCTTGTAGCTCAAAGTTGCAAAAATGACCTAAAATAAGGACATAAGTTAAATAAACCAAAGTTGGAAATTGACATTTTCAACCTACACATCCAAACCATGCATGTAATATATCATTTTGAATCTAGAAAACATTTTAAAAACATTGGTTTAGCCACATTTTTGATTTGAGGTCCAAATTGTGGACTTGCTTTGAAAAGTACTTACTTGCATATTAAGCAACATTTGCAAAACTTAAAATCAAGGCATGAGCAAGGGTTTTTGCAAGCTAAACACCTCTAATATCTCACTAGGGGAGAAATTAAGAGTGAATGGGATGAATTCCAAGCTGTTTTCAAGGGTTGTATATGTCATGATAAGTGATTCAAAATCTCATGACATGAGAAGTGGAAAATCTCATTGGAAGGATCTAGAGGGTTCTAGATCATCCAAACTTCATCTATATATTGAGTAGAATGGATCCATGGCAGAGGTTGGTGATCATTGAAGGATTGAGCATAGTTTGAGATTGAGTTTTCTTAGATTGCAATTGAAATCGGTTTCATCAAATTCCTCAATTTCCATCCATTTTCTTGATTGATTCTTCTTCCATGAGTGTCAAGGAGTATTTCCAGATCATTTTCAAGAAGAATTGGTGGCTAGATCATGTAGGAGCGAGTGCTTTTCAGCACCTACAACTCATCATCGTGTTTCAAGATTGAAGCACTTTCCATTGATTCTTTTGCATACAGAAGCAAGAAGAAGGTTCAGTGATCGTGTCCAGAAGATTTGAGAGCTTGATTTGGAGGATTCGTGCATCTGTTATTCAAGAATTTCTAGGTTGGTAACCTTCTTCCTATAGCATGATTTAGGTAGAATTAGGTTAAATTAGGGTGCTAGATTGATTGTAGAATGGCCTAGGATGAATTTCAGATGGTTAATTGATCAATTAGAGACAAATTAAGTGAATCACCATTTTCGGTTGAGATTGGGAGATGATGATTCTTGAGGTTTCAGAAGAAACTATGGGTATGGTTGAATTCGTGGCAAGATTTGGAATGAGTTTCATGTTTTGACCTCTTGGATTGGAGGCCTCTAGGAAGAACTAGGGTTGAAGGGGATGGCCGGAGTTCCACTGGTGGTGGCCGGAGCTGGGCGCGAAGCTCAGGCGTTTGAAATGGAGAAGATGAAGTTCTCACCATTAGATCATGGTCTGGCCATTGACTAGAAGCTGATCCAACGACTGTGTTTTAAAGTTGAAGTTGTGAAGGATTCTGAAGCAAGAAACGATGCGTTTCATTTATTTGATGTTTTGGGCTTAGTGATCTGAGTGCTATTCACACCCCCCAGCGAGCCCAACCCAGTTTTTTAACTGAAAATGATTACTTCTTGCACCGTGTGTTTAATCTTTTTGCTGGATTTTCATTTAATTTTTCATTTTATTCATGATTCTTGTAAAAATCATAACTAATTGAATATTAATCCAATCAAACCCATTCTTTTTGCATATTAATCATGATTGAGTCTATTATTTTTTAGAGATAAAATATTTTCATTTCATGTATTTTCTGATTTAATTGGAATTTTGTATTTTAATTGATATTAAAATGTTTATGTTTGATGCATATTTTTGTGGAATTTTGTTTGATCTCATGGTGATGTTTTTAAGCCTAATTTTTTGTGTGTGATTAGGTTAGACATGTATGATCCCATAGAATATTTCTCACATTTTTGTGATGAAAATAGGTGTGCTTTCTAGATTGATATTTAGAGGCTTCCTTTTAGGGTTTTAGGTTTGATACCTTGTAATGTAGGATTTAGTTCTAGGCCCAATTTGATGGTTTGATCTTTGAAACTAATGTGGTAGAGTCATGATTGACCTAGGTTCCCATAGTTATTTTTGTAGGATTTTACAATTGATTTTAGTATTTTAGTTAGGACTAACTTTAGTACTAGGTTTTAGGTGATCCTAATTTACTAATTCAACTAGTTTAACTTCCCTAGTTCCCTTAGATTAGGGTTTGTGCTTGGTTTGCCTGTGGTTGAGGTTGAAGACAAGTCGAAGACAAGAGGAAGTTGCTTGAAGTTGCTTGGAGCTTTGGATTTGTTGGTGCCTAAAGGTGTCTGATGAAGATTAGGAGATAAGACATAGGGAGAGCCTTGTAGTTAGAACGATTTCCTTCACAAACATGGAAAGCATCATGTGCTTCCATTCCTCCCAATGACTAAAATTCCTTCTCAGATATTCACATACCTCCTTTGGAAGGATGAGTGGCTTTATCTGGGAAGTAGAACTTCGAGGGAACCAGTCTCTCATAATGATGAACCCTTACAGGCTTCCTTTGGTTGTCAATAAGCTGTTTATCATTTCCTTTCACTCTGTTAAATCATTTGTCTCTTGGTTTGAGTATCTTGAGAGATGTTGGACTTGAGTTTGAAGATGAGGACTTCATTGAAAAGTGTGGAAGAGGATGATTCCTTGAGCATTGCCATTATAGCTGGAGCCTGAAGAGCTTAAAGAACAAGTTGATACTTGAAGGTCCAATGGAGATTGAATGAAGAGTTGAGGCTTGAAAGAAAAGGGAATAGTGAAGTTGACACTTCCAGATGATTGAAGATTACTCTGAGAAGCTGAAGCTTGTAGAGGAAGATGACCAAGTTGATACTGGTAGAGCAAGGAGAGCTGAAGCTTGAAGACTGAGTTGATACTTATGCAGAGGATTCAATTGAGATTGACTATAGAGCTGAGGCTTGAGGAATAGAGGACAAGTTGATACTTGCACACTGATGCATTGAGAGCCTGAAGGAAGCAAGTTGATACTTATAGTTAAGAGTGAAGCCTGAAGGTGGAGTTAACTGGAAAGATGAAGATTGAAGGAGAAGATTAAGTTGAAACTTATTTTGAAAGATTGAAACCTGGAGAAGCAAATTGATATTTGTCAGGAGAGATGATAGCCTTGAAGGGTGGTTGAGGTCTGAGGACTGGTTTGCTGTCAGAAGAGCTGAAGCTTGGAATTGAGAGATTTGTTGATCTTCTTTCTTGTCTGCTTTTCTGTGCTGATGTGCCTTGTTTGACTTGCTTGATGCATTAGAATAAGTCCATGACTAGACTGACTTTAATCTAGGAGCATGATTGCACTAGAGGTTGGGTTGCTCCCTCTGCTTGTATTGTTACTGTATGGCTTTGCTTGCAGGTATTCGGTAGAGCCCTGCTCCCTTGCCCATGTGGTTTAATTTGCTTGATAGCACTCCATTTTCTTCTGTATGATTACAGCCTCTTATATCCTGCTTGATAGCATGTTGTTATTATTGTTGTATGATTACAGTTATTCATATTTGGCTTGAGGTTGAGATGAGCTTGTGGAGGCTGCTGCCCCACACACATTTCCTCCCTCACTTGCATTGCATGCATTTTACAGTCGTTTACTGTTTACTGTTTACTGTTTAAGCTGATGCTTTATCTGTTTCCGTGTATCATTGACATGATCCCTTAGGAATCTCATTTCCTTTGATAAGGAAGTGACGATAGAACTTTAGGTTGAAACCTATGCATGATAACTTTTAGGAGTTCCTTGTTTCAAACCTCAACTATAGGATGAATCCTTGGCATGACAACAGTAGGACTTGATAGTCTCCCTTTAGTTGAACCTGTTCGTTCTCTCTTCTCATCTCAAAACAGCTTAAGATACAGTAATCATGAATGATTTCTTTCGTACGTTACGAGCCTTAAGCTATCTGGGAAAGGATTGTTGGAGAGTTTCTTTCCAACAGTCTGGATGTTTAGTATGGCACCCTTTGGGTGACATGCGACGCATTCACTCTCAGGTCATAGTCTTTAGTGCGATTGAAATTGCAAACACAATAAAAAACAGTTCTTCCGTAAAAGACATAAAACAAACTTCAAACCTTTTTGCCCCGTGGGCCCGTAATTCAAAGGAAGCTTTTCTGAAGAAAAGAGTGTCGTTAACTCCCAGTTCTACCGCAAACGATAACGCATAAGTCTCCAAGGGTCGAGCTGCGTACATCCAACTACTGGAACTGTTTGTTAACCCTACTCGAAAAAAACAGATGAATATGAATTCCTGTAATCTGTATTATCCCGAACTACGTAAGCTCTGATCTCTCATACCTGTTGAGAGTACGTAGGCACAATACTGATGTATTGGCGAGCCACCTTCCCCGTAACCCGTCGTAGGCCGAACTACGTAGACTCTGATTTCTCATTCTCTGATGAGAATACGTAGGCATAAAGCGCGACGCTTTGCCGAGTCATTTTATTTTTTGTTTAAGCCAGCCTTGATAGGTAGATAGATAAACCAACTCGTCCAGTAAACACAACAAGCGTGGATCCCGTCGAGTACGACGGACGTGAGGGGTGCTAATACCTTCCCCTTGCGTAACCGACTCCCGAACCCAAACAATGGTTGCGACGACCTTGTCTTACCCTTTTCGTCAGGTTTTTCCGATCGTTTCCTTTCCCGCTCCGAGGGATAAATAACGAAAGGTGGCGACTCTTCTGTTTTGCCGGCACCTTATTTTCGCGGAAGCGACAATACCCATAATATATTCTCATGCATTATTATTCGATTTAAACAATGCATTCCGTTATCAATTACATTTTATAATCTAGGATTCACGCCTTACGGCTATCCACAACATATCTCATTTCAATAGTACACATACTATTCGATTCATATGCGTATTAACCTATTCGAACCAAGCAACCACTCATCGGATGAAAATCACAGAACAGAAACAACATTGTCTGATTCGCCACCATTCGCCTGGCGAAGCCTCGTGGCGAATGCTCGCTGGACCTTCGCCCGGCGAACTCCCTAGCGAGCAAAGTCAGTAGCTACTGACTTGATTCGCTGCCCTTCGCTGAAGGATTCGCCTGGAGAACCTTCGCTACCTATCCTTCGCCTGGCGAACTTGCCAACGAAAACCACTGGGATTTAATTCTGAATTATTCGCTAGCATTTGTTGAGCTTCGCCTTTATTCGCCTGGCGAGAGCCAGCGAATCTGCGAAGACAGAACCATCAATCTGTCCCCAACTTCCAATCCACCAATAATCGACCGATTCTTTACCAAATCAGTACCAACAACTTAACCACACATCACCTGACTATTCTACGACATTATTTCCAGTTTCTAACCGATTAAACTACGATTCTACCGATTAAATCCATTTTGCCCTAGCTTGAAAAATGGTGGAGAACTCACAACGAAACCCAGCCCACACATACATAACCACATACATTGACTAGATAATAATGTTTCTCACCCTTACCTTGATTGGATTGAAGCTTGAAGTTGATTCTTGATGATTTCTCCAAGTTTCCCTCTTCTCTTCTCTTTTCTCCTCTTTCTCTATTCTTTCTCTTCTATTTTCTTTCTATCCAATTCTTTCCACTTACCCCTTATATACTTCTATTATTTCTTTCCTTCCCATTTCTCTCTTCAATTATCTACCAAATAAATCCAATTAATCCAAATCATTAAGATTAATTCCAATAAATCAATTAATTAACATAATTAATTAATTAATGAAATTTGGGCTGTTACACGTACTTCAACTGGGGCAACTCCTTTCTCGCTAGTGTATGGTATGGAAGTTGTCCTACCATTGGAAGTCGAGATTCCTTCTTTGAGAGTTCTGGTTGACGTCAAGCTTGATGAGGCAGAATGGGTGAGAAATAGATTGAATCAACTCAGGCAGATGGATGAGAAAAGGTTAGCGTCCATTGTGTATGGTCGTTTATATCAGAGCAGGATGAAGAAAGCTTTTGATAAGAAGGTGCGTCCTCGGAACTTTCAGGAAGGTGAGTTAGTGTTGAAGAAGATCCTCCCTCCACAGACATATCATAGGGGCAAATGGACTCCCAACTATGAAGGTCCATATGTCGTGTGGAAGGTTTTCTCTGGAGGAGCCTTGCTGTTGTCAACCATGGATGGTGAAGATTTCACATCCCTTGTGAATGCAGACGCAGTTAAAAAATACTTTGCTTAAAGAGACCTGCTGGAAAGAAAAAGAATATCCAGGAAAAAATGGGGCATCCCGGCGAACCATTAAAAAAAATGGGTTCGGGAAAAAGTTAGGGATAAAAAGAAAAGATGTAAACCCGCAAAGTTGAAAACCTGAAAAGACGACTTTGGCAAAAATGGGTATCCCAGTGAATTGAAAACCCGAAAGGGCGATTCAGGCAAAAGTTAGGGATTTTGAAAAGCAAATGACTACGGTCTGCATATTGATCTTCAGAGTATAGTGGATTGAGGGAGGACCTGAGGGCCGTTCATCTAAATCAATCTCTTCAGAAGACAAAGCATCGGAGAAGCATCGAAGTCATGCGAGTCATAGATGGATCGATACATGGTGGTTGTCTGTGCCACATTGCCGACATTTTGTATATTTCTGTGCATTTCTGTAAATTTTTGCGTAGCTTCCTCTTTTCAGGGGTTGCATCTGTTGTAAAATCTGCCTATTTACAGGCCATTTGTCAATAAAGCATATACTATTCAGTAAATTGTTGTTCTTGCTTTGGTTGTACTATTTTGTTTGCGAAAAAATGCCTGATGTTTTGATAAAACTTTGCATACATAAACTTGCAGGCTTTGCCAATAATCATTAAAACTTTGATTTATTTGAATAATGTCACAGATGATGACCGAGATAATTCCCTTTGTACATAATATCTTGTTGTTTATTCATGTGCAGGGTCGTTACCCTTGGGGCAAGTTTTTTAGAGGTGTATCCCCGGTAGGATCACCATCCCCCACAGAAAGAAGGTGTGTAGTTGAGACTCATTCATCTCCGGCAGGCGGAATTTGTGCTTCTAGTCTCAGCGGTCCAAATGAACCTTGTCCCTAGCAAGAGTCTGTTTCCACAAGAAAGGATATGCAAGTTGAGTGTGCGGTTGAGTGTATACACTTATTCCCAGCAATTTGTCTGTATGCACTTATTCCTCGGCAATTAAAGTTTGATTTATTCGACAGAACAAAGTCATCCCCAGAGGGTCGAGATTGATATCCCCCATGCAGGTCAAGAGTGTGCCCTTATCCTCAGCAGATTATAAGTACGCACTTGCTCCATAGAGTGTCAAGACTGGATTTCTGTCCACCAGGCAGTTGTGGAACTTTTTCCCAAGCAGCGGAGCAAAGTCAGAATTTTCTTTCCCCATAGAGTCCAAATATGTTCGACTTTGTATCCCCTTAGAGTTTGATTTCTAACTCAATTCCCAAGCAGAGGTTGATATTGTTTCCCTTATTGTTTATTCCCCAGCGAAGTCGGCAGAGTACCCTTCCTCGGTAGAGTAGGTTCTTCCCCGCAGGTTGGAATCATTTCTAAGAAAGTTTATTGGTGCATCCCTAGCAGTTGAGATGTATTTTAATGTTGATTTTCCACTGAGTAATCCCTAGCAGGGTGGATTTGGATCTCCAGTGGAGTGGATTTATCCCCAGATGTTTGCTTTATACCCTAGAAGGTTTTGGTATTCTAGGAGGTTGTTCAGGGCTGCTTTCCCCGTTAGAGTGCAGGTTAATCTCAATGTTTGTGGTTCCCCTGCAGGATCGTTGATTTCCCCAGTAGGTTGGTTGTCTTTCCCCAGCCGGTTCGTGTGTTCCCCAGAAGCGTGATATTCTGGAAGGCCATCCAGGGCGTTTCCCTCAGGAAGAGTGGATTTGATTCCCGGACGAGTGGATTGTGTTCTCGTCAGAACAACGTTACCCAGGAAAGTTCTTTTCCTGGAGGCCATCGATGGCTTGTTTTTCCCAGCTTAAGTCCAATCGTAATTGGCATATCCCATCTCTCCCCAGTGGAGTTGGCCTTGTCTCTTTAGCATTTATTTTGCTGATTTGGTTTCGTTGCATTTTGCATTTGTGCACAGCATCCTCAGAAACGTGTAGCATTTCCATTTTGTATAGAGCATTACGCCTTATTCAAACATATGCATTTGAAACATAAGCCAAGTGGTTACCTTTTTGTTTTCAGGTATCTTCAGTAAATAGTTGATTTTACTTTGCTCGCGTGGTATTTAGACCCCGACAATTGATGTTATATCTCTTTAGCGTGTGGTATCCAGACCCGACATATTATCAGTTAATTCCTGAGCCTGTGTGGTATCCAGACCATGGAAGATCTTTTGATATATGTGCTCATCTTATCATATGTTCCCCAACAGAGTTGCTTGTTTAAGTTTCTCTTTCCCCAACGGAGTTTCTCTTTTGGATTGTGAATCGGTAGATTCTCCTCTCAACTTCGTGTTGATCCAGCCTTCGGGTTTGATGCTCGCTTTTATTTAGCGAATGCCTACTAGTTAGCAGATGTTATCAACCTCGTGTTGATCCGGCCTTCGGTTTTGATGCTCGCTTTTATTTAGCGAATGCCTGCTGGTTAGCAGATGTTATCAACTGCGTGTTGATCCGGCCTTCGGGTTCGATGCTCGCTTTTATTTAGCGAATGCCTGCTGGTTAGAAGATGTTATCAACTGCGTGTTGATCCGGCCTTTGGGTTCGATGCTCGCTTTTATTTAGTGAATGCCTGCTGGTTAGCAGATGTTCTCAACTCCGTGTTGAGTTGGCCTTCGGGTTTGATGCCTGTTTTTATTTAACAGATATCTGCTGGTTAGCAGAGATTCTCAACTGCGTGTTAATCTGGCATGCGGGTTCGATGCTCGCTTTTATTTAGCGAATGCCTGCTGGGTAGCAGATGTTATCAACTTCATGTTGAGCCGGCCTTCGGGTTCGATGCCTGTTTTTATTTAACAAATGTCTGGCGGTGATGTCAGATGTTCTCATCAACTTTGCGTTGATCCGACCTTCAGGTTCGATGCTTGTTTGTTCAAACAGATTTCTGATGGTGATATCAGATGATCTTTCCGACTTAGTGTTATTGCCTGCGCGCTAGCAGAGGTTTTTCCGTCTGCATGTCGAGGCTTCTTGATTGGTAATCAGTTAACTTGTTGCCGTTGCAACTATCAGATTCAGTTATTTCCGGAGATTTTTGTTCCCAATAACAAGTTTGCAGCTCTATTTTTGCGGTTGGCAAATTTCTGGGTTCTTTGGTATTCAACCGTATTTTACCTTGATTGTTTGAAATCTGTTCGCTTTTCACTCATTCAGGTCTAAGTCATTGGAATAGGGGTAGCTGTTGTACCCCAAAATTTGACCAACCTTTTTCTTTACTTGGCTTATGTTTCTTTTCATTTTAGCATTTGAATTTGCATAACATTGTCCTTTACAGGGGATCAAGAGAGGTGTTCCATTCAAGATAAGAGTTTCAAGGGTTTCAAACTCAAGCATGAGTGCTTATTCAAGTCATCAAGTGCTTACAATCATCAAGAGGTGGTCATAGTTCTTTGAGAGAGAAGGTGGATGTATGCTGCTTACCTCCTATCTTGGGGGTCAACAGAGGATCATCATGGGTTCATAAGATCAAAGTTATGGATAAGAGATGTTTGATATTATGATTGAGTGCTTTAGAAGCCATTATGGAGCTCATCTAAACACTTATTTCACTTGCAAGAGGTCACAGTCAAAGGTTGTGCACCTAGGGTTTCATCTGGTCAGCTCAAGGTCAACTGTGGACTTGAGGGAGTTTGAGACTTGGTTTTAAGTCATTGGAGCTATGGGGAGTTATTTTAAGACATCTAGGATGTCATTTCAAGTTTAAATAAAGAAGAATCAAGAGTTCAAGAAGTTACTAAATCATGGTTTCAGAAGGTTTCAATGTAAAATCCCCTTCTTTAGTGCTCAACTTCAAGGACAATTTACTTCATGATAAAAGTTCAATCTCATTTTCTTGTGAACATGAAACTTGTAGGGCATGCTCTAAAATTTATTTTGAGTACTAGAACTCATTCATTGGGTTTGTGGAGCTCAAGTTATGATTTCGTCAAGTTAGAGGTCTCAGATGAACTTATTTTTTGGTCAACAAAAGTCAACTCACTTCCAAGGCACGTTTGACCTAGAATCATGTTTCTCCTTAACTTTAGGTGAACATGAAAGTTTTTCCTCATGATCTTAGCTTTCTAAAAAGTTCTAGAAGTCCTTGATATCATTTGTGAAACTCAAGTTATGGACCTTACAAGGCAAGGGTATTTTGGGAAAGTTGCTCCTAGGGACCTCTTTTACATCATGAAACTCAAGGATTGTGTGAATTATGGATGGTTGTGAACATTTGGTGAGAATCTCAAGTGAAAAATAGACTTTAAAATTTGATTTCAATTGAATACATTATAGGCCATTTTCATGTCTTATTTTGATTCAATTCTCTTCATGGCACACTAATAAGTAAAATGCACAAATTGGTTTGGCACATCGGTGAGAAAAACACGTGAAATTCCAACTTACTTCACAAAGAAGTTTCACTTTGAAACTTACTAATTAGATCACATACAAAGCCCAAGTCCATTCCAATGTGAAGTTCAACTCACCAGCTGCAAAACCAAGTGATTCCCATGAGTGTATGCAAGGATATTCACGTGTGCATGAGTGGCTTCCATTTTGGGCATTTTTTCAAATTCATCCAAATAAGGCTTCATGGGCCTTCCAATTGATCAGATATCCAACATATATAAGTTTAAAACGAGCTTTGAGTTCTCAGAAGGGAAAATTGAGCTTGGAGAGAGTAATTTCAGTTTTCAAATTCTCAAAGAAATTTCAAAATCGTGTCTCACATTTCTGCGCAAATCAACTCCAATTGAAGAGCAATTCACCTTCCTTGTGCAATTTGGAGTGGATCTGGATGATTGGAAGCAAGCTTGCAAGCATCTGAAGCACCAACAGAATGTCTCCATTCAGTAAGCTTCTTCTCCATAATTCTCTCATTCTAGGTCATGATCTAGGTTCATATTGGTTGCATCTGAAGCCCTACCTTGTGTAGGCCATGTTTGATCCATTATTGCTCGTGTTTGCTTAAGTTTTCAGATGTGTATCTTGAATTTCATTCGTTCGATTCTCTCAATTTATGCGTGTTTAGGATGAATGGATCTTGGATTTGAGACCTACGTGACTTCAGCTTTAATTTGGTACCATTTTTGTGAAGTTTAGTTGAGATTGGATGACCTGAACTCTGGCCATCTCGCCAGAGAAGACGTCCGGAGCTAGGGCTCCGGTGTCTGGTCTTTAAACCCTCAGATCTGACGTGTATTTTCTTGGACTTATTGACCATGCGTGTGTGCTGTTTCCATTGGCTTGACTTGGTGATTTAAAGTGTTGACTCCACGCTGGATTAATGAAACGCTACGTTTCATTAATCTGGCTGAGGTTGGTTTGGATATGGGCCCAGAGTGCTATTGCCACCCCCAGGTTTATGAGCCCAAATGCGTTTCAACTGAGTTCCTATGTTTCTGGAATTGCTTTTACACCTCCCTTGCATTTATGTTTTATTTCTTTTTATTTTATTTTCTGTTTTGCTTTTTAATTATTAAAAATACTTCCAAATATCAGAAAATTCAACAAAACATATTTTCAGACACTTTAAAGTCTTAATTAATTTTTCATAATTTTTAATTTTGATTTTCTTTTATTTTTCAATTTAATTTGAATTTTATGATTGGAAGTGTCTTTAATATGGTTCTTCTTTGTTCATGCTTGTTTGATGGACCATTTGCAATCACCTATGAGCAAGGCTTCCTATCCATTTTGATGATGGATTGAGATGCCTTTGAGGCTGATTTTGGTCAAGGTTTGACCTATTTTTATTTTACTTTGTGTTGCTTTTGTTTGACGCTCGATAAATATCCTTCAAGGTGGGGCACCCTAGTTGATCAATTCATTTGGTGATGCCTTGATTGGAATTTGGTTTGGTTGTTTTGGCCTTTGGTTTCCAACTTGTTTAGGTGCTTTGTGCATTTTATTTGAGATTTATTGAACAATTCTTCTATTTTTGGTGAACCTTGCAAGTCAAGTCATCCTAGTTGAAGTTCATATAAACTAGTTGACCTAGTTCCTTTGGGAAATGACCTTTGTGGATCCCATATGCATCCTATGCCTCGTGAATCAAATTCTTGACATGTTTAGGATGCTGGTTTCAATTTTATAGGTCAAACATTTGATTGGTTTGTGTTGCAAGTTACTTTTATTTAGGGCTTTCCATTTGCATTTGAATGTTGAAAGTGTTTTGAATTTTGGTTCTTTACCTTGCCCTACTTTGTAACTTGTCTTGGCTTTGTTTCTTCTTTGGTTTGTGAACCTTCTTCTCTTATTCTCACTTCTGTCCCTTGGACTTTAGAACTCATTCAAGGTGATTTGGTACTCTTTGTTTGTACTTTGAGTTTGCCTTGAATGAGATGTCATTTTGAGAACTTGTTTGTGCTTTCTTTTTGCATGATCAATGTGATGCTTTTGGTTGAGATTATTCTTATGTTGCTTACTGCCCAAGCCTATTCTCACATCCTCATTTTGATCATGCCTTCTTCTTTTGCTTATTTGTTTGCCTTTTGGTTTGGTGATTGATGTTTGAATGGTTGTAGGAGTTGTAACTTCTCCCATTTCATCTCACTTTTTCTTGGACTTATTTAAGTTCTTTTGCTTGCATTCCTCTTTTGTTTTGCATTCCTTTGTTTGTTTTCAAGAGGTTGAGATGTGCTTGTGGTGGTTGCTGCCCCACACTTTTTTCCTCCCTCTTTTCTTTGTGTTTCATTTCATGTTTGCATCCCTTTCTCCCTTTTCATTTGTGATTGATTTATCTTATGTTTACTTGGTTTTCTTTGCCATGATCCCTTAGGATTCCTAGTCCCATTTGTTTAAGGTGAGAGTAGGAGAGACATTAAGTGTTCAATCCAAGCATGATAACATTATGATAATCTTTTCCCTTTTCAATCTCAATATTAGGATCACATTGCATGATAACATTAGGGTTGAGTTAGTTTCCCCTTAGTTGTGTCTTCTCTCTTCTCATCTCAAAACTTCTTTAAAAGATGTAATAAAGGATAATGAGTGTTGTACGCTACGAACCTTAAGAATTTGGGAAATAATGATTGGGGGGCCTCCTCTCAATAGTCTAGAGTGTTTAGTGTATGCCCTTTGGGCGATATGCGACGCATTCGCTCCTAAGTCATAGTCTTTAGTGCAACATGAATTACAAACGCAATTCAATTCACTTCTTCTTCATAAAAGACTCAAAAACAAACATCAAACTTTTTTATCCCTCGGGATTAATTCAAAACCATTTTCAAAGAGACTGTTGTTAACTCTTGGTTCTACCGCAAACAGGTAACGCCCAAGTCTCCAATGGTCGAACAACAATACACCTAACTGCTAGAACAAATGTTTAACCCTACTCAGTTAAAACACTTGAACCAACCTGTAGTTGTGTCAACCTGAACTACGTTTTCTCTGATTTCTCGTACCAGACAAGGATACGTAGGCACAAGACGACGATGTCTAGGCGAGCAACCTTCCCCACCTTCACCCGTAGTTTTCCAAACTACGTTGACTCTGCCTTTCCCATTGCACGAGGGAGTACGTAGGCATAGAGGGCGATGCTCTATCGAGTCTCTTTTCTTTCCTTTTGTCCTTGTGGCCTGTAGCTTAGATAGATTAACACCCTTTAGATAGATAACAAGCATGGATCTCGTCGAGTACGACGGACGTGAGGGGTGCTCATACCTTTCCCTTGCGTAACCGAATCCCGAACCCAAGATTTGGTTGTGATGACCCGTCTTTTCCCTTTTTCGTAGGTTTTCTCTCATCGTTTCTTTTCCCTTTCTTTCATTCGCAGGATACAAAGATAATGATGGATGGCCCATGAAGCGAAGCACCATTGAAGGCTCATATTGATAAAACTTGTGGTATTAACATCAAGAATAATATAGTTTTGAAGCAAAGTATATTGGTTATCTGGACTTGAACGCGTTCTCTGAACAAATCGGCCTGGATTTGTGAACTTTGATTTGTACGCTTTTATGACATAGTTTGTACCTTTGCAACGTCCTCTCTAATCTCCATGTCCCAATGTCACCATGTACTAAAAATGATCTTGTAACAGGATTAGAGCCACATAGGGTTTCAAAACATGAACCTTGTAAATATTATTCTTAATGATTCACAGTTTTTTTCAAAACCTCTTGGCAATGGATTATTAAGTTGTTGCTGTTGATGAAGCTGAGACAGTTGCTAATGGCTTAGGTTTGTAAGATTTTGCTGCAGTTGAGCAGATGTAGCCTACTACCGCCGCCTCTGAGGTCGTTGAAGACGTGATGAGGAGGCAGGGCCAGGCATTGCCGGTACTTTGCTGGACAGATTCCTGCAGTTGCAACTTGTTGTCTATAGTTCTCATGTATTGTCTGGATTTTAGAATGGATCGTATATCACTTACAAATAGATACAAAACATGGCTTTGCATTGCTTCAAAATGACCTCAAAGTATGGCCTGAAAATTAATTGCTTACGTCCTTATAATACCTTGCAAAACAAATCACATCTCAACCTACCTTGGAACATTATTTGATTAATCGTGGCCTCATCACTTCTTAAGATAAATGGTTCACATTGTACTCTAAAACAACACTTCATTTCTTGAAACTAAACCATATTATAATCTAAAACAAAATTTCATGTATTTGAAAGTAAGCCAAAGTTTGCACCAATTGGTTCAATCTTGAATTTATAATAAAGTTTGAACTTAATTTAACAACGGCTTGAAACAAAGACAACTTAGTTAGTAATGACCTCAATTCTTTTTGGATGATTTTTGTACGAATGAATTGGCATAATGGGTTTGAAAAGCAAATGGGATTTTCATTCATTTTTCTTGTAATGGACTTTGATATATGATATGGGATTTTCATATGAGTAATGATCTTGAGATTAATTGTGAACACGTCTAAATTATCAAACAATCTTGGATAACCCTTTTCATCATTTGTGATTTCTTCCAAACTCGCGATGTATAGAAACCTTGAATCATTTCTAGACAATTGATCAATTTATGAAAAACACTGAAGCTATGATTCCGCCTTAAATCGATCCTGTACTGTCGCTACTGCGAAAATCGGCGCCGGCTGAACAGAAGAGTCGCCACCGCGTGTTATTTATCCCAAAGAGGGGAAAGGAAACGCTCGAGGTAAACCTACCGAAAAACGGGGAAAGAAATGGTCATCGCAACCAAATCCTGGATTCGGGAGTCGGTTACGCAAGGGGAAGGTATTAGCACCCCTCACGTCCGTCGTACTCGACGGGATCCACGCTTGTTTTCTGGTACGGATTGTTATTCTATCTATTCTACAGGTCTGGGGTTGAAAGAAAATAAAATGACTCGGCAAAGTATCGCACTTTATGCCTACGTATTCCCGTCTGGAACGAGAAATCAGAGTCAACGTAGTTCGCCTACCTACGGGAAAGGAGGGGAAGGTTTCTCGCTAGGATATCGCATCCTATGCCTACGTACTTTCATACAGCATGAAAGATCAGAGCAAACGTAGTTCGGGCCACGTACAACACAAGTCTGTCTTGATTATTTTTATCTCCTTCTGAAAAAAGGTTTTTTTTTCTGATTACTGGTTATCTCCTTCTGAAAAAAGGGTTTTTCGGATTACTGGCCCAAGATGACAAAAATGACGTTTTGATGAGTTCACATTCTTTTACGGAAGAAGTGTCTTTTATTGTGTTTGAAATCTTATTGTGTTTTTCTGTTTGTTTTGAGAAAGAAGATACAGCACTCTAACCTATGGTTGCAAAGGGAATCACACTAACCTAATGTTATCATGCATGGGTTAAGACCTAGTGTCTATCATGCTCCTCTCTTGCGCAGAGAGAAACAGAGATCCTAAGGGATAAACAGAAACAGAAACAAAAGCAAATAATAAAACAGTAAAATATGCATGGATGCAACAATACAAGCGAGGCAAAGGAGTCCCACTCAACCTTGAACCTAGAAAAAAACAGGCAAAAGCGAACAAAATTCGCTTTCAACCTAACAGATTAATCAGCAAGCAATACAATCAGAGAAATTCAAACACATCAAGAATTATAAACAACAAAAATAAACAGCAAAAAGCAATCTTCATCAACATCTGTCTTCAAGTCATCTTCAACCATCTACAAGCTTCAAGCAAGCATCAGTCTTCATCTTCACAGCCTTCAAGCAAGGTCTCTATCTTCAATCTTTCAGGGCTTTTCTTCAAGTCTCACTTTCCAAGATGAGTAGCAATTAACAGGATGTATTGGATGTTACGCAGTCAATTGCCTACCAAGGGTGGCCTACTGACTATTAACATGATACAGACAGTTTTCTCTCAAAAGTTCTATCTTTTAAATACATTCACTAATCCTTCCAAAGGAAGGAGGTGGGTATTTAAAAGAGACTTTGAATCATAGAGAAAGAATGGAGGCAAACAAGACCTTCCATGTTTATGAAGCAAGTTTTCTACTCTAAAGCTCTACCTAACTCCTAGATCCTATAACCTCATCAGCTGCCAGCAAGATATACTCTTCATCCACTCTTGAAATGGGTCTTCATTCCTTTTGTCTTCAATGGGCTACATCAACAAAGTCTTCAGCTCAAACCCAAACCCCAAGCAAGCCCAATACCCCACACAATCAAACAATAACCCTAGAAAGGGCACACCATACAATCAATCAATTCAAAAATCAACCAAAAAAAGTATATTATTATATTAATTCCTAATATAAATGCTATGGGACCCTACATAACTACCCTTAAGTCCCATATATTCCCCATAGACTAAATTTCCCTAAAAAACCTAAATCTACAATTGTTATTGACCTATATTAAAGTTTTAATCAAATTCTACACTACTTAGAACTACCTAATTAAAACTACCCTAAACATTATCACAAAATTATGAAATTAATTCAGGGGGACCCTAAACCATTCATCTAATTATCCTAAAAAAATTGAATCAAAAATCCTAAGGGAACTATCCTAATTAAATTCTACAAGTTAGCATACCAACTAAAAGAATTAAAAAAGCTATTAAAAGTAAAAATGCACAAAAAAATATAAAACTGAAATAAAATGGCTATTTTATGATTTTATATTTTTCTAGACAGAAAATAGAAAATGGGAAAAAAAGTTTCATTAAAAAATATGCATTTTTCATTTTATTATGAATTTTGGAAGTTTAAAGAAATTTGGAGAAGAAAATAATATGGAATTAATGCATGGGGTGCAAGAAGTAGTAATATCCAATTGATATCATGATGGGCTTGGAAATGGGGGGTGGGGAGAGCAATTCGTGCTAAGCCCATTGCTGGTTCATTAATCCATTTTCGTGAATGAATCCTGGCCATCCGATCGGCCTCCCGGTCAACAAGTCTTGGCGAAATCGTGCGGTGCATATATCATCTTCCTCCTTTGGATGCTAGGGTTTAGAAACTCCATGAAAGAAACTTCCCATGCATGGAACTTTATCCTCCTTGTTCTCTCTCAATACTCCACCATTTAACACGATTCAAGAACCAAATTTGTCTAGAATTTTATGTAGAATACAACCATGCCTTTGGATTTCGTTGAAACTAACTACATCATGCAAACCGAACCACACAACTCCATGGATCCAAACTTTTTTCAATTTTCGACCATCATAAAACTCAACAATCTTTGTATATAATTAATCCTCATGTTATGCTCATCATCCTAAGCTATAGCACACGAAATAATACTCTTTATCCCATGAGTTCTTGACCATTAAAGAATCGTGTCCAATTTTCAATCTTCACCAATGGCTCTATAACTTCCCATGATTAATCACCTAATGGTCACTAATGGTTTTCCAACAAGAACTAATCCTAGCCATGCCTAAAGTGAGGGGTAAGAACAGTTTTGCATACCTTGACTCTTGCAATGGTGGATGTTGAAAGGCTTCGAATCAATCCTTGTAGATCTTCACAAATGGTCCCTAGGTGATGAATAACACTCTCCTTGCACAAGATTTGATGGAGATGACTTGTATCTTCAGATTCAATCCTTTTTGCTCTCTTGCAACTTCATTTGAAAAGCTCCAATTCTTCAACAATGGTGGCTCACTCCAGCATGAACATGTTCAGGGGCGTTTATGGAGATGATTTGTGTGAAAATATGAAAGGGTAATGAAGAGAAAAGTGGAGTTTCAATACAATTTGCAAAATGGAAAGTTTTGGTTCAAACTCTTTTTTCTACCACCATTAACATCAACCATCACCAACCTCTCACCAATGGAGATTGTAATCAATATATAGAGATGTTTAGAAAGATCTAGAACCTCTTAGAATCATCTAGATCACTCTAGTAGGAACTTGAAGTTTCATGACTTGATATTTTGCATTTCACTTCCCACCACATGAGATATCATGACAAAATCCTTACAACTTGAGTAATTCACTTGATTTTCTCCTTAAGTGGTATTTTGGACAAGATACAAAGCTTAAACACCTTGTTTATGAAGCTTTTCTTTGTTTTGGTTTGGTACGCCATTATGCAAGTAAGACTTTTACAAAGCAACCCCAAGATTTAAGCCTCAAATCAAAATTGTGGTTGAACCAATGTTCTTAAAATGCCCTTGGGAGTCAAAATGACCTATCATATGCCATGGTTTGGATCTGGAACTTGGATTTTAGGATTTTCCATTTCACTTGAATTAACTTATGTCCCATTTTTAGGCTATTTTTATCACTTTTTTTATGAGCCTTTCCAACATCTCATGACCACCCTACTAGCCTTAAAACATCATTATAAGCAACTTTAATGCTGAAGGTTTTTCCATTTGAAGCTTGGAAGTAGGAGATATGGCCATATGCTTGAAATGACCTATAATGTCCAAATGACCAAAATGCCCTTGTCTTGCCAAAGTCATAAGTAGAGTTCCACAAATCAGATGAAGGCATACTATACCTTTCTAGAAATCTAAGATCATGAGGAACAACTTTAATGTTGGCTAGAAATCCATTTGAGAGCTCCTTGAGGGGTAAAAGTTGCTTGGAAGGCAAGTAACTTTCACAGACAAATTTCAGATGCCTCTGATGACCTGTAACTTGCAAGAACCACAACTTGAGTTCTATAAATCTCCTTGATGTCTTCCACCACTCAAATTAAAAAGGTATTAAGATCCTATACAAGTTTCATGTTGTCCAAGGATCCATTTGAGACTTGAATTTTGAATTATCTTGCTTGGAAGTTTGACCTAAATCAGGGGATTTTACACAGAAACCCTAATTTAGAAACCTCTCTTCTTCTTGATTTCTCTTGATTCCTCCTTGGCACAACGCCACATCCATATCTACATGTCAAATGAGGCATCTCACATCTTTCAAACAGGCCTTGATGCCCTTCAAACAAGCATTTGACCTAGAGTTGACCTAGGGTTGACCCAGATGAAACCCTAGTTGACTGTCTTCAACTGCAGCTCTTGTAATCACATCAATGACTTGCCTCACTTTCAAAATGACCCTCTAGGTCTTCCATGATGTCTATATACCCTCCATGACCTCAATTCCTTGCTCACAACTTCTTTGATGATCTTCAAATACCCTCAAGATAGGAGATAGATCCACTGCTTGGTCCACTGACTTCTTAGATTTCAATTTCTTTCTGATGACTTGGCTAGGCTTGAATTTGAATAAGAACCTCTTGATAGGCTCATAGAGATAAGAATTGCATTTGGTCCCTTGTTGGATGGCTTGCCCATGCTATGCTATGCAGATGAATTAATTATGTACATGACCTAATATGCAAATGCTAAAGCTATGAAACATAAACCAAGTGAAGTAGGTTGAGCAAATTTTAGGGTGCAACAGCTGCCCCTATTCAAGCGACTTGGACCCGACTGGGTGAAACGCCCGGAGCCTTCAGACATTCGAGGTACAAGACGATTTAATACTAAGAACCCGGAAATTTGCCAACCGCAGAAATAAACTGCACCACTGTTTGGGGAACGATATCCACCAACTGAATCTGGTTGTTACGGCAACAACTGATCCGACGTCTGATAATTCTGATTTCAACTTCAACCACCTATGTAACGCCACAGGTACTGAACACTTTTCGCAAAACACCTCTGTCCACAACTGGACTAACCTTATCAACACAAAAAGAGAGACAAATTCGTCAACACGAATAGAGATTCTGTCGTCACAGGAGTAACTTTGTCCACCTCTGGACCCAAATTTCGCCAAATCACGAATAAACACAAATTTGTCCACGTCAGGACTCACATCACGGAAAAATTCTGGCGCTTTCGCTGGGGAAACATTTCTGTCTAATCACAGGAAACTCCATCCGTCTATCCATACGGGCAAACCATCTGTCTAAACACAGGAAACTCCATCTGCCTATCCATACGGGAAAATCATCTGCCTAAACACAAGAAACTTCATCCGCCTATCCATACGGGAAAATCATCTGCCTAAACACAGGAAACTTCATCCGCCTATCCATACGGGAAAATCATCTGCCTAAACACAGGAAATTTCATCCGCCTATCCATACGGGAAAATCATCTGCCTAAACCCAGGAAACTTCATCCGCCTATTCATACGGGAACATCATCTGGCGACACACAAGAAATTTCATCTGCCTATCCATACGGGAAAATCATCTGCCTAAACACAGGAAACTTCATCCGCCTATCCATACGGGAAAATCATCTGCCTAAACACAGGAAATTTCATCCGCCTATCCATACGGTAAAATCATCTGCCTAAACACAGGAAACTTCATCCGCCTATCCATACGGGAAAATCATCTGGCGACACACAGGAAATTTCATCCGCCTATCCATACGGGAAAATCATCTGGCGAAACACAAGAAACTTCATCCGCCTATCCATATGGGAAAATCATCTGCCTAAACACAGGAAACTTCATCCGCCTATCCATACGGGAAAATCATCTGGCGACACACAGGAAATTTCATCCGCCTATCCATACGGGAAAATCATCTGCCTAAACACAGGAAACTTCATCCGCCTATCCATACGGGAAAATCATCTGCCTAAACATAGGAAATTTCATCCGCCTATCCATACGGGAAAATCATCTGCCTAAACACAGGAAACTTCATCCGCCTATCCATACGGGAAAATCATCTGGCGACACACAGGAAATTTCATCCGCCTATCCATACGGGAAAATCATCTGGCGAAACACAGGAAACTTCATCCGCCTATCCATACGAGAAAATCATCTGCCTAAACACAGGAAACTTTATCCGCCTATCCATACGGGAAAATCATCTGCCTAAACACAGGAAACTTCATCCGCCTATTCATACGGGAACATCATCTGCCTAAACATAGGAAACTTCATCCGTCTATCCATACGGGCAAACCATCTGTCTAAACACAGGAAACTCCATCCGCCTATCCATACGGGAAAATCATCTGCCTAAACACAGGAAACTTCATCCGCCTATTCATACGGGAACATCATCTGCCTAAACACAGGAAACTTCATCCGCCTATTCATACGGGAACACTCTGATACAACTTTTCTGCCTACCTTTGCAGCAGCTAGCTCCATCAATCACATGGGTAACACAATATGAGTCTAGTCTTCCAATCTTCAGTGCTGACATGGCAGCAAATCTGAGAAGGACTCTACTGGGGATTTTCTGAATCCACACTGCCAGACACCTATTTTAACATAGGCGGCAACTTCCAAAAATCGATTCACGAAATCTTTTGATAACGACCGAACAACAACCTTGAAGAAATACTCCGCTGGAGGGGTAAGAGAAACTTAACCAAGCAGCTCTGTGGGGAATAAGGCCAAAACTGACATTATCATTGAATGTCTCATGCCGAGATCTTGAATGTTTGGTAATTAATTTGAGCAAGAGCTCCCTCCACCTGCAAGGGCAACAACACTTGAAAACAAACGGTTAACCAACCTGGTTTATGTTTCAGAATGCATATGTTTGACAATGGCGTAATGCTCCATTCGACAAGGAAATGCTACGCGTTTTGTTCGGTAGATGCAAATATGACACTATATGCCAATGCCAATGCAAGCTCGAACTGCTGGGATACAGAAAACTGCTTCAGCAAAATAAATGCTGAAGATAATGCCGACTCCGCTGGGGGTAACCAGGTGCCACAGAATTATTCCAGCAAAATAAATGCTGGAAGAGTGAAGCCCGCTTCGCTGAGGAATAGCTGAATGCGCCAATCATGATTGGACTTCTGCTGGGGAGTGAACGAGTATTCCGACAAAATAAATGCCAGGACATACAACCAACTCTGCCGGGAAGAGTTTTAATCTTCGAGTTCCACTGGGAGGAAAGAAAACACTTGCTGAAAAGAGAGAACTCCGCTGGGGACGAAACGACTCTCTTGGGGAAAATCAACTGACTCCGCTGGGGGAGAGTAAATGACCCTACTGGGAAGGGTAGACTGTCTGAGTACAGCTCACAAGTTGGAAATATTAATCTTCTGAGGCTAAACCACTCTGCTCGGGATGGGGGATCCTTTTGGGGGACACCACACTGTCTGAATACAGCCTTCGATCTGGGAATCGTCAATTCTGCTGAGAGTAAACAACTTTGCTGGAGAATGTCCTTCGGCTAAGCTGCGACTAGCTGGGGAATTCGATCCTTCTTTAGTAAGGAACAATGTTATCTTGGAAGCGTGACCTGCGTGGGGATTCACTTCACATAACGATCAAGTCTTTTCGTTACGAGCTTCTGGTTAGGACTCTTCGATCTCTGTACCCTGACGGTTAGATCTGAACTGTTTCTGTACGTCAAACCCCAAAAGAATGTCCTAACAACATCTTTTGTTTTTAGGGTGTTCTGCCCCGGTCTTGCGATAATCTTTTGCCCCTGATCGACTGATTCGTGGAGCAGTGCCCATAGCCGCGAGAGATTTGCCAAATCTCGACCTAATTGCCCCAGATGAACTACTTTTCGAATGTACGACTTTACTGGGGATAACCGAACGCGCCAAGTAGGTCGGGGCTTTTGTACATTCGTGATAGGTCATACACTCCTGATGCTGGACAATACCCTGTCCGAATTCACGACTTCTAGTAGAAGGGTCAATGGAGGGCAGCACGACTTCCCGATATTTGTCTCAAACTTGAAGATCGGCTGAATCTGCTCAAGTAGCTCTGAGTAACTCTGATGACACTGAGAAGAATAATTCTTTCGCCTCTGTTATGCCCTGGCCTGCAGGAGCCTCTGTGGGATAGTCTGAAAATCTGTACCCTGATGGTTTGATAGCATTCTGAACTTCCGCGAGATACTTCGAATCGAACGTCTCTCGAATAAAGACATGCCCCTGTCTGCAATGACTTTGCCTTAATCTGGTTCTTGGAACAACCCACTCTGAACCGAAAGCACCTTGCTACAATACAACCTTGCGATGGCTTACCCCGGTGTTTGCACGACAAAAGGATTCCCTCAATTCAACAACTATCAACATAGTGACTTGCCCCTGAACAAGCGTTGAGCGACTCAACCTGCCCTGATCAAACATATCATTCTGGATAGCTGCCCCTGATTGGCTCTCGAGAAGATTCGCTTCTGATCAACAGCTTCTCAATTAAGCTGCCCCATAATCGACCGATGCTTCGGGACTTTTCCTCAGACTAATTGATTCCGAACTCACTGGAAGTCAATGCCCCAGATTTACAGGGTTTCACAACATTCACCATTCTGATCCAGACTGCTGAATTATTCAGTCCTGTTCGATTATTCCTTGTTGGAATTTCTTTCCTGTCAACTACTAACTTGCAAGTAAAATTGTTCAATCCCGAATGGTAATTTTAATGCAGTGTTCATGCAAATTTTGAAAAAATTTGTGTTGTCACTAATTTACATATCATGATTGTGAGTGACGAATGAACCAAAGTTCAAACGTAGTGCTTACGTGGTCATTGAAAAATGCTACAAGGATATGATTAGCAAATCAAGAAGGAGTCGGGTTACTCAACCTTATCGTAATGCGCTTTCAGAATAAACCCTACCTCAATTAGGTCTTTTAAGGGTTGTATCGTGGTCGGGTTCACGGTTCGTGAAACAAAGGATATTTGGCTCAAATTATGTTTTGTATCCACCCCTTCTACGTGATGATCTCCGATCCTAAAGTTCAGTTAACCTGGCTCGAGCGCTCGCCTCTCCGAGAGGTATGTTGAATGGTGAGAACCATCGTTAAGGAAAACTCACAAGGTTTTCGGAGTGACAGTTACCCCTTTTTCGTTTTCGGTGTCTGTATACACGACTTTGTGACTTGTTCGGGGATTTTTCTTTTTATATCCCCTTTTTTTTTTGTTCTTTTGATTCCCTAATTTTTGCCTGGACTGACTCCTTTTGAGTTCTTTTCGATTTTTCTTTTGAAGTCCAGCGGGGATGCCCTAATTTTTGCCTAAGTATTAGCTTTCCAGCTTTTTTTTCTTTTTACTTAGCGGGCTCTCTTATATTTTTTTTTCTTGGAACACAGTCGTGTGACACTGATTGTCTTAGTTGCTTCGAAAAGATGGTAACTGTCTCGCTCCTAGTTGGTGAGGTTTAACCATGGTGGTTGGCGAGATGCAACCTCTTGAGAGGTATAGACTGATTGGTCCTTGAAAGGCAACACTCCTCTGTAAGACTTGAACACTCGGTCAAGCTAAATGACAACTACCCTGCCCTGGGTTAAGATGTGAGGGTTTAAAAGTCCGAAAAACTTCTACTTCTTGGCTCGAAGTGGTTAACAAGGGACTAACTCCTTATATCTCCAGTGTTTAGGGGATTTGAAACAATGCCTTGTACGTCATAGGCAAGGTTTTATCAGAAAGCATACGATCATTGGTTATGAGTATTCAGTTTCGTCATCCTCCCTCCAATCTTTGCTAATCACAGTGATAAAGTGGAGTAAATAAAATGCAAGTGTCAATGCAATGCAATAAATGAGCGACAGCGACATGATTAATTCAGAAAAATGCATAGTCACTTTATTAACATTACCATTCGAAACATACAATGTTTAACAACAAGTAGTAATTAACAGAAAAGAAACTACAAATGCAAATGATAAAAAGTCCGAGGACTGCCAATGCTGAGGGTGCCTGCCTGTCTGGACCACTGGCTTTTTGAAAAGGACCCTCTGAATCTATGAGCTTAGACAGGTGAGAGGTTGGCATGAACAAACAAAACTCCTTCTGGAAAGGAAATGCACCCTTTGTCGATCAACTGCTGCACTTTCGCCTGAAAAGCTTTGCAATCTTCGGTTGAATGCCCCGGAGATCCACCATGGTAACCACACTGAGCATGGGGATTGTACCCTGGAGGGTAAGGCTCTGGCACGGGCTTAAGAGCTTTAGGTTCCACCAAAGAACTCTAGATCAAAGATGGTAGCAGCTGGCTATACGGCATAGGCACTGGGTGAGAAGGAGCTTTCCTTCGTTCCAAATTGTTGCGAGGTCGATTCTGATTCTAACGCTGATTCTGATAACCTCGGCCGCGAGTTCGCTGATTAGCATGAGGAGCGACATAAAGTTCCTGATGGGATGCCCTAGGCACAATTGTCTGTCCAGAATAACAAGACACAGAAGATACTGACCGCTGAGAAGACGGAGACCCAACAGATTTTACTGATTCGACTTGAGGATACCCCACATCATTCATGATTGCACTGACCACAATTCCTTCTTCAGTTTGAAAGCTATAGAAAGATTCTGTTTCGCTAGCCTGACCGCTTGAAACATTCTGGATTCTTCCACCATACTCGATGCGCTCTCCTGCCTTTACCAATTCAGAGAAATTTGGTGCAACTCCAAGCATTCTTTCGAAGCACGGGCTCTGCAAGGAGTTTACGAACATGCCTTTCAACTCTCGGTCTTGAAGCGGTGGTTGCACTCTAGCAGCAAATTCTCTCCATCTCTGAACATACTTCCTGAAAGGTTCATTGTTCCCTTGAGACAATTCTTGCAGCTGCATGCGACTAGGAGCTTCATCAAGATTGTAGTCATACTGCTTCAGGAAAGCATCGGCTAAATCCGCCCATGATCGAATGTGATCACTCTCTAACTGCATATACCAACTCAGAGATGCCCCAGTCAGACTATCTTGAAAGCAGTGAATCATCAGCTTGTCGTTATGCACGAACGAAGTCATTCTCCGGCAGAACATAACCAAATGTAGCTTCGGACAGCTATCCCCTTTGTATTTCTCGAAATTGGGCACTTTGAACTTTGGAGGCAATACAAGACTTGGCACCAAACACATGCTTGCAGCATTTAGATCAATAGTATTCTTATTCACCAGGGCAGCAATCTGATCTTCCAACGTATGAAGTCTTCTCATATACTCCTCAACAGTCAATGGGTTCTGAATATCAACCTGCGGAACAACTCTCGGAGGTGGCAAAATCCTTGGAGAATCTGGCGTAGAGAAAATGAAATTGTGATACTCGGCGTCATTGAAAGAATATGGACCACTGACAGGGGTTTGCGCTGGCTGGGCAACATTGCTCATCTGAGCTCTTTGACCATTGTTTCCTCCTCCATTTATAGCTGTTATGGCTTCCATGAACTGACTCAACTGGTGCTTCAACAGTTCAAACTCCGCCCGAGTAACAACCAAGTTCTGCTCTCCTGAAGCCATGATCTATCCCAATACTAACTCAAGTCCAATGCGAATGTCGGGAAATCAACTGATGAAGCGGACAAAAACGGGTAAGCTCCCTGTTTCGGATGAGGATGAATATGCAAAATGAAATGCAAATGCAAACAGTCATGCAAAAATGCAAAATGCACACACAAGGGACCAAGTGCCCCTGGCTGAGAAGAATCCACCGCACTGGTCTTAGTCAGACCCATAACACTGCTCGAACCTGGTGTCAGCAAATCAAAACGGTACTCGAACCTGGCCTCAAACAGACCTCATAATGCTGTCTTCAAATATCATTGAATCTCAATCAAGAAAACCGGTAATTTGGAGGTCAAGTTACCTGCATGCCCAAACCCCTCTCACAGGTAGGTGTCCTAATAACTGACACAAGGTATGGCATCCTATGCGGTCGTCAGCGTCACAGACTTTCAGGGTTGATGATATGATTCCCAGAAGGAGTGGCATCATCAAATCCTGAAGAGGCCTCACTTAGCCAACTTCCAAATGATCGGTTCCCAGAGTCGACAATCCAACTAACCAACAACCCCTTCGACCCAAAGGGTAGAAAAAGAAGTCAACCAGAAGAACCTCGTCCGAGTGTAGATTTTGTGGGACACTAATGCAAGCAAAGCCGGCACGCGCCCACTACTTTCTACTCTAATTCTAAG
Source organism: Lathyrus sativus (assembly GCA_963859935.3). Taxonomy (NCBI): domain Eukaryota; kingdom Viridiplantae; phylum Streptophyta; class Magnoliopsida; order Fabales; family Fabaceae; genus Lathyrus; species Lathyrus sativus. The sequence goes on from OZ012741.1 coordinate 245,326,681, forward strand.
TGCACTCAAGCCCAGGTCCGGCTTATCTCTCAATCATGGAACACCCGTCACACCCCAATACAACAATAATAACAATAATATAATGCTGAAAGTAAATGACAGAAAAAGTAAATCCATACCAAATCCTCGACGGGAAAACAAGCGTTAGGATTGACTCGCTTAAGGGACGTTGGATCCCAAATGCATAAGGAACTATCGCGGTCCTTAGCAGCCAGGGGACGTTGGTTCCCCAGCAGAGTCGCCAGCTGTCGCTACTGCGAAAATCGGCGCCGGCTGAACAGAAGAGTCGCCACCGTGTGTTATTTATCCCAAAGAGGGGAAAGGAAACGCTCGAGGTAAACCTACCGCAAAACGGGGAAAGGAATGGTCATCGCAACCAAATCCTGGATTCGGGAGTCGGTTACGCAAGGGGAAGGTATTAGCACCCCTCACGTCCGTCGTACTCGACGGGATCCACGCTTGTTTTCTGGTACGGATTGTTATTCTATCTATTCTACAGGTCTGGGGTTGAAAGAAAATAAAATGACTCGGCAAAGTATCGCACTTTATGCCTACGTATTCCCGTCTGGAATGAGAAATCATAGTCAACGTAGTTCGCCTACCTACGGGAAAGGAGGGGAAGGTTGCTCGCTAGGATATCGCATCCTATGCCTACGTACTTTCATACAGCATGAAAGATCAGAGCAAACGTAGTTCGGGCCACGTACGACACAAGTCTGTCTTGATTGTTTTTATCTTCTTCTGAAAAAGGGTTTTTTTCTGATTACTGGTTATCTCCTTCTGAAAAAAGGGTTTTTCGGATTACTGGCCCCAGATGACAAAAATGACGTTTTGATGAGTTCACATTCTTTTACGGAAGAAGTGTCTTTTATTGTGTTTGAAATCTTATTGTGTTTTTCTGTTTGTTTTGAGAAAGAAGATACAGCACTCTAACCTATGGTTGCAAAGGGAATCACACTAACCTAATGTTATCATGCATGGGTTAAGACCTAGTGTCTATCATGCTCCTCTCTTGCGCAGAGAGAAACAGAGATCCTAAGGGATAGACGGAAACAGAAACAAAAGCAAATAATAAAACAGTAAAATATGCATGGATGCAACAATACAAGCGAGGCAAGGGAGTCTCACTCAACCTCGAACCTAGAAAACAACAGGCAAAAGCGAACAAAATTCGCTTTCAACCTAACAGATTAATCAGCAAGCAATACAATCAGAGAAATTCAAACACATAAAGAATTATAAACAACAAAAATAAACAACAAAAAGCAATCTTCATCAACATCTGTCTTCAAGTCATCTTCAACCATCTACAAGCTTCAAGCAAGCATCAGTCTTCATCTTCACAGCCTTCAAGCAAGGTCTCTATCTTCAATCTTTCAGGGCTTTTCTTCAAGTCTCACTTTCCAAGATGAGTAGCAATTAACAGGATGCATTGGATGTTACGCAGTCAATTGCCTACCAAGGGTGGCCTACTGACTGTTAACATGATACAGACAGTTTTCTCTCAAAAGTTCTATCTTTTAAATACATTCACTAATCCTTCCAAAGGAAGGAGGTGGGTATTTAAAAGAGACTTTGAATCATAGAGAAATAATGGAGGCAAACAAGACCTTCCATGTTTATGAAGCAAGTTTTCTACTCTAGAGCTCTACCTAACTCCTAGATCCTATAACCTCATCAGCTGCCAGCAAGATATACTCTTCATCCACTCTTGAAATGGGTCTTCATTCCTTTTGTCTTCAATGGGCTACATCAACAAAGTCTTCAGCTCAAACCCAAACCCCAAGTAAGCCCAATACCCCACACAATCAAACAATAACCCTAGAAAGGGCACACCACACAATCAATCAATTCAAAAATCAACCAAAAAAAGTATATTATTCTATTAATTCCTAATATAAATGCTAGGGGACCCTACATAACTACCCTTAAGTCCCATATATTCCCCATAGACTAAATTGCCCTAAAAAACCTAAATCTACAATTGTTATTGACCTATATTAAAGTTTTAATCAAATTCTACACTACTTAGAACTACCTAATTAAAACTACCCTAAACATTATCACAAAATTATGAAATTAATTCAGGGGGACCCTAAACCATTCATCTAATTATCCTAAAAAAATTGAATAAAAAATCCTAAGGGAACTATCCTAATTAAATTCTACAAGTTAGCATACCAACTAAAAGAATTAAAAAAGCTATTAAAAGTAAAAATGCACAAAAAATATAAAACTGAAATAAAATGGCTATTTTATGATTTTATATTTTTCTAGACAGAAAATGGAAAATGGGAAAAAAAGTTTCATTAAAAAATATGCATTTTTTATTTTATTATGAATTTTGGAAGTTTAAAGAAATTTGGAGAAGAAAATAATATGGAATTAATGCATGGGGTGCAAGAAGTAGTAATATCCAATTGATATCATGATGGGCTTGGAAATGGGGGGTGGGGAGAGCAATTCGTGCTAAGCCCATTGCTGATTCATTAATCCATTTTCGTGAATGAATCCTGGCCATCCGATCGGCCTCCCGGTCAACAAGTCTTGGCGAAATCGTGCGGTGCATATATCATCTTCCTCCTTTGGATGCTAGGGTTTAGAAACTCCATGAAAGAAACTTCCCATGCATGGAACTTTATCCTCCTTGTTCTCTCTCAATAATCCACCATTTAACACGATTCAAGAACCAAATTTGTCTAGAATTTTATGTAGAATACAACCATGCCTTTGGATTTCGTTGAAACTAACTACATCATGCAAACCGAACCACACAACTCCATGGATCCAAACTTTCTTCAATTTTCGACCATCATAAAACTCAACAATCTTTGTATATAGTTAATCCTCATGTTATGCTCATCATCCTAAGCTATAGCACACGAAATAATACTCTCTATCCCATGAGTTCTTGACCATTAAAGAATCGTGTCCAATTTTTAATCTTCACCAATGGCTCTATAACTTCCCATGATTAATCACCTAATGGCCACTAATGGTTTTCCAACAAGAACTAATCCTAGCCATGCCTAAAGTGAGGGGTAAGAACAGTTTTGCATACCTTGCAATGGTGGATGTTGAAAGGCTTCGAATCAATCCTTGTAGATCTTCACAAATGGTCCCTAGGTGATGAATAACACTCTCCTTGCACAAGATTTGATGGAGATGGCTTGTATCTTCAGATTCAATCCTTTTTGCTCTCTTGAAACTTCATTCTAAAAGCTCCAATTCTTCAACAATGGTGGCTCACTCCAGCATGAACATGTTCAGGGGCGTTTATGGAGATGATTTGTGTGAAAATATGAAAGGGTAATGAAGAGAAAAGTGGAGTTTCAATACAATTTGCAAAATGGAAAGTTTTGGTTCAAACTCTTTTTTCTACCACCATTAACATCAACCATCACCAACCTCTCACCAATGGAGATTGTAATCAATATATAGAGATGTTTAGAAAGATCTAGAACCTCTTAGAATCATCTAGATCACTCTAGTAGGAACTTGAAGTTTCATGACTTGATATTTTGCATTTCACTTCCCACCACATGAGATATCATGACAAAATCCTTACAACTTGAGTAATTCACTTGATTTTCTCCTTAAGTGGTATTTTGGACAAGATACAAAGCTTAAACACCTTGTTTATGAACCTTTTCTTTGTTTTTGTTTGGTATGCCATTATGCAAGTAAGACTTTTATAAAGCAACCCCAAGATTTAAGCCACAAATCAAAATTGTGGCTGAACCAATGTTCTTAAAATGCCCTTGGGAGTCAAAATGACCTATCATATGCCATTGTTTGGATTTGGAACTTGGATTTTAGGATTTTCCATTTCACTTGAATTAACTTATGTCCCATTTTTAAGCTATTTTTATCACTTTTTTTTATGAGCCTTTCCAACATCTCATGACCACCCTACTAGCCTTAAAACATCATTCTAAGCAACTTTAATGCTGAAGGTTTTTCCATTTGAAGCTTGGAAGTAGGAGATATGGCCATATGCTTGAAATGACCTATAATGTCCAAATGACCAAAATGCCCTTGTCTTGCCAAAGTCATAAGTAGAGTTCCACAAATCAGATGAAGGCATACTATACCTTTCTAGAAAGATAAGATCATGAGGAACAACTTTAATGTTGGCCAGAAATCCATTTGAAAGCTCCTTGAGGGGTAAAAGTTGCTTGGAAGGCAAGTAACTTTCACAGACAAATTTCAGATGCCTCTGATGACCTGTAACTTGCAAGAACCATAACTTGAGTTCTATAAATCTCCTTGATGTCTTACACCACTAAAATTAAAGGTATTGAGATCCTCTACACGTTTCATGTTGGCCAAGGATCCATTTGAGACTTTCATTTTGAATTATCTTGCTTGGAAGTTTGACCTAAATCAGGGGATTTTACACAGAAACCCTAATTTAGAAACCTCTCTTCTTCTTGATTTCTCTTGATTCCTCCTTGGAAAAACGCCACATCCATATCTACATGTCAAATGAGGCATCTCACATCTTTCAAACAGGCCTTGATGCCCTTCAAACAAGCATTTGACCTAGGGTTGACCTAGGGTTGACCCAGATGAAACCCTAGTTGACTGTCTTCAACTGCAGCTCTTGTAATCACATCAATGACTTGCCTCACTTTCAAAATGACCCTCTAGGTCTTCCATGATGTCTATATACCCTCCATGACCTAAATTCCTTGCTCACAACTTCTTTGATGATCTTCAAATACTTTCAAGATAGGAGATAGATCCACTGCTTGGTCCACTGACTTCTTAGATTTCAATTTCTTTCTGATGACTTGGCTAGGCTTAAATTTGAATAAGAACCTCTTGATAGGCTCATAGAGATAAGAATTGCATTTGGTCCCTTGTTGGATGGCTTGCCCATGTTATGCTATGCAGATGAATTAATTATGTACATGACCTAATATGCAAATGCTAAAGCTATGAAACATAAACCAAGTGAAGTAGGTTGAGCAAATTTTAGGGTGCAACATGTACTAGAAATAAAACCTGACTTTTCCTCAGATTAACAAAAAAAGCACAAGAACCGCATAATCAAGACTTGGATATTCATAAAACCCTAACTGACCATGATCTGGTCTTTGGTGGTTTTCAATCACTTCATTCTTATCCTTGCATTCAAAATAACTCAAGATATTAACGAATTTTAGATTAATCAACCCTGACTTATTTGAATAGAAATTAGGTCCAAAACTCCTATTACTACAGATGCCTTTATGATGGGCTTCCAATAAGCATCTTTATTTAATTCACTTCCTCTTCTGATCCTCTAAGTCTAGACAACGAAGCAGAAGTAACACGTTTTATTTTTTATTTTTTGAATAATGGTTAGTGAAGGAATGTACAATATGAAAGCTATACATAAGTAGGACAAATTTGGGGTATGACACTCAGCAACAGTCATATAATCAGCAAGCATATCAGTATCCTCCTCAGAACCAACAATAATGAGCTGCTCAACAGCCACGTCAACCAAATCAACAAAGGACGAGGAGGCTAGATAGGAACTTTGGTCATTTGCCAATGACATATGCTCAGATCTTTGCAGGATTGATGGTGAAAAAGGCGATTACTCTGAGAGACTTGGCTCCTCCAACTGTTATTTCTACAGACTATGATGCTAATGCTCATTGTGAGTTTCATAAGGGCACTCCAGGGCACACGATCAAGGACTGCAGAGCTTTCAAACACAAAGTTCAAAACTTGGTCAATACGAAGTTTCTCACATTCAAAGGAAGGATTGCAAATATCACGAACAACCCTCTGGCGCCGCCAAGCTAGTGCAAGAATCAAATCAAGTCAAGTCAAGTTCATCTTCTTGAAGAAGGCAGTCATCATGCCATCCTGTCATTTTCATTTCGTCTTTGTTTGTTTAAGTACTATATCCTTTAAAATTTTCCTTTCGTATTTGGTTTTATTAATGTAGTGATTATGCATGTTTTGAATCAGTTATGTCGTATTCACTCATTGTTTCCATTTTCTGCAAAGCACAAACACATATTTATCCATTTCACTCTCTTTGTCAAACTGTTGCCTAGCATGATTGGAGGGAGGATGATGAAAACAAAATACTCATAATTGCAAACCGTATGCTTTCGGATAAAATCCTACTGATGATGTACATGCATTGTTTCAATCCCCAAACACTGGAGAGACAAGGGGTTAATCCCTAGTTAACCACTTTGAGCCAAGAATTAGCAATTTCCTTCGGAACTTTAAACCCTTAGACTCAACCTGGGGCAGGGTAGCGTTCAGTTAATCCAATTATGCACTCAGATCACAAGACAAATCCAAAAGATATGACAGTTGTTCATCAAAAACCCATAACTTAGCAGTCACAATCTTCCAACAAAATTAAAATACAAAATCAAATAAAATCAAAAGCCTTCTAAGTCGATTACCTCAAAATGAGACTTAGGTTAAAAATCAAGGCAATCCTGATGGACTTGAAAAGCGAAATCAGCCTATGCAAAAGATAGGGATCAAAAAATAAAATCAAAAGAGGTCTTCAAATCCTCAAAAAAAAAAGATCTAGTGACCACCATGTCAAAATCAAAGGGTGACTGACATCCATCAAAAACAAAATAAGGTGACTGCCAGTTAGAGCAAACCTTGAATTATCACCTTTACACCGTCAACCCTTTTGGAAGACAAACATGTGCAGAATTAACTGAACGTAGGACTAAAGATCATCATGAAGAAAGGGTGGGCACAAACCAAAATTTGAGCCTAATATCCTTTGTTTCAATAACCGTGAACCAGACCATGTTACAACCCTCAAAAGACCTAATTGAGGCGAGGTTTATTCTGAAAGCATACTGTTGCAAGGTTGCATAAACTGACTCCCCACATATTTTCTAACTTTCAACGTTGGTGTCATTTTCTTTGCCATATCTTTCACACATTAGCAAAATTAGCACAACGTCTGGACTAACGGTCCATTCGTCTCACAAATATCATGATACTCCAATAAACGACTCTTTTTCAAAACTTGCATGAACTTTGCATTAAGATTACCATCTGTGAATGAACAATTTTAATTGCAAATCAATGCTAGACATCCAAGACACTCCAACAAGGGGCAATCAAAGAAATACTTGAGCTTTCAGTGGTATCAACCTGAATCAAGAATACCTCAACAGCTAAATCAGGAACAACTCCTTCTACAACTTAATCAGGGGCAAGTTATCTCAAAATCACACCAAAGCTCATCTTCCATAGATCAAATCACTACAGAACTGGTTAATCAAGGGCATACCATTACCATGTTTGGAATGGGGCAAGACTAGTTGCAGAGGGAAGACCTTCTATGTACTTTAAAGTTAGTCAAGCAAATCTTGCCAAACATTATAAATCGTCAAGTGCAGAGTAAGAGCACAGTCTTCATAAGTCGATCACGTCACTACACTCATTTTCCAGGCTATCTTGACCGTCAAGCCTAAGAGTTGTGGTTCTCTCAGAGGCAAACACCATAACTCATCATTAAGTGATCAAACTTGGGGCATCAAGAGCACCTTCGTCTGCTTCAATCATGGCGTTTTCAAAGAACTGAGTGTCAAGGAAATCAAACCCTCCCACCACCCAAAGTCCAATTCACATTGGCAACTACCAAAAGTCCACCACGCTGGCATCATCACTCGAACATATCCAATCACTCGTTTGTAATCATATGCATCATACACATCATATGTATCACATTCGACATCATAAACATCATGTGCATCATATGCATACACGAAACTAAATCATACTTCCCCAGCGCTTGCATTTCCATGCGTCAGAATTTGCATTGCACTTCCATTCGATATGAAATATTATTACAATCAAGCATTCATACATGCATAAGTCAAGATCCAAGACCAATATCAGGATTCCAAGGCAATCTTCAGCCCAGTAAGGGGCATCTTCTACATATCTGTGGGTGTTCCTCATGAAGTTGCTTCAATCTTTTGTTGGTCAAGGTAAGATTTCAAAGCGATATTCATCCCAATCAGGGGATCTTCTTCAAGTTCATGAGTGTTCCTCATGGAATTATTTCAACCTTTTATTGATGAAGTTGTGACCTCCAAGCAAGTCAGTGGATGTTCCTCATTGAATTGTTCTCCTTAACCTTTTGCTGATGAAGTTGTCTTCCCCAGCCCAACCATAAGCATTTCTCTGTGTCAGTGGGTGTTCCTTGTAACACCATTTTTCTACCCCAAAAATATTAAGGCAAAATAACACATCAATAAGAGTGAATAAATAAATCTCATTAAAATGCCACTAAAAGGGCGTACATTTCTCAAATTCATCAAAATAGGATCCATACTCCGTAACTGTGGGTTTTTCCCAAAAATACATCAAAACATCATAAACAGCAGAATTCAAAACATAATTCAAAGTTTCCTCAAAGGGGGAAATTAATCAAAATAACGTTAATAGTATAAAATCAACTCAAGGAATCCAACCCGATGTTACATATCAGAGCAAGACCCTCTAAGCTGACCAAAAGACTAAAACGCTCAAAAACTTCAAAACTAACTCCTCGCCAGCGTCCACGGCTAAACTGGATCATCTGCACGTTACCCACGTGGAGGTAACATTCAAACAGGCAGGGTGAGTAAAACAATTCATAATAATCAATGTATGACAATTAATGCATAAACGACAACATGTTCATATTCAACACATTCATATTACTCACATATGCCTCAAAGGTCACAACATTATAATTTATACACAAAGACTCATAAATGCAATGCAACACAACTCAATACATGTGGTACCAATCATCACAGCTCGATGGACACTGAGCCATCAACCCTCCATAGATCCCCATCAATAGGACCAGAGCATGTCAAAATACTTCACATCCACACAGTGGGATTGAAGCCAAAGCAATCGAATGTGCATGAATGCATGATGCACACGTCACAATAATAATCCTCATAATACAACATATGGTGCATCATCATTCATCATACTCATCATCATCACATAAATCACATTAATCATCATATCTCATGTTATCACATAGTTCATCAAATCATGGTAATTTCATCATATTAACTCAATCGATACATCATGGAAAACTATCATAACATCATGTACACATCACATAAAACCCACTGTCATACTCATGGCAACTCATCCCAGAAATCCCAGAATCACACATCACGGCATCGCTGCACAACAATCAATTTCGTGCTCTACTACGTTCGCTGGCTCGCTCGCTAGGCGAGTCTCGTAGCGAGCCCCTCACTGGCTTGCTCTCTAGGCGAGCCTCTAGCGAATCCTCGCTGGCTTGCTCTCTAGGCGAGCCTTGTAGCGAACCTTTGCAAGCTTGCTCGCTAGGCGAACAGTGCGATGACAGCAACTTCTGCTATGCACCAGAACTGATTTCCACCCAAAAACTCATATGAATCATTCACCTAATGCCTCCAAAGTATCCCTAAATCATCCCTCAGTTTATACGACAATAACGGTACAAACTCTATGGTTCATTAGGCTAATCCGACAACATTTGCACTGCCTAAAACACTATTTTCCTGCAATTCCTCTGAGTGCATCAGAGTTACTCACATTTGAATATTTCTATTCCTACGGGGTCAACACACAACTATCCAAGGTTTTTGGCCACAAAGGCCTAAGGTTTCCTTCCTCACAATAATATTCAGTGATTCATACCATAACCCATAATCTCAGAGTTCTATAATCGAATCTCTTAGTTTCCCCAATTTAACTCAGAAACCCTCAAATCCTAAATCCACCATGAATACATCTAAAGGCATACATGGAAAATTATGAACAGAAATACTCCCCATACCTTAGTCGATTCGCAGCTTTCAAGATTTCTCTTTGGGACCTTTTGCCTTCAACCTTTCCTTCAGAGCTCTGGCCAAACCAAACTTTCACGTTAAACACAAATAAATTCCAATTTCCTCTCAGAACTCTATTTTGTCTAACTTAGTCATGGGCCTCACACATTGGGCTTTTCCCTTATTACCCTTACTAACTTCCTCAAATGCCCAAATTGCCCTTATTTCACTTATATTCCATTTAATTAATAATAATACTAATAAATTAATATTATATGTTATTAATCAAATAAATATCCGAAATGCACATTTTTCCAATATTCACAAAACCACTGGAAATTCACCAAAACATAAATATTCTCAATTAAATGATTAATTAACATAATCCGATAATATTTGGGGATTTACAACCCACCCCCACTTAAAAGAATTTTCGTCCTCAAAAATTACCTGCAGAAAACAGAGTCGGATACGACTCCCTCATCTGATCTTCATGTTCCCAAGTCCAACTTTCTCCAGCTAGTCCTCCCCACAATACCTTCACCAAGGCGATTTCTTTACCTCGTAGCTGTTTCACTTCTCGATCATCCAATCAAACAGGAAACACCTCAACAGTCAAATCATCTCGCACTTGTACATTATTCATCTGAATCACATGCGACGGATCTGGAATGTACTTCCTTAACTGGGACACATGAAACACATCATGCAAATTCGCGAGCGACGGCGGTAAAGCAATCCGATAGGCTACTTCCCCCACCCTCTGCGAAATCTGATACGGACCAACAAAACGCGATGTGAACTTTCGAGACTTCAAAGCTCGACCAACACCAGTTACCGACGTAACTCTCAGAAACACATGATCTCCCTCTTGGAATTCAAGTGCTTTCCTCCTCTTATCATGGTAACTCTTCTGACGACTTTGCGGTGCTTTCATCTTCTCACGGATCATCTTGATCTTTTCAGTCGTCTCTTGCACAATTTCAGGTCCGAGCACAACACTCTCGCCTGATTCATACCAGCACAACAGAGTCCTACACCTCCTACCATACAAAGCCTCACACGGTGTCATTCCGATACTAGAATGGTAACTGTTATTGTAGGTAAACTCAAACAACGGAAAATAGCTATCCCACGATCCACCTTGATCCAAAACACAAACTCTCAACAAATCCTCTAAAGACTGGATAGTTCTTTCTGTCTGTCCATCCGTCTGCGGATGATAGGCAGAACTCAACCTCAACTTGGTACCCAAAGCTACTTGCAAACTCTCCTAAAACCTCGACGTAAATCTCAGATCTCTATCAGACACAATACTCGACGGAACACCATGCAACTTCACAATCTGCTCAATATATAATTCAGCAAGCTTCTGCAATGAATAATTGATCCTCGTCGGTACAATATGAGCCGATTTAGTCAATCTATCAACAATTACCCAAATCGAGTCATATCCCTTCATCATCTTCGGAAAACGTATCACAAAATCCATAGAAATGCTACCCTATTTCCATTCTGGAATGCTCAATGGTTGCATCAGACCCGGCGGTCTCTGATATTCAATCTTTGACTTCTGACAAGTCAAACAAGCATAAACAAATTCAGCAATTTCCTTCTTCATACTAGGCCACCAAAACAACTTCTTCAAGTCTTGATACATCTTTGTGGCACCAGGATGAATACTCAACCCGCTTCTGTGACCTTCTTCAAGAATGCTCTTCCTGATTTCTGGCACATCGGGAACACATACTCTATCTCGGAACCTCATCACACCATTCTCATCAATCTGAAAATCACCTCTGTTACCTTGATTAATTAACACGAGACGATCCACCAAACTCAAATCAGATCTCTGACCTTCTCTGATCTCTTGGAGAATACTACTAGTCAGCTTCAACATACCCAATTTCTCACTGTTAGGAGTCTCTTCACAAACCAAACTCATATCTCTGAATTGCTCAATCAATTCCAACTCTCGAACCATAAGCATCGACATATGCAAGAACTTCCTACTCAACGCATCAGCCACAACATTAGCCTTAACCGGATGGTAACTCAATTCAAAATCATAATCCTTCAGAAGTTCAAGCCATCTTCGCTGCCTCATGTTCACCTCTTTCTGATCAAACAAATACTTTAGACTCTTGTGATCACTGAACACTTCAAATCTGGACCCGAATAGATAATGTCTCCACATCTTCAACACAAACACCATAACGACCAACTCTAAATCATGCGTAGGATAATTTCTTTCATGAACCTTCAGTTGTCTGGAAGCGTAAGCAACAACCTGACCGTTCTGCATCAATACGCCTCCAAGGCTCATCTTCAATGCATCACAATACACCGCAAAAGACTCACTCGGATTTGGCAAAATCAACACTAGAGCAGTCGTCAACTGAGTCAATGGCAATGCTAACTGAGAAAAACCTTCAATAAACCTGTGATAATAACCAGCCAACCCAAGGAAACTTCGAATCTCAATAACAGACTTTGGAGCCTCCCACTGCAACACAACATCAATCTTCGACGGATCAACAACAATCCCTCCACTAGAAATCATATGGACAAGGAAACTCACTTCCTTCAACCAAAACTCACACTTAGACAACTTGGCATAAAGCTTATTGTCTTTCAAAACATGCAATACAACTCTTAGATGTTGCGCATGCTCTTCTTCGGACTTAGAATATATCAAAATATCATCAATAAACACCACTACGAGCTGATCCAAATAAGGATAGAAAATCCTATTCTCCATGAATACGCCAGGTGCATTTGAAACTCCAAATGGCATCATAGTATACTCATAGTGTCCATATCTCGTCCTGGAAGCTGTCTTCGGAATATCATCAGGCTTAACACGAATTTGATGATAACCAGACCTCAAATCAATCTTACTAAACACACAAGCACCCACCAATTGATCAATTAAATCATCAATCCTCGGAAGTGGATATTTATTCTTGATCGTCACTTTATTCAACTGGCGATAATCCACACACAATCTCATGCTACCATCTTTCTTCTTCACCAACAACACAGGAGCACCCCACAGAGAAACACTCAGTTGAACAAACTTCTTCTCAAGCAGATCTTCCAACTATTTCTTCAATTCCCCTAGCTCATATGCAGACATCCGATAAGGAGCCATCGATACAAGACTAGTGCTCGGTATCACCTTAATAGTAAACTCTACCCCACGCTCAGGAGGTAAGTCATTCATGTCGTTTGGAAACACCTCGGGAAATTCCCGAACAACCGGTAGCTCCACGCCTACTGCTTCACCATCCACTTGAAGCGAAGCAAACACATCAAACATCTTAGCCTCATCTTCTAAGAGTTCTCCCACTTGTTTGGCAGATACAACATTAGCTCTCCAACATCGCCCGACTCAGGAAATCTTTCTGTCTTACTATAACAATCAATGTGAACATAGTTGTACTACAACCAGTTCATCCCAAGGATAACATCAATTTGATTCAAAGGTAGACAGACCAAGTCCGTCACAAAGTTCCTATCATAAATAGTTACAGGGCAGCTCAAACAGACTAACGCAGTAGTCACAGAACCATTAACCGGGGTATCAATAACCATACTCCCACTCATAGCAGACAAATTCAAATTCAACCTCTTAGCTTATTCAAGCGAAATAAACGAATATGTAGCACCAATATCAATTATAGCAATCAATTCAACATCATTAATAAAACACGTACCTCTGATCAAGTTATCCGTCTTGGCTTCTTCTGCACCGCTCAAAGAAAACACTCTGCCACTTGTCTGAGCAGCAGTAGCAGTCTTCTTCGGCTGCTGACACTGGGTACTGATATGCCCCTTCTCTCCATAGTTGAAGCAAGTCGGAGCTTCGTCTTTGTAGTCATTAGCCTTATGACCTCTCTTGCCACAACGATGACACCTCAATGCTTTACAATTCTCAGCACGGTGGCCTTGCTCGCCACACTTATAACACTTACCTGGAGCAGTAGCCGCTCCCCCACTTGACTTTTTCCCATCAGAAGCCTTCTGCTTCCCTTTATCACCAGAAGTCACATATGGTTTTCTGAACTGACCTTTCTCTTTCTTCTCACTCTGCTGCTTGTAGTGAGTAGATCGAGCTCGGCTATCTTCATCATAAATTCTGCTCTTGTTCACCAGTTCCGAAAACCGACGAATCTGCTGATACCCAATTCCCTGCTTAATCTCTGGTCTCAAACCATTCTCAAACTTGAGACACTTCGACATCTCTACATCAGCATGGTTGTAATGCGGACAAAACTTGACCAAAGACTCAAACTTTTCCGCATACTCAACCACCGTCATATCACCTTGTTTCAGCTCAAGGAACTGCACCTCTTTCTTCCCCATAACATCTTCAGGAAAATACTTTCTCAGAAACTCTTCCTTAAACACAGTCCAAGTTATTGCAATGCCCGCATCTCCTAATCCCTAGCGAGTGTTATCCCACCAGTCCCCAGCCTCCTCTGCCAGCATATGCGTACCAAACTGTACCTGCTGCACATCAGTGCACGCCACAAAAGTCGGCGGATTGTTCCTCTAAAACTTTCCCAAAGCACGAAACTCATCTGGAGGTCCACCATTCTGAGCCATCACTTGGGCAAGTGACTCCAGTGCATCAGCAATAGCACGATCATTCCTTCCTTCCATCTACAACCACCAACAAGGTTAGAAGGAAACAACTCATTGATAGTGTTTTCACACTATCGACTGACAGGGGATTAACAACATAAACACTTGGCCGGATGGACCGACCTGCTCTGATACCACTAATTGTAACACCCTTTTTCTACCCCAAAAATATTAAGGCAAAATAACACATAAATCAGAGTGAATAAATAAATCTCATTAAAATGCCACTAAAAGGGCGTACATTTCTCAAATTCATCAAAATAGGATTCATACTCCGTAACTGCGGGTTTTTTTTGCAAAATTACATCAAATCATCATAAACAGCGGAATTCAAAACATAATTTAAAGTTTCCTCAAAGGGAGAAATTAATCAAAATAATGTCAATAGTATAAAATCAACTCAAGGAACCCAACCCGATGTTACATATCAGAGCAAGACCCTCTAAGCTGACCAAAAGACTAAAACGCTAAAAAACTTCAAAACTAACTCCTCGCCGGCGTCCACGGCTAAACTGGATCATCTGCACGTTACCCACGTGGAGGTAACATTCAAACATGCAGGGTGAGTAAAAGAATTCATAATAATCAATGTATTACAATTAATGCATAAAC
Organism: Lathyrus sativus; assembly: GCA_963859935.3. Classification (NCBI taxonomy): domain Eukaryota; kingdom Viridiplantae; phylum Streptophyta; class Magnoliopsida; order Fabales; family Fabaceae; genus Lathyrus; species Lathyrus sativus. The sequence goes on from OZ012741.1 coordinate 245,341,761, forward strand.
GGCAACATGTTCATATTCAACACATTCATATTACTCACATATGCCTCAAAGGTCACGACATCATAATTTATACACAAAGACTCATAAATGCAATGCAACACAACTCAATGCATGTGGTACCAATCATCACAACTCGATGCACATTGAGCCATCAACCCTCCATAGATCCCCATCAATAGGATCAGAGCACGTCAAAATACTTCACATCCACACAGTGGGATTGAAGCCAAAGCAATCGAATGCGCATGAATGCATGATGCACACGTCACAATAATAATCCTCATAATACAGCATATGGTGCATCATCAATCGTCATACTCATCATCATCACATAAATCACATAAATCATCATACCTCATGTTATCACATAGTTCATCAAATCATGGTAATTTCATCATATTAACTCAATCGATACATCATGGAAAACTATCATAACATCATGTACACATCACCTAAAACCCACTGTTATACTCATGGCAACTCATCCCAGAAATCCCAGAATCACACATCACGGCATCGCTGCACAACAATCAATTTCGCGAACTCTGCTACGTTCGCTGGCTCGCTCGCTAGGCGAGTCTCTTAGTGAGCCCCTCGCTGGCTTGCTCGCTAGGCGAGCCTCTAGCGAATCCTCGTTGCCTTGCTCGCTAGGCGAGCCTTGTAGTGAACCTTCGCTGGCTTACTCGCTAGGAAAACAGTGCGATGACAGCAACTTCTACTATGCACCAGAACTGATTTCCACCCAAAAACTCATACGAATCATTCACCCAATGCCCCCAAAGTATCCCTAAATCATCCTTAAGGTTATACGACAATAACAGTACAAACTCTATGGTTCATTAGGCTAATCCGGCAACATTTGCACTGCCTAAAACATTATTTTCCTGCAATTCCTCTGAGTGCATTAGAGTTACTCACATTTGAATATTTCTATTCCTACGGGGTCAACACACAACTGTCCAAGGTTTTTGGCCACAAAGGCCTAAGGTTTCCTTCCTTACAATAATATTCAGTGATTCATACCATAACCCACAATCTCAGAGTTCTATAATCGAATCTCTTAGTTTCCCCAATTCAACTCAGAAACCCTCAAATCCTAAATCCACCATTAATACATCTAAAGGCATGCATGGAAAATCATGAGCAGAAATACTCCCCATACCTTAGTCGATTCGCAACTTTCAAGATTTCTCTTTGGGACCTTTTGCCTTCAACCTTTCCTTCAGAGCTCTGGCCAAACCAAACTTTCACGTTAAACACAAATGAATTCCAATTTCCTCTTAGAACTCTATTTTGTCTAACTTAGTCATGGGCCTCACACATTGGGATTTTCCCTTATTACCCTTACTAACTTCCTCAAATGCCCAAATTGCCCTTATTTCACTTATATTCCATTTAATTAATAATAATACTAATAAATTAATATTATATGCTATTAATCAAATAAATATCCGAAATGCACATTTTTCCAATATTCACAAAATCACTGGAAATTCACCGAAACATGAATATTCTCAATTAAATAATTAATTAACATATTTCGATTAAATTTGGGGTGTTACATTCCTCATTAAGTTGGTTCCTTTTAACCTTTTATTGACAAGGGTGGTGTTCCTTAGTAACTTCTTTGCTTCAACCTTTTGTTAATGTCTCCAAATAAGTCTTACTCATCATATCTTTAACAAACTTGAGCTTTTGTCAACTACCTTACTATCATCCTTTTGGTGATAGGTCTATCATCCTTTTGGTGTCAGATATCTCGGTGTGTGTGTGTGTATGCACCATATCATCCTTTTGGTGATAGATTATAATCCTTTTGGTGTTAGAGTTGATTTCTTTATAATCCTTTTGGTGTCAGAGTTGAGTTCTTTATAATCCTTTTGGTGTCAGAGTTGAGTTCTTTATAATCCTTTTGGTGATAGACTCGTCATCCTTTTGGTGTCGGGAACCTGTGTGAGCTTACTATTATCCTTTTGGTAATAGCAAGTTTCAACCTTACTTTCATCCTTTTGGTGAAGGGTCGTTACGTGTGTTTACTATCATCCTTTTGGTGATAATCCTATCATCCTTTTCGTGTCATATATAACTATGTGTGTTTTCTATCATCTTTTTGGAGATAGATCCATCATTCTTTTGGTGTCAGAGTTGTGTGTACTATCATCCTTTTGGTGTCAAATATTTTGGTGTGTGTGTTCTCTGTCATCCTTTTGGTGATAAACTTGTCATCCTTTTGGTGTCGGGAATCTGTGTGTTTGTGTACTATTATACTTTTGATAATAGTAATCTTTAACCTTAATTTCTTCCTTTTGGAGAAGGGTATGTATGTGTGTGTACTTACTATTATCCTTGTCACACCCTTATTTTCGCCTTTAGCCTTTATACCCTACATTCGCCATATCATACATCATTTTATTGCATATCGAGCATGTGGGTACGGATTGGGTCGATTTGTCATTTTCCATTTCAAATGAGATAACTTGTCTATCTTGGACTACATGGAAGAAAAGGTTCATCACCTAAGGTGTGATCTAAGTTGGAAAATCTATTCGTCTAGATTTCTTCAAGGGGGAGTTACTTGAAAAAATATTAGGATATTCAAGATATATTCCTAATGAACATGAAATTCAAGGCCAATTCAAGATTGCTTCATCCAATTTTGTTTCAAATTTTTAATCAAGTGGAGTCCAAATTTGCAAAGCATGAGTCAAGATCACAAGTCCATAATTCAAGACTTCATCCATTTCAAGTTTAATGGTTCTAAGGAAATCCATCATGAATTCATGAATTAGAGGCAAGAATATTACAAAGAGAAATTTTATGATATTACAAGAATGTCATTTGTTGCAAGATTTCCAACTCTAAGTAATGTTTAGAAATTAATTTATTTCTAATCTTCATTCAAGTCTCTAATCAAATTCATGTTATGATAATGCCACACCAAGTCCACATTGTGCTTACAAACATCCAAGAAATATGCAAGAATTAAATCAACATTGGAATGTTTTAAGACCAAGAATATGCATGTTTGATCATAGGCAAAACAACCCCATGCAAGAGATGGCAAATTACCTCATGTCACAAAATCAAGAGAATAGCATATGATAATACATCTAAATATCAGATTTTTAAAATGCTGTCAAAAAGTAGTAGCATTGACCAAGAGGATCTGTCCAAGCACAAGCCAACCAAATGGGTGCAAGGCACAAAGTGCTGCAGAAAAAACAACATAGGCAAAGTGCAACAGCGAAAATGCAGCATAACCTCTTGCATGGAAATGGAAAGAAAGAAAGTGACATGAGAAAAGGTGGTAAGAGACACTACTCCATGAAAAATCTGATATGTGGGGAGAAGAGAAAACCCTAAAGGGAAGAGATAATAAGGAGGGGGGTGTAAACAAGATTCAGACATTCAACATCTACACACATTGCAAAAAAACCAGAAAAGAGAGAGAGCAAGAGAAACCCTAAAAACCAGAAAAATAGAAAGGAAGAAAAACCAGGAAAAAAAAAAGAGTGACATAGAAACGCAAGAGCATCCTTGAAGAGAAGAACCTTCACAACATAGAGTGAAGAGTGAAGCACATCCAACCAAAACCAGTGGAGGGCTTGCAAGAAGGATAGAAAGCTCTTGGGTATCCATTTCTTCAAACCTTTCTCTCTTTACATTTTGCTTTTTGTATTCATTTATTTCTTCTTTTAAGTATTGTTGTGCTGTGTATATCATGTAAGGTTCCAAAAGGATCAAGAAACCATTTTTTAAAGAACCACAAAAACGAAAGAGAACAAAGGAAAAAGTTAGGTTTTTTCACTCTGGTAGCCTGACACGGGCCGTGTCACACAACACGGCCACCCGTGTCACACTTCTGTTGGCTTTTTCATAGCACAAAAACCCCAAGTCTCATGACACGGGCCGTGTCACACAACACGGTCGGCCGTGTTGCAGCTCTGTTTGAGTTTTCAACGTGTAAAATACCCAGGACTTATGACACGGGTCGTGTCACACAACACGGCCACCCGTGTCACACCGCTGTTTGACCTCAAAAATCTTTTTTCTCCCAGACCCTAGGACACGGGCCGTGTCACACAACACGGCCACCCGTGTCACACCTCTATCAAGCCTCAAAACTCATATTGCATGTACTTTATGACACGGGCCGTGTCACACAACACAGACGCCCGTGTCACACCACTGTTTTCTCACTTTTTTGATATTTTACCTCCAAAAAAATTTTCTCAAGGAGTTCGCATGGCGAACTCCTTGATGGCTTCGTGCCGTTTTTTTTGCATGTCTCGATTTTTTTAACCGACTAACCCCATATGTTTGTATGATTTTAGTGTGAATATTGCTATTGTCCTTGGTGACTTTTGATTCCCAAAAACCATTTTCAAAGACAAACTCTTGATTTTATCGAGCCATTTTTAACCTTGTAAGTCGATTGCCTTGTGCATCGCCATCGACCTTGTCCGTATCGCTTCAAATATATCTTTACAAACAATAAACCTTGATCCAACTCAAGTGGTTTTCTTTTCTCATAAAAATCCAAAACACAATAAAATATACGATTAGAATTATGCACCATGAGCTTTAAAGTGGTAGAGAAGGAATGAGAATGGAATCCTCCTACACTCGTTCCGAATGTTTTGAATACAAGGCGCTCGACTTGGTTATTCGAGACATTCATCTCTATCCAAAGTCTTTTGTATAATCCTAGTCAAGAATATATTCTTCCCTAAGAAAAACCTAAAAATAACCTCAACTCATCAAACTATTTTTCTCCTTAGGGCATCAATCAAAAAACCCTTTTTCAAGGTATAAAATTAACCAACAAACAACTATTTCATAAGCCTCTGAACTACGGAGCTCTGATTCTTCACTTCTTTTAAGTGAGGATACGTAGGCATAAAGGCCACAATCCTTGGCGAGCATTAAAATAAATAAACCAACCCCTCTTTTCCTTAAGCAAGCAAACTCTTAATAAAAACACCCATTCACGCTAAATAACCTAGGAGGTTCCCATCGAGTACGATGGATGCGAGGGGGCGCTAACACCTTCCCCTCGCATAACCGACTCCCGAACCCTAAGACTTGGTTGCGATGACCATGCTTTTTCCCTAAAGGTTTTATCGCTATTTTCCTTTCCCTCTTTGGGATAAATAAAATCTGGTGGCAACTCTGTGTCATTTTTCGCGTAGCGACAGCTGGCGACTCTGCTGGGGACTTTTTCCTAAGCGAGTCAAGCCTAACCTAGGTTGTTTTTGCGTGTTTTGGTTCTTTCCTTTTTGCTTGTTTCTCGCTTTCCTTGTTTTTTCAATTGTATCTCACCGTATTTGGCTTCATTCGTTGTGGTGTGGATTGGATACTTTGGTTGTAAACTTGAGGGAAAGACTCTATACCCGAGTCTAGAGTGTTAAAATTGAGATAGGAGAGGTTGAGTAGTATGGGCTTCCGAGATGCTCATCTCGTGATGGTAGATACGAGAACCTCGCTTAGAGTAGATTCATTTGAGAATGATGAGAACTGTCAAGCTCTTGGCGTGTTTGATCAATGTTTTCTCAAGAATCCATTACTCTAAGGACCTTTTAGAACCTTAAAACCCTTGGGCAACTAAGATTGATGGTCGTGTAGTATGGGTCCTCGAGAAGCTCTTCTCGTGTGGATCGATACAAAGACCTCGTTCAGAAGAGACTTTCTTGATGGAGTTGTTGCCTGGCAATGACTGACATACGTAACAAACAGTCAAGAAAGTCCATGACTCTGAAATCCTTGTCTAGAACCCAATGTCGATGTGTCTCGTAGTATGGGTCCCCGAGAAGTTCTTCTCGTGTGGGTCGGTACGAGGACCTCACCCAAAAGAGATTCATGTGATGGAGTCATCTTCCGACATATTCATGTCATGTATGATGAACAGTCATGTGAATCCATGACTTTGGGATCCCTTTTAAACCCTCGATCACACCTTGTGAGAACCTTTTTTATAAAGCAGTCCGTATCGGCCCTATCCATACCACGGACTTATGAACCCATATGCTCGAATTCTGCATCTGTTCATACATACATACTTCATGAAAAACAAAGCTCTTAGTGTCTTGTTCTTGTTGCAGATATAAGCATTTTTCAGAAGCAGTCATGATGAATGTGAATTTAGGAACAATGAAGCTAAACAAGAAGACCGACCGAAAGAGTACTTTCACTTTCAAATACAAAGATCCTTCAATTGACAGTTTGAAAGCACTAAGTGCCAAGATCACTCCCATCAAGCACAACAAATTTCACTCTTCTTATGGGAGAATTTTGGATCTGTTGACAGAGAAGATAGAGTTTGAAGCTCTCACAGCCTTGGCTCAGTACTATGACACTTCCCTCCCTTGTTTCACCTTCGCCGATTTTCAGATAGCTCCTACTTTGGAAGAATTTGAGAAGATTTTGAACTTCTCCATCAAAGATCGCAATCCTTTTCCCAAGCTCGAAGAATAGTTCACTTTGAAGAAAGTGGCTTCTGCCTTAGGGATTCCCACATCAGATGTGATAGCCAATTGGGCACCCAAAGGAGCTAGGGGTTTCTCAAGGAAATTCTTGGAAGAACAAGAGTGGAAGTATGACAAGGAAGAGAAGTGGGAAATATGTGGTTCAATTCTGGCACTCTTGGTCTATGGAATTGTGATGTTTCCAAATGGGGAAAATTTTGTGGACCAAGTAGCTGTGAAAATATTCTTGACCAAGAACCCTGTGCCTTTCCTCTTAGGTGACTTCTACCACACACTCCATACAAGACATACAAAAAGAGGTGGAATGTTCCTTTGTTGCGCCCCACTCCTGCATAAGTGGCTAAGGACCCACATGCCCGAAAAAGGTCCTTTTGCTTCCAAGGAACTCTCATGGCCTCAAAGATTCGCTTCACTCACCGCTAGTTCCATCACATGGTACAAGAGGGAATGGGAAACCAAAGATATTATCTTTTCTTGTGGAGAATTTCCCAACGTGCCTCTTGTGGGGACACGAGGTTGCATCAATTACAACCCGGTGTTACTCAAGAGACAGTTTGGACACTCCATGGATGGCCCTCCTAAAGAAGAAGATTTGGTGTCATTCCTTGTCAATACGGCCAATCCAAGTGATCCATCTGTACGAAGGGAAAGAAGAGCATGGGTAAACATCCAAAGAAGCAATCTAGACAATGGGCGGAAGAACATCCTTGCTCGTGAACCTTATGTCAAATGGGTGAAAGAGAAAGCGAAGAGGTCAGATTACCTTTTGTCTTTGATGCATCTGCTTTCCCATCGAATCCTGAGCCTGAGCCTATCCTACCCGAAGATATGGAGAAACTTAAGGCTAAAATCCAAGAAATTGAAGATGAGAATACTCAGCTTCAAATTCAACTCAACGAGACTAAGTAGAAAAGCGAAGCTTGGGAAGACAAAAGCAAAGAGTTGAAAGAAAAGTTCGAGGATAACAAGAAAAGGGCTAGGGAAGAGAAAGGAAAGAAAGAATGGGTTGGTGGAGCTCTCAAAAACGCCAACGCCGACTTGGATCACCAAAATGAAAAATTGGACCAAGTGTGGCGAAAGGTCAGAGACTTAGAAAATGATGTGAGAATAGCCACCCAGATGAAGAAAGATGAAAGGGAAAAATTTGAAGCTCAGATTCACAAGTTGAAAGGCATTATGAAACTGGGAAGATCAATTAGCTCGTGAGCTATTGGAAAAGGAGAATGTGCAGTGAGACTTTGTGCAAGCAGAGTACCAGTTGGGTAGAGCTATCGAAGAAATCCGAAGACTGAAAGATGGAATATATGATGAGCTATATCTAGAGTTGAAGGACAACTGCCACTATTGGGAAGAAAGTTGTCGTCAGACAGAAGCTGCGGTACTTCAGAGAGATGACATCATCCATGATCTCCAAATTCTCTATGAGGAATGGAAGAACAAATTCATAAACTTGGCGGGATTCTCCAACTTTGTGCTTCAGCAGATCCCTGAAAGATTGAAGGTAGCCGATCAAGTGATGACTCCTGAAAACACTCTTGTCCCTGTGTTCGACTTTGTGAAGTTTTGCAAGGAAACAATGGGGGAACTTGTTACAGATTTAGAGGCGGTTCGCAGAGCCCAAGGAGTCACATTTAGAGTCGATTTGTAATTTGCTTAAAAAGTGTATCTTTTGTATTTTGTATTTGAACTTGGCTTCAAGCCTTAATGAAATGAGAGTTTGTTCTATTATGTCTCTTCTGATTAATTGCAATGGAAAATGTTTATATTCTTAACAATAACTATCAAGGTTACTAAGAGCTTTGCACACAACATTGTTCATATGCATTCCAGACGCATCATATCGAATTTCATAAAAACAAAACCAAAACTCATAAAAACTTGACCTCCATTCGCAATAAACAAGTTGACTTCCCAACATCCCCACTACACTCGTGGCAAGCAAAGATTACTAATGGATCAAATTGAGCAGACTCAAGCCGCTTTCAGGGAGGAGATGACCCACATGAAGACTCAGATGGGCCAGCTGATGGAAGTCATCCAGGCCATGGCCAGAGGACAAGAAGAAATGAGACAAGCTATAGAGAGAAACACTACCAACGCTCCAATTCCTACCACTGTGGCCTCAAACCCCACCCCTGACAATGTCATTCCTACTCCTACAAATGCAATCCCCGTTCTTGGTGGCACGGTCCCTACTCCTGCTGGCGCAGGCGCAATCTCTACTCCTGGTAGTGGTGCGGCTACCCCTATGATCCACTTTGATGATCACGAAGGTTTCTACAACCCTCAAGACAACTTGGTTGTAGACGCCTTTGGGATACCAACTACTGACTTGGAAAAGAAGGTGCTCGCCTTGCAAGAGACAATCAAAGGACTACAAGGCCCAAGCACTTTTGGGTTAGATGTTGCGGATATGTGTTTGGTACCCGGTGTTAAGATTCCATTCAAGTTCAAAGTCCCTGACTTTGAAAAATACAAAGGGACAAGCTGTCCCCGAACCCACATCCGATCTTATTATAGGAAGATGGCTGCCTACTCTGATGATGAAAAACTACTAATGCATTTCTTTCAAGATAGCCTCAATGGAGCTTCCCTTGAATGGTACATGCAGTTAGAAGGTACGCATATCAAGACATGGAAAGAGTTAGCCGAGGCATTTCTGAAGCACTACCAATACAATTCTGACATGGCGCCTAATCGCACACAACTCCAAGGCTTGACCCATAAATCTGGTGAAGCGTTCAAGGACTATGCCCAAAGGTGGAAGGACTTAGCTGCTAGAGTTCAGCCTCCTCTTTTTGAAAGAGAATTGACCGACATGTTCATGGGGACTCTTCAAGGTCCTTTCCTAGAATGCTTGGCGGGATGCACATCTACTGTATTCTCAGATTTAGTGATGTCCGGTGAGAGGATTGGGAACATGATAAAGATCAGAAAGATTAGAATGCTGATGGAGTTTCCGGTGGATCTAAGAAGCCCTACCAAGGTTTTGCTAGAAAAAGAGAAGGTGAAACAAGCGCTGCCTTGATGGATAAAGGGAAAGCCAAAGCATACTAAGGCTCTTATCATCATGTGGCCGCTGTTACTCCAAATCAACCTCTCTCTATACCTGCAAGTCAACCAGTTGTTCAAGTTCCCTACCAACAACAACGTCAAGGCTATTATCAAGGTCCGCCAAGACAAAGAAGACCTGAGAAAAAATTTGATCCTATTCCGACAACGTATGCTAGGTTGCTTCCACTCTTGCTTAAGGGTTCCTTAGTACAGTTGAGAGAAATGAAAGCTCCTCCCACTATCCTACCTCTTGGCTATGATGCAAATGCCCGTTGCGAGTTCCATTCTGGGGCCCCGGACATAATATTGAAAACTGCAAAGCTTTGAAGTACGTGGTGCAAGATCTCATTGATTCAAAGGCCATCAATTTCACTAGAAATACTCCCAATGTGACTAATAATCCAATGTTAAACCACGCTACAAACATGATTGAAGAATCTAGAGGAAATAAGTTGGTGTCAGAAGTTGATAAAATAAAGACCCCCTTTGCTGTTGTTAAAGAACAATTGTTAATGAAGAATATTATCCCAGGATGTACCGAGGATTGTCAACACTGTGTGAAAGATCCCCAAAACTGTCGTGAATTGAAGATGGGTATCCAAAATTTTTTAGATCAAGGTGTCATATTGATAGAACAGATATCCAATGCTGAAGAAGTGGCCACTCTTGATATTCCCTATGATCCGATGGAACTTACTTATGATGAAGAACTGTTGAACAATTTGTATGGTTAAAATTGTGTACCATTGACGATTCTGTATGAGCAACCTCATGTGCCTTTGACAATTCCATACGATGAAGATTGGTATCTTACCCAAGTTCCACTATAAATCCTGTATGATGTTGCACCGCTAACAATTCCATGCGATCAGTCGCGTGCGCCCTTAGAAATCCCATGCGATTATGATTGGCATTCTGTTCAGACTCCATACAATCAAGTTCATGAGCCGTTGCAAATACCGTATGATCAAGTAGAAATTCCATTGTCTCCGCCTTCACTCACTCCATTAGTGATATCCACACCTGCTCCTTTCCCTTTCGAGAGCACCAAGGTTGTCCCTTGGAAATATGATCAAACTGTTTACATTAATGGGCAGAAGGTGGAAGAGGATGCTGTGAAAGTTGATAGTTTTGTAGAGAACATGGTTGGGACCGGTGGAATAACCAGAAGTGGAAGGATTTTTGTGCCCGTACCACCACCAAATGGTACAAGTGAGAAGCATCCAACAGTTGAGCAGGGGCAGACTTCTACCCAGAAAGGAAATTCCAATGAAGAAGTTGAAGAATTCCTACGAATCATTCGAAAAAGTGATTATAAGGTGGTTGACCAGCTCAACCAAACACCTTCAAATATTTCCATGTTATCACTGTTAATGTGCTCCCCTGCCCATCAGGAATCATTGATCAAGTTTTTGAAAACCGCTCATGTTCCCCAAGAAATATCGGTTGTGCAATTCGAAGGAGTTGTGTCGAATATTGCCTCTGCGCATATTCTGAGCTTTAATGATGGAGAGTTGCCCCCCGAAGGGAAGAATCATAACAAAGCTTTGCACATTTCTATCGAATGTGTCGATGTTTTTTTATCCAGAGTATTGGTGGATACTGGGTCATCCTTGAACGTATTACTGAAGAATTCATTGGCCAAACTGACCATTGAAGGATTGATGATGAAGCCCAGTTCGGTGATAGTGAAAGCTTTTGATGGAGCGAGAAGGACTGTGATAGGGGAAGTTGATCTCCCTATCAAAATAGGACCTCATACTTTCATTATCAAATTCTATGTGATGGATATCTACCCAGCGTACAGTTGTCTGCTAGGTCGTCCTTGGATTCATGCAGTCGGTGCTGTAACATCCACTCTTCACCAAAGGCTAAAGTTCATGGTTAACAACCAGCTTGTTATCATCGAAGGAGAAGAGGATATGCTAGTAAGTCATCTGTCTTCATTTCGCTATGTGGAAGTGGGGGGGGGGAGGAGTTCATGAGACCCCTTTTCAAGCATTTGATGTGATAAGTGTGGAAATGATCCCTGCTAAGAAGGAGATGAAGAAATCAGAAAGTTCAGGATCCCCCATGGTTACTTGGAAGGACGCCAAGACCGTAATTGAGGTCGGTCACCCTGAAGGTTGGGGAAGAGTGTTGGAGCTACCCATCAACAAAAATAGAACTGGTTTGGGTTACCTTGGCAAAGTTCAGCAGAAGACAACCGTTGGCAAGGACAAAGGGTTCATTCCCCCACTTGCCTTTGTTAGTGGTGGACATATGATGGATGATCAGGTAGCCGTTGTGGAAGCTGAAGATGATGCACTAAAGGAAGTCTGCATGGTGTACCTAAGAGCACCGAATCAACAACTCACCAATTGGACTGTTACGGAGATATCGGAGGTCACCCTTGTCGAAGAGTAATTTTCCTTGTTTTGCTTTCAAATCCTATGCTCTGCCCAAGGCATAAGGATTATTTTGTAGGGCCCCCATGTTTTCAAATAATGTTTATCATGAATGAAATGAACCTCTTTGCATTCAATTGTGTTCCGTGTCTTTCTTTTTTACTTTTGCATAAATAAATGGCAATGTTTTCTCACATTTTTCTTTTTCATCTTCTCAAAATAAAGCATAAAATCACCAATCATGCAGATCTACCCCGGATTCCATTGATAAAGATACTGCTAAGGTTCCATATGACTTTGATAACCCAATCTACCATGCTGACGAGGATTGTGAGGAAGATTGTGAACTCCCCGAGGAGTTAGCCAGACTATTGAAGCAGGAATCAAAGATCATCCAGCCGCATCAAGAGTCATTGGAAGTTGCCAATCTTGGAACCGAAGAGGACAGGAAAGAGGTCAAGGTAGGCGCTGCCCTAGAAGAGAGTGTGAAGAGAAGACTGATCGAGCTCCTACGCGTGTATGCAGATGTGTTTGCTTTGTCATACCAAGACATGCCCGGATTGGATTCAGACATCGTGGTGCACAAATTGCCGCTCAAGGAAGGTTGTCCACCTGTAAAGCAGAAGATGAGACGAACTCGACCTGACATGGCCCTGAATATTAAGGAGGAAGTACAAAAGCAGCTTGATGTCGGATTCTTGGCAGTATCAAAATACCCTAAATGGGTCGCCAACATTGTACCTGTGCCTAAAAAAGGAGGTAAGGTGCGGATGTGCGTTGACTACAGAGACCTAAATAGAGCCAGCCCAAAAGATGATTTTTCGCTGCCACATATTGATGTGTTAGTGGATAATACGGCCCAATTCTCTGTGTTCTCTTTCATGGATAGTTTCTCCGGATACAACCAAATCAAAATGGCTCCATAGGATATGGAGAAGACTACCATCATTACCCCTTGGGGAACCTTTTGCTATAAGGTTATGCCATTTGGTCTGAAGAACGCTGGTGCGACATATCAACGAGCGATGGCGACTCTCTTTCATGACATGATACATAAAGAGATTGAATGCTATGTAGACGATATGATCGCAAAATCCCAAACTGAAGAGGAACATCTCATCCACTTGGAAAAGTTGTTTACTAGGCTAAGAAAGTTCATGCTAAGGCTCAATCCGAATAAATGTACCTTTGGGGTAAGATCTGGTAAATTGCTAGGTTTTATCGTGAGCCAAAAAGGAATTGAAGTCGATCCTGACAAAGTGAAAGCTATCCAAGATATGCCAGCTCCAAGAACTGAGAAGGAGGTTCGTGGTTTCTTAGGGAGATTAAACTACATTGCCAGATTCATGTCTCACCTAACAGCCACCTGTGAGCCAATATTTAAGCTGCTTCGCAAAGATCAAGCAATCGTGTGGAATAACAATTGCCAAAAAGCATTTGAGAAAATAAAAGAATATCTGCAAGAGCCACCGATTTTGATGCCTCCCGTGCCAGGAAGACCTCTCATCATGTACTTGACCGTTCTGGAAGGATCCATGGGATGCGTGTTGGGGCAGCATGACGAAACAGGTAGAAAGGAGCATGCTATCTACTACCTAAGCAAAAAGTTTACTGACTGTGAAACGAGATACTCAGTGTTGGAAAAGACTTGTTGTGCGCTCTCCTGGGCTGCCAAACGCTTAAGGCAGTATATGTTGACCCATACCACATTGTTGATATCAAAGATGGACCCAATCAAGTATATCTTTGAGAAGCCTGCTCTCACCGGACGAGTAGCCCGTTGGCAAATGGTACTGACAGAATATGACATCCAGTACGTCTCACAAAAAGCTATCAAAGGGAGTGTGTTATCTGAATATCTTGCCCACCAACCCATGGAAGATTACCAGCCGATGTGTTTTGACTTCCCTGATGAAGATATCATGTTTGTCAGAGACTATGAAACATTAGGCCCAGACAAAGGACCCGAACCAGGATCGCGATGGACGCTCGTGTTCGATGGTGCCGCAAATGCTCAAGGCAATGGGATAGGGGAAATCCTCACCTCTCCTACTGGTTTCCATATTCCATTCACCGTAAGATTATGTTTTGAATGCACCAACAATATGGCAGAATATGAAGCATGTATCTTAGGAATTGAAGCCGCTATTGATCACAAAATCAAGATTCTAGAGGTGTATGGGGACTCAGCTCTAGTCATCAGTCAAGTCAGAGGCGACTGGGAAGCACGCGACAGAAAATTAGTGCCATATCAGGATCACTCTTGAAGTTAATCCCATACTTTGATGAAATTACTTTCAATCATATTCCTAGAGAAAGCAATCAATTGGAAGACGCTCTTGCGACGTTGTCATCCATGTTCAAGGTTAAATGGAAAAATGAGGCACCCTCTATCCGTATTGAATATCTTGATGAGCCTGCCCACTGTCTGGAAACAGAGGTAATAATCGATGATCAACCTTGGTTCTATGATATCAAAAGGTATCTAGAAAAGCAAGAGTATCCAGAAAATGTTTCCATCACAGACAAGAAGTATTTAAGAAGGCTTTCGTCCAAGTTCTTCTTAAGTGGGGATGTGCTTTACAAGCGAAACTATGACTTGGTCTTGCTCATATGCGTGGATAGAAACGAAGCTGGCCGGATCATAAACGAAATCCATGAAGGTTCTTTTGGTACATATTTTAGTGGACACACGATGGTTAAGAAGATTTTGAGAGTTGGTTATTATTGGTTGACGATGGAAACTGATTGCTATCGTCACGTGCAAACATGCCACAAATGCCAAATTTATGCAGATAGGATACATGTGCCGCCAGTTCCTCTGAATGTCTTGACGTCGCCTTGGCCTTTCGCCATGTGGGGCATAGATGTGATCGGACGCATCGAGCCAACTGCTTCAAATGGTCATCGTTTCATCTTAGTGGCCATTGACTACTTTACTAAATGGGTGGAAGCCGCATCTTATGCCAATGTCACCAAACAAGTGGTCACTCGCTTCATCAAAAAGGAAATCATTTGTCGTTATAGGGTCCCAAATAAAATCATCATTGACAATGGTTCAAACCTCAATAACAAGATGATGAAGGAATTGTGTGAAAGCTTCAAGATCGAGCATCATAACTCATCACCATATCGCACGAAGATGAACGGCGCCGTTGAAGCAGCGAACAAAAACATCAAGAAGATTGTTCAGAAAATGGTGAAAACATATAAAGATTGGCATGAAATGCTACCATTTTCTTTGCATGGCTATCGCACTTCAGTGCGCACTTCAACTGGGGCAACTCCATTTTCTCTTGTGTATGGCATGGATGCGGTACTCCCTGTTGAGGTAGAAATCCCTTCCCTGAGAATTCTGACTGATGTCAAGCTTGACGAAGCAGAATGGGTGCAGGCGAGATTTGATCAACTTAATCTCATTTATGAAAAATGCATGGCAGCCATCTGCCATGGCCAACTTTACCAAAAGCGGTTGAAAAGGGCGTTTGACAAGAAAGTTCGCCCTCGAGATTTCGAAGTGGGAGACTTGGTATTGAGAAAGATTCTGCCGATCCACACAGACCCAAGGGGAAAATGGACACCTAACTATGAGGGTCCATATGTTGTAAAGAAGGTTTTCTCCGGAGGGGCCTTGATATTATCCAACATGGACGGTGAAGATCTGTCATCCCCTGTAAACGCAGACGCAGTCAAAAAATACTACGCTTGAGAGCAGACTCGGTGGACAACAAAAAGAAAAGTCCAGGAAAAAATTAAGGTTAAAAAAATAAATAAAAATAATACCCGATAAGTTGAAAACCCTTAGGGGCAACTTAGGCAAAAAAAATGGGTATCCCGGTAGACTGAAAACTCGAAAGGGCGGTCTAGGCAAAATTAAGGGACAAAAAAAAAAGACTGAGGTCTGCGAAAGGTCTGTGAGCTCATCATCAGAATAAAGAGAATCACACATGGGGAAGATCAATCCATCCACCTTCTTCCGAGGCAATGTACGAGAAGCTTCAAGGCCATAGGGATCATAGCAGAATTGGAACTCAATGGAAATCCGATCCTTTTCACATTGCCACTGTGCTTTTTATCATATTTTTTGTAATTACCTCTTTTAGGAATTGTATTCTTATGTAAAATTACCCATTTATGGGTCACTTTATCATCAATAAAAATCTCTTTCATCAATTCGTGTGTCATATTTATTTTCTTCTATGTTTGCAAAAAGTGGAATTTTCATTCTTAATAAATATTGCATTGAAAATTAGGGGATAACGATAATAATAACAAAAGAAAGCATAAAGTTGCTCTTCGACCTAGGTGTATGAAGGGTAAAAGCGATCTCTAGTAGGCGCACGTGTGCACTAAGCATCGTCTGATCATAAAGTTCGCCGGGAAGTTGACCAAATCAGGGGCAACCTGACTGGCTAGCACAGCTTGTCTGATAAGACCATCTGGAGATGATCCAAATTTCGTCACGAGGATGTTGGGAAGTCAAACTCGACGCCCCAAATCAAAGCCCATTCACTTGGCATAAATTATCACCCCTAACCTTCATGTCCTTACGTCCCTGACATTTTTGCATACATACTGCATCATTACATGTGCTTAGCCAGTCATTCTCAAAGATGCGAATTTCCTGTGGAAATCCTGGCAGGATCCTTTTGGAGTGTTTATCCATTCACTTACCTTTTGTAAGTCCTTTTGAGCCTTTTGCATGAGATATTTTATCACCTTACCTTTCGTAAGGGATTTCATTGCCTTTTGCGTGAGATCTTTTCCCTTCGCTTCCCTTTTGTAAGCGTTTCTCGCTGTCTTTTACATGCGACAAAAACATTGTTTTGGGTATCTTCGATCAACTTGTATGCCTGGTGCCTGCGTGGCCAAGAACTGAATGGTCACCATACTTAAGGAATATCATCTCCGTCGTTGTGCCTGTGAGATCAAATGATGTTCTAATACCCTATGAAATTTCCTCTATCTTTTGCAAGAGGATGGTTATTGCCCTCAACTTACTTTTTGTGAGTCCTTTCAAAATATCCCTGCCTTGCCTTTTGCAACAGATTCAACTTACCTTTAATAAGACCTCTCGTACCTTTTGTACAGGTTCTTGTCAGCTTACCTTTCTAAGTATCCTGTCTACCTTTTGTAGAAGGAACATTTTCTCCTAACCTTTTGTTCAGGAATATTTTCTGGTTTTCGCAGAAGAAAATACGATCATCCTCTCCTAAGGGAGTTTCCTATCTACCTTTTGTAGAAGGAATTTTTCTCCTAACCTTTTGTTCAGGAATCCTCTCTACCTTTTGTAGAAGGAATTTTTCTCCTAACCTTTTGTTCAGGAATCCTCTCTACCTTTTGTAGAAGGAACATTTTCTCCTAACCTTTTGTTCTGGAGTCCTTTCTTCCGTGACAGAAGGAAATACAATCGTATTCTCCCAAGGGAGTCTCCTCTACCTTTTGTAGAAAGGAACATTTTCTCCAAACCTTTTGTTTGGGAGTCATCCTTGCCTTTTGTAAGAGCAAAACCATTTTTTTAGAGTCCTCTCTACCTTTCGTAGAAGGAATATCTCATTGTTATTTCTAGAGTCCTTTCTCCCTTTCGTGGAAGGAATATCTCACATTTCTATTTCTTGAGTCCTCTCTACCTTTCGTAGAAAGAATATCTCTTGGCCAATTATGTTTCCATATTACGAGGTGCCTCTTCTTCCGGCTGGCAAAGCACTCATGTTCATTCCGCATTGCATCTCAAGCATATCATCATATCCCTCATACCCCTTCTTCAATAACAAGACGCCTTTTTCAAGCCATCTCATTGACTGTTTACTTTCACCCCATACCTCTCCAGTCGAAAATCATGGGTATTCTAGTATTTAATTCTCTTCTACCATGAATGTTCGAGCACCTTTACCCTCCAGACATTTAGGTCCAAGAGGATTAAATAGGGGCAGCTGTCACACCCTCATTTTCGCCTTTAGCCTTTATACCCTACATTCGCCATATCATACATCATTTTATTGCATATCGAGCATGTGGGTACGGATTGGGTCGATTTGTCATTTTCCATTTCAAATGAGATAACTTGTCTATCTTGGACTACATGGAAGAAAAGGTTCATCACCTAAGGTTTGATCTAAGTTGGAAAATCTATTCGTCTAGATTTCTTCAAGGGGGAGTTACTTGAAAAAATATTAGGATATTCAAGATATATTCCTAATGAACATGAAATTCAAGGCCAATTCAAGATTGCTTCAAATTCTTAATCAAGTGGAGTCCAAATTTGCAAAGCATGAGTCAAGATCACAAGTCCATAATTCAAGACTTCATCCATTTCAAGTTTAATGGTTCTAAGGAAATCCATCATGAATTCATGAATTAGAGGCAAGAATATTACAAAGAGAAATTTTATGATATTACAAGAATGTCATTTGTTGCAAGATTTCCAACTCTAAGTAATGTTTAGAAATTAATTTATTTCTAATCTTCATTCAATTCTCTAATCAAATTCATGTTATGGTAATGCCACACCAAGTTCACATTGTGCTTACAAACATTCAAGAAATATGCAAGAATTAAATCAACATTGGAATGTTTTAAGACCAAGAATATGCATGTTTGATCATAGGCAAAACAACCCCATGCAAGAGATGGCAAATTACCTCATGTCACAAAATCAAGAGAATAGCATATGATAATACATCTAAATATCAGATTTTTAAAATGCTGTCAAAAAGTAGTAGCATTGACCAAGAGGATCTGTCCAAGCACAAGCCAACCAAATGGGTGCAAGGCACAAAGTGCTGCAGAAAAAACAGCATAGGCAAAGTGCAACGGCAAAAATGCAGCATAACCTCTTGCATGGAAATGGAAAGAAAGAGAGTGACATGAGAAAAGGTGGTAAGAGACACTACTCCATGAAAAATTTGATATGTCGGGAGAAGAGGAAACCCTAGAGGGAAGAGATAAGAAGGAGGGGGTTGTAAACAAGATTCAGACATTCAACATCTACACACATTGCAAAAAAAAACCAGAAAAGAGAGAAAGCAAGAGAAACCCTAAAAACCAAAAAAATAGAAAGGAAGAAAAACCAGGAAAAAAAAGAGTGACATAGAAACGCAAGAGCATCCTTGAAGAGAAGAACCTTCACAACATAGAGTGAAGAGTGAAGCACATCCAACCAAAACCAGTGGAGGGCTTGCAAGAAGGATAGAAAGCTCTTGGGTATCCATTTCTTCAAACCTTTCTCTCTTTACATTTTACTTTTTGTATTCATTTATTTCTTCTTTTAAGTATTGTTGTGCTGTGTATATCATGTAAGGTTCCAAAAGGACCAAGAAACCATTTTTTAAAGAACCACAAAAACGAAAGAGAACAAAGGAAAAAGTTAGGTTTTTTCACTCTGGTAGCCTGACACGGGCCGTGTCACACAACACGGCCACCCGTGTCACACTTCTGTTGGCTTTTTCATAGCACAAAAACCCCAGGTCTCATGACACGGGCCGTGTCAAACAACACGGCCGGCCGTGTTGCACCTCTGTTTGAGTTTTCAACGTGTAAAATACCCAGGACTTATGACACGGTCGTGTCACACAACACGGCCACCCGTGTCACACCGCTGTTTGACCTCAAAAATCTTTTTTCTCCCAGACCCTAGGACACGGGTCGTGTCACACAACACGGTTACCCATGTCACACCTCTGTCAAGCCTCAAAACTCATATTGCATGTACTTTATAACACGGGCCGTGTCACACAACACGGACCCCCGTGTCACACCACTGTTTTCTCACTTTTTTGATATTTTACCTCCAAAAAATTTTTCTCAAGGAGTTCGCACGGCGAACTCCATGATGGCTTCGTGCCGTTTTTTTTGCATGTCTCAATTTTTTTAACCGACTAACCCCATATGTTTGTATGATTTTAGTGTGAATATTGCTATTGTCCTTGGTGACTTTTGATTCCCAAAAACCATTTTCAAAGACAAACTCTCGATTTTATCGAGCCATTTTTAACCTTGTAAGTCGATTGCCTTGTGCATCGCCATCGACCTTGTCCGTATCGCTTCAAATATATCTTTACAAACAATAAACCTTGATCCAACGTCAAGTGGTTTTCTTTTCTCATAAAAATCCAAAACACAATAAAATATACGATTAGAATTATGCACCATGAGCTTTAAAGTGGTAGAGAAGGAATGAGAATGGAATCCTCCTACACTCGTTCCGAATGTTTTGAATACAAGGCGCTCGACTTGGTTATTCGAGACATTCATCTCTATCCAAAGTCTTTTGTATAATCCTAGTCAAGAATAGATTCTTCCCTAAGAAAAACCTAAAAATAACATCAACTCATCAAACTATTTTTCGCCTTAGGGCATCAATCAAAAAACCCTTTTTCAAGGTATAAAATCAACCAACAAACAACTATTTCGTAAGCCTCCGAACTACGGAGCTCTGATTCTTCACTTCTTTTAAGTGAGGATACGTAGGCACAAGGGCCACAATCCTTGGAGAGCATTAAAATAAATAAACCAACCCCTCTTTTCCTTAAGCAAGCAAACTCTTAATAAAAACACCCATTCACTCTAAATAACCTAGGAGGTTCCCATCGAGTACGATGGATGTGAGGGGGTGCTAACACCTTCCCCTCGCATAACCGACTCCCGAACCCTAAGACTTGGTTGCGATGACCATGCTTTTTCCCTAAATGTTTTATCGCTATTTTCCTTTCCCTCTTTGGGATAAATAAAATCCGGTGGCGACTCTGTGTCATTTTTCGCGTAGCGACAATCCTTTTGGAAATAGTGAGTTTCGACCTCACTTTCATCCTTTTGGTGAAGGGTCGTTGTGTTTGTTCTCTATCATCCTTTTGGTGATAGATCCGTCATCCTTTTGGTGTCGGATGTATGTTTCCTATCATCCTTTTAGTGATAGGTTTGCTATCCTTTTGGTGTCAGATATCTCTGGGTGTGCGCGTTTACTATCATTCTTTTGGTGATAGACTGGTCATCCTTTTAGTGTCGAGAATCCAAAGTGTGCTTACTATTATCCTTTTGGTAATATCGAGTTTCGACCTCACTTTCATCCTTTTGGTGAAGGGTCGTTACGTGAGTTCACTGTAACACCCTTATTCTACCCCAAAGATATTACGACAAAATAACATGGATTTCAGAGTAAAATATTAACTTTCATAAAAAGCCACAAAAAGGGTGTACATTTCTCAAAGTCATCAAAATAGGTCCATACTCCATAACTACGTGTTTTTCCCAAAATACATCATAACATCATAAACAACAGAACTCACAGCATAAATCAAAGTTTTCCTCAAAAGGGAAATAAATCAAAATAACTTCAACAGTATAAAATAAATCAAGGAACCCAACCCGATGTTACATAACAGAGCAAGACCCTCTAAGCTGACCAAAAGACTAAAACACTCAAAAACTTCAAAATACTCCTCGACGGCATCCACAGCTAAACTGGATCATCTGCACGTTACCCACGTGGAGGTAACATTCAAACATCTAGGGTGAGTAAAATAGTTCATAATAATCAATGTATAACAATTAATGCATAAACGGAATCATAATTATATTCAACACATTTATATCCTCCAAATATGCCTCATAGGCCACAACGTCATAATTTATACAAAAAGACTCATAAATGCAATGCGACACAACTCAATGCATGTGGTACCAATCATCACAGCGCGATGGACACTGGGCCATCAACCCTCCATAGATCCCCATCAATAGGATCAATTCTACTAGCGAACCGGAGCACATCATAATACTTCACATCCGCACAGTGGGATTAAAGCCAAAGTAATCGGGGTCCTGAACCGAAGTTCGGATGCATATGAATGCATGATGCACACGTCACAATAATCCTCATAATAACAGCATATGGTGCATCATCATTCATCATATTCGTCATATTCATCATATTCATCAACATAGTCATCATCATTACATAAATCGTCATATCTCATGTTATCACATAATTCATCATAATAATCATCATCATCGCATAAATCAACATATCTCATGTTATCACATAATTCATCATAATAATCATCACCATCGCATAAATCAACATATCTTATGTTATCACATAATTCATCATAATAATTACATATTTGCATCATAGTCATCCTTATATTAATCATGTTATCACATAATTCATCATAATAATCATCATCATCACATAAATCGTCATATTTCACATAACTCATCATAATAATCATCGTCATCACATAAATCATCATATCTCATGTTATCACATAATTCATCATAATAATCATCATCATCACATAATTCATCATCATAATAATCATCATCATCACATAATTCATCATATCTCATGTTATCACATAATTCATCATAATAATCATCATCATCACACAAATAATCATATAATTCATCATAATAATCACGTACCAATCACATATTAGCTCATAGTCATCCTCATGTTAGCCCATCATATTATCACATCTTATCACATATTAATTCATAATACTACCCCATATTATCTCATATTAATTCCTCAAATTATACTTGCAGTAATCCTCGCACTATCGCCTATCAATCACATAATTCCTCACTGTCATACTCATGTTAACCCATCGCTGAAATCCCAGAATCAAACATCACGGCATCGCTGCACACGATCAATATTCGCGAAATTCTGCTACGTTCGCTGGCATGCTCGCTAGGCGAGTCTGTGGAGAGTCTTCACTGGCATGCTCGCTAGGAGAGTATGTGGCGAGTCCTCGATGGCATGCTCACTAGGCGAACAGTGCGATGACAGCAAAAATCTGCTACGACCAGAACTGATTTTTACCCAAATACTCATACGATTGACTTACCAAATGCCCCCAAAACATCTCTAAATCATCCCTAAGGTCATACAACGACAACGGCACGAAACCTACGGTTTATTAGGCCAATTCTGGGAGATATTCACATCCTAAAACACAATTTCCCTACAATTACCCAAGGCATCATAATTTCCCATATCAAATCCCTTCAGGGTCAAACTCATAACAATCTAAAGTTTTAGCCACAAAGGCCTAAGGTTTCTTTTCTCATATCAATATTCAGTGATACATACCATAAGCCATAATCTCAGAACCTTATCATCAATTTCCCTAATTCCTCAATTAATTCACGGTTAGGTTTGCACTTATAGGTTTAGGCCACGAAGGCCAAAGATCATCATTCCCATCTCTACCCTTAGAACCCTTACGGTTACCACCTCCATGATAGATCTAGGTCACGAAGGCCATAGATCAATTGTTCGCATAACCTTTTAATATTATCATAGTCAAAATCTCAATGATAGATTTTGGCCACGAGGCCAAAATTCCTTTTTCCCATAATTCTCCCTAAAACCCCCCAAACCAACCATAAACACATTGAAAGGCATACATAGAAAATCATGAACAGCGATACTCCCCATACCTTAGTCGATTTGCAGCTTTCACGATTAACTTTGGGATCTTCTACCTCCAACCTTTCCTTCAGAGCTCTGGCCACCAAACGTTCACGGTTAACACAAATAAATTCTAATTTCCCTTCGGAACTCAATTTTGCCAAACCTAGTCTTGGGCCTCACAATTTGGGCTTTTCCCATAATATCCTTACTAACTCCTCTTAATTCCCAATTTACCATTATTCCTCTTATATTTATTTTAATTCATAATAATATTAATATATCCATATTACATACTATTATTCCAAAATAAATACTCCAAATATGCATAATTCCTCAATAATTCACAAAGCCGCCGAAAAACACCGAAACTGAATATTCTCAATTAAATCAATTAAAATATTCCAATTAAAATTTGGGGTGTTACATTCACTATCATCCTTTTGGTGTCGAAATCATGTGTTTACTATCATCCTTTTGGTGACGGCCCGTCATCCTTTTGGTGTTAGAGTTGTGTTTACTATCATCCTTTTGGTGATAGGTCTGTCATCCTTTTGCTTTCAGATATCTCTGTCTGTGTGCTTACTATTATCCTTTTGGTAATAGCGAGTTTTGACCTCACTCTCATCCTTTTGGTGAAGGGTCATTCCGCGTGTTTACTATCATCCTTTTGGAGATAGGTTTGTCATCTTTTTGGTGTCAGATATCTCTATATTCACTATCATCCTTTTGGTGATAGGTCCGTCATCCTTTTGGTGTCAGAGTCGCATGCGTGTGAATTTACTATCATCCTTTTGGTGATAGATCTGTCATCCTTTTGGTGTCGGAGTTGTGTGTGTTTACTATCATCCTTTTAGTGATAGGTTTGTCATCCTTTTGGTTTCAGATATCTCTGTGTTGTGTGTATGTGTATGCTCTATCATCCTTTTGGTGATAGATCCGTTATCCTTTTGGTGCTGGTAATTCGTGGATCTCTAGTTTTTGAATCATCCTTTTGGTGAACGGAAACATCAGAATCCTATATGTTTGCTTACAATTATCCTTGTGGTAATAGCGAGTTTTAACCTCATTTTCATCCTTTTGGTGAAAGATCATCGGAGTTGTACGCTTTTACTATCATCCTTTTGGTGATAGACTCGATACCCTTTTGGTTTCGGGAACCCAATGTGTACTTCCTATTATCCTTTTGGTAATAGAAAGTTTTGACCTCAGTTTCATCCTTGTGGTGAAGGGTCATTGTGGGTGTTCTCTATCATCCTTTTGGTGATAGACCCGTCATCCTTTTGGTGTCGGGAACCTCTGTGAACTTACTATTATCCATTTGGTAATAGCAAGTTGAGTCGTGTGAGTTTGCTATCATTCTTTTGGTGATAGGCCTGTCATCGTATTGGTATCATATTTTTTTTGTTATCATCCTTTTGGTGATAACAACCTTTTCCAGTTGTTCAGTGTCCACTAGAGGGTCGACATTGATCTATCATTCTAGTTCCCAAGCATTTTCTTCTTTCACAAACAAATTCGGCGTCTTCTTCATATCTAATTGACTTCTACCTCGAAAGGATGAACGATGTAGTAGTTCATTTTACTAGGTTTAAGCAAATTAAATAGGGGCATCTGTCATACCCCAAAATTTTCCTACTTGTATATTACCATCATTTGTATTTCCATCCACTAACAATTATTAAAAATATCCAAAAAATATGTTGTTTCTTTTATTTTCGTTGTTGTCCCAAATCCAAGTTGCTGCAAGGATGAGTTGAGGTTTAGTTGAGGTTTATCAAGTCAGGGAGCATCAATTCAAGTGGTGTGTGTCTGAAGCTTCGGTTAAGGTTTCTATGTCAATTCAAGTTATTTGGGTATGGATCAAGTTGTCAGGCTATGTGTTTCATGGTTGAGGATCATCAAAGATCAGTGCATTTGCAGTTAGGTTTTTCAATACAACTTATATTTTAAGTCATCTCCCTTTGATTTTAGGGCATTTTCTAGGTTATTTGGTTCGTTATGAAGAATTTTATTTATTGAATTCATTAATTCAAGATCCCAGTTTAAGGTTAATTCAAGAGATTCTTTGGTTCAATGATCCAATTCACTTGAGATTCAAGAGTGATTTAGGGTGGATTTTTTTTGTCAGGAAGTGTGCACTTTAGTTAAGAAGTTTGTTTTTCATACATAGAAGTCGATATTTATTTATCTTTACTTATTTCTCAAGAATTAATTTAATGATGATTTGAGATTCAAAGTTGGTCAAAGACATTATGGAGGGTGCAAAGAGTATCAAAGTTCAAAGTCCGCTTACAGAGAAATTCAAAAAGTCCAAGAATTCATTACAAAAATAATCTTCAAAATCCACAAAATATTTATAAAAAAAAAGATCATTTCATGTGATCAAGGCCCATTATTCATCACTTTCTCAAGAACAAGTCCATTTATAGGATTAAAAAAAAGAAACTACAAGGCCTAATTGACAAAAAATTCTAAGTCCATTACATCGAGCCCAAGTTACAAATTCTTAATCCACTATTACAAAAAAATAAACAAAACCAACATTGCAAAATAATTTTTACAGCATGAATCACCTCACACCAACCAACACCATGGCCCATGAAATTCCAATTCTAGAATTTTTTCAGCAGACACACGATATACCGTGAGCAATGCTCCATATCAGCCACAACCATCTTGCAAAACAAAGACAAATCTTTCATTATACACCTGCAAAAACTCCAACAAAGCCAAAATCACGCTACATGATTCACGACTCATGACATGTATCATGATTTACCAAAATCTTACGCAAAACATCATCAACCACTATAAATCATCTGCAGCATACATAGTCAGTGAGAGGAAAATAAAAATATTGTGAAATGAACCGTATAACAACTTACAAAATGTGACGCGTTCTCCACAAAAACGTATATGATACACATACTTGTAACCAATTTAACTTGTGCATACGACAAAAAAAATACCATTCTAAAAAAATGTTACAAGACGTACTCTTCACGACCTGCAGATTAATCTAAATACGCTGCAAAATCTCCAACTCACGATTTCCTTTTGGAATCTTTCCGAAAACATCCTCTTAACTCCCTATATAAACCCTTCCCCATCCATTCTAAAATTAAGCTCTGAGTAGCCAAACCTCCCCTGTCAAATCTTTCCCACAACCACTCATCAACCTAAAATCCTCCTCCCAACCTTCAATCCAAAACCTTCACATCTTCAATAACCCGAACGATTCGCACAACTTCACCTTCATCTATTTCTCTCCCACAAATCACAACATACAATAACCAACACGAATTCAAAACTAGAACGAAATAGAGAGAAGAATAGGAGAAGGGAAATGAAGTAAAAACATTGAATCCAAAATCATTTTCGAAAAGAGAAGACAAACCTGAAAAAAAGCAATTGCGGAGAGAATGTGAGTAGAAGCGAGAGAGTAGAAGGTTGGAAATGTTGATGTTGCGATTTTCTTTCTTTCAATTTTGTTTTGAATTTAATGGGAGAAGTTGATTTGTGTTGCCATGGTCGTGTTTTGTTCTTCAAAGACCTTGATTTGTTTTTTATTTTAAAATAAAATATGAAGTGGTTGTTGTTGTTTGTTTCAGCAAGCTTTGCCTTTTGTTGATGAGAGGTGATGGGCTTTGTGAATCTCATATGATCCTCTAGGTTAATATTTACACCCTTTATTTTTTTTCTAGCAAAACGTGCCTTTTGTTGATGAGAGGTGATGGGCTTTGTGAAGCCCATATGATCCTCTTAGTTGATATTCACCCTCTTTCTTTTTCTAATTATTTTTTGGATTTATTTATTTCTCACATTTAAATTCCTCTTAGTTTATTTAGATTTCTCTCTTAATCTAATTTTGAAGATTTGATTTATTTTTCAATTAGGTTTTAGCATTATTTTAGATTTGTTAATTAATATTTAGATTTATTTGATTTAGATGTTTTTAGTTAAAAAATCTCAAAAATATTTCTTTAATTGGCTTTTGTACATTATCTTTCAGATTTTTGGCTTTTGTTCAGGAGGTAATTATGTAGAAATTTTTTTTCCGTTTCCATATTAACTTCTTCGATCTTCTTTTCATTTTTCGATTTGGATCGATGAAGTCTTTTTATTCACGAACGTTAATTAGTTGAGGTTGTTTAACCTTCATGATTTCAAATCTTTAGAAAATGATCATTGAAATCATTTTCTATACTTTGAGATCGTAATAGGTTACCTTCGATTAATCAACAAACTTTTATGATTAAGACGAGACTGTCACCTTTTCTTTTTGTGTGACACAATTTCCTTGGAGGATGATTCACAATATCATTTCTCTATCGTGTTTTAGAACAAATATCATAGCTTGCACGGACATCTATAGTATGATCTTTGTCATAGATCGTGCTACGATGGTTTAGCGCTTTAGTCGACCTGATTCTTCCGGCACAATAAAATTGACCACTAACTTTAATTTCCATCAATATACTCTTAATTTATTTTCCCGTCAATATATCTTGATCTTATTATCTTATTGTTCATATACTATTATTGATATTATCTTTTCAATATTATCTTTCTCATATTATTCTTGATTATATTATTCATATTGTTCATATCATATTCATTTTGTTCGTACTTTAATCATATTACTCAAAAGTACACTAAAAATATCGAAACCCTAAAAGACGAAACTGGTGGACTGTTAGTTACTTTTCCGAGCAACGGATTATGGACTTCATACAGAAACCCTAGCAACGAGATTTTTGTCCGACTCTTGCTCGTGGCTTAGCTTAGGACACTTCGCACATACATGACTTCCTTTTGGGAAACCGAACAATGAACCCTTTAATTTCGTGCAATCTTGTGTAACTTACATGTACCCCGCTCCCATTCCGATGTACGCACTCGCTTTATTTTGGTAGCATTCGTTATTCAACCTAACGCACAAACTTGCACATTTCTTCGTGGTTTCATTATTAGAAGCAGCCCTAGGGACTAGTATCGATTCTCACCTCTTTCGCAAACCCTTGATCCAAAGTCAAGTGGTATTTATTCAATCTCATAAGTCAAGTGCCTTTTTCCTCACCGTCAACCTCTTTTCTCAACCAATCTAATTCAATCTTTTTTAAACCGTTTTCTTAATCAATTTACGTAAGAAAAAGATTCATGGAGTCTAGCATTCTTTGGGTCTTCGAATGAATGGCTCTTGAGGTACACACCTTAGGTTCTTGTTCACTCAATCATTCATTCTAAAACACTTAATCCTTATCAAACATTTTTCTAATCATTTTAAGAAAGAAGGAGATTCTTGGAATTTAGAATTCCTTGGATCTTCGAATGAATAGCTTTCGAGGCATGCCCCTTGGGTTGTTATTCACTCAATCTTTTTACTTTTAAAGCGTTCAACCTTTCTCAAAATATTTCCAATCAATTCCCGAAAGAACTAAGTTCTTAGAGTCGCGCATTTCTTGGATTCTTGAGTGTCAGCTCTCGAGGCATGCCCCTTGGGTTGTTTGTCATTTAATTTTTCATCTCTTCAAATTCAACTCTCCTCTCTTTTGTGGTCATCTCCATGAACTACGGACTCTCTGTTTCTTCATTCATTTGAATGTAAGATACGTAGGCACAAGATTGCAATGATCTTGGAAATCTACCTTTTATTTTTTCCACCTTTTCCGTCCATACCTTTTATCTACCTTCTATCCATCTTTCGTTTTCCCTCTAACTTTTCTCGTAGTCAAACTACGATCACTCTGATTCCTCATTCTCGTCCAAATGAGCATACGTAGGCATAAGGGCCCCAATCCTTGTCGAGCACCCAATGCTAAAACCACCCATTTTCCCTAGCGTTGAAACCTTTTATTCGTACCTTTTTGCATTAGCCATTTAGAATAAAACAAACAAGCTTAGATTACGCTCATCACAAATTGAACTAAGAGGTTTTCGTTGAGTACAACGGACGTGAGGGGTGCTAATACCTTCCCCTTACGTAACCGACTCCCGAACTCAGAATGTGGTTACGACGACCATGTTCTTATCTCCTTAAAGGTTTTCTTGATATTTTCGTTTCCCTCTTTTGGGATAAGTAAAATTTGGTGGCGACTCTGTTGAACAACATTTGCGCGCCTTTTACGCAAGGGTCGTATTTATCGATTGTGTATTTTTGAAGATGCGGCACCTTTACAAGTCAGCTGGGTTAAAGGAAGTGCTAACTTGGAAAAGCCTTCAATAAACCTGCAGTAGTAACCATCCAAGCCTAAATATCTTCTAATCTGTGTAGCTGACTTAGGAGCCTCCCATTGTAGTAATGCATCTACTTTGGACGAATCCATAACTATACCATTACCAGAAATAAGAAAACTAACCTCTTGCAACCAGAACTCACACTTTCACAAGTTGGCATATAACTTCTTCTCTTTCAACACTTGCAACACAATTCGCAAATGCTCAGCATGTTCTTCTTCCGACTTAGAATAAATCAAAATATCATCAATGAAAACTACCACGAACTGATCCAGACAATTATGAAATATATGATTCATATATTCCATAAACACTCCAAGTGCATTAGAAATGTCAAACGATATCACCAAATACTCATAGTGCCCATAACGAGTTATAAAAGCTATCTTCTGAATATCCTCATCCTTCATTTAAATCTGATGGTAACCCGACCAAAAGTCAATTTTGCTGAAAACTCGCGCACCTACTAGTTAGTCCATCAAATCATCTATTCTCGGAAATGGATACTTGTTTTTGATCGTTACTTTATTCAACTGTTTGTAATCCACACACAACCTTATATTACTATCGCTACTGTGAAAAAGGAGGCCGACAATGACAGAAGAGTCACCACCATTCGTTATTTATCCTAAAAGAGGGAAAGGAAACGATCAGAGAAAACCTAGCGAAAACGGGAGAAGACGAGGTCATCGCAACCATATCTCGGGTTCGAGAGTCGGTTACGCAAGGGGAAGGTATTAGCACCCCTCACGTCCGTCGTACTTGATGGGATCCACGCATTGATGTCTATTCTATGGGTGAAAAACAATCTATCTACGACTTAGGGACAAAAGAAAAAGAAAAGAGACTCGGTAGAGCATCGCCGCTCTATGCCTACGTATTCCCTCGTGCAATGGGAAAGTCAAAGTCGACGTAGTTAGGGAAACTACGGGGGAGGTTACTCGCCAAGACATCGCGTCTTGTGCCTACGTATTCTCATATGGCATGAGAAATCAGAGCAAAACGTAGTTCAGGCTAACTACGGGACGAAAGGGTGTTCTCGATCACACGGGGTGAGAGAAAAGGTTGACGATACTAGCGTACGCATTCTAGCAGTTAGGTGTATGCTAATCGACCATTGGAGACTTAGGCGTTACCTGTTTACGGTAGAATGGACGTAGTATGTCATTGGTTTAAAGGTACGGGGACCTAAGGGTTTAAAACTACGGGCTGGTCTCGATTGCACTAGGGCAAGAGAAAGGGAGATTAGTCGTCAGCGGGAAAGTCTCGATCGCACGGAAGCGAGAGAAAAGAGAAGTTAGTTGTTAGTGTGCTCGCCAAGACATCGCGTCTTGTGCCTACATATTCTCGTCTGGTACGAGAAATCAGAGCAGCTGTAGTTCAGCTAACTACAAGAAAATGGGTCTCGATTGCACGGGGGCAAGAGAAGGGATCTCAATCGCCAGGATGCGAGAGAAAAGGGGAAGTCTCAATCGCAAGGATGCGAGAGAAAAGGTCTCAATCTCCAGGATGCGAGAGAAAAGGTTCGGAACGGGACGCACACGCCAAGTCCTAAGACGTAGAATGCGTCGCATATTGTCCAAAGGACATACGCTAAACACTCTAGACGAATGAGAGGAGGCCACCCACTCATCATTTACCACGTGTCTATCGATTACTCACAACGTTATCGAACGGAGTGGTTCCGTTGACCCTTGACTTTGCGTGCAAGCTTCCTTTCCAAGCCCTCCTCTTTTGATCCTTGATGATGACGTTTCAAATCAGAACCAATGTGACGCTGAACCATCATAGTTCAACTTATAAATGGAAGTCAAGCTATGAGAGGTTGCGTATTGATTTCCGTGTCAAAGACAAGATAGAGAAATGATATTGCAAATCATTCTCCAATTGAATCGTGTCACACGGACCAAACCAGAAAGAAGTCAAAATAAAATCAGAAGAAGAAGAAGAGAAATGAGGAGAGAAAAAGTGGTCTCGGATCCTACATCATCCATCAATAAGTCGATTACTAACGGTTTATGGAAGTGTCGTCATCGACCTACAAAATGAAAATGATGTGAAAAGTCCAATAAAAAATAGAAATTGAATTCAACTTCTAAAAAGAAAATAAACCTCTAAAGGAAATATTAAAAAGAAATTGAATATAGAATATAGAATATAAAATTCTATACAAAAATATTGAAACATAGAATATAAAATTCTATGTAAAAATATTCTAAAAGAAAATATTGAAAATGAAATTGAACATGGAAGATTAGAATATAAAATCTAATATAAAAATATGTACATAATATTCTAAAAAGAAAATAAAATAATTTCTTTAAAAGAAAACAGTAAAAATATTTACATATATTCAAATTGATTTTCAAACAATATACAAAAAACTATACAATAATATCCAAAAGAAAATAAAGGAAAATGGGGATACAACAACAGTAATAGGGGTGTAAATAGTCCAGCAGGGGGTCCACACGATTGGGCCAGGCTTGAAGCCTAAATCAAAACACCATCAGAAGAAGGGAGGTGCGCAACAATGAAAATGGGGGTGCGGATCCAAAAATCAAACAAACGGGCCAAAGCCCACTAACCCACTCAGAAGACCTAGGAGACTTCATCTTCTTCCCTTTGGCAAACCCTAACCGCGCCGCCGTCACTTTGCCCCCTTCGTCTCGACCTTACCATCTCAACTTCTCTTCACCATCAACCTTACCAAACGCACCTCTTACTCTTCACTTCTCCTTCATCCCAACTCTTTCTCAATCTCTTCCACATATCACAAACAAAACTCCGCTTCTGATTTGCATGCACTGAAGGCGTAAAGTGTAGTGGTTGTAAGATGTTTCACGGAGTAAAATGAAAGTGAAGCTCAGGATTGTGGATGAAATTCGTTGAAGTTGTTTGCAGATGTGAAAATCTGAAGGTTTGTTAATGAGCGGTGTTTGCGAAGGGTTGCAGATATGCGAAGGTGAATTCGAATGAAGTTGACGGAGGTTTTGTGTTGTTGTGAGGGAGTTTAGATTTGGTTGAAGTAACGATTTAGGTTGAAGATCTAAAGATCTGAAGATTGGAGTTTGCTCTGATCTGGAATCTTGAAGTGCGGTTAGTGAGATTGAAGAAGGTGTTAATGGTGATGGAAGATCCGAAGTTGCATGTCGAAGACTTGGGCTCAGATTTTGTTGTCTCACGAAATCGGAGGGTTTGGGAGTTGACAGAGGTGTTTGAAGTTTGGTAGTGATGATGACAATGGTGAAGCTAGGTTTTGGTTGTGAGGTTGGTTGAAAAACCTGAAAAACTTGAAGATATGAAGGTGATGAAGATTGTGATGAGTGTTTGAAGATTTCTGCGATTTTCTGGGAAGGATGTTGATGAAAATGGTGATGGTTCGTATGGATCTGCAGTTTCTGGGAAAAACGGTTATGAACGGATGAATGTTGTTTGAAGAATCTGGAAAACGGTTATGGTTTGATGAACAAGATGAAGATTGCTGGATTTCTGGAGAATTACGAAGAACTCGATGAAGATCTTGATGAAGAAACTGGGAAGTTCTTGAAGGTGATGAATGTTGAGGAATTCCTTGGAAAAAAGTTGAAGATACGATGAACACTATGAATCTTGGATGAAGATCGCTAAAAATTTATTATGAACACGATGAAGATCGTGATGAATTTTTCGGTGAGTAGTTTGAGTTTTCCGGCGAGCTTGGGTGGTGCTTGATTTGTCTGGCAAAGTGGATTAGGGTTTGCATGGTGAGGTGGCACCAGCTGGGGAAAACGTGTCAGCCAGCTCTTATGGGGTAACGTGTCAACATTCATTAGAAAGAGAGAATGGAACAGTGTATTTATAGCCTCAGAAAACGACACCTGACACAAACTGTTTTGAAACTTGACTAAAAAGCTGATTAATGGAAAAAGCTGGCAGATTAACCAATAAAGCTGAGATTAATAAACGAAAATGAATTTATTAACATCCTAATTAATATTAAACTAACTAATGCTAACTAATATGAATTAAAAAAAGCTGGTAACTAATACTGTTAAAGCTGAAAACGAAACTTAATGCAAACTTGAATTAAACTAAAATCAATTAACTAAAGTAAATCCAATTAATATCCTAATTAAATCTAGATTTCTAATCAAATTAATCTAGACTAAAAGAATTAACAAATATAAAAGAATTAATAAAACCTAATAGATTCTAAAAATAAATAATTTCTAGAAAACTCTAAAAAAAATAGGAAAAACTATTTAAAATCTATTAAAACTCTAATAATCCTAAAAACAATTAATTTCTAGGAAAACTATTAAAATATAGAAATGCTATTAAAAATCTATATTAAAACTCTAATAAAAATCTAAAATAGAGAAAATAAACCTACAAATCTATCTAAAAATATATTAATATTCTAAAATAGAAAATACAAGATAAAACTATCTATAATCTAATTCCTACACCAAAAATTAACGAAATAAAATCTAGACAATTATTAATAATTCCATAAGGAAAAACAAAGAAAATCAATTAAATCGGCGAATAAAAATGCTAGAACGCAACGAAATAAACCATAAAAATACGGACACCGAAATATCCCCAAAAACAACAACATAGATTGAATCACCGGGAGAAGCACAAATTTCACAATAAACCTGCTTCCCCGAACTGGTTTGAATCGCCTCAGATGCGAGGAAAGGGCTATAATCCCGATAAAATCAATCCGGCCGAAAAAATGCACAGTATGCGACATGCAGATGCAAATGCTAATAAAACGAAACATAAGCCAAATACAAGAAACGGTTGGTCAAATTTTGGGGTACAACAACTACCATCTTTCTTCTTTACTAACAACATCAGAGCTCCTCTGTCGTACCTAGAAAAATACGATCCTTCGCTATGGACGTGGAAAAAATTGTTCAAGCAGAGTCGCCACCGAACTTTATTCATTCCAATGATGGAATAAGAAAATATCGATAAAACCTTTAATTAAGGAAAATGTTCATCGCAACCATATTCTAGGTTTGGGAGCCGATTACGCTAAGGGAAGATATTATCACCCCTCACATCTATTGTACTCAACGGGAACCTCTTATTCTAATTTCTAATTGAATGTTAGCTAATGTTATTTGTTTTCTTCTAAGCGAATAATGTGAAAGGAGTTTAGTTTGCTAATGGAAATGAGTGGTTTTTTATTAGGGTGCTCGCAAAGGATTGAGCCTATTGTGCCTACGTATCTTCATTTGAAAGAAATGAAGAATCAGAACATTTGTAGTTTGTGGGACTACGGGTTGTTAGTTTGTTTTATCAAAGGGATGTTTAGGTTGCATTCTAAGGGCTAAACGTTAGCTTCTCTACCCTCTGCGAAGGCTTAAGCATTTAGTTTGTATGGGAATTAGAAAGGACTAAACATCATTCTTTTGAGAAAAAAATTTGATCATACGAAGGCAAGAAGTTGAGTTAATGTGTTGATTATTTTGTTTGGATGATGATTACTTGGATGGCCAAGGAAGGCTCCTTGTATCCAAATGATCAAAGAGAAGAATCGAAGGCTAAAGGCTAACTCTCTTTTCATCTTTAATTATGAAAGGG
The DNA here is from genome assembly GCA_963859935.3 of Lathyrus sativus. Classification (NCBI taxonomy): domain Eukaryota; kingdom Viridiplantae; phylum Streptophyta; class Magnoliopsida; order Fabales; family Fabaceae; genus Lathyrus; species Lathyrus sativus. Next base: position 245,376,923 of record OZ012741.1, read on the forward strand.
TTCAATATGATTAAAGTGTTTTAAGCGGATGACGAGTACTCGAATGGCCGAGGTAGGCTCTTCGTATCCAAGTATTTGAAAGAGAGAATAGAAGGCTCTAGACTCTATATTTTTCATCTAAGTGTTTATGAAAAATAGGCTTGATTCAATTTATTATGAAAATGGTTGTGAGTCAGATTAGAAGTTTTTTAGAGATGACAATTGCTTGAATAGTAAGGAAGGCTCCTCGTACTCAAACAATTGAGGAGAGGAATTGAAAGCTCCAGACCATCTCCCTTTTCATATTTAATAAAATAAGGTTGAAATATAATTAGATGTCTTAATTTGATTTAAAAACTACTCGATGTTGATCGAGGTTTGAATTTGCGTTCGAAGTGTGGGAATGTTTAAAAATTAATGGAAGGGAGGACCTAATTATGTTAGGTTAAGGTTGATGGCGATGCACGAGGTGATCGACTTACAATGGTGTAAAATTACTCGAAATTGAATCGAGAATTAGTTTGGAAATGATTTACACTTCATCGGGATGAGGGTACACCTTTTTGAATGGGAATAAAAATAAACAATAAACACACAAGGCAAATAATAAACTACAAGTGTACTAGCAAAGTGGGCTAGTCTTTTACACAACTAATTAGAAGTAATTAATCATGTCTCATTGTAAGAAATCCCGAGAGTAAGCTATGAATGTTGTGCAAGTGTGAGCATGAGGTGTCCTAAGCTAAGGCAAAGAAAATAAAGAAGTCAAATCCAAGACTCCTTGATAGGGTGTAAGTACAAGGTCCAAAACTCCATGATGCTAGAGATAGTAAGCATAGTCTAAGATTAGATGTTTTTTTTAGGGTTTTTTGATCATTTTATCATGTTTTCATATTTTTTTAATAAGAAAACAAAGATCAATAAGATGAAGATGGCATAATGATAAATGCATGAATGATAAATGAGCAATGAAATAAATTGCTGAAAAGTAAATGAAGAAAAATAAATAGCAAAAAAATAAATAGCGGAAATGTAAAAGTTAGATGTTAGTTGTTAATGGTTATTGATCGAATGATCGCTTTCTCAAATCGGGATCAATTTATCGCTATGTTAAGCAATCGTAGCACAATCTATCATGAAGGTCATACTATGGGAGGCCAGTCAATAACAATATTTGTGTTAAAACATGCTAGAGAAATGATATGTAAATCATTCTCCTAAAGTCATGCCACACGAAAACAAAAAGAGAACAATCTCATCTTAATCAAGAACTTTCATGATTAATCAAAGGCAATCTATCACTATTCCAAAGCGTAGAGAATGAACCAAATGATCATTCAACCACATGTTTGAAATAATGAAGATTCAACATCTTTGAGAATTATCGTTCTATGATCATTAAGATCTCATCAACCAAAAGGAAAATAAATCAAGATGAAATGAAATATAAAAAAAAAATTTAATGAATAAAATTCACAACAAAAATTGAACAAAAAGATTAAAGTAAACTACTAAATAAATATTAGAAATCAGGATATTAGGATTTAAAAAAAAAAAACAAAGAAAGAAAAAAGAAATAAAAAAAAGAATATAGAGAGAGAGGGACACACGAGCTATGTACGGAGGTTCAAAAATCAAAAGGGTTGAGCCCAAGTTAGATATGACAAACACTTTTTAAAACAAAATAAGAAGAGAAATAGGAATCAACATGAAGCATCATCTTCCCCTTCCTCTTCTTCTCCATCGCGCAGTCATGAACACTGCGAACAAGCTTTTCATCTCACTTTGAACAGGAAAACAAAAACAAACTTGGATGATTACTACCTCAACAAATCCCAAATTTCTGTTTCCAAGGTATGAGATCCAAATTTATTTGCGTAACTGTTGTTGTTCTTTGCGATGCAAAATTGTTGTTTAGGTTGTGTTATGCGTGTGGATTATGGTTGTGAGGAAAAATTGTGAAGCGGTTTGGTTTTCTGCAGGTGTGGAAGTTGTTGTTTGCGTCGAGTTTACCCAGTGAATTTTGGAATGGTGTGGTTGAAGGTTAAATTGGGATGGAGATTTGTCATGGATTCTTTGGTTCTTAAGATCTTGAAGAATGAATGGAATGGGTGCCTCTATTTATAGAGGATTGAGGTGAGAATGATTTGGAAATTGGTTGTTGTTTTTGTTTCGTTTGTGACGTTTTGGATTTTCTCACGTCGTTTTCCTTTTGCAATTGCTATGCATCATTTTCAGGTCGCATTTTATGCGTATTGTTATGATTTTGTGGAGCTGCAGCAGGTTTGTGCGTTACGTTGTGACTTCAGCAGCTGGGATTTGTCGTTTGTGTTGCTTATGTTATTTTGCATCTCATGAAGTGGCTTGATTTGCGTATGTTGTAGCAGCTTGAACGACTTAAGGGAGTCATTTGGAAGCTGGTGGGGGCTCATGGCTCCATGTGTAACGTTGGCATAAGGCTCTGGTAGCAGTTGGTTATGTTGTAATTACAGCTTGGATGGCTTGAGTAGATGCTTGGAAGGAGATTGTAGTAGCTTTGTTGTAATTTCATCTCATGAAGTGGCTTGATTTGCGTATGTTGTAGCAGCTTGAACGATTTGAGGGAGTCATTTGGAAGCTGGTGGGGGCTCATGGCTTCATGTGTAACGTTGGCATAAGGCTCTGGTAGCAGTTGGTTATGTTGTAATTGCAGCTTGGATGGCTTGAGTAGATGCATGGAAGGAGATTGTAGTAGCTTTGTGATTTTAAGTGGCTTTTTGTGGTGTCTGCTTGTGAAGCTTGGTAGGCTTGACTTTTGTAATAGCAGCTGATGCTCTTTGTAAGGCTTGGTGTGTAACGCTTTTGCGGGGTCATGCAAAGCTTGTGGAAAGTTTTGTAGTAGTTGATGGAAGACTTGGAAGGTAGCGTGGATGGCTTTATGAGTTTCTCATGTAATTCCTTTTTTTTAATTCTTATTTTTTTGCATAATTGTTGTACAAACAATGGGCTTGTAAAAATATAAATTTGAATCGGACCATGTATTGTATTATGGACTTTTGGATGTAATTGGAATTTGGATTTGTTGACTTCTATTGTCTTGTAATTGGAATCAGACCATGTATTGTATTATGGACTTTTGGATGTAATTGGAATTTGAACGACCATGTATTGTCTTTGAACCTTAATTGTCTTGTAATTTGAATTGGTCTTTTAAGAGTGTAATTCTATTTGCACTTTAATTAATAGTTGAAATCATGCTTGAAATTACAATCTTTTGAAAACTTGAATGAATTGTTCATGTGAATGCCATATCCAAAAATCCACTTGAAACCAACTTTAAACAACTTTGAAATCTTCTTGAATGGACTAAAATTTGGGAATGAATTAAAGCCTTGAATTAAAATGAATCCACCACTGAAACATTCTTTGAACTTTGCCACCATCAGAAAAATTTCTTGAAATCAAAGAACCATGATTTGAACTTCAATACAACTGTACCAAACCTTAATTGAAAAATGAACTTGATCATGATGATTATCAACCATGAAACACTTGAATTTGCCACAGCCTGATAACTTGGTAATGAAGCAGACTTTTTGTTTGACTAAGGTTAGGTCAAACTTCCACTGAATTTCAAGCATCATCGTACACATGCTTAGGACAAGAAAAATAAAAGGGTAGGAAAATTTTGGGGTATGACATCCCCAAGGTGACACACTTGGTCTCACAAATCTCTTTTCCAGCAAATTTTCTAATTGCTTTTTCAACTCTGCTAACTCTGACACTGACATCCTGTATGCCATAGAAACAGGCTCGGTACCAAGGACAAGATCAATAGAAAACTCCACCTCTCTCTCTCTCTCTAACCACACATCTAAAATATCATCTAGAAACACATCTAAAAATTCACGCACTACCAACAACTCTTCAATTGCTGGATGACTCTCAACAGACAAGGACGCAAACAATGCAAGCACATGAGCTTCCTTGTGCAAAAGCTCCCATAACTACATAGAAGATAAGAAATCAGCTTCTTCCTCTTCATCACCAATAGCAAGAAAGCATACAGATTTATTATAGTAATTAATATGGACATGATTGAACTCTAACGAGTTCATTCCCAAGATAACATCAAGATCTCTCGACGGCAAGCAAATAAGATCAACACCAAAATCTCTATAAAAAATTGACAGAGGACAGTTCAAACAAACCAAAGAGGTAGTCACTGATCCCTTAGCAGGAGTATCGATAACCATCTCTCCATTCATGGAGGACACTACAAGGCCTAACCTTTTCACAAAATCAGTAACAATAAACGAGTGAGTAACACCAGTAACAATAATAGCAATCAAAGGTGTACTATTAATGTAGCATATACCTTTAATCAATTTTTCATAACTGGAAGTCTAAGTCCCCGACAGAGAAAACACCTTCCCTCTGGATTAAGCATGATTTGGCTTTTGGAAATGTGTACTAATATATATTCTGATTCACCGCAATTGCAACAAGTCACCATATTATCTTTGCAATTATCAACCAGATGTGCTGTCTTTCCACACCGAAAAAACTTCTTTACATCACTCTTGCATTCACTGACACGATGACCCAGTCACCATACTTAAAACATTTAAGAGGAGCAGAAGCACCTCCTCCACTTGGCCTCTTACCATCAGCAACCTTATGTTTACCTTTCTCAGTTGGAGTAATTTAAGGCTTTCCACGGTTCAAATGTTGCTTCCCTCTTTTCTTACTCAGACTCTTGTAGTGAGATGAGTGAGCCTTGTTGTCATCCTCATAAATCCTACAACTGTTCACCAACTCTGGAAACCTTCATGTTTGTTGATATCCAATCGTTTGTTTGATCTCAGGACGTAAACGCTTCTCAAACTTAACACACTTTGAGAACTCAACTGTTGCCTCACTACAATTAGGATAAAATTTCACAAGTTCCACGAACTTGGCAGCATACTCCATAACAAACAAACTCCCTTGCTTCAGATCTAGGAATTCAATCTCCTTCTTTCCGCGAACATATTCAGGAAAATAATTCCTCAAAAACTCCTTGTGGAACACAGCCTAAGTGACAACTTCACCCGTAATTTCTAACACCTGACGAGTGTTGATCCATCAATCATTAGCCTCCTCAGCCAACATATGAGTACAAACTGTAGTTTCTATGCTTATGAACAATCAATCACACAAAAGATCCTCTCAATTTCTTTGAGCCAAGCCTGCACTCTGTAAAGACCATAACTACCTTTAAAAAGTTGGCAGATTATTCCTCTGAAACTTCCCCAGATGACGGAAATCATCGTTCCCCCCAATATTAGGCTGATTCTGCATAGCTCGAGCCACAGCCTGCAAAGCAGCAACAATCACAACATCCTTTCTTCTAGCCATTTATGTTTCACCCCATAACAAAAATAATGGTTTGAAGACTACATCGACAATATTCAACTATCAAACCACACCGACTCGAATACTTGGTCGGACATACCGACCTGCTTTGATACCACAATGTAACACCCTAATTTTCCCCGTATAATTTATAATTAAAATAATATTAAAATTAAAAACTCACCATACATTTATGAGGCTAATTTATCACCAAACAGCTCATGCAATAAGATATGTAACACTTATTAACTTCTAAAACTAACAATAAGAATAAACATATTTGAACTTCAAAATATTACTAGTGTCGCAACTGCGAAAATGGCCGGCGGAAACAAACAGAAGAGTCTCCACCGAATGTTATTTATCCCAAAGAGTGGGAAAGTAAATGATCAAAGAAAGCCTAAAAGAAAGGAGAAGACAAGGTCATCGCTACCAAATCTTGGGTTCGGGAGTCGGTTACGCAAGGGGAAGGTATGAGCACCCCTCACGTCCATTGTACTCAACGGGATCCACGCTTGTTGTCTAATCTATGGGTGGAATTTCTATGGAAGCTATTGTTAAATGGGGTGGAAGGGAAAGAAGAGAATCGATAGGACATCGCCTTTCTATGCCTACGTATTCCCCCATGCAATGGGAAAGTCAGAGTCAATGTAGTTTGGGAAACTACGGGTGAAGGAGGGAAGGTTGCTCACCAAGACATCGCCGTATTGTGCCTACGTATCCTCATCTGGTATGAGAAATTAGAGAAAATGTAGTTCGGGTAAACTAGACCACTGGTTGGTTAAGGGCTTCTTATGAGTGACGTTAAGTTCCCATTCCGGCAGTTAGGGTCGATGCCTGTTTGCAGCAGAACGAAAAAACAACATACTCTTTTCTGAAAATGATTTGAAGAACAATCATGAAGGATAAAATTGTTTGAATTTGGTTTACTAGTTTTAATAAAGTGAATTGAGTTAGTTTGAGACTACGTTGCACTAAAGACTATGACATAAGAGTGAATGCGTCGCATATCGCCCAAAGGGCATACACTAAACACTCTAGACAAGTGAGAAGAAACCCCCCCACTTTTCATTTCCAATGTGCTTAAGGCTCGTAGTGTACAACGTTTGCCATTCTTTATTAAGTGTCTTAAAGAAGTTTGAGATGGGAAGAGAAGATACAAGGAAACACTAAAGGGACACTAGAAAATCCTAATATTATCATACAAGATGGTCCTAAGGTTGGGATTAGGAGGGAGATCTACCTAATGTTGTCATGCTTGGATTGATACCTCGAACTTAATCGGAAATTATGTCGAGCTAGGAATCCTAAGGGATCATGTGAATACAGGGGTAAACAACAAGAAAACACGAAGCATTGCAATCACAAACAACATCAAGTATTGAAACTCAAGTTAATATCCAAGAACAAAGCAAATATGTACAAGTGTCATTAAAGAAAAATATTCATAAACGCACTCGAGAATTAATCTAAATTAAAACCAAAATCAAGAAAAGAATTAGTCAAAGATTAAAAGTTATTTAAGTCAAAATTAAATCAAAGTTCAATTAACTAAATTATAAATGAAGGTTAATCCTAAGTTAAACCAAGATTAAATTCTAATCTAAATCTAAATGAATGTTAAATTCTAAATTAATTAAACTTAATAAAAATAATCCTAAATTAATTAAACTTAATCAAAATAATCCTAAATTAATTAAACTCTAATAAAAAATAATCCTAAATTAATTAAACTCTAATAAAAGTAATCCTAAATTAATTAAACTTAAATAAAAATAATCCTAAATTAATTAAACTTAATCAAAAGGGAAGGGGGTGCAGACAACAAGGAAATAAAAGGGGAAATCACTGGGCCTAGAATAGGGGGGGGGGGGTGGCAAAATCAATCCCATACCAGTCCAACTCAAGAAATGCCCATTGATCTAGTACGCAGAGTCTAGCGAGACTTCATCATAGACCTCACGCTGCAGTCTTCAGATCGCATATCTAATCAAAGTTAAACGAAATCCATGCTCAAAATGGAAGTACCACGATGGGCCATGCGAAGACAGACCACACAGGATGATAGAACAGTCAAAGAACCGGTGACACATGTCACCGGCGGGGAAGCCACATGTTCAACTCCACGGTGGAACGAGGTTAATGGGATAAACGTGGAAACGGGTATCTCAAGTTCATTTCATGCGAAACTCTCTCTCTCTACCCATCCTCTCTCGATCCTCTCTCTGCAAAATCACTGTCAGAAAAAACAAAAGGGGAGCCGGAGAAGAGGAAGTGCGGTGGAAACCGCCGTCTTCTCCGGCGAGCAACCATCCACTCACTCCCAACCTAAACACTAACCCTCCCCCAAATTCCATTCTCAACACGAATCCAACCCTAGATCAACCTAAAAAACCTTCAAAACCCCCAAATCAAACTCATTCCCAAATAAACCCTAATCTCTAAACTCAGCAAAAAAACAAAGAAAACAAGCAACAAAGTCACAAGGAGGCGTCACACAAAACAAGTATGAAAACAACAGTGAAAATCCCAAAACGAAGGCGGAACCGAGAGAAAGAGATGATACCACTTGATGGGTTTTTCGATCAGCTTTTGTAAGATGATTCTCAGGCAAGTTTAATGCTTTCTCCCTTCTTCTCCTCTACCTAGAACCTTTCTTCTTCCGTTGTTCAAATTTTTGGTATTCTAGTGAACTTTAGTGCGACTTAGGGTTTTTTCTTTTCTTTCTAATGCTTGGCCATTTTAGATGATAGAATAGTAGTCCATATATATAGGTCACAATTAGGATTTTTTACATAAAAACTTAAGGAGGAATCAGAGGGTATAGAGGTACAACATCAATTCTGAGTTTTTTTCCTTTTGCAAGTGGTGAGGAGTGAGCTCATACGAAATCGACCGGGTTCATAATTTTGTCTGTAGCACGAGGTGTGGTGGTCCCCTGCTGATTATTCAATCTATGGCCCCCACAAGTTCCTACTTTGTTGAAGTTAGTAGTAGGACAAAAGAATAATTATATGCTGCCTCTAACTTCTTGCAGTTTTTGAATGATGAGAACTATCTTGAATGACATATGAAGATGACTGTCGCTACTGCGAAAATCGGCGTCGGCTATGATAGAAGAGTCGCCACCGTGCGTTATTTATCCCAACGGAGGGAAAGGAAACGCTCAGAGTAAACCTAACGCAAAACGGGAAAGGAATGGTCATCGCAACCAAATTCCTGGATTCGGGAGTCGATTACGCAAGGGGAAGGTATTAGCACCCCTCACGTTCGCCGTACTCGACGGGATCCACACTTGTTTTCTAGTACGGATTGTTATTCTATCTACTCTAATGGTCAAGGGACAAAAAGGAAAGAAAAGAGAAAAGAGACTCGATAGAGCTTCGCCGCTCTATGCCTACGTATTCCCTCGTGCAATGGAAAAGTCAGAGTCTACGTAGTTCGCCTACCTACGGATGAAGGTGGGAAGGTTGCTCGCTAGGATACGACATCTTATGCCTACGTACTTTCATACAGCATGAAAGATCAGAGCAAACGTAGTTCGGGCTACGGAAGACACAAGCTTGTCTGACTGTTTTTTATTACCTTCAAAAAGGGTTTTTCTTGATTAAGAGTCCAAGCGGACAAAAATAACACTTTGATGTTTGTTTTGAATCTTTTATGAAAGAAGTGTTTTTTATTTTGTTTGCAATCTCTGACGCACTAGAGACTATGATTTGAGAGTGACTACGTCGCGTGTCACCCAAAGGGTACCACACTAAGCAGCCAGACTACTGGAAAGAAGCTCTCCAGCAACCCTTTCTCAAATAGCTTAAGGCTCGTAACGTACGACATCGATTAACCTTATTACTGTATTTTTGAGTTGTTTTGAGATAAGAAGAGAAAGAAGCTCTAAAAATCCTAGGGTTGAAAAGGGAATAAAAACTAACCTAATGTTGTCATGCATGGATAATAATCCTAATGTCTGTCATAATTCCCTCCTGCACAGAGGAAATCAGAGATCCTAGGGGATAAACAGAAAAGAAAGCAAGCAAATACAGTAAAATGCATGCAATACATCAATACAAGCGAGGCAAGGGAGTCCCACTCAACCTCAAACCTGGTAAAACAACAAGCAAAGTGAATCAACATTCACTTCAAACCTAGGGGGCAAGCTGCACAAGCCAACAAACAATACAGAAAAACCAAAGCAGAGGAGGCAGCCCCAGTAGCAGCACCAAACTCCCACAGTTGACAGCACAAGCAGCAGCTCTGACAGCAACAGCTGATAAACAGTAACAAAGTTGACAGCAACAACCTTCATCTTCATGAATACTCCTATCCTCAAGCTTCAATAAACTTTCACTCTTCAACAAGCACCAAGCTTCAACAAGCTTCAAACTTCAACAAGCAGCAAAACCCTAGCTTCAACAAGCAACCAGCTTCAACAAGCACAAACTTCATTCTCAACAAGCTTCAACAAACACTAAACTTTCTCTTTACCAAGCTTCAAAAAGCACCTCCAAGGGAGAATCATTCAACAAGATCAGGTTGAAATGTTAAGTAACTTAATGACAACCAAAGGAAGCCACTGAGAACTTAACATTATAGTAGAAAAGTACCCTCAAAGTTCTACTCCTAAAGCATGCCACTCATCCCTACAAAGGAGAGATGTGACTTCTTTAAGAGGACTTTATGTCATTGGATTGAATGGAGATGAACAATATACTCCATGTTTGAAGAAACAAGCAAAACTAATCTAATGCTCTTCCTAAAACCCTAGTTACCCTAAGCTCCTGACAAGCATCCACAAGAGTACAAGGCTTCAACTCCAAGCTCCTTCAAGCTCTCCAAAGTAACTTCAAGTTGTATTCATCTTCATCCAAGCACAAGAGCACCACCACCCTAATCTAAGGGTAACTATTGAGTTAAACTAGTCAAGTTAGTGCATCAGAAACACCTAGAAGTTAGTCCTAAAACTAATTCTAATTAAAATACCAAAAGTGATTATAAAATCCTACAAAAAATTATAAGGGTTCCTAAACCTCTCAAGAATATCTCCATACAAAAACCAGGGGGTTAACCATTCATTTGGACCTAAAACTATGCCCTAAACCTAAGGGTACTATCCTAAAACCCTAATTCTACAACACCTAATGTTCAATATCCAAAACAACCTAAACTTCTCTCACAAAATTATGAGAAAATTACTAGGGTTACATGAATATCTAAGCTATCTAGTCCAAAAAGAATCAACTCAAAAATCAACACCAAACACCCATACTAAAATCAGCAAGATGACATATAAACCAAATTCAATATAAAACCAATTTAAACTTCAAAAAATGCAATTAAAAATCAAGATGCATGAATTAAATAAATTCTAACCCTATTAGATTCTAGACTCTTTAAGGAGTCAGGGGGAAAAAATCCAGGTTAAAAATGTTAATTTTACTATTTATTATGATTTTAATCCTAAACTATATGAAAAATGTAAAAATAAAAGAAATAATACAAAATTGGATAAACCTGCGTTGCAAATAGTAATACAAACCAGTTGTAATCCAGGCTGGGCCCAAAGAGGGGGTGTGGATAGAAATCTTGACTAAGCCCAAAAACCAAATAAAAGAAATCAGAAAATGAAATGGAAATTGGAGAAAACCTCGTGGCAAATAACAATGTTTTCAGTGCATTTTCCAATTTGGGCCAAACCTGGGGTGTGTATAGCAAGAACCACTTAAGCCCAAACAATTCAGATTAAATGAAACGGTGAGTTTCATCAAACTCACCCTCTTCAGGAATTGAAACGCAATCGTGGCCATTGGATGCCAGCTTCAGTCAAGGTCAACACTTGATCCTATGGCTAACTGTTCATCTTCTCCAAAATTCAAAAATTGAGAGGGAAAGTTGGGACGGTGGCCTGAGTTGCAGCGCCACCGTCGTCTCCGGCGAGGGTTACCCAAAAGTCCATCAATTCTTGCAACTAAACACCCTATCCCACTCGTTTTTCTCTCCTGAGCATGAAGATAATCTCCAATTCCATTGATTCTCACCCTAACTCAAAAACCGATCCAAAGTTCAGAAAATCCTCAAATCTTGAATGTCACGAATCTTGCAATTAATGATCCTAAACTCATCTACACCTTTCACTGATCAAAACTTGCTATTCAAACATGCTTAACTCATCAAGAACCAAGAGTTCTACTCCTCAACAGAAATGGTGATGCACCTAATTTGGTCTCTAATTGTTCAATTCTTGTGCCTAAATCCATCCTAGCATCATCTATAGCCTATCCACATACCAAAACCTAAGCAATTCCCTATGAATTAGAGCAAAAGTTGCAAGTTGCAAACCTGGTAAAAATGGATGAACAGATGAGGTTTTCCATCGAATCAAGCTCCAATTCTTTCTAGAATCACTCAAGAACCACTCCCCAAGCTTCTGAAACACTCAATTTGCAATGAAACGTCACAAATCTTCAAACACGATTCTTGATGCAGCAATGCAATTTCAACTTGCTCCTTCTTGTTTCCCTCCAATTCTTGCCCAAAAAATGATCTGAATCAGTTACAATGAATATATAGAGTGTGTTGGAAACCTCTAGAACTTTCTGTAATCATCCAAATGAGAATTTCAATTTCTCATTTTCCTTCAAAATCTCATGTGCACAGTTGGTGAATTGCCCTGTTCTTGGCCTTGATTTCACTTGAATTTCTCCCCTTATGACATTTTGAAATGAATGGGATGTGTAATTGCCTTGTTTTTGATCCAAAGGCAATGGATTGATATGTTGTTTCAACCATAAGTCACAAAATGGAAGTGATGGAAAATGACCCCAATTCAAAAATGTAACAATGTCATTGTCTTTAAAATGAATTTCCTGATCAAAATGACATATAACATTGCTTTGTTTGGCCATAAATCAAGAAATCACATTTTTGGCCTTTTAAATGACTTTAATTTCTTCCTTTTCAAAATTTCTCAAACCAACTTCTCCTATGAGCCATTTCAATGCCTCCTTGATGCATGGTCAAGGTTAAAACCCCATTTTGAGAAACTTTCTAGTTGAACAAAATTTCATTTGAGGCCTCTAAGTTAGTGAAAATGGCCTATGATCACAAATGACCTATAATCACCAATACCCAAAATACCCCTGGCTTGCAAAGATCATAACTTGAGTTCTACAAATCCTATCAAGGACTTCTAGTACTCTATGGAAATATAAGATCAAGATCTACAACTCTCATGTTGGCCAAAAAGCCATTTGAAAACTCCTTGAAGGGCAAAAGTTGCTTAGAAGTCAAGTGACTTTCACAGATAAATTTCATAGTCATTTGATGACCTGTAACTTGCAAGGACCATAACTTGAGTTCTATAAATCCCCTTGAGGACTTATAGTACTCAAATTAAAGGTATTTAGATGCTCTACAAGTTTCATGTTGGCCAAAGATCAATTTGAAACTTTTATTTTGACTTATGTGGCTTTGAAGTTAGGCACTAAACAGGGGATTTTACACTGAAACCCTAATTTAGCAACTTCCCACATTCTTGATTCTTCTAAGCTTAACCTTGGCACAACACCACACATGTATCAACATACCAATCCATGAATCCCATGACCTCAAAGTAGGCTTTGATGCTCTTCAATTACTCAATTGACCTAGGATTGACCCAAATGAAACCCTAGTTGACTGCACTTCAAATGTGGCTCTCATACTTGAATCAATGACTTGTCTCAGCTTCAATATGGCCCTCTAGGCATCCCATGAGATCCATACACACCTCAAATTCACACTCCCTGTTTCATATCCCACTGATGATTCTCAATGTTCCTCAAGATAGGAGCAAAACCCACATGTAGGCACTCAAACTTCTCAAGACTTCAAATTACTTCTTGATGGCTTGGATGATCTCTCAAACTTGGATAAGGCCTCTTGCTAGGCTTATTCTGATAAGAATCACACTTGGACCCCTGTTGGATGAGTGATATGCTATATATGTCAATGATTGAACTATGTACATGATGTAACTATGCAAATGAAATGTAATGAAACATAAATCAGGCAAGAAAAGGTTGAGCAAATTTTGGGGTACAACAGCTGCCCCTATTCAAACGGCTTGGACCCAACTGGGTGAAGAGCGAACGGCCTTCAAACAATTGAGGTACGAGACGGTTGAATACCAAGAAACCCAGAAATTTGCCAACCGCAGAAATAAATTGCACTGCTTGGGGAGCGACATCCCCTATCTGAATCCGGTTGTTACGGCAACACCTGATCCAACGTCTGATAATAATTCCGATTTCAACTTCAACCACCTATGTAACGCCATAGGTACTGAACAATTTTTGCAAAAACACCTCCGTCCACAACTGGACTAACCTTGTCAACACAAGAATTAGAAACAAATTCGTTAACACGAATAGAGATTTTGTCGTTACAGGAGTAACCTTGTCCACATCTGGACCCAAATTTCGTCAAATCACGAATAAAAATCTGTCCACGTCAGAACTCACATTTCGTCAACCCGAAGAAATCTCAACAACACAGGAATAGAACTTTGTCCACGTTAGGACGCTGGTTTCGTCAACACGAAGATATCCCCTCAACAAGAGCAAAACTTTGTCCACGTTAGGACGCACACTTCGTCAATACGAAGAAATCCCATCATAAACTTGTCCATGTTAGGACTCCACATTTCGTCAACCCGAAGAAATCCTATCGTCATAGGAATAAAACTCGTCCTCATCAGGACTCCATATTCCGTCAACACGGAGAAATCCCGGCGACTTCGCTGGGGATGAGTTGTCCGCATCTCGTCAACACGAGGAGGTCCTATCAACATGGGAATAAATTGTCCACGTCAGGACTCACATTTCGCCAACACGAGGAAATAAACCCGTCACCATGAAGAGAAATAAATTCGTCCACGTCAGGACTCCATCTCGTCAACACGAAGAACGGTAAACTTGTCCACGTCAGGACTCACATCTCGTCAACACGAGGGACGGTAACTTGACTTGTCCACGTCAGGACTCACATCTCGTCAACACGAGGAAATCCTATCATCATAGGAGTAAATTGTCCACGTCAGGACACCGTTTCGTCAACACGAAGAAAGATAAATTTGTCCACGTTAGGACTCGCGCATCTCGTCAACACGAGGAATTATAAACTTGTCCACGTCAGGACGCACATTTCGCCAATACGAATAAAGATATCTGCTGGGGATAAATGGTTCACGTCAGGACCCCATTTCGTCAACATGAAGAGTAATCAATTTGTCTACGTCAGGACTTCACATTCCGTCAACACGGAGAAATCAAATCTGTCCACGTTAGGACTAGCACATCTCGTCAACACGAGGAAATAAATCTGTCCACGTTAGGACTCACACTTCGCCAACACGAAGAAATCCCGTCACTGCAGGAATAAATTGTCCACGTCAGGACTCATATCTCGTCAACACGAGGAACTCCTATCAACATAGGCAATAAAATTTTGGCGAATTCCGGGGAAATGCTTCTGTCAACCAGTAAGAAAATACACCCGTTTACCCATACAGGAAGATACTCTGAATACGGTTTCTCTGCTTATCTCTGCAGTAGCTAACTCCATTGGTCCCAACCCACAAACCTTTTAGCACTGACGTGACAACGACTTTGAGGAGGACTCTACTGGGGACATTTGGAAACCAAACTGCCGGACGCCTATTCCGTTAACCGGCGACAGCTTCTGAAATTTTGATTCATGAAACCCTTTGACGCTGGCGTAACAGCAAATTTGAAGAAGATAATCCGCTGGCCGGATAAGAGAAACTTCAACAAGCAACTCTGTGGGGAAAGTAGTAAGATGAACCGTATCATCACACGTCTCACGGCGAGACCTCAAATACTTGGTAATAGATCTGAGCTAGAACTCCATACTCCTGCTGAGAAAACACACCTGAAAGCAAAAGGTTAACCAACCTGATTTATGTTTCAAAATGCGTATGTTTGAAAATGGCGTAATGCTCCGTACGGCACGGAAATGCTACGCGTTTGGGTAGATGCACATATGACGATATATGCAAATGCAAATGCAGGCTCAAGCTGCTTGGGAAACTCTGATAATGATGTCTCAACAACATGAATGTTGAGGATAAAGCCAACTCCGCTGGGGAGAACAAGTATCAAGGTATTCCGGTAAAATAAATGCCGGAAACACAGTAAACTTTGTCGGGGAGAGATTAAACATCAATTTCCACTGGGAGGAAAGAACAAACACCCTGCTGGTGAACAAACTTAGCTGGGGAAGAAGCGACACTTCTGGGCAAAGCACACTGTCTGGGCACAGTTTACACATTCAGAGTTACCACTCCGCTGGGGACAATCATCCCGACGGAGGCAAGACGTTCTGTAGGGGAGCAAGAAACCCATCCTTCGCGGATATAAACCTTTCGAACCAACAACTTGGTTAACTATTGCGGGAATCTCCCATGCTAGAGATTGAACGTGCACATCTTCGATTCGCTGAGTAGCGCAACCTCTGCAGGGGACATTGATTTTGACTTGCCGGGTTAGTCCTATGGACGGCTTTCCATGAGGACACTCTCCTGGGGAAAATAATTCCCTCCTTCGGGAAGGGATAAATGTCATTTCAACTCTCTGGGGATGAGCTGCGACTAGCTGAAGAATGACATCAACTGGAGTCAGGTCTTACATCAAGCGACCTTGGCTGGGGAATACAATTCCTGACCGTTTGCTCCAAAGGTAAGAACCCTGCAAAACACAAACGAGACAAAACAGGCCTATACAACAGAATGTATCCGGGTTAGCATCTGTGACATTGCTTCAATCAATTCGAAGTTTTAGCAATTATTGGCAAGGGCCAGCAAGATTATGTAATTGCAAGTTTATCAAAAACATCAGCGTCTTTCACAAACAAAACAGTAAAGAACAAACATCAAGTACTGAATAACATGTTTTATTGATAACGAGCCTCTGAATAGGCAAAGTTTTGTACACTGGATGCAACTCCTGAAAAGAGGAAGTTACGCACAAACACACATAAATATATGCACAAGAAGCATAAAGAAAATACAAAACAATATTTGTATACATGTCGACAACGTGGCACAGACAAACACCATGAGCTGATCCTCCTATGACTCGCCTGACTCTGCGCTTTCCCGGTACTCGATCTTCGGAAGAGATTGTTTTTGGAGAGACGGCCTCCAGGTACTCCCAAACCACTAAGCAATGCCGTATCAAATCCGGACCGCAGTCATTTGCTCTTTCAATCCCTAACTTTTGCGTGAACCGCCCTTTGCGAGTTTTCAATTCACCGGGATACCCTTTTTTGCCGAAGTCGCCCTTTTCAGGTTTTCGACTTCGCGGGTGTACATCTTTTCAATTTTATCCCTAACTTTTGCCCGAACCTTTTATTCATTTTTTATGGTTCGCCGGGATGCCCATTTTTGCCTGGACTCTCTTTTTACTGTCCAGCGGGTCACTTTCAAGCAAAGTATTTTTTAACTGCGTCCGAATTCACAGGAGACGTAAAGTCCTCACCATCCATGGTGGATAGTAACAAGGCTCCTCTAGAGAAGACTTTTCTGACAACGTAGGGACCTTTATAATTGGGAGTCCACTTGCCCCTGTGATCTGATTGTGGTGGGAGAATCTTTTTCAAAACAAGATCGCCCGTCTGAAAGCTTCGAGGGCACACCTTCTTGTCGTAAGCTTTCTTCATCCGGCTCTGATACAACCAACCGTATGTGAGAGAAGCCAGTCTCTTCTCATCCATTAAGCTGAGCTGATTTAGTCTATCTTTAATCCATTCTGCCTCGTCGAGTTGGACATCACGTAAAACCCTCAGGAAAGAATCTCGACCTCCAACGGTAACACCGCCTCCATCCCATATACCAATGAGAAAGGGGTTGCCCCGGTTGATGTGCGTACCGTCGTACGATAACTGTGCAAAGCGAAAGGTAACATCTCGTGCCAGTCCTTATACGTCACAACCATATTCTGGACAATCTTCTTTATGTTCTTATTGGCCGCTTCAACAACATCATTCATCTTGGGCCGGTAAGGAGAAGAGTTGTGATGCTCAATCTTAAAATTCTGACACAGCTCTTTCATCATTTTATTATTCAAATTTGAGCCGTTGTTAGTGATAATCCGCTCAGGGATTCCATATCTGCAGATAATATCTCGTTTGATAAATCTGGCTACCACTTGTTTGGTCACATTGGCATATGATGCCGCTTCCACCCATTTGGTGAAGTAATCGATTGCCACCAAAATGAACCGGTGTCCGTTTGATGCCGTAGGCTCAATCTTGCCAATCATATCAATCCCCCACATCGAGAAAGGCCACGGTGATCAAATCATATTCAAAGGGCTCGGAGGCACATGGATTTTGTCCGCATAAACCTGGCATTTATGACACCTCTTTGCAAACTTGAAACAGTCTGTTTCCATAGTCAGCCAATAATAACCTGCCCGCAGCAGTTTTCTCGTCATAGCATGCCCACCAGCATGTGTACCAAATGTACCCTCATGTATCTCCTCCATGAGCAACTTCGCCTCTTTCTCGTCTACACAGCGTAGCAACACCAAGTCGTGGTTTCTTTTGTACAGGACACCGTCCGGATTCAGATAGAAATTGCCAGCCAATCTTCTGAGAGTCTTCTGATCTCGACTGGATGCCCCAGCCGGATACTCCTTGTTCTTTAGGAAATTCTGGATGTCAAAGTACCAGGGTTTACCGTCGGGAGCCTCGTCAATGGAAAATATGAATGCAGGCCTATCGAGCCGAGAGATAACAATCCGGGGAGCCTTGTTCCAGAAGTTAACTTTATACATTGAAGACAATGTCGCTAGGGCGTCGGCCATTTGATTTTCTGCTCGTGGTACGTGATGCAATTCCACCTTGTCAAAGAAAGGCAACAATCTCCTTGCATAATTCATATAAGGTATCAAATTGGGCTGACATGTCTCCCATTCTCCTTTAATCTGATTCACCACTAGAGCTGAGTCTCCGTATACATCCAGGTTCTTGATTCGCAAATCAATGGCTTCTTCCAGACCCATGATGCAAGCCTCATATTCGGCCTCATTGTTGGTAACGGGAAAAGTCAATCGGGCAGTAAATGAGATGTGCGACCCATGGGGAGTAGTGATAATTGCACCTATTCCGCTACCATAGGAATTTACAGCTCCGTCAAATATCAACTGCCATTTGGAACCCAACTCTGGTCCTTCGTCCGACAACGGTTCTTCACAATCCTTCATTTTCAGGTACATGATATCCTCGTCAGGAAAATCAAACCTTATCGACTGGTAGTCCTCAACCGTCTGCTCAGCGAGGTACTCTGATAGAACGCTACCTTTAATAGCCTTTTGCAGACATATTGGATGTCGTATTCGGTTAACACCATCTGCCATCGGGCAATTCTTCCGGAGAGTGCCTGCTTCTCAAACACATATTTGATTGGATCCATCTTTGAAATTAGCATGGTTGTATGATTCAGCATGTATTGCCTCAAACGTTTGGCGGCCCAGGCTAGCGCGCAACACGTCTTCTCGAGCATTGAGTATCTGGACTCACAGTCGGTAAACTTCTTACTCAAATAGTAGATCGCATGCTCTTTACGTCCGGTCTCGTCGTGTTGACCGAGAACACAACCCATACTTTCCTCAAGAACCGTCAAATACATAATCAAAGGTCTCCCGACCACTGGGGGTATTAGAACAGGAGGTTCCTGCAAGTATTCTTTTATCTTGTCGAACGCCTTTTGACAATTTTCGTTCCAGGTCAACACCTGATCCTTTTTCAGCAACTTGAATAACGGCTCGCATGTCGCAGTTAGGTGAGATATGAACCGAGCAATGTAGTTTAACCTCCCTAAAAACCCATGCACTTCCTTTTCTGTTTTAGGCGTCGACATTTCTTGTATAGCTTTTATCTTCGCAGGATCAACCTCTATTCCCTTTTCGCTCACAATAAACCCCAGCAGTTTACCCGATCTCACCCCAAAGGTGCACTTGTTAGGGTTCAGTCTCAGCCTGAACTTCCTAAGTCTTTTGAGCAGTTTCAACAAATTAACCAAATGCTCCTCCTCTGTCTGAGATTTGGCAATCATATCATCAACATAAACCTCGATCTCTTTGTGCATCATGTCATGAAAGAGAGTCGTCATAGCACGTTGATATGTTGCCCCAGCTTTCTTCAGTCCGAAGGGCATCACTTTGTAGCAAAATGTTCCCCAGGGAGTAATGAAGGTAGTCTTCTCCATGTCTTCTGGTACCATTTTGATCTGATTATAGCTTGAGAAGCCGTCCATGAAGGAGAATACGGAGAACTGAGCAGTGTTATCAACCAGCACATCAATGTGAGGAAGTGGAAAGTCGTCTTTCGGGCTCGCCCTATTCAAATCACGGTAGTCTACACACATTCGCACTTTACCGTCTTTCTTCGGCACTGGTACTATATTAGCGACCCATGATGGATAAGTTGTAACGGCTAGGAAACCAGCATCCCACTGTTTTTGAACTTCCTCTTTGATTTTCACAGCCATGTCTGGTCTGGTTCTTCTGAGTTTCTGCTTAACAGGCGGACATTCCTCTCGCAACGGCAGACGGTGCACAACCATGTCCGTATCCAACCCAGGCATATCCTCGTACGACCAAGCAAATATATCACTATACTCTCGCAGTATCTCAATCAGCCTTTGCTTGATGTCGCTCTGCAGCGCAACCCCTATACGGATATTTCTCGCAACTTCTTCCGACCCTAAGTTGATGATCTCAATTTCCTCCTGATGAGGCAGAATGATTCTCTCTTCCTGTTTCAACAAATGAGTCAGCTCCTCTGGAAAGTCGCTATCCTCAACAATCTCTTCCTCTGCTTGGAATACCGGGTGCTCGAAGTCGAAACGAGTCATAGGCGGTTCGTAGAAGATGTCATCTGAAATATTAGTCCTGCAAAGGAAATGGTTAAACGCTTCGACACGCAAACAAAGCAAATAACCACGTTTCCATTTATTGTTAAAGTAAAAACAAGAAAAACAGGGATCACAATATTTGTATATGAAAACGCCTTTATTTCATGATTAAAATAGTGCAATACACATAATCAAGTAGCCCTAAGGTAAAATCATTATGCCCCGGGTAGGACATAGGATTATTCAACAATTGACAAAACAAATCATTACTGTTTAAGAGTCACTGGGACGGTTTCCCGGATGGACCAGTTGCAGAGACTTTGTCCTGGCACGCTCGGCTTGATCCACGCGTCCATATCGCAGTCACTATCTCTGTCTTCAGCATCGGAAATAGCGTTGATTGTCTCAAAGCACACCTCGCTTGGCGTAATCGTTATCGGTCCCTTGAACTTGGGCGTTCCTGAAGATGACGTTGACGACGTTGGTCGATACCCTAGCCCAAACTTGTCATTCTTCACGGGAATCTCCAGTACCTGCCCCCAGCCTTTAGTCTCACCAGTCTGCACTAAAGCCTGAGCTTCTTTGTAGGATGACACTGCCACCTCTGTCATTTTGCTGGGACCCTGAGCTTTGTCTTTAATCCGCAACCCTTCGAAGGCTTGACAAGGTGTCTCGTGTATTTCTCCGTCGACCTCAACATATCTGAACGATGACAGGTGACTGACCAAAATGTCCTCCTCCCCGCAAACGGTAACAACACTATCACCCACCATGTACTTCAACTTCTGATGCAATGTGGACGTTACGGCCCCTGCAGCGTGGATCCATGGGCGCCCAAGAAGGCAGCTATAAGCTGGATGGATATCCATGATGTAGAATTCGGTACCGAAAATCTCTGGCCCCACCTGAAGCGGTAATGTTATTGACCCAAACACTGATCTTTCTGTCCCGTCAAACGCCCTCACAACCAAATTGCTGGGCGTGCAAATAATTCCCCGTATGTCCAATTTCATCATGGCTTTCTTTGGCAATACGTTCAACGACGATCCAGTATCCACCAATACATGCGACATTACGGTGCCCCGGCATTCCACCGATATATGCAAGGCCATGTTGTGCTCTCGACCCCTGGGTGTTAGATCAAAATCTGTGAAACCCAGGCTATGTCCAGCATTGACATGTGCCATTACCCCCTCTAACTGATTTACAGAAACTTCTTGAGGCACAAATGACGTATCCAAAATCTTTAGCAAGGCGTTCCGGTGGGCCTTGGAACATAACAATAACGACAAGATAGAAATCTTCGACGGCGTCTACTGTAGGTGTTCAACAATTTTGTAATCGCTTTTGCAAATCAGTCTCATGAACTCCTTTACGTCCTTGAGCGACGTATCCTTTTCTTTCAACTGAGTAGGCCCGCTTTCATTTACTTTGGCTTTGCCTTTGGCCAATCTCTCTGCTTCTATTTCAGGTGAGGTAAAGATCCTTCCGCTACGGGTCATGCCCCCCGTTCCAACGACATTATCAACAACCCCAGCTGGCTGGCTATTCATCACAATATTTTCACCGTTGCAATATGCTTCTAATCTGTATGTCCACGGGACAGCTTTCGTACTCTCAAAGGGAATAGGCCCTGCTTTGGTAATCATAATAGTTGGCCGCTGGGCGGACGCCGTTATCGTTATAGTCTTCCTCGGGATCGTCACCGTTGCAATATCATTCGGCTCCTCATATAACGCCTCCACAGGCTTCTCAACCGCAGTTCGATCAAATTGCAAGGTCCCTTAGTCGATCATGGCCTGAATGCCCTGCTTCAAATCAGTACAACCCTCGGGCTGGGTCCAACACTCTAAACAGTATTCATCACAACCAGGGAATACTCCCCCTCTGAGCAACCTGCTTTTCACCTCACTCAATGGTGTCTTCAGCTCATTAACATCCATCACCAAGTTCAAATTTTCTTCTGCCAAGATGGCATTTGCCCCATGATTAGGCATAGGCTGTTGTACAATATTGGGCCCCACCTGGCCAAAGTTGATGGCTTTACTGTCCAACAAGTCTTGAACTTTATGCTTGAAAGCATGACAAGATTCTACATCATGTCCAGGCGCCCCGGAATGGAATTCGCAATGCTTATTAGCGTCATACCCATAAGGAAGTGTCGGTCCTGTAGGCGGTTCCAATGTTCTTTTCTCGACCAAATTCAACCCCAGCAGTGTCTGAAGAAGCTCTGCATATGTCGACGGAGGCTTATCAAATACCCTCTTCGGCTTTGCATTCTGAAACCTTCTCTGACCCTGATTCTGCCTTTGCTGCTGTTGTGGTTGTTGTTGCTGTTGTTGTTGTTGGATTGGAATAGTAACACTGGCTATTTGTTGAGGTTGAATGTGATGACTTCTACCTCTGCCCCGACCTCTGCCACCAAATACAGCGCTTGTATCACCCTGTCGTCTTCCGCCAAATGCTTTTCTCGCACCCCCAGCTGAAGTAGATTCGCCTGCCTGAATCTTTCCAATTTTAATTCCATTTTCGATCCTTTCTCCCATAAGGATCATATCGGAGAAGCTACCCATCGAAACATTGAGTAAATTGTCATAGTAGATTCCTGTAAATGTCCCCACAAACATGTCATTCATCTCCCTTTCAACCAAAGGAGGGTGCACCCGAGCTGCCATATCGCGCCACCGCTGCGCGCACTCTTTGAAACTTTCACCGCTTTTCTGCGACAGACTCTGCAACTGAACTCTGTTTGGCGCCAAATCGCTGTTATATTTGTAATGCATAACGAAAGCATCAGCCAACTGCTTCCAGCTTCTAATCTGAGTGGGCTCCAGTCCCATGTACCATTCCAATGATGGTCCCGATAAGCTATCCTGAAAGAAATGCATGAGCATCCTTTCATCATTGGAATATGCAGACATCCTTCTATAATAAGAACGTACATGGACCTTTGGGCAGGTATCCCCTTTGTATTTGTCGAATGTTGGAGCCTTGAATTTTAATGGCACCCTCAGCCCTGGTACCAACCCCATAGTAGTCATATCTAACCCAGCGAAGTTCTGATTAACCACACCTTTTATCTGCTCTTCTAGCATTCTGATCCTCTGAACAGGGTCAATGGGGCCCTCAGGTCCCATACCTCTTCCCGAAAAAGCGTTGTCCTGGTGATCCACATTCCAGTCATTGCCATACCCATCGTAACCCATGTTACGGCCAAATCCTTGCTGATTGAACATAGGACCCTATCCTCGATTGCCGAACCCTTGATTGACCCCAGCAGGTCCAAAACCATTGTTGAAAGGAAATGCTCCAGCGTCGTTGTTATTCACATTACCGAATCCACCATTACCGTGGCCATACCCCTGATTGTTGCCGTAACCGTCATTACCAAAGCCTTGATTGTTGAACCCGAAGTTCCCGTCCTGATTGACATTGCCATACCCATTGTTTCCAAAGCCATCATTATCACCGAATCCTTGATCGGCATCCTCAGTGTTGCCTTTGTTGTTAACAACATGCCCATCACCACCATTTCCAGTATTGCCATTACCAGCGCCAGCACCTGCATCAGTACCAGTGTTTCCGTTGACAGTCACAACAGGTGGAGTAACTACCGGTACCTCATCCTCCCGGCGAGGAGTTTCAATAGAATTGTGGTCAGTATTGCCATTTCCGTTTGTCCGCGCCAGCAGCGGCTGCACCAAAGTCTGAAGATTCTCCTGGCCCTTGGCCATATTCTCCATAGCTTGCATGAACAAAGTTAGCTTCTCATGGATTTCCTGCATCTCGACTTGAACTTGATCCATTGCTTTCTTACAGTTGTTTCTGGTTGAGTAGCGGTGGATTCTTTGGTCGTCAATCCTTAAAAACCTGTGAGATGCAGGAAATAAGATACAAATTCAACAAGTAACTGGAAATGCGAAATGAATATGCAGATGCAATGCGTGTCTGTGCGTTAGGGAGATCAACCCCTAATTCTAGTGCCAAAGTGCTAGTGCAGTGACAGTGCTAAGAAGTTTGGATTCAACCATGGAGAAAACATCTCATATATTGCTGAAAAGCCCATCAAGGCAGAAATACAATATCACTGAGTGTACAATAACAAGAAGGCATGACCTCAACCAACAATCCTGGTGATGGTCAGCACAATGCAAATAAAGCATATACAACAGTGCATAAGGTAATCAAGTGCGACCATATGCCCGATACTCCTCTAACAATTTCTTAGTCTCGGGATGATCCGGCTGGGAAAGCAACCCTTCAACGAGCGAGTCTCTTTGCCTGATAACACGCTGGAGATCCCCAATGGATTCCTCCCAAGCACCATCTCCAAAGCACTCCTCCAGCTTCCGCTTCTAGGATGCAGACTCTTTCTTACGCTTGACAACTTTGTTCAACGAATTCTGAACGTCGTATCTCCGTATAACCTCTTCTTCAAACTTTTTCTGGCTAGCCTTCAACTGATCTTCCAGTTCAGAGACCTGCAGCTTCAGTTTGTCTTCTCTTTCTTTGTTATTTGCCAGCGTAGCATTCCAGGTTTTGTTGAATGTGGAGATCTCCCGGTAGGCTATATCAAGTGCTTTCTTCTTAGACTCCAGCATGTCATGAGAGCTCTTGAAATCTATCCCCAAACGTTCACGCTTCTTTCGTTGTTCAGTCAGTTCTGTACCTAACTGGTTCACTAGCTTCGTTTGCTGCTCGAAGGAATATACGGCTTCATTCCTTTCACTCCTGAGTTGCACTAGCTCTTCTTCCAACTTCTCGTTGGCTTTCATCAACTCTTCTTTCTCCTTCACAACCTGCTCATATCTCTCAATAGGCACATTAGTTGGCTCCTCTATTATGAGGGGAGCAGGAGGTAATACTACAGGAAACGACATCAGCACCTGCTTTGCCCTATCTTGGATCCAGACTTGGTACGGAGGATAGGCTTGACAGTCATTCTTACCCAACAATGGCTTACCCTTCTTGTTGATATTATTCCAAGCATGCTGAAGCTTGGATAACAATTCTCCCTTCAAATCACCTGTGAAGTACAGAGATTCCTGCACTTCCTCCTCTTTAGGCGGGCTTCTCAAAGCATAACAGAATTGCCTGATCAACAATGACAGATTGTAGTTAATGCACCCTTTCCTCCCAATCAGAGGAACGTTAGGATATCCTGTGCAGCTGTAGATAATCTCAGATCCCAGTAAATCCCTATCAAACCAGACAACATCTTCTGAAGAAAGCCCCATCAGACGCTCAGACCATTCCACCTTAGCTACAGACTCAACAAAGATACCCTTCTTGGGCAGGTGACTATCAAGCCACATATACAACAAAGGCACGCAACAAGAGACGTTCTTGCCCCTCCTATTATTGTTCTTATAATGCAGAGAATGATAGAAGTCTCCAATCAGGGTAGGCACAGGATTGCCTGAAGCAAATATATGGAATGCATCCAAATCAACGAAGTCAGGCATATTAGGGAATAGTACAATGCCATAGATACACAAAGCAAGGATATCATTAAACACAATCCAACAACCACTCTTGGCATACTCTTGTGCTTTCCCAACCAAGAACTTGAGAGAAAAACCAGAAACTCCATTCCACGAGGTTAACAGCAACTCTGAGGAGTCTAAATGCAAAGCAACAACCAAATCCTCCAGCTTGGGCTCAGCACCCATATGAATGAAGGGTACCCTGTTCTGAATGGTTAACTCCAAGATCTCAGCATATTCCTCCATGGTCGGAGCCAGAATGAAGTCAGGGAAAGTAAAATACCTCAGCGGGGGATCATAGAATTGCATAAGTGCATACAATCCGTTCAGCTCATACGTAGTTGGTTTACAGACCAACCTAAGCAGTTTCCCATAACTCTTCCTGAAACTTCTCTTCACATCATCATCAGCTAAAGACATCAAACCAAGCAAAGAAGAAACATCTAGAGTAGGCAACTTGTAAGCCACAGTCTTCTTCAAAGTATCCATGATAGCAGCGGACAGAAATCCGGGCAACTAGAATCAGAGGGTATGAAATGCACCTGCAGCACAGACACACGTTAATGATATGCAAAATGAGTATGCAACAATGCAATATGCAAACATGCAACAGGGATCAAGTGATATATTGCTGAAGAGATCCATCCACAATATCTGTCTCAACAGACCCATAATACTGCTCAAACCTGGTCTCAACAGACCCATGACAATGCTCAAACTTGGTCTCAACAGACCTATAACAATACTCAAACTTGGTCTCAACAGACCTACAACACTGCTCCAACCTGGTCTCAACAGACCCATAACACTGTCCTGATGAAGAACCCTAAGTAACCACACATACTGATCCAATATCAAGAAAACTGGGTAGTCTGGAGGTCAAGTTTCCTGCATGCCCCAATCCCTCTCACAGGTAGGTGTCCTATCAACTGACACAAGGTACGGCATCCTATGCGGTCGTCGATGTCACAGACTTTCAAGACTGATGATACGATACCCAGAAGGTGTGGCATAATCATGTCCTGAAGAGGCCTCACTTAGCCAACTTCCAATTGATCGGTCCCCAGAGTCGACAATCCAACTAACCAATAACCCCCTTAACCCAAAGAGTTGAAAAAGAAGTCAACCAGAAGAACCTCGTCCGAGCGTGAATTTTGCGGGACACTAGTACATGCAAAACATGCACGCGCCCACTACTTTCCACAACTAATTCTAGGTGCACTCAAGCCCAGGTCCGACTTATCTCTCAATCTGACCCCCTACCCAGCATAACAACAATAATATAATGCTGAAAGTAAATGCAGAAAGGTAAATCCATACAAAACCCACGACGGGAAAACAAGCGCTAGGACTGACTCGCGTAGGGAACCGTTGGAGTCCCCAGCAGAGTCGCCAGCTGTCGCTACTGCGAAAATCGGCGCCGGCTATGACAGAAGAGTCGCCACCGTGCGTTATTTATCCCAACGGAGGGAAAGGAAACGCTCAGAGTAAACCTAACGCAAAACGGGAAAGGAATGGTCATCGCAACTAAATTCCTGGATTCAGGAGTCGATTACGCAAGGGGAAGGTATTAGCACCCCTCACGTCCGCCGTACTCGACGGGATCCACGCTTATTTTCTAGTACGGATTGTTATTCTATCTACTCTAATGGTCAAGGGACAAAAAGGAAAGAAAAGAGAAAAGAGACTCGATAGAGCTTCGCCGCTCTATGCCTACGTATTCCCTCGTGCAATGGGAAAGTCAGAGTCTACGTAGTTCGCCTACCTACGGATGAAGGTGGGAAGGTTGCTCGCTAGGATACGGCATCCTATGCCTACGTACTTTCATACAACATGAAAGATCAGAGCAAACGTAGTTCGGGCTACGGAAGACACAAGCTTGTCTGACTGTTTTTTATTACCTTCAAAAAGGGTTTTTTCTTGATTAAGAGTCCAAGCGGACAAAAATGACACTTTGATGTTTGTTTTGAATCTTTTACGAAAGAAGTGTTTTTTAGTTTGTTTGCAATCTCTGACGCACTAGAGACTATGATTTGAGAGTGACTACGTCGCGTGTCACCCAAAGGGTACCACACTAAGCAGCCAGACTACTGGAAAGAAGCTCTCCAGCAACCCTTTCTCAAATAGCTTAAGGCTCGTAACGTACGACATCGATTAACCTTATTACTGTATTTTTGAGTTGTTTTGAGATAAGAAGAGAAAGAAGCTCTAAAAAGCCTAGGGTTGAAAAGGGAATAAAAACTAACCTAATGTTGTCATACATGGATAAGAATCCTAATGTCTGTCATAATTCCCTCCTGCACAGAGGAAACTAGAGATCCTAGGGGATAAACAGAAAAGAAAGCAAGCAAATACAGTAAAATGCATGCAATGCAGCAATACAAGCGAGGCAAGGGAGTCCCACTCAACCTCGAACCTGGTAAAACAACAGGCAAAGTGAATCAACATTCACTTCAAACCTATGGGGCAAGCTGCACAAGCCAACAAATAATACAGAAAAACCAAAGCAGAGGAGGCAACCCCAGTAGCAGCACCAAACTCCCACAATTGACAGCACAAGAAGCAGCTCTGACAGCAACAGCTGATAAACAGCAACAGAGTTGACAGCAACAACCTTCATCTTCAATAAACTTTCACTCTTCAATAAGCACCAAGCTTCAACAAGCTTCAAACATCAACAAGCAGCAAAACCCTAGCTTCAACAAGCAACCAGCTTCAACAAGCACAAACTTCATTCTCAACAAGCTTCAACAAGCACTAAACTTTCTCTTTACCAAGCTTCAACAAGCACCTCCAAGGGAGAATTATTCAACAAGATCAGGTTGAAATGTTAAGTAACTTAATGACAACCAAAGGAAGCCACTGAGAACTTAACATTATAGTAGAAAAGTACCCTCAAAGTTCTACTCCTAAAGCATGCCACTCATTCCTCCAAAGGAGAGATGTGACTTCTTTAAGAGGACTTTATGTCATTGGATTGAATGGAGATGAACAATATACTCCATGTTTGAAGAAACAAGCAAAACTAATCTAATGCTCTTCCTAAAACCCTAGTTACCCTAAGCTCCTGACAAGCATACACAAGAGGACAAGGCTTCAACTCTAAGCTCCTTCAAGCTCTCCAAAGTACCTTCAAGTTGTCTTCATCTTCATCCAAGCACAAGAGCACCACCACCCTAATCTAAGGGGAACTATTGAGTTAAACTAGTCAAGTTAGTGCATCAGAAACACCTAGAAGTTAGTCCTAAAACTAATTCTAATTAAAATACCAAAAGTGATTATAAAATCCTACAAAAAATTATAAGGGTTCCTAAACCTCTCAAGAATATCTCCATACAAAAACCAGGGGGTTAACCATTCATTTGGACCTAAAACTATGCCCTAAACCTAAGGGTACTATCCTAAAACCCTAATTCTACAACACCTAATGTTCAATATCCAAAACAACCTAAAATTCTCTCACAAAATTATGAGAAAATCACTAGGGGTACATGCATATCTAAGCTATCTAGTCCAAAAATAATCAACTCAAAAATCAACACCAAACACCCATACTAAAATCAGCAAGATGAGATATCAACCAAATTCAATATAAAACCAATTTAAACTTCAAAAAATGCAATTAAAAATCAAGATGCATGAATTAAAAAAATTATAATCCTATTAAATTCTAGACTCTTTAAGGAGTCAGGGGAAAAAAGCCCAGGTTAAAAATGTTAATTTTACTATTTATTATGATTTTAATCCTAAACTATATGAAAAATGTAAAAATAAAAGAAATAATACAAAATTGGATAAACCTGCGTTGCAAATAGTAATACAAACCAGTTGTAATCCAGGCTGGGCCCAAAGAGGGGGTGTGGATAAATCTTGACTAAGCCCAAAAACCAAATAAAAGAAATCAGAAAATGAAATGGAAATTGGAGAAAACCTCGTGGCAAATAGCAATGTTTTCAGTGCATTTTCCAATTTGGGCCAAACCTGGGGTGTGTATAGCAAGAACCACTTAAGCCCAAACAATTCAGATTAAATGAAACGGTGAGTTTCATCAAACTCACCCTCTCCAGGAATTGAAACACAATCATGGCCATTGGATGCTAGCTTCAGTCAAGGTCAACACTTGATCCTATGGCTAAATGTTCATCTTCTCCAAAATTCAAAAACTGAGAGGGAAAGTTGGGACGATGGCCTGAGTTGCAGCGCCACCGTCGTCTCCGGCGAGGGTTACCCAAAAGTCCATCAATTCTTGCAACTAAACACCCTATCCCACTCATTTTTATCTCCTGAGCATGAAGATAATCTCCAATTCCATTGATTCTCACCCTAACTCAAAAACCGATCCAAAGTTCAGAAAATCCTCAAATCTTGAATGTCACGAATCTTGCAATTAATGATCCTAAACTCATATACACCTTTCATTGATCAAAACTTGCTATTCAAACATGCTTAACTCATCAAGAACGAAGAGTTCTACTCCTCAACAGAAATGGTGATGCACCTAATTTGGTCTCTAATTGTTCAATTCTTGTGCCTAAATCCATCCTAGCAGCATCTATAGCCTATCCACATACCAAAACATAAGAAATTACCTATGAATTAGAGCAAAAGTTGCAAGTTGCAAACCTGGTAAAAATGGATGAACATATGAGGTTTTCCTTCTAATCAAGCTCCAATTCTTTCCAGAATCACTCAAGAACCACTCCCCAAGCTTCTGAAACACTCAATTTGCAATGAAACCTCACCAATCTTCAAACACGATTCTTGATGCAGCAATGCAATTTCAACTTGCTCCTTCTTGTTTCCCTCCAATTCTTGCCCAAAAAATGATCTGAATCAGTTACAATGAATATATAGAGTGTGTTGGAAACCTCTAGAACTTTCTGTAATCATCCAAATGAGAATTTCAATTTCTCATTTTCCTTCAAAATCTCATGTGCACAGTTGGTGAATTGCCCTGTTCTTGGCCTTGATTTCACTTGAATTTCTCCCCTTATGCCATTTTGAAATGAATGGGATGTGTAATTGCCTTGTTTTTGATCCAAAGGCAATGGATTGATATGTTGCTTCAACCATAAGTCATAAAATGGAAGTGATGGAAAATGACCCCAATTCAAAAATGTAACAATGTCATTGTCTTTAAAATGCATTTCCTGATCAAAATGACATATAACATTGCTTTGTTTGGCCATAAATCAAGAAATCACATTTTTGGCCTTTTAAATGACTTTAATTTCTTCCTTTTCAAAATTTCTCAAACCAACTTCTCCTATGAGCCATTTCAATGCCTCCTTGATGCATGGTCAAGGTTAAAACCCCATTTTGATCAACTTTCTAGTTGAACGAAATTTCATTTGAGGCCTCTAAGTTAGTGAAAATGGCCTATGATCACAAATGACTTATAATCACCAATACCCAAAATACCCCTGGCTTACAAAGATCATAACTTGAGTTCTACAAATCCTATCAAGGACTTCTAGTACTCTATGGAAATATAAGATCAAGATCTACAACTCTCATGTTGGCCAAAAATCCATTTGAAAACTCCTTGAAGGGCAAAAGTTGCTTAGAAGTCAAGTGACTTTCACAGATAAATTTCGTAGTCATCTGATGACCTGTAACTTGCAAGGACCATAACTTGAGTTCTATAAATCCCCTTGAGGACTTATAGTACTCAAATTAAAGGTATTGAGATGCTATACAAGTTTCATGTTGGCAAAAGATCCATTTGAAACTTGTATTTTGACTTATGTGGCTTTGAAGTTAGGCACTAAACAGGGGATTTTACACTGAAACCCTAATTTAGCAACTTCCCACATTCTTGATTCTTCTTTGCTTAACCTTGGCACAACACCACACATGTATCAACATACCAATCCATGAATCCCATGACCTCAAAGTAGGCTTTGATGCTCTTCAATTACTCAATTGACCTAGGATTGACCCAAATGAAACCCTAGTTGACTGCACAACAAATGTGGCTCTCATACTTGAATCAATGACTTGTCTCAGCTTCAATATGGCCCTATAGGCATCCCATGAGATCCATACACACCTAAAATTCACATTCCCTATTTCACATCCCACTGATGATTCTCAATGTTCCTCAAGATAGGAGCAAAACCCACATGTAGGCACTCAAACTTCTCAAGACTTCAAATTACTTCTTGATGGCTTGGATGATCTCTCAAACTTGGATAAGGCCTCTTGCTAGGCTTTTTCTGATAAGAATCACACTTGGACCCCTTTTGGATGAGTGATATGCTATGATATGCCAATGATTGAACTATGTACATGATGTAACTATGCAAATGAAATGTAATGAAACATAAATCAGGCAAGAAAAGGTTGAGCAAATTTTGGGGTGCAACAATGACTATCCTTGAATTGCTTGAATGAGAACATGTTATGTTTTGAATGAATTTCTGGATATGACCAAGTGTGCATTGATTTGAATTCACATTTGAACATGCTTCATGAACATGAATTTTGCGAATTTGTGACATGAGGAGTTGAATAACATGATAAGCTGACTATCCTTGAATTGCAGGGTCCACATTGGGCATTGTAGTATCTGACATGACTTTAACGTTTGTGCAGGGGATTAGTGGCTTTAGCAGCATGTTGCCATATTTGAAGAAATGCGGTAAAAAATAGCTGAAGTGAAGCAATCTAGGGTGAACTAACGATAGACGTGATTCAAAACAATTGACTTGAGGTGATATGCCACTGGCCTAAAACTTGTTTTCATCACACTTATCTTAGTCATTCTGAAACTGTCTGATGTAGTTATTGTTGTTGCAGCTTTGGTGACTTTGGCTTCAGTTGGGTCTCTTCTTCTCTTCACTTTTGAAGACTCTGACATCAATAGCTTGTCTCATATCCTTCACAGCAAAAGCGTCCAAGAGGGGATTCTTAGCAAGCGTTTACACTGTCGTGGACTTGGTGAAAACTACATCTGCATCACCATTCTTCAACAACTCGGGCTCCCTGTCAATGTCCTCACCATATCAATTGTCAATCATGGTAATAAGTTATGTAATCCCTACAATAAATGTTAGAGGTATGGCAGTTGGACACCAGCGCACAACCATTTCCAATCTGTCTGGGATAGCTCGTGACAGTAACTTGAGATGTGAAGTTGGCAACTTCCTTAGTAAAGTCATCCTTAGAGTTGGCTGAAATTCAGACAACAATTTGTATCCTCTAGTCTGTATCACTTTTGATGTTCTCTCTTGTAATATGAATCATAATTATGCACTGCTTTAGTAAGTGCCATTTATTAGAAGGATTTCTTTGGAATTGTATTTATTTCTCTTGTAACATTTGAATGTACACTTCCTAGCCATGAATTAATGAATTCTAACATGTAGGCTTCACATTTGTACCAACATTTATTAACCACTCAACATGCTTTAAGACTTGAAATCACGTAACCAATACGTCTTGGATTAAACTAAGATGAAGAACTCCAACCTTGGGTTTCTAAAAACATATGAAGCGTGAAATTAGCATGCTAATTGCAATTTTCAAATGAACACTTAGTTATAGACCCACTTTGAAGTTCTACGAAGTTGAATCTTGGTAATATATATTTAGAAAGTAATCCTGGATTCAATCCTGAATGAGTTCTGAGCTTGTAAACAGAAAATAAATAGCAAGTACGAATTTGGTTGTGGATTGGTGAACTTCCTCTGCATAATCTAGAACCTCTATAAAGTTAAATTGAAAGTAACTACTCCATATGTCCAACATTCTTATATTGATCAAGAAGAATTTCGAATCAACCATAGGTGAGAAATTCCTCGAAACTTGTGCTGCCCCAAATGACCCAAAGTAAGCCAAGATTATCTTAGGCTTGAAGTTCTGTCCTGATCAAAACTCAGAGATGCAGTAGACTTTTGTTGACCAGATGAAAACCCTAACATCTTTTCCATTAATTGAGCTCCTGCCATGACTCGTGATGAGAATTCTAAGGCTTAAGAATACCACAAGGTTGAAAGTCAACCCTTGCTTGAGCTTAGAGGATGAAGCTTTTCCTCTTAAGATTTGAATAAGATACCTCGATCCCCTACCTAGAACCAATACCATGCATAAGTGATGATGCAAAAAACCGATGAAACATAAGCCAAGAGATTAAGAAGAAGGGTGGGCAAATTTTGGGGTGCTACAACTGCCCCTATTCAAACAGCTTGAACCCGAAGGGATGAAGAGCAACCACTCTCAAACATTCAAGGTAAAAGGTGATTGAATACCAAAAAGAACCCGAAAATTTGCAACCTGCAGGTATGTAGGCAGGATAAAATGATTTACAACTAAAGGTGGACTTAAAAAATAGCGGGTACCAACCAAAAGTTGGGATAACCGACACAGCAACCGATCAGGACGATAACAACGACTACTAACCAAAAGTCAGGATCGCCATAGAGTTACACCCAAAAGTTATGAGAAAGGGGTTACTAATCAAAAGTTAGGATCACCTAGACACCGATCGAAGGCGAATACACAGAACAATAAAGACTACCAACCAAAAGTTGGAATCTTCCAAAAGATTACCAACCAAAAGTTGGGATGAAAGCTACTAACCAAAAGTCAGGATTGCCGGAAAAGAAGACTACCAACCAAAAGTTGGGATTGCCAATAAATAAACTGATGGCTACCAACTAAAAGTTGGAATCACTAGGACGCCTACTGAGTGCGGATTTACCCAAAACGAGGCTCACCAACCAAACGTTAGGATAACGAATCTGTGGGGAATAAAAGAAGCTTACCAACCAAAAGTTGGGATAAAGGATGCTAACCAAAAGTTAGGATTTCCAGAAAGGGAGACTACCAACCAAAAGTTAGAATCGTCTAAAACAACCAAAAGTTGGTATCAACAGAACGCCGAACGAGGGCGAACTTACAACAACGAAGACTACCAACCAAAAGTTGGGATGACATCCACAAAACGGTGGATTACCAACCAAAAGTTGGGATAACGTCCAAAAAACGACAGACTACCAACCAAAAGTTGGGATAACATCAAAAAAACAAACAAGCTGAGGATTACCAACCAAATTTTGGAATACCACACCCGGGATAGGCAGAAAGTAGAATCGACCGACTTATAACCTGAAAAGAAAACTCCGCTGGGGAAAGAAAAACTTAAACATGCAAACTCTGTTGGGGAATAAAGGTAAGGTGAAAACATCTATCAGTGATTTTGTTGGGGTCAGGTACCACAGAGTCTCATAAATCATGCAGTTATCTGCTGGAGAGATGTCTAGCAACAAAGGTATCAAACTTGGCTTATGCTTCAGATGTATATGTTTGAATATGGCGTAATGCTTCATGTGAAATGGAAATGCTACGCATTTGGGAGGA
Organism: Lathyrus sativus; assembly: GCA_963859935.3. Classification (NCBI taxonomy): domain Eukaryota; kingdom Viridiplantae; phylum Streptophyta; class Magnoliopsida; order Fabales; family Fabaceae; genus Lathyrus; species Lathyrus sativus. The sequence goes on from OZ012741.1 coordinate 245,412,038, forward strand.
TGCGATGAAAAATGATATGCAAAAGAACACCACTAGGAAAAGATGTTGAGAAGATCAGCAAGCAAACTCTATTGAGGAATATGCCCTGAACGGCCTTCCTGAATAGAACTCCTTTGGGAACATTCCACTCAGCTGGGAATTGAGAATAACATCTCTTGGGAGATCATCCCGAAAATCTGACTCTAGAGAATGCCAACAATCATTGGACTTTGCTGAAGGTATCAACCATTTCTGATTTACTCATTAAGGGAATCAACATTCATCGCTGCTTGGGATGAGAAGTCTGTGACATAGATCCTGTCAGGGACGCCACTTACCATACTGCTGGGGAATAATCCCAATCTTACCCTGATGGGGACAAGTACACATCATTTCTAGTGAGATACTTCTGGTATGAAAATAGTACCCTGTGGAGAGAGCCCTGTTGGGAAAAAGATCAATCATCCTGCAAACGACAAATAAACAAGAAATGTGTCCTGTATGTAAAAATGGCTATTTCGGTCATCATCCATGACACCACTCAAGTAAATCCTCATTTTTAATATGATAAGCAAAGCCCTAAAGTTTTTGCATGCAAAGTTTATCAAAAATAGCATACGTCTTTTCGTAACCAAAACGGTAAAAGAAAAAACAAGAAATGGAAAACTCTTTGTGAAAAATACTTCATTGATTAAAAGGTCCTTCATTGATTAAAAGGTCCTGTAAATAGGCAAATTACAACAAATGTAATTCCTGAAAAGAGTAAGTTGCACAAAAAGTGCAATGATAAAATATAAAAATGTCGACAATGTGGAAACAGACAACCACCATGTGTCAATTCAGCTATGACCCACATGTCTTTGATACTTCACCAATGTTATGTCTTCTGAAGAGACTGATTTTTACCCTTCGAGATATCCATGAATCCAAATGCGCCCACCTATCAGACGCATACCATAGTCGTTTTCTTTTAAATCCCTAACTTTTTCCTGGATCGCCCTTGCGGGTTTTCGATCCACTGGGATGCCCATTTTTGTCAAAGTCGCCTTCTCAGGTTTTCAACTTTGTAGGTTTATTCATTTTTCTTTTATCCCTAATTTCTTCCCGAACCTATTCTTTTTATGGTTCTCCGGGATGCCCCATTTTTTCCTGGACTTTTCTTTTTATGTCCAACGGGTCTCTTTTTAAGCAAGTATTTTTTTGACTACGTCTGCATTTACAGGGGACGTAAAATCTTCACTGTCCATGGTTGATAGAAATAAGAATCCTCCAGAGAAAACCTTCCTTACTACGTATGGACCTTCATAATTGGGATTCCATTTGCCTCTGTGATCTATTTGTGGAGGGAGGATCCTCTTCAACACCAAGTCACCTACCTGGAAATGCGAGGACACACTTTCTGATCAAATGCCTTCTTTATTCTACTCTGGTATAGCCGGCCATGGGCGATAGTTGCCAATCCCTTTTCATCAATTAGACTAAGTTGATTCAACTTAGCCCTTACCCATTCTGCTTCATCAAGCTTCACATCAGACAATATCCTTAGAGAAGGAATTCTGACTTCTAATGGTAGAACAACTTCTGCACCATATACCAGCGAGAAAGGTGTTGCCCCAGTAGATGTACGCACCGAAGTACGATAACCATGTAAAGAAAAGGGCAACATATCATGCCAATCTTTATAAGTTACCACCATTTTCTGCACAATCCTCTTGATATTCTTATTTGTTGCCTCAACAACACCATTCATCTTTGGACGGTACAGAGAAGAGTTATGGTGTTCAATTTTAAAACTCTGGCACAATTCCTTCATCATCTTATTATTCAAATTCAAACCATTATCAATAATGATTCATTCTGGTACTCCGTATCAGAAGATGATATCTTTCTTTATAAAACGAGCAACCACTTGCCTGGTCACATTGGCAAAGGATGCTTCCTCTACCCACTTGGTGAAATAATCAATTGCTACCAAGACAAAGCGATCCCCATTGGAGGCAGTCGGTTCAATCTTCCCAATCATGTCGATGCCCCATATTGCAAAAGGTCAAGGAGATGTCAATACATTTAGAGGACTCGGTGGTACATGTATTTTGTCGGCATAAATTTGACATTTATGGCATTTCCTGACATACTTAAAACAGTCGGACTCCATGGTCATCCAGTAATACCCTGCTCTCAATAGTTTTCTAGACATCGCATGCCCACCAGCATGAGTACCAAAAGAACCTTCGTGGACCTCTTTCATCAGTAAACTTGCTTCACTTTCATCCACACAATGTAGCAACACCATATCAAAGTTTCTCTTGTACATCACATCATCCTTGTTCAAGTAAAAGTTACCCGACAGCCTCCTTAGAGTCTTCTTGTCTCTAGTTGATGCCTCAGGCGGATACTCTTGGGTCTTGAGGAAATGTATGATGTCAAAAAACCAAGGCTTCCCGTCTGATGCTTCTTCAATTGCAAATACAAAGGCCGGCCTGTCAAGGCTCATGATAGTGATTGTTGGAGCTTCATTCCATAAATTCACTTTATACATTGACGATAATGTTGCCAAAGCGCCTGCCATCTGATTTTCATCCCTCGGTACATGATGAAATTCAACCCTATCAAAGAAAGGAATTAGTCTTCTTACATAGTTCTTATAAGGCACCAGGTTGGTCTGACGGGTTTTCCACTCTCCTTTGATTTGATTGACGACTAAGGCTGAATCACCATACACATCTAGATTCTTGATTCTCAAATCAATAGCTTCTTCTAGACCCATGATGCATGCTTCATATTCAGCCTCGTTATAGGTGCAAAAGAATGTTAATCGGGCAGCGAACGATATGTGAGAACCATGAGGAGTTGTAATAATTTCCCTGATTTCATTGTCGTATGAGTTAACAGCACCGTCGAAAACCAACTTCCATTGAGACCCTATCTCGGGACCCTCGTCAGGTAAAGGCCCATCACATTCCTTCATCTTCAAAAACATTATATCTTCATCCGAAAACTCAAACCTCATTGGTTGATAATCTTCAATTGGTTGTTCAACAAGATATTCTGACAAAACACTCCCTTTAATGGCTTTTTGGGAAACATATTGAATATCATACTCTGTCAGAACCATCTGTCATCTAGCAATTCTTCCAAAAAGCACTTGTTTCTCAAACATATATTTGATCGGATCCATCTTTGAAATCTGCATGGTTGTATGGTTTAACATGTACTGCCTTAAGCGTTTAGCTGCCCAAGCGAGTGCACGACATGTCTTTTCTAGCATCGAGTATCTTGACTCACAATCTATTAATTTTATACTCAAATAGTAAATAGCATGCTCTTTTCTTCCTGTCTCGTCGTATTGACCGAGCATACAACCCATCGAATTTTCAAGAACCATTAAATACATAATCAAAGGTCTCCCTGTAACTGGAGACATCAATATTGGAGGTTCCTGCAAATACTCTTTTATCTTCTCGAAAGCCTTCTGACAATTTTCATTCCAAACAACTTCTTGATCTTTTCTTAACAATTTGAGAATAGGCTCACAAGTGGCTGTAAGGTGAGATATGAATCTCGCAATGTAATTCAGTCTCCCAAGGAAATTACAGACTTCTTTCTCTGTTCTCGGCTCAAGCATTTCTTGGATTGCTTTTATCTTTGTAGGATCCACCTCAATTCCTCTTTCACTGACAATAAAACCCAGCAACTTCCCCGATCTCACCCCGAAGTTGCATTTGTTAGGATTTAATCTTAACTTGAACTTCCTTAACCTTTCAAACACCTTTAGAAGATTGACCAGATGTCCTTCCTCCTTCTGTGACTTCGCGATCATGTCATCAACATATACTTCAATCTCATGATGAATCATATCATGAAAGAGAGTCACCATTGCTCGATGATAAGTTGCCCCTGCATTTTTCAAACCAAAAGGCATAACTTTGTAGCAAAAAGTCCCCCACGGTGTGATAAAAGTAGTTTTCTTCATGTCCTCTAGGGCCATTTTGATTTGGTTATACCTAGAGAAACCATCCATGAAGGAAAACACAAAGTATTGAGCAGTGTTATCCACCAAAACATCAATGTGGGGGAGCGAGAAATCATCTTTCAGGCTCGCCCTATTCAGATCTCAATAGTCAATGCACATCCTAACCTTCCCATCTTTCGTAGGTATAGGAACAATATTGGCGACCCACGGTGGGCCATTAGTGACGATAAGAAATCCAACATCCCACTGCTTTTGGACTTCCTCTTTGATCTTGACTGTCATATCAGGTCTGGTTCTCCTTAAATTTTTCTTTACAGGCGGACATTCTTCTCGAAGAGGTAGACGGCGCACTACTATATCGGTATCCAACCCTGGTATATCCTCATAATACCAAGCGAAGACATCTCTATACTCACGGAGCATTTCTACCAATCTTCTCTTGACATCGCCTTCCAATGTAGCCTCGACTCTGACTTCTTTCTTGTCATCTTCAGTGCCCAAGTTGACGACTTCAACATCTTCCTGATGAGGCAGAATAACCCTTTCCTCTTGTTTCAAAAGTCTGGCCAGCTCTTTAGGTAGGTCACAATCTTCATCAGTCTCTTCTTCGGCTTGGTAAATAGGATTATCAAAGTTATATCGAGCCATTGCCAAATCTGGATCTATGGTATCTGTGATATGAAACCTGCATGATTGATTTTTTATGCTTATTATGATATGCAAACAAACACAAACACATTGCCATTTTTCTATTTTTGTTAAAAATATAAAAAGAAAAACAAGGATCAAAATATTTGGATGCAAAAAGGACGTCTTTCATTTATGATAAAAATTGAAAATAAACAGAGGGGCCCTACAAGGAAAAAACCATTACGTCTTGGGTAGAACGTAGGACCAGACATAATAAAAAACAAATGAAAATTACTCTTCTGATGTAACTTGGATGATTTCCTCCATAGTCCAATTGTAAAGCTTTTTCCCAGGGACACATGGATGAATCCAGGCATCCATATCACAGCCACTGTCTCCTTTGTCATCCTCGACAACATTTATCCTATCAAATACAACCCCACCGCTTGTAAACTGAACAGGTCCTCTGTACTTTGGAGGATCCCTTGAAGAAGATGGGCTATATCCCAGACCAAACTTGTCATGTTTAGTAGGAACATCAAGCACTTGGCCCCACTTTTGGGATGGCCCAGATTCCATTATAGCACGGGCTTTCTTGAATGATGACATCGAGACCTCTGGACCTTTAACTTCTACAAGAGGCTTCTCTTGAATTTTCACAGTTTCAAATGCTTGGCAAAGAGTCTCGTGGATTTCACCATCCACTTCCACATACTTAAACAATGATAACTGACTGACCATAATGTATTCCTCTCCACAAACACTAACCACCTTCTCCTCCACCATATATTTCAGTTTCTGATGCAATATGGAAGTAATTGCCCCAACAGAATGTATCCAAGGCCGGTCGAGCAAACAACTATAAGCAGGCTGGATGTCCATGATATAAAAGATTGCATCAAAAATCTATGGACCCACCTATATTGGCAACATGAGCTCACCAAATACTGACCTCCTGGTTCCATCAAACGCCCTCACCACCAAATCACTTGGAGTGTAGATTAAGCCTTAAGTATCTAACTTCATTAATGCTTTTTTCGGCAACACATTAAGTGAGGATCCTGTGTCAACTAGCACATGGGATAAAACAACCCCTCTACACTCTATGGATATGTGTAGAGCATGGTTATGGTTTCTTTGGGCAGGAGTCAAATCCAAATCAGTAAAGCCCAGACCATTACCAGCATTGACGTGGGCTACCACTCCTTCCAATTGATTAACATAAATCTCCTATGGTGCAAATGTCATATTCAAGATCTTTAACAAAGCATTTTTTGTGCCTTTGAGCATAACAACAATGATAGGATAGAAATTTTAGAAGGTGTCTGATGCAAGTGATCTACGATCTTGTAATCACTTCTACGAATAAGCCTCATGAATTCTTCAGCATCTTTAGCCAAAGAGTCTTTCTCCCCTTGCTGTTGAACCTATCCTTCTACCACAATCTTACCTTTACCCTTGCTATTCCTGCCAACATTAGTTTCAGGTGGAGAGAAAACTCTACCACTCCTAGTTATTCCCCCTGATCCAACAGTATTTTCAACAAAAGTGCCTCCAAACGATGCCCCCACCAGCTCTTGTTTTTGCCCGTTGCAGAACAGCTCTGCCTCATAATTCCAAGGAATGGCCTTGGTGCTCTCATAAGGTACCGGTCTTGGAGTAGTAATAATAACCGGAGTTGGCCTCAACGATGCTGAAATGTTGATTGTCCGGTATGGGATTGAAATCGTTGCAACCTCATCCTGCTTATTATTAACTTCTTCAATTTCTCCTTTTCCCATAATCCTATCGAATTGTAAACTACCTTCATCAATCAAACTCTGAATATGACTTCTCAAAGAAACACAACCCTCTGGATGCATACCACATTCTGCACAACCCTCTAAATAACCCATATAGATACCTCCCTTTAGCAGTTTGTCTTTCACGAAGCTCAAAGGCGTCTTCATTTCTACAACATCAGTTATCAAGTTCAGCCTCTCTCCTTCAATAACAACATTGGTTCTAGCCACTCCATGATTCGGCATCGAGTTCTGATTTACGTTGGGGGTCTCATTTGTGAAATTTATTGCTTTTGAGTCAAGTAAATCCTGAACCTTATGCTTAAACACTTTTCAGTTGTCAATATTACGGTCTGGAGCTCCAGAGTGGAACTCACACCTAGCGTTTGCATCATAACCTGGCGGAGGTGTACCAGTGAGTGGCACCAAAGTTATCTTCTGAATAAGTTGCAATTGTAACAGATGTTGCAAAATATGAGATTAAGGCATGGGAGGCGTGTCAAACTTCCTGTTGGCCATCCTTCCTCTATCTTGGTAACGATGAGGCGCAGTTTCCTGTTGTTGCGATACAACCGAAATAGCTATACAGGCAACTTGCTGTTGATGTTGATGTTGAGGTTGATATTGATGTCGATGTTGAGGTTGCATCTGATCTCTACCTCTATAGGCTGATATGGCATTCATATGCCTCCTGACGAAGGCCCTGACCCACTTAGTATTTTTCCTGTCTTTATCCCGTTCTCTACTCTCTCCCCTGCCATCACTAAGTCTGAAAAGCTTCCGGACATACATCCAATCAATTTCTCATAGTATGTTCCTGGAAAGGTCTCCATGAACATGTCAATCAATTCACGCTCCACCATTAGGGGCTGAACTCTGGCTGCTAACTCTCGCCACCTCTGGGCATACTCCTTGAACCCTTCATTATTCCTTTGTGAGAAATTTTTCAATTGCACCCTATTAGGTGCCAAGTCGCTATTGTACTGATAGTTGTTGCACCCTAAAATTTGCTCAACCTTCTTCACTTGGTTTATGTTTCAATTCCATTAGCATTTGCATATAGAGTCATGTACATAGTCTAATCATCTGCATAGCATAGCATAGCAAGTCATCCAATAAGGGACCAAGTACTATTCTCATCTCTATGAGCCTATCAAGAGGTTATTGTTCAAATTCAAGCACATCCAAGTCATCAGAGAAGAAATTGAAACCCAGAGAAGTCATTGGACCAAGCAGTGGATCTATCTCCTATCCTGAGGGTATCTGAAGATCATCAAAGAAATTGTGAGCTGTGAGTTGGTAATGGAGAGTATGTAGACATCATGGAAGACTTAGAAAGTCATTTGGAGAAGGAGGCAAGTCATTGATATGATCACAAGAGTTGCAGTTGAAGACAGTCAACTAGGGTTTCATCTGGGTCAACCCTGGGTCAACACTAGGTCAATTGATTGATTGAAAGGAATTAAGGTCTATTTGAGAGATGTGGGGTTCATCATTTGACATGTAGATAAGGATATGGTGATGTGCCAAGAAGAATTCAAGAGAAATCAAGGAGAAGAGGAGTTTCTAAATTAGGGTTTCTGTGTAAAATCCCCTAATTTAGGTCAAACTTCCAAGCAAGATAAGTCAAAATTCAAGCTTCAAATGGATCCTTGGTCAACATGAAACTTGTAGAGGATATCAATACCTTTAATTTGAGTGGTGGAAGACATCAAGGAGATTTATAGAACTCAAGTTATGGTCCTTGCAAGTTACAGGTCATCTGAGGTATCTGAAATTTTGTCTGTGAAAGTTACTTGTCTTCCAAGCAATTTTTACCCCTCAAGGAGATTTCAAATGAATTTCTGGTAAACATACGAGTTGTTCCTCATTGTCTTAGATTTCTAGAAAGGTATGGCATGCCTTCATATGATTTGTGGAACTCTACTTATGGTCTTGGCAAGCAAAGGGTATTTTGGTCATTTGAGAATTACAGGTCATTTCAAGCCTATGCCCAAAACGCATACAAGGAAGCTTCAAATGAAAAACTTCACAACATAAAACTTGCTCCAAATGACATTTTGAGTCTAGAAAAGTGACCATGAAATATTGAAAAGGCTCATAGCTCAAGGTTTCAAATTTGGTGAATTTAATGAATAAAAAATGACCTAAAATGGAGATTTTTCATAATTTGGCCAAATGGGATGAAATTATAGGTCATTTTGATTGGAAAAAATGTTTTAAGAACATTGGCAAAAGTGGATTTTTGAGTTTGGTTCAATATTTGAAAGTTATGCTTGGTTACTTACAAGAGAAGTTACATAATCCAAAATTCAAGGAAAGTGTGCATGGGAAGTTTCTACAAAGTTCTAGAAAGGTCCATGATCATCTATATATTGGATTGAGAGGCTTCATGCATTGGTTGGTGATTCATTTTGTTCATAATACCAAGTTATACCTCATTCTTCCACTTTGCAAAATCACTTCAAACTCCATCAAATCTTCACCAATTTCCAAATTTCTTGATCTCATCATCATCTAGATCATTCAAGGATCAAGTTTCCATCAGAATTTGGTTGAATTGAAGAAGAGATCGTGCTATCCAACTTCACCCTTCAAAGAGCAAGAGAAAGTGGTTACAAGAATCCAAGAGGTTTGAACAAGAACTTTTGCATACAGAACAAAGAATTGAGTGTGTGGATCAAATCCAGATCATTGCAAGCTTTGGATCTCAAGAATTCTCCATCTGTTTTCATCATCACACCAGGTTGGTTTTCTCATCGAATTGGCTAGATTAGTTAGAATCATAGAGGATTTTAGGATTAGAACTGTTAGGTTAGGTTAGATGATGGAATTCAGAAAGTTTGAGAAGGTTTCATGGAAGTTGCCATAGGTGTACCAAATCTATTAGGGTTTAGAACTCATAGTTTATGGCACGATAATCTTAGATGTATAGCTTAATTTGATCAGCATGAAGTGTAGATTGTGTTAGGGTAAGATTTAGAAGAAATTGGAATGATCGATAGCAGAGTAAAATGGTGGAATCAGGATGTTATACCTATCGGGTTTGAGTTTGGATGGAGTTTTAGAGGAAAGTGAGGCCATGGCTGTGTAGAGGGGAAGAAGTAGAGCAACTTTGCTCTTTATAGTTTGGGGTTTCATGGAGAATTGAGGGAGAACAAAATTGTTGAAGATGCGTGCATGGGGGAAAGATTTTCTGAAATCTAGGGTTTCTAAGGTTGAAGATGAAGGAGAGCCACACGATCGTATGCTTGACCTTGACTCAGACCTTAATCCAATGGCCAGTGTTTAAAACGAATTTGGAGGGAGATCCATGCAGCGATACACACCGTTTCATTTATTCCTCAGATTGGGCTTCACAATCCCTTGCTAATGCCACCCCCATCAACCAAGGCCCAAACAATTTTAACTAAAATTCTTACTAACTGCACCGTTTCTCTTTTTTTTTTTTGTTGTATTTTTTGTGCACTGGGCTCAGACGCGCTTTGCTATGCGCGCCCCCCAGTCTGGGCCCATCCTTTCATTTTAACTGAAATTAATACTTGTTGCACCCCATTTCTCATTTAATCCATATTATTTTCTTTCATATTTTTTTAATTTCTTTGAAAAATCATAAATAATTAAAAAATGCTTATTTCTAATTGGTTGTTTTTGCATATTTTTCATATTTTGGTTAAGAAAATTATCATACAAAAAATTAACATTTCATTTTATTTTTGTATTTTTAGCATATTTTTCTTTTAAATAGGATTAAATAATGTTTAGTTTAATGCATGAATTTGTTGATTTTAGTTTGATTAGATGCTTTTATATTTTTGATCCATTCTTTTTAGGTTGATTAGCTTAGACCTTTAGCTTGTACATAGGATTTAATTCATAATTTTAGAACTTAATTTTTAGGTGATTTGTTTAGGTGTGATTAGGAGAATCAAAATTAGGGTTTAGGAGATAACATAGGTGTGATGAATCATTTCTTTCAGGAGTTGTAGTTTGAATCTTTGGGGTATGGGACTATAGGGGTTATGGGTAGATAATAGATCCTTTAGAAATTACTAGGTTTCCCCTATTCTACTATTACTATCAGTATACAGCTTGTATTTGCTTGACTGTGTGGTGTGCCCTCTCTAGGGTTATTATTTGTCTGTGTGGGGTATTGGGTTTGCTTGGGGATTGGGGAGAGCTGAAGACTGTGATGATGAAGTCCATTGGAGATTAAGAGAATGAAGACCAACTTCCAGAGTTGATGAGGAGCATCTTGCCAACAGATGTTGAAGGTTATAGGAGTTAGGAGCTAGGCAGAGCTCTAGAGTAGAGAATTTGATTCACAAACATGGAAGGTCTTGTCTGCCTCCATTCTTTCTCTATGATTCAAAGTCTCTTTTAAATATCCACCTCCTTCCTTTGGAAGGATTAGTGAATATATTTGAAAGATAGAACTTTTGAGAGAAAATTGTCTGTATAATGTTAACAGTTAATGAGCCACCCTTGGTAGGCAATTGACTGTTTAACATTCATTTCATCTTGTTGACTGCTGATATTCATTTTGGAGATTGAGACTTGAAGAAAAGCCAGTGCAGATTGAAGATTGATGATAGAGACCTTGACTGAAGGCTTGAAGACTGATGACAAAGACCTTGCTTGAAGGCTGTGAAGATAAAGACTGAGGCTTGCTTGAAGCTGGTAGATGTTTGGAGATGACTTGAAGGCAGATGCTGTGCAGAGCTGCTGTTGCTGTTTATTTTGCTGTTTAATTCTTGGTGTATTGGTTGGTTTTCCCTGACTGTATTGCTTGCTGTTTAACCTGTTAGGTTGAAAGTGAATTCTGTTCACTTTTGCCTATTGTTTTCTAGGTTCGAGGTTGAGTGGGACTCCCTTGCCTCGCTTGTATTGCTGCATCCATGCATTTTACTGCTTTATTGTATATATGTTGTTGTGTCTGTTTTCGTCTATTCCCTTAGGATCTCTGTTTCTCTCTGTGCAAGAGAGGAACATGATAGACGTTAGGTCTTAACCCATGCATGATAACACTAGGTTAGTTTGATTCCCTTTGCAACCATAGGATAGAGTTCTGTCTCTTCTTTCTCAAAACAAACAGAAAAACACAATAATATTTCAAACACAATAAAAGACACTTCTTCCGTAAAAGAATGTGAACTCATCAAAACGTCATTTTTGTCCGCTTGGACCGGTAATCAGAAAACCCTTTTTCAGAAGGAATAAAAACAATCAAAACAGACTTGTATCGTACGTGGCCCGAACTACGTTTGCTCTGATCTTTCATGCTGTATGAAAGTACGTAGGCATAGGATGCGATATCCTAGCGAGCAACCTTCCCCTCCTTTCCCGTAGGTAGGCGAACTACGTTGACTCTGATTTCTCGTTCCAGGCGGGAATAGGTAGGCATAAAGTGCGATACTTTGCCGAGTCAGTTTTATTTTCTTTTAACCCTTGACCTGTAGTTTAGATAGAAATAACAATCCATACCCGAAAACAAGCGTGGATCCCGTCGAGTACGACGGACGTGAGGGGTGTTAATACCTTCCCCTTGCGTAACCGACTCCCGAACCCAGGTTTTGATTGCGATGACCATACCTTTCCCGTCTTTGCGGTAGGTTTACTCTGAGCGTTTCCTTTCCCTCCGTTGGGATAAATAACGCACGGTGGCGACTCTTCTGTTCAGCTGGCGCCGATTTTCGCAGTAGCGACAGCTGACGACTCTGCTGGGGATGGGGCGTCCCCTGGCTGCTAAGGACTGCGATAGTTCCTTATGCATTTGGGATCCAACGTCCCTTAAGCGAGTCAATCCTAGCGCTTGTTTTCCCGTCGAGGATTTTGTATGGATTTATATTTTTGTCATTTACCTTCAGCTATATTATTGTTATTATTGCTGTATTGGGGTGTGACGGGTGTTCTATGATTGAGAGATAAGCTGGACTTGGGCTTGAGTGCACCTAGAATTAGAGTAGAAATTAGTGGGCGCGTGCCGGCTTTGCTTGCCTTAGTGTCCCACGAAATCTACACTCGGACGAGGTTCTTCTGGTTGACTTCTTTTTCTACCCTTTGGGTCGAAGGGGTTGTTGGTTAGCTGAATTGTCGACTCCGGGAACCGATCATTTGGAAGTTGGCTAAGTGAGGCCTCTTCAGGATTTGATGATGCCACTCCTTCTGGGAATCGTATCATCAACCCTGAAAGTCTGTGACGCTGACGACCGCATAGGATGCCATACCTTTGTCAAGTACTAGGACACCTACCTGTGAGAGGGTTTGGGGGTTATGCAGGTAACTAGACCTTCAGATATCGGTTATTTCTTGATCTGAGATCCTGGGTATTTATGGACAATTGTGAGGTCTGTCAGAGACCAGTTGGAGTTATGATATGAGGTTTACCAGAGACCAGTCAGAGTTATGTTGTGGGGTCTATCAGAGACCAGTGTTGGAGCTTTGTTTTGGGTCTATCTGAGACCAGGGTTTGAGGAATTCAGGAGGGTCTATCTGAGACTTTTTGATATGGTTCAGGCATCTCAGTTATGGCATTTGGTCCCTGTTGCATGTTACTTGCATTGCATTGTTTGCATAACCATTATCATTGCATCCCATTAACGTGTGTCTGTGCTGCAGGTGCATTTGCATATTCCCTGGTTCTAGTGCCCGGACTTCCGCTTATTGATCATGGCTGGTTTGAGGAAGACAGTTGCGTATAAGCTACCTACACCTGACATTACTCCCTTACTTGGTCTAATGTCCCTTGCTGATGAGGAGGTTAGGAGAAGTTTCAGAATGAGTCATGGGAGATTACTGAGATTGGTCTGCAAGCCAACTGCTGTTGAGATGAATGGGCTGTACACCTTGATGCAATTCTATGACCCAGCATTGAGATGTTTCACGTTTGCTGACTTTATTCTGGGGCCTACCATTGAAGAGTATGTAGAGTTTACTGAGCTACCAGTACAGAACAAGGTTCCCTTTATTCACACTGCCGCTGAGCCCAAGTTGGAGGACTTAGCTAAGGCCTTGCACATGAACGCTGCTGAACTGTTAGTGACTTCTTGGCTTGGGGTTCCAGGTTTCTCCCTTGATTTTCTGGTTGGCAAAGCTCAAGAGTATGCCAAGAGCGGGTGCTGGATAGTCTTTAATGCTATCTTGGCTCTATGCATCTACGGAATAGTGCTGTTCCCCAACTTACCCAATTTTGTGGACTTGGACGCTTTCTATCTGTTTGCTGCTGGCAACCCGGTACCCACTTTGATTGGAGATCTCTATCATTCATTGCACTACAAAAATGAAAATAGAAGAGGAAAGACTGTTTACTGTTGTGCGCCGCTGTTGAGCATGTGGTTTAAGAGCCATCTTCCCCTGAAGGGACCTTTTGTGGATAGTGCAACTACAGCTAACTGGCCAGAGCGCCTGATGAGGCTATCTTCCGAAGACATTGAGTGGTTTGACCGAGACTTGTTGGGGTCTGAGCTTATTTTCAGTTGTTCTGGGTATCCTAATGTTCCGTTGATAGGAAGAAAAGGGTGTATCAATTACAACCCGTCTCTGTTCGTTCGCCAGTTTGGATATGCGTTGAAGAACCCACCTCAGGAGGAAGAAGTACAGGAATCTCTGTACTTCACCAGTGATTTGAAGGGAGAGTTACTAGCCAAGCTGCAGCACGCATGGACGCGTATCAACAGAAGAGGGAAGCCGCTGTTGGGGAAGAATGACTGTCAGGCTTATGCACCCTACAGAGTTTGAATCCAGGAGAGAGCAAGGCAGTTGCTGATGCCATTTCCAGCTGCACCGGTCCCTGTTCATATTCCGGTGGAAGCACCAACCACTGTCACTATGGAGGCCTACGAGCAAGTTGTGAAAGAAAAAGAAGCCTTGATGAAGATCAATGAGGGGTTAGAAACGGAGCTAGCTCAGATGCGTAGCGAGAAAAACAAGGTTGTGCATGCTTTCCAACAGCAGATCGAATTAGTAAACAGGCTTGGTGCTGAGTTGACTGAGGAGAAAAAGAAGCGCGAACGTCTGGGTCAAGAGTTCAGAAGCTCTCATGACATGCTGGAGTCCAAAAAGAAAGCACTCGACGCCGCACACCGAGAAATCTCTTCCTGTAATAAGACATGGAATGCTACGCTGACCAACAATAAAAAGAGGGAAGATAAATTGAAGCAGCAAATTTCTGACCTCGAAGAGCAGTTGAAGGCTAGCATTAAGAAGCATGAAGAAGAAGTGATGACCAGGTACAGTCTCCAGAATGCATTGAACAAGGCCATCGAAGGCAGGAACGAAGCTGTGTCTCAGAAGCGGAAGCTAGAGGATCGCTTCGGAGAAAGGGCATGGGAGGAAACCGCTGGTGACGTGCGACGTGTTCTCAAGAGAAGAAACCAGCTTGTCGAGGGTCTGCTTACCCGACCAAGTCATCCAGAGACTAAGAAGTTGCTAGAAGAGTATCAGGCTTATGAGTGTACTTGACTGTTGCATGTATTAACTTGTATGCTTTATTTGCATAGCGCTGACCATCACCAGGATTGTTGGTTGAGGTCATGCCTTCTTATTGTACTCAGTGATGTTGTATTCTTGGCTTAAAGGTTTTCTCTGCAATATATGAGGCTTTCTTTGATTCGGCTCCAATCTCCGTATTGCTAGCACTGTCACTGCACTGGCACATTCGCACTAGAATCGGGGAATAACATTCCCTAATGCACAGACACGCATTGCATTGCATTCATATTCATATTACATTACAGGTGATTATTGCACGATATCTTATTGCTTGCACTGAACCAGTTCTTTTCAGGATTGAAGATCAGCGCCCACACCAATATTCCACTCGCACCAACTGCCGAAGAATCATGGATCAAATGCAGAACGAGATGCAAGATATGCGTGAGAAGCTGGCGCTCTTCATGCAGACAATGGAGACTATTGCAAAAGGTCAGGAGAATTTGCAAGCCTTGGTGCAGCCTCTGTTGGGCAGAAATGCTGGGCATGGAAATGAGGATCATCAGTCTGTGCGAGTCGACACTGTTCACGGGGATGGTACTCCCATACCAGTGGCTCCACCTGTAGTCAACATACCTGCTGTTAATGTTAATAACGGTACTGCTGCTGGGAACGGTAACGTTGGAGTTGGGAACGAAACTATCGTTAACAATGTTGGGATTGGAGATGTTAACCTGGGTGATAATACGGGAGGCAATGGCTTCGGTAATGCTGGATTCGGGTTCAATGACCAGGGATTCGATAATGCGGGGAAGTACGGTTTCAATACTCAAGGCTTCGGGCAGGACAAATTTGGTATGACTAATCAGGGTTACGGTGGATTCGGAAATGGAAATGGCGCTGGGTTAATGGCTTTTGGACCTGCTGGAGTTGCTATGGGGTACGGCAACAGAGGGCGAGGCCCGATAATGAATCAGATTAGAGCTGGCTGTAACAACGGATACGATGGGTATGGAGCTGGGAATGGTATGTGGCAGGAGGATCAGCAAGAGGACGCTTTCTCCGGTGGAGGTTTCGAGGGGCCTATGGATGACTCCCAGAGGATCAGAATGCTAGAGGAGCAGATGAGGGGGGTCGTGAATCAAAGTGCTGTCGGCTTAGACATGTCAACAATGGGTCTGGTGCCTGGCTTGAGGGTGCCAATCAAATTCAAAGCTCCCACATTTGACAAGTATAAAGGGGACACCTGTCCAAAAGTGCACGTGCGGTCATATTACAAAAGGATGTCTGCGTATTCTAATGATGAGAGGATGCTAATGCATTTCTTTCAAGATAGCTTGTCAGGCCCTTCCCTCGAGTGGTATATGGGACTGGAACCAACTCATATAAAGACATGGAAGCAGCTGGCAGAGGCCTTTGTAGCTCACTATAAGTACAACAGCGACTTGGCACCCAACCGGGTCCAATTGCAGGGGTTATCCCAGAAGAAGGGTGAGAGCTTCAAAGAGTATGCACAGAGATGGCGCGACATGGCTGCTAGGGTCCATCCTCCTCTAGAGGACAAGGAAATGAATGACATGTTCATAGGAACATTCACCGGCATGTTTTATGACAAGTTGTTTCACACCTCTTTGGGCAGTTTCTCAAACTTAATTCTGATGGGAGAAAAGATTGAAAGTAACATTAAACAGGGAAGATTCCAAGCTGAGGAATCTACTGCATCTGGCAGTAACAGAAAGGCTTTTGGTGGGCGCCGTCAGGGCGATGCAAGCGCAGTGTTTGGGGGCCGAGGCCGAGGCCGGGGCAGAGGTCGAAACCAGTATAATCAGCCGCAGTAGGTGGCGAGTGTTACTATTCCGTTTCAGCAACAACCATTTCAACAACAACAACAGCAACAACAGCCGCAACAGGGGGCACAGCCTGCTCAGCGCAGATTCCAGGGGGGTAAACCAAGGAGGGTGTTTGAAAAGCCTCCTTCAACGTATGCGGATTTGCTACAAACGTTATTGGGTTTGAATTTGGTGGAGAAGAGAACTCTGGCACCAATAACGAGAACTCCTCCGTATGGTTATGATGCAAGCAGGCACTGTGAATTCCACTCTGGGGCCCCGGGCCACGATGTAGAGGGTTGCCATGCGTTCAAGCATGTTGTGCAGGATCTATTGGATAGTAAGGCTATCAATTTTGGAACGGCGGGTCCGAATATAGTGCAGAAGCCCATGCCCAACCATGGGGCAAACGCCATTTTAATTGAGGAGGGTTTGAATTTGATTATGAATGTGGACGACCTCAAGACACCGTTGTGTGAAATAAAGAGCCGATTATTGCAAGGGGGTGTCTATCCAGGATGTGACGAGTATTGTTTAGAGTGCTGGACCCGAGCTGGGGGTTGTGACGACTTAAAGAAAGGTATTCAGGCTTTAATAGATGGCGGCACACTGCAATTTGACCGAGCAACAATTGAAGAACCCGCAGGGATATTAGCAGACAAGCAAAGTGATGTGGCTACTGTAACGATTCCTCGAAAAACGATCACCATAACGGCACCGGCCCAGCGACCACCGATCACTATCACTAAGGCCGGACCAATCCCGTACGAGAGCACTAAGGCAGTCCCATGGTCCTATGGGTTGGAAGTGTATTGTGATGGGGTAAAGATTGATGTTAATAAGCAGCCAGCTGAGACTGTAGACAACGTTGTTGGTACCGGAGGTATGACAAGGAGTGGAAGGATCTTTATATCGCCTGAGGTAGAGGCTGAGAGACTGGCGAAGGGAAAAGGAAAGATGGTTGAGAATGTCCCAGTACAGGGGAATGAAAAAGAAGCGGCATCGAAAGATGTGGAAGAGTTCATGCGCTTGATTCGTAAAAGTGATTATAAGATTGTCGAGCATCTGCAACAGATGTCGTCAAAGATATCTATACTGTCGTTGCTATTGTGCTCTGAAGCTCACAGAAATGCATTGCTGAAAGTCTTGGATACTTCCTTCGTACCCCAAGATGTTTCCATGAATCAGCTGGAGGGGGTGTTAGCGCATGTGAATGCAGGCCATAGCTTGGGCTTTACTGATTTTGATTTGACCCCGAAGGGGAGAGAGCATAATATGGCGTTGCATGTCTCTGTAGAGTGAGAGGATCAGTCATGTCGCACGTGCTGGTCGACACCGGATCATCCTTAAATGTGCTGCCCAAGAAAGCGATGATGAAGCTAGATGTCAGAGGAATCCTGTGCACGCCCAGTGACTTGGTGGTCAGGGCATTTGATGGTACGCGAAGAACAGTTTTTGGATCTATAACATTACCTCTACAGGTGGGGCCGGAGGTTTTCGCAACTGAATTTTATATCATGGACATCCAGCCAGCATACAGCTGCCTTCTCGGACGACCCTGGATTCATGGTGCTGGGGCAGTCACGTCTACCTTGCATCAAAAGTTGAAATATATGGTGGGGGACAGCGTGGTCACTGTATGTGGAGAAGAAGATATACTGGTCAACCATCTGTCATCATTTAAATATGTGGAGGTCGACAGCGAGATTCACGAAACACCCTGTCAGGCATTTGAAGGGTTGCGCATCAAAGACAAAGGTCCCAGGCTGAGTAAAGCGTCAGAGGTAGCCGTCTCGTCGTATAAAAAAGCTCAAGCTCTAGTAGAGACTGGTGAGACCAAGGGCTAGGGCAAAGTGCTGGATATTCCCGTGAAGATGGACCGGTTTGGGCTGGGGTATCAACCGTCGTCATCAGCACCTGCTGTGGGGGCACCACGTTTCAGAGGACCAATAACCATCACTGCTAGTGGAGTATGTCATGAGACCATCAATGCTGCTTCAGAGTCTGACGAAGGAGACAGCGATTGCGATATGGACACCTGGATTCAGCCTAGCATGCCAGGACAGGGATTGTGCAATTGGTCTATTCAAGAGATTGTTCCTGTGACTCTTAAACAGTAATGCTTTGTTTTTTTAATTGTTGAACAATCTGGTGTCTTGCCCGGGGCATCATGATTTGTTTAGGGTCGTGCTGTTATGAACATTGCGTGTTTAATCATTAAAAATAAAAGGCGTTTTTTCATGTGCAAATATTGCGATCTCTGTTTTTCTTGTTTTGTATTTTACAATAAAATGGCAATGGGGTTATTTGCTTTATACGCATTTTGAAGCATTTAACCATTCCCTTTGCAGGATAACATGTTCAGATGACATCATTGAACCACCTATGACTCGTCCCGACTTTGAGCACCCGGTATTTCAGGCCGAAGAAGAGATTGTTGAAGATAGTGATGTTCCCGAAGAATTGTCTTGGTTGGTGAAGCAAGAAGAACGAGTCATTCTGCCTCACGAGGAGTTCATCGAAATTATTAACCTGGGGTCGGAAGGGGTTGAAAAGAACATCCGTATAGGAGCCGCGCTGCAGAACGACATCTAGCGAAGACTGGTTGAAATGCTCAGAGAGTATAGTGATGTGTTCGCTTGGTCGTATGAAGACATGCCTGGGCTCGATACAAATATGGTTGTGCACCGTCTGCCGTTGAAAGAGGAATGCCCGCCGGTCAAGCAGAAGCTTCGCAGAACTAGACCCGATATGGCAGTGAAAATCAAGGAGGAAGTTCAAAAACAGTGGGATGCTGGTTTCCTAGCTGTGACAAAATATCCCTCATGGGTCGCTAACATTGTACCAGTGCCAAAGAAAGACGGTAAAGTGAGAATGTGTGTAGATTACCGTGACTTGAACAAAGCGAGCCCGAAAGATGATTTTCCGCTTCCTCACATCGATGTGCTAGTTGACAACATCGCTCAATACTCCGTATTCTCCTTCATGGATGGTTTCTCGGGCTATAATCAGATTAAAATGGCGCCAGAAGACATGGAGAAGACTACTTTCATTACGCCTTGGGGAACATTTTGTTATAAGGTGATGCCCTTTGGACTAAAGAATGTTGGGGCAACATATCAGCGTGCAATGACGACTCTTTTCCATGATATGATGCATAAGGAGATCGAAGTTTATGTTGACGATATGATTGCCAAATCCCAGACGGAGGAAGAGCATCTAGTGAATCTGCTGAAGTTATTCAAAAGGCTTAGGAAGTTCAGGCTGAGACTGAACCCTAACAAGTGCACCTTCGGGGTGAGATCGGGTAAACTGCTGGGGTTTATCATAAGCAAAAAAGGAATAGAGGTCGATCCTGCAAAAATAAAAGCAATACAAGAGATGCCGACGCCTAGAACAGAGAAAGAGGTGCGCGGGTTTTTAGGGAGGTTGAACTACATCGCTCGGTTCATATCTCACCTAACAGCTATGTGTGAGCCATTATTCAAGCTGTTAAAGAAAGACCAAGCTGTAACGTGGAACGAAAATTGTCAGAAGGCGTTCGATAAAATAAAGCAGTATTTGCAGGAGCCTCCTATTTTGATACCCCCAGTGGCAGGGATACCCTTGATTATGTATTTGACAGTTCTTGAGGGAAGCATGGGTTGTGTTCTCGGTCAACACGACGAGACAGGAAGAAAAGAGCATGCGATCTACTACTTGAGTAAGAAATTTACTGAATGTGAATCGCGATATTCAATGCTTGAAAAGACTTGTTGCGCGCTAGCCTGGGCCGCCAAACGTCTGAGGCAATACATGCTGAATCATACAACCATGCTCATCTCGAAGATGGACCCTATCAAATA
This sequence comes from Lathyrus sativus, assembly GCA_963859935.3. Taxonomy (NCBI): domain Eukaryota; kingdom Viridiplantae; phylum Streptophyta; class Magnoliopsida; order Fabales; family Fabaceae; genus Lathyrus; species Lathyrus sativus. Next base: position 245,432,505 of record OZ012741.1, read on the forward strand.
TGTATTCGAAAAGCAGGCATTATCAGGGAGAATTTCCCGTTGGCAGATGGTCTTGACTGAATATGACATCCAGTATGTCTCGCAGAAGGCTATAAAGGGGAGTGTACTGTCTGAGTACTTGGCAGAGCAGCCTATTGAAGATTACCAATCGATGAGGTTTGATTTTCCTGACGAGGATATCATGTACCTAAAGATGAAGGATTGTGAAGAGCCGTTGCCAGACGAAGGACCAGAATTGGGTTCAAGATGGAAGTTGATTTTTGACGGAGCTGTGAATGCCTACGGTAGCGGAATAGGGGCAATCATTACTACTCCACACGGGTCGCACATCCCGTTCACTGCTCGATTGACCTTTCCAGTTACCAATAACGAAGCCGAATACGAAGCTTGCATCATGGGTCTCGAGGAGGCTATTGATTTGAGGATTAAAAATCTGGACGTATACGGAGACTCAGCTCTGGTGGTGAATCAGATAAAAGGGGAATGGGAGACCCGTCAGCCCAATTTGATACCGTACATGAACTATGCGAGGAGATTGTTGCCTTTCTTTGACAAAGTTGAATTGCATCATGTACCGCGAGCGGAGAATCAGATGGCTGACGCCCTGGCCACATTGTCTTCCATGTACAAAGTCAACTTCTGGAACGAGGCTCCCAGAATTGTTATCTCTCGGCTTGACAGACCCGCCTTCGTATTTGCCATTGACAAAGCTTCTGATGATAAACCATGGTATTTCGATATCCTTAATTTCCTGAAGAACAAAGAGTATCCGGCTGGGGCATCCAGTCAAGATCAGAAGACTCTCAGGAGATTGGCGGGCAATTTCTATTTGAATCCGGATGGTGTCTTATACAGAAGAAACCACGATTTGGTGCTGTTACGTTGCGTAGATGAAAAAGAGGCAAAGCTGCTCATGGAGGAAATACATGAAGGTACATTCGGTACGCATGCTGGTGGGCATGCTATGACGAGAAAGCTGCTGCGGGCAGGTTATTTTTGGCTGACTATGGAAACTGATTGTTTCAAGTTTGCGAGGAAGTGCCACAAGTGCCAAATCTATGCAGATAAGATCCATGTGCCTCCGAGTCCTCTGAATGTGATGTCATCGCCATGGCCATTCTCGATGTGGGGAATCGATATGATTGGAAAGATCGAGCCGACAGCTTCTAATGGGCACAGGTTCATTCTAGTAGCAATCGATTACTTCACCAAGTGGGTGGAAGCGGCGTCTTACGCAAATGTAACTAAGCAGGTGGTGGCCAGGTTCATCAAGAGAGATATCATTTGTAGATATGGAATCCCCGAACGGATAATCACTGACAACGGTTCAAACCTGAATAATAAAATGATGAAGGAGCTCTGTCAGAATTTCAAGATCGAACATCACAACTCCTCCCCTTACCGACCCAAGATGAATGGCGCTGTTGAAGCGGCCAATAAGAATATAAAGAAGATCGTTCAAAAGATGGTGGTGACTTATAAGGATTGGCATGAGATGCTACCTTTCGCTTTGCACAGTTATCGTACAACGGTACGCACATCAACCGGGGCAACCCCATTCTCGTTGGTATACGGAATGGTGCAGTGCTACCATTGGAAGTCGAGATTCCTTCTCTGAGAGTGCTACGAGATGTCCAACTAGACGAGGCAGAATGGGTAAAAGACAGGTTGAACCATCTGAGTTTAATGGATGAGAAGAGGCTAGCTTCTCTAGCATACGGTCGTTTGTACCAGAGCCGAATGAAGAAAGCATATGATAAGAAGATACATCCTCGGAGCTTTCAGATGGGCGACCTTGTGCTGAAGAGGGTTCTCCCGCCACAGGCAGATCACAGGGGCAAGTGGACCCCCAACTACGAAGGGCCGTACGTGGTCAGAAAAGTCTTTTCAGGAGGTGCGTTGTTGTTGTCCACCATGGACGGTGAAGACTTTACGTCGCCTGTGAATTCGGACGCAGTTAAAAAATACTTTGCTTAAAATTGACCCGCTGGACAAAAAAAAAGAGAGTCCAGGCAAAAATGGGGCATCCTGGCGAACCAAAAACAGAATGAAAGGTTCGGGCAAAAGTTAGGGATAAAGTTGAAAAAAATGTACACCCGCGAAGTTGAAAACCTACACTGGGCGGCTTCGGCAAAAAAGGGTATCCCGGTGAACTGAAAACCCGTAAAGGGCGGTTCACGCAAAAGTTAGGGATTTGAAAAGCAAATGACTGCGGTACGAATTCGATACTGCATTGAGCATTGGTGCGGGAGAATATACCTGAGGGGTCGATTATCAGATACAATCTCTTCGAAAGTGTGGATACCGGGAAAGCATTAGAGTCGGGCGAGTCATAGGAGGATCAGTTCATGATGTTCGTCTGCATCCCGTTGCCGACATGTGTACAAATTTGATTTGTCATTATATTTATGCTTCTTGTGCATACTTGTATATTTGTTGTGCGTAGCTTCCTCTTTTCAGGAGTTACATCCCGTGTACAAAACTCCGCCCATTCAGGGGCCCAATCAATAAAATATGTTATTCAGTATTTGATGCTGGTTCTTTACTGTTTTGCGCATGATAAAACGCCTAGGTTTGATGAAATTAGCATGTGCATAACGCCGCTGGCCCTTGCCAATAATTGCTAAAACTTTGAATTAACTGAAAATGATGTCACTAACGCTAACCGGAATAGATTTGGCTGCATAGACTTGTCTTGTCTTGTTTGTGTTGTTGCAGGGTTCGTAACCGTATGAAGTGAATGATCAAAAGAGTGCAGTATGGACCAAAAGCTCGTAGCAAAAGACTTGACCCCCAGCGGAGTTCTCTTTTCAGATAACACCGTTCCTTGCTGAAGAAGGATCAAATTCCCCAGCTAGTCGTAGCTTATCCAAAAGGACATTCTCCAGTCGAGTCGTTTATCTTCAGCAGAGTTTGGCGATTCCAAGATTGTAGACTGTATTCAGACAGTGTGGTGTTCCCCAGAAGGGTTCCCTATTTCAAGCAGAGTGGTTTAGCCTCAGAAGATTAACATTTCCGACTTGTGAGCTGTATTCAGGCAGTCTACCCTTCCCAGTAGGGTCATTTACTCTCCCCCAGCGGAGTCAGTTGATTCTCCCCAAGAGAATCGTTTCGTCCCCCAGCGGATTTCTCTTTTCAGCAAGTGTTCTCTTTCCTCCCAGTGGAACTCGAAGATTAAGACTCTCCCCGGCAGAGTTGGTTGCGCCCTGGCATTTATTTTGCCAGAATACCGTGTGATATCCGTTCATTCCCCAGCAGAAGTCCAATCATACCGGGCGCATTTGCTATTCCCCAGCAGAGTTATATTCCCCAGCAGGGTGGACTTCACACTTCCAGCATTTATTTTGCTGTAATGATTCTGTAGCATCTGGCTATCCCCAGCGGAATCGGCATTGTCTTCAGCATTTATTTTGCTGAAGCGGTTTCTGTATCCCAACAGTTTGAGTCTGCATCTGCATTGGCATATAGCATCATATTTGCATCTACCAAATAAAATGCGTAGCATTTCCATGTCGAATGGAGCATTGCGTCATTGTCAAACATATGCATTTTGAAACATAAACCAGGTTGGCTAACCGTTTGTGTTCAAGTGTTGTTTCCCACGCAGGTTGAGAGAGCTCTTGCTCAAGTGAATTACTAAACATTCGAGATCTCGACGTGAGACATTCAACTATAATGTCAGTTTCGGCAGTGTTCCCCACAGAGTTATTGGGTTAAGTTCTCTTTGTCTCCGAGCAGAGTTATTTGTGTAAATTTCTCTTGTTTTCCCCGCCAGAGTTAGTAGGCAAAATCCCTCCTTGTCCCCAAGCAGAGTCATTTGTCATCAAAGGGTTTCATAAATCAGAATTTCAGAGGCTGCCGCCCGCTATCAGAGCAGGCTTCCGGTAGTTTGGTTTCCAGATATCCCCAGTAGAGTCCGCCTCAAAGTCGCTGTCATGTCAGTGCTAAGAAGCTTGTGGGTCGGGACCAGTGGAGAAAATGAGTCCTGACGTGGACAATTTAATTGACAGGTTTTCTTCGTGTTAGAGAAGTGGGTGTCCTGACGTGGACGGATTTATTTCCCCGGGTTGATGAGATGGGCTAGTCCTAACGTGGACAGATTTGATTTCTTGGTATTGGAAGTCCTGACGTGGACAAAGTTGATTGCTCTTCGTGTTGGTGTCCTGACGTGGACCATTTATTCCCATCAGATATCTTCCTTCGTAATGGTGAAATGTGAGTCCCGGCGTGGACAAGTTTATAGTTCTTCGTGTTGACAAGATGCGCGAGTCCTGACGTGGGCAAATTTATCTTTCTTCGTGTTAGTGAAACGGGAGTCCTGACGTGGACAAGTTTTATTTCCCCAGCGGGTCGAAGATGCGGGAGTCCTGACGTGGACAAGTTTTATTTCCTCAGCGGGTCGAAGATGTGAGTCCTGACGTGGACAAATCAAGACGAGATGGGAGTCCTTACGTGGACAAATCAAGACGAGATGGGAGTCCTTACGTGGACAAATCAAGATGTGATTCCTTACGTGGAAAGAAGTTGATTCCTAACGTGGAAAGAGATGATTCCTTACGTGGAAAGATGTATTCCTAACGTGGAAAGAAGTTGATTCCTTACGTGGAAAAGCGATATATTCCTTACGTGGAAAGGTGGGTCCTAACGTGGACGATGTATTCCTGACGTGGACGAAGAGAGTTATTCCTTACGTGGAAAGAAGAAGTTATTCCTAACGTGGAATGATGTATTCCTTACGTGGAAAGATTGTATTCCTTACGTGGAAAGAAGTTAGTTCCTTGCATGGAAAAAACGATATATTCCTTACGTGGAAAGGTGGGTCCTGACGTGGACGATGTATTCCTGACGTGGACGAAGAGAGTTATTCCTAACGTGGAAAGAGGTTATTCCTAACGTGGAAGAGTTTATTCCTAACGTGGACGATCTATTCTTGACGAGATGTGCTAGTCCTAACGTGGACAATGTATTCCTATGATGATAGAATCCCCTCGGGCTGATGAAATGCAGACGAGTTATCTCCAGCGAAGTCGCCGAGATTTTTCCGTGTTGACGGCAGTTGGAGTCCTGATGTGGACAAGTTTAGTTGAGATTTCTTCGTGTTGATGACACAGGCGTCCTAACGTGGACAAAGTTCTATCCCTGCGATGATAAAATCTTTTTTAGGATGATGAAAAATAATCCCCAGCATGTTGCTAATGGATCAGTTGGTTGCCGTAACAACCAGATTCAGTTGGTGGATGTCGTTCCCTAAGCAGTGTTGCAGTTTATTTCTGTGGCTGGCAAATTTCCGGGTTCTTAGTATTCAACCGTATCGTACCTCGAATGTTTGAAGGCCGTTCGCTCTTCACCCAATCGGGTCCAAGTCGCTTGAATAGGGGCAGCTGTTGCACCCTAAAATTTGCTCAACCTTCTTCACTTGGTTTATGTTTCAATTGCATTAGCATTTGCATATAGAGTCATGTACATAGTCTAATCATCTGCATAGCATAGCATAGCAAGTCATCCAATAAGGGACCAAGTAATATTCTCATCTCTATGAGCCTATCAAGAGGTTATTGTTCAAATTCAAGCACATCCAAGTCATCAGAGAAGAAATTGAAACCCAGAGAAGTCATTGGACTAAGCAGTGGATCTATCTCCTATCCTGAGGGTATCTGAAGATCATCAAAGAAATTGTGAGCTGTGAATTGGTCATGGAGAGTATGTAGACATCATGGAAGACTTAGAAAGTCATTTGGAGAAGGAGGCAAGTCATTGATATGATCACAAGAGTTGCAGTTGAAGACAGTCAACTAGGGTTTCATCTGGGTCAACCCTGGGTCAACACTAGGTCAATTGATTGATTGAAAGGCATTAAGGTCTATTTGAGAGATGTGGGGTTCATCATTTGACATGTAGATAAGGATATGGTGATGTGACAAGAAGAATTCAAGAGAAATCAAGGAGAAGAGGAGTTTCTAAATTAGGGTTTCTGTGTAACATCCCCTAATTTAGGTCAAACTTCCAAGCAAGATAAGTCAAAATGCAAGCTTCAAATGGATCCTTGGTCAACATGAAACTTGTAGAGGATCTCAAGACCTTTAATTTGAGTGGTGGAAGACATCAACAATATTTATAGAACTCAAGTTATGGTCCTTGCAAGTTACAGGTCATCTGAGGTATCTGAAATTTTGTCTGTGAAAGTTACTTGTCTTCCAAGCACTTTTTACCCCTCAAGGAGATTTCAAATGAATTTCTGGTCAACATAAGAGTTGTTCCTCATTGTCTTAGCTTTCTATAAAGGTATGGAATGCCTTCATATGATTTGTGGAACTCTACTTATGGTCTTGGAAAGCAAAGGGTATTTTGGTCATTTGAGAATTACAGGTCATTTCAAGCCTATGCCCAAAACTCATACAAGAAAGCTTCAAATGAAAAACTTCACAACATAAAACTTGCTCCAAATGACATTTTGAGTCTAGAAAAGTGACCATGAAAGATTGGAAAGGCTCATAGCTCAAGGTTTCAAATTTGGTGAATTTAATGAATAAAAAATGACCTAAAATGGAGATTTTTCATAATTTGGCCAAATGGGATGAAATTATAGGTCATTTTGATTGGAAAAAATGTTTTAAGAACATTGGAAAAAGTGGATTTTTGAGTTTGGTTCAAGATTTGAAAGTTATGCTTGGTTACTTACAAGAGAAGTTACATAATCCAAAATTCAAGGAAAGTGTGCATGGGAAGTTTCTACAAAGTTCTAGAAAGGTCCATGATCATCTATATATTGGATTGAGAGGCTTCATGCATTGGTTGGTGATTCATTTTTTTCATAATACCAAGTTATACCTCATTCTTCCACTTTGCAAAATCACTTCAAACTCTATCAAATCTTCACCAATTTCCAAATTTCTTGATCTCATCATCATCTAGATCATTCAAGGATCAAGTTTCCATCAGAATTTGGTTGAATTGAAGAAGAGATCGTGCTATCCAACTTCACCCTTCAAAGAGCAAGAGAAAGTGGTTACAAGAATCCAAGAGGTTTGAACAAGAACTTTTGCATACAGAACAAAGAATTGAGTGTGTGGATCAAATCCCGATCATTGCAAGCTTTAGATCTCAAGAATTCTCCATCTATTTTCATCATCACACCAGGTTGGTTTTCTCATCGAATTGGCTAGATTAGTTAGAATCATAGAGGATTTTAGGGTTAGAACTGTTAGGTTAGGTTAGATGATGGAATTCAGAAAGTTTGAGAAGGTTTCATGGAAGTTGCCATAGGTGTACCAAATCTGTTAGGGTTTAGAACTCATAGTTTATGGCACGATAATCTTAGATGTATAGCTTAATTTGATCAGCATGAAGTGTAGATTGTGTTAGGGTAAGATTTAGAAGAAATTGGAATGATCGATAGCATAGTAAAATGGTGGAATCAGGATGTTATACCTATCGGGTTTGAGTTTGGATGGAGTTTTAGAGGAAAGTGAGGCCATGGCTGTGTAGAGGGGAAGAAGTAGAGCAACTTTGCTCTTTATAGTTTGGGGTTTCATGGAGAATTGAGGGAGAACAGAATTGTTGAAGATGCGTGCATGGGGGAAAGATTTTCTGAAATCTAGGGTTTCTAAGGTTGAAGATGAAGGAGAGCCACACGATCGTATGCTTGACCTTGACTCAGACCTTAATCCAATGGCCAGTGTTTAAAACAAATTTGGAGGGAGATCCATGCAGCGATACGCACCGTTTCATTTATTCCTCAATTGGGCTTCACAATCCCTTGCTAATGCCACCCCCATCAACCAGGGCCCAAACAATTTTAACTAAAATTCTTACTAACTGCACCGTTTCTCTCTTTTTTTTTATTTTTGTTGTATTTTCTGTGCACTGGGCCCAGACGCGCTTTGCTATGCGCGCCCCCCAGTCTGGGCCCATCCTTTCATTTTAACTGAAATTAATACTTGTTGCACCCCATTTCTCATTTAATCCATATTATTTTCTTTCATATTTTTTTAATTTCTTTGAAAAATCATAAATAATTGAAAAATGCTTATTTCTAATTGGTTGTTTTTGCATATTTTTCATATTTTGGTTAAGAAAATTATCATACAAAAAATTAACATTTCATTTTATTTTTGTATTTTTAGCATATTTTTCTTTTAAATAGGATTAAATAATGTTTAGTTTAATGCATGAATTTGTTGATTTTAGTTTGATTAGATACTTTTATATTTTTGATCCATTCTTTTTAGGTTGATTAGCTTAGACCTTTAGCTTGTACATAGGATTTAATTCATAATTTTAGACTTAATTTTTAGGTGATTTGTTTAGGTGTGATTAGGAGAATCAAAACTAGGGTTTAGGAGATAACATAGGTGTGATGAATCATTTCTTTCAGGAGTTGTAGTTTGAATCTTTGGGGTATGGGACTATAGGGGTTATGGGTAGATAATAGATCCTTTAGAAATTACTAGGTTTCCCCTATTCTACTATTACTATCAGTATACAGCTTGTATTTGCTTGACTGTGTGGTGTGTCCTCTCTAGGGTTATTATTTGTCTGTGTGGGGTATTGGGTTTGCTTGGGGATTGGGGAGAGCTGAAGACTGTGATGATGAAGTCCATTGGAGATTAAGAGAATGAAGAACAACTTCCAGAGTTGATGAGGAGCATCTTGCCAGCAGATGTTGAAGGTTATAGGAGTTAGGAGCTAGGCAGAGCTCTAGAGTAGAGAATTTGATTCACAAACATGGAAGGTCTTGTCTGCCTCCATTCTTTCTCTATGATTCAAAGTCTCTTTTAAATATCCACCTCCTTCCTTTGGAAGGATTAGTGAATATATTTGAAAGATAGAACTTTTGAGAGAAAATTGTCTGTATAATGTTAACAGTTAATGAGCCACCCTTGGTAGGCAATTGACTGTTTAACATTCATTTCATCTTGTTGACTGCTGATATTCATTTTGGAGATTGAGACTTGAAGAAAAGCCAGTGCAGATTGAAGATTGATGATAGAGACCTTGACTGAAGGATTGAAGACTGATGACAAAGACCTTGCTTGAAGGCTGTGAAGATAAAGACTGAGGCTTGCTTGAAGCTGGTAGATGTTTGGAGATGACTTGAAGGCAGATGCTGTGCAGAGCTGCTGTTGCTGTTTATTTTGCTGTTTAATTCTTGGTGTATTGGTTGGTTTTCCCTGACTGTATTGCTTGCTGTTTAACCTGTTAGGTTGAAAGTGAATTCTGTTCACTTTTGCCTATTGTTTTCTAGTTTCGAGGTTGAGTGGGACTCCCTTGCCTCGCTTGTATTGCTGCATCCATGCATTTTACTGCTTTATTGTATATATGTTGTTGTTTCTGTTTCCGTCTATTCCCTTAGGATCTCTGTTTCTCTCTGTGCAAGAGAGGAACATGATAGACGTTAGGTCTTAACCCATGCATGATAACACTAGGTTAGTTTGATTCCCTTTGCAACCATAGGATAGAGTTCTGTCTCTTCTTTCTCAAAACAAACAGAAAAACACAATAATATTTCAAACACAATAAAAGACACTTCTTCCGTAAAAGAATGTGAACTCATCAAAACGTCATTTTTGTCCGCTTGGACCGGTAATCAGAAAACCCTTTTTCAGAAGGAATAAAAACAATCAAAACAGACTTGTATCGTACGTGGCCCGAACTACGTTTGCTCTGATCTTTCATGCTGTATGAAAGTACGTAGGCATAGGATGCGATATCCTAGCGAGCAACCTTCCCCTCCTTTCCCGTAGGTAGGCGAACTACGTTGACTCTGATTTCTCGTTCCAGGAGGGAATACGTAGGCATAAAGTGCGATACTTTTCCGAGTCAGTTTTATTTTCTTTTAACCCTTGACCTGTAGTTTAGATAGAAATAAAAATCCATACCCGAAAACAAGCGTGGATCCCATCGAGTACGACGGACGTGAGGAGTGCTAATACCTTCCCCTTGCGTAACCGACTCCCGAACCCAGGTTTTGATTGCGATGACCATACCTTTCCCGTCTTTGCGGTAGGTTTACTCTGAGCGTTTCCTTTCCCTCCGTTGGGATAAATAACGCACGGGTGGCGACTCTTCTGTTCAGCCGGCGCCAATTTTCGCAGTAGCGACAATAGTGACACACAAATTCTTCTCCCAACTCTTTCCAGCTTCTTATATGTGTCCTTTCTAGACCCATATACCATTCCAAAGAAAGACCTGACAGATTGTCCTGAAAGAAATTCATCAAAAGTTTCTCATCATCCGAGTATGCTGACATTTTCTGAAAATAGGCCCTGAGGTGCACTCTAGGACAAGTCGTCCCTTTGTACTTATCAAAATCTGGTACTTTAAACTTAGGGGGAATCTTAACCCCTGACACCAGTCCCAGATCTGACAAGTTGAGTCCCAAAGAGTTTTGGTTCTAGAAGGTTTTCATCTCCTCTTCAAGCAGTTTAAACCTCTTATCAGCTTCTGTGGGGAGACCCATATCCAAACCTCTCATTGAAAACGCATCCTCTTGATCATCTTCTTCCCAATGAGGACTTGCAACTCCATGTACAACGCCTACACTGCCTCCAGCGCCAACCATATGAATTCCTCCCTGATGACCTTTGCTTTGAGGGTTTACTACAATTGGAATACCGTTGACCTGAGGAACATTACCATCGACTGGAGGAGGGATAACAATAGTCCCCCCATATAGAACACCATTACCATCCACCTGTGCTATTAGTGGTTGAACCAAAGTTCTCAATTGCTCCTGCCCGTTGGCTACACCTTGCATCATTTCCATGAACTGTGCCATTCTATCCATGACCTCCTATGGCTCTTGTTGTACTTGATCCATAACTCTCTGTTGATTCCCTCTTTAGAATACCTGTGGAAAACCGGATCTTCAATCTTGCCAACACTTGAAGAAAACCAAGCAGAGAAAATATTGAAAGCTCCAAGAACACCTATTATACAAATGAGAATGATAATGAAAAATGCAAGCATGTATATATGATTTAGGGAGATCTCCCCCTTGATTCTAGTTCCACGAATAAATAGAAAAATAGGAGAATAAAAGGCAGAATCACAAGCCTCTCTCATAAATAAAATGAGAATGGCAGTCAGCGTATACAAAACAACGACAAGAAATACAACTGCGTACAACCTTACAACCCCATCCAACAGGTCTGGTGATGGCCATAATACAAGATAAGAACAAAAGAAAAGCTAAAGGAATACTGTATCAAATAACCCTCTTCAGCCACTGTCACCCCTGTGATGAATCTGAACTTCCTTCAGCAGCTCATTTGTGTTTGGATGTTCAGGTCTTGTAATCAACTCTTGTATGAGCAAGTCTCTTCTGCAGATGACATCTTTCAAGCCTTGAGCATAGTCCTCCAAAGCATCCTCTCCAAAGGCATCTTCAAGTCTTGGTTTCTTCAATTCTGCCCTCACCTTGAATTCTTCCAATACTGATAAAGTTTCTTGTAGTTTCTGATCACTGGCATACCTACGGGATGATTCTGCTGAAACTTTATCATCTTTGACTTTGATTTGTATCTTCAATCTGTCAATCTGTCTATGAAGTTCATCCTCCTTTCCCTTTTTAGCAGTTAATGCCACATTCCATTGATCATTGAACTTAGATATTTCCAAGTAAGCTTTATCCAGTTCTTTCTTTTTATGTTTAAGGAAACTATCAGTACTTTTCAAATCTTGGCCAACTCGTCCTCGCACACGAATCTCTTCAGCTAACTCATTTTCCACCTTAGTTAAAACTTTTGTCTTTGCCTTTGCTAAGTAAATAGCTTCATTCTTGTCACTCTTCAATTGACTAATTTCTTTTTTCAGCTCTTCATTTTCTTTACGCAATTCTTCTTTTTCCGCCCATAGCTTATTGTATCTTTGAATATCAATCGTTGTAGGCTCTTCAATGACTAAAGGATATAGGGGTTCTCTGACAGGAAAAGGTAGCAACACTTTTTCTACTCTCCTCTGGATCCAATCTAAATAAGGTCATAAGCTCTACAATCACCTTTGCCTAAAGAAAGTTTCCCTCTTCTATGAACTCTTCCCCAGGCTTCCTTTATCCTTGCCAAAGTATCAAAGTCAGCTACACCTGTGAAGTAGAGAGATTCCTGCACTTCCTCCTCCTTCGGGGGCTCCTTCAAGGCATAACCAAACTGTCTGACAGCAAGAGAAGAGTTGTACTTATTCCCACTTTTTCTTCCTATCAGAGGTACATTAGGAAAACTCCCACAGCTAAAGATGATCTCCACACCGAGCAGATCTCAATTAAACTAGATGACATCCTTAGATGTCAGACCCATAAGTCTTTCTGACCATTCAGACGTATCCCTTGTATCAACAAAATCTCCGATGCGAGGCAGATGATCCATGAACCACTTGTGAAAGAGTGGCGCACAACAAGAAACATTTTTCCCTATCCTCTTTTCATTTTTGTAATGCACTGAGTAATACAAATCTCCTAGAAGAGTAGATACAGGATTCTTGGAAGCAAAGATGTGAAAAGTGTCCATATCAACGAAATCTGGAATGTGGGGAAACAGAACAATACCATATATGCACAACGCCTGAATAGCATTGAATACTACCCATCAACCTTCCTTAGCAAAATACTGGGCCTTACCCACCAAAAAGGACAAGGGTATTGGGCTTACAGGTCGAGAAACAATGATATGTTCACCATTCCTAGTTTGGCATCATGGTTAATCAAGGAGGTCTCAACTGACTTCCCAATGAACGATCTCCAGAGTTGTTAGTTTTCAGATCCAACACCCCTTCAACTGTCCAAGATGCACAGGATATGATGTCTTCAAAGAAAACCTCGTATGGACGCGAATTTCATGAGGGCTCGTGCATTTCAAACATGCAAGTCAGCACTACTCTCCACACTAATACTAGGTGTATACTCAAGCATGGGTATTGGGCTTATCCCTCAATGGAACACCCCTCCCCAACAACATAACAGCAATATGATAACAATGATAAGGTGCGGAAAATAAAATGCAAATGCAATGATATACAACAAAAATCACACAAATACAACATACATACACACAGATATACACACTCAAAAACAAAAACAGATAAACGCTAGGATCAACTCGCATAGGGAACCTGAGATTCTGGGTTCGGTCCCCAACAGAGTCGCCAGCTGTCGCAACTACGAAAAGGGTCGGCACAAACAAACAAAAGAGTCGCCATCGAACATTATTTATCCCAAAGAGAGGGAAAGGAAACAATCAAGAAAACCTAAAAGAAAGGAGAAGACAAGGTCATCGCAACCAAATCTTGGGTTCGGGAGTCAGTTATGCAAGGGGAAGGTATGAGCACCCCTCACGTCCGTTGTACTCAACGGGATCCACGCTTGTTGTCTAATCTATGGGTGAAATTTATCTGGAAGCTAATGCTAAACGGGGTGGAAGGGAAAGAAGAGACTCGATAGGATATCGCCGCCCTAAGCCTACTTATTCCCTCGTGCAATGGGAAAGTCAGAGTCAACGTAGTTCAGGAAACTACGGGTGAAAAGGGGAAGTTTGCTTGTCAGGAAATCGTCGTCTTGTGCCTAAGTATCCTCATCTGGTATGATAAATCAGAGCAAACGTAGTTCGGGTAAACTTGACCACTGGTTGGTTAAGGGCTTCTTATGAGTGACGTTAAGTTCCCATTCCGGCAGTTAGGGCCGATGCCTATTTATGGAAGAACAGAAAAACAACATACTCTTTTCTAAAAATGATTTGAAGAACAATCCCGAAGAATAAAATGGTTCGAATTTGGTTTAATAGTTTTAATGAAGTGAATTGAGTTAGTTTAATACTCACGTTGTACTAAAGACTATGACATAAGAGCAGATGCGTCGCATATCTCCCAAAGGGCATACACTAAACACTCTAGACAAGTGAGGAGAAACCCCCCACTCATCATTTCTCATGTTCTTAAGGCTCGTAGCGTACAACATTTGCCATTTTTTATTAAGTGTCTTAAAGAAGTTTGAGATGAGAAGAGAAGACACAGGGAAACACTAAAGGGACACTAGAAAACCCTAGTATTATCATATAAGATGGTCCTAAGGTTGGGATTAGGAGGGAAGTCTACCTAATGTTTTCATGCTTAGATTGAAAGCCTAATGTGTCTCTGTTGCACCCCAAAATTTGCCCAAGCTTTTCTTTACTTGGTTTATGTTTCATTGCATTCATATAGCATTAGCATTTGCATACCATTATCCATGTGCAGGGGATTGAGAGAGGTGTGACTAGCAAGAGGAGATTGCCAAAGTTTCCAAAGCCTAATCAAGAAGAAAGTCAAAGCTTAGTGGACGAGCAGATGAACGAATATGGTTCACCTCCTAACTAGGAGGCTATGTGAAGATCATCAGATGATATTGAGTCCATGGCTATGGACAGAGAGCATTGTATAAGCTCATTGGATGTCTTGATGGTCATTGAGGAGCTTGTGCAAGTCATTATATCAAGTGTAAGAAGCCACAGTCAAAGGTGGTGCAGTTAGGGTTTTCATCTGTTCAACCCTAAGTCAACTATGAATTTGAAGGAGATTAAAACTCAATTTCAAGTCTTTGTGATCATGGAATGTTGTTTTGAGATGTCTAAGATGATATTCCAAGATCAAATCAAGAATAATCAAGAGTGTGAGAAGTTGCTGAGCTAGGGTTTCTAAGCTTGTCAGTGTAAAATCCCCTGTTAGTGCCTAACTTCAAGACCACATATCTCAAAATACAAGTCTCATCTCATCTTGACCCTATGATAACGCGAAATCATATCGTTTATTTGGCTTGATTTACATGCATTTATTTGTGACTATTATTAATTTATCTTGATTTATTTTCTATTATATGATTAATTTACTTCATTTTGCAGATTGGGGAGAATTTGGATTAAAGAAAGAAAAGAAGAAGAAATGGAAGGAAAAGAGAGAAGAAAAACAGAAAAAATGGATTTTGTTGATATGACGGTCGTCACAGGTCCATTACGACCGTCATGCGTATGACGACCGTCACGTTCCATTACGAGCGTCACGCAGAAGAAATATCATTTAACGTTCAAATCAGTTTTTTTTGCCACGATCACTCTCTCTAAGATTTCTTCCTACACTTTCTCCACTCACTTCCCACTACTGGAAGTTACTCCCATTCCCTCCATAACTCACCCATGATCTCTGGAAGTTGAAGAAGGAATTATCTCCTATAAATAGGCCTTAGATTCACAATTTAGGGGGGAGGCTTCGAGGTATCAAAGTGCTGCCAAGATTTCTACTGAAGCTATTTCTCCCAGTTTTATTGTTTTCTTTTATTTCATTTCCATTTTCCTTTAGTTCAGAACATTGTATTTTCTTCCTGTACCTTTTAATTCTCGCCAAAGTAGAATTCTGCCGACATTGTGGAGGACTACTCAAGGATTCGAGATCAGTACGATTTACAGGTTCTTATTAATTGAATTATTACTTTATTTTCTGTCATAATGTATGTTTTATTATTTTGCTGTTTATATTTATTCCCGTTTGCATCAATTATCATGTCTAGCTAAATTAGTTTTATCGGTATGTAACCGAATTAGTAGGACAAGATTCGATAGTAACCTGCACCTTCCCTTTTTACAAACAACCTTTCTGGCCGTAGTTTTTAATCTTAATTTCTAGATAAACCTTCGTCGCGACAGCGAGAAATTATTTACAGTAGTTTTGCCACGACAATGGGAAATTCATTAAGGGACGAATCGACACACGAAAGCTGGGATTCAAACCAGATAGTAAAAACTAGGCATTGATTTTAAACACAGCGAAAGTGCTTTAAAAGAAATCAGAATCTATTTGTTTTCAAAAAGTAGTTTTAACCCTGAATGGGACTGCGAGAGCGTACATTCTGCCTTAGAATTATGAGCCGAGTCAACAACCATCGTGAGGCAGAGGTCTTTAAACGAGTATTTTCTCTTGAAAAGTGTTTGCAAAGAGTAAAAAGCACTGGCGACCTGTCGAATCCCCGATAACTAATTCCTTGCATACCGATATCCCTTTACCTCTTTTTCTTTAAACCAATTATCTTTATTTCCTTTGCATTTAATTTCATTCGCATTCAGCTTTCCTAATTCCATTAGCCTTAGCTTTACGCCGTAATAATAGATAATGGTAGATTGACATTGGTCTTTGTGGGTTCGACAATCTTTTATATTACTTCGATATTTCCGTGCACTTGCGGACGCATCAAGTTTTTGGCGCCGTTGCCGGGGACCAACAGTCAATATTGTGATTCCGTTGTTGCATAGTATAGACTAAGGCACTCTTATCTAAATCATTATGTATAACCCATATTTCCCTTATAACTACCACCCCCAATATTTCGAGGAACCACAAGATCCGTCTAAATCGGACCTCGAAATATTATTAGAAGATTTCAATACGATGCATTCTCACCCAAATTCCCTCTACGATGACCACTCCCAATGTTTTGAGGAAACACAAGATTTCGATACATCCAACCTTGAACTATTACTAGAAGAATTCGAAGAGACGTTTACTCACTCTAGGATAGAATCTATGATGGAGCGCTTTGTGGAGACACAAACTCTCCAAAATGAAGATTTTAGAAAACAACATCTCCAAATTGATGAAGACCTTAAGCAGATGAGCATTATAGTCGATTCCCTCGTGACTCACATCAAGGCTTTGGAGACTCAAATATCTTTGCTTACACAAACATCTCTAGGACCCTTCCTTGAGAGCCATGTGAATGTTCTAACCACTAGTAATGAAGAACAAATAGAAGATCCTAGGGAGAGTGATGATGAGTCTGAGGAGAGTTTTGGTGAGACAAGCATAATTATTGAGAAAATTCCACCGACACCACCCGAAAGGGAGGTTGTCGAAGAGATAGAGAAAGAAGCACCCATTGTTGCTCCTCCTCCTTATACCCCACCTAATTCTTTCTCGCAATTGGTTGTGGAAGCTAAGGTAAACTCCCAATCCAAAACACATGTAGAGGTATTGGAAAATATCCACACTAATGCACCTTTGTCTAAGGTCTTTCATAACAAAAGAAAATTCAAGGAACATGAAACTAGGGTCATCATTACTGTTAAAAGGGTAAGATTAAATTTTGAGGTGGTGGATGAAATAACTAAGCCCAAATTTGAAAAACTGATACTTAGGATAGATCCAGAACCACCACCACATGTTCAAAACAATGAACCACCCTATAGAAGAAAGAAAAGAAAAGATGAGGAATATGAGAGATGGATTGATAAGTGGCCATGGAAACCGAAGACCATTCAAAGTTTGATCGAGGAACCATTCTCGAAAGAACCACCATGAGTACTTGCACTCCTTGGCCGTCGAGCTATCGACGTTAAACAAAGCGATGTGTGGGAGGCAACCCACAAAGTCTTTATTTTAATTTGTTTGTTTAAATTTGCAGAAAATAAAGAAATGTATCGCTTGTTACTCTTTAGCTATATCTAAGGGAAAACTCTCTAGATGACGATCTGAGAAGATGAGCTATGCCCACGGACATTCCTACGAGTGTCGCTGCTGGTGGGAACACTGATGATGAGTACTTCCTCTTGACGCGAGCAACATGATGAGCTGGTTCGAGAATTACACAAACAAAGGTATCTCAAAATGCCCGCCGCCGAAGTAGAAGTGATCAACAAAGACAAGGATATCAAGAGCAGTAGCATTCATACAGGTTCTATCTTTCCTTTTCCACCTTTTACTAAAACATTGAGGACAATGTTTGGTTTAAGTGTGGGGGAAGAACTCTATTATTTTACATTTTATTTCATGCTTCTAGGAATTTTTATCTATTTTTAACATTATGTCAAAGTCTTTGCATGTGCTGTCGAGTCTTTATGCGTGGTTTTCGCTTGTTATTCAATTTCCCCAAAATTTTCAAAATTTCAAAATTCTAACCTCCAACAAATTTTTTCTTCGATTCATGACATGGTTCTCTGAAAGTATATAGGCTGTCCAGGCTATGTTAGAAAAACGTGGGAAAGTTTTGATAAAATTGATACCTCCCTGACACCCTTAACCCTCTAAATATGCAAAATCAATTTGAGTACCCATTATGCAGAAACCTTAAAGCTCCAGGTTCTTGTAGTAATCCCTAAGTAGTTTATTTAAGCAGTCAGCACCATCCTAAACACACTAAGTAAGAAACCGATGCAAATAAGTGTATGATCTCTAGTGTAAAATGAGAAATTAAGAAAGAAAAAAAATTATGAAGAAAAAGACATGTTCCTTCTAAGTTAGGTGCTCCTCACCCGAGCACTTAGCCTAACGGTACAAACTCTTTAAGTTCAATTGATGCTTAAGCATATTTGCAGAGAAAAAATGAAATAGCATCGAGATCATAGTCACTAACAGGTTTACTTGCCATGAATGTGTATGGATAACGGGCTTAATGTGATTGCACTATAATGAAATGGGGTGCAAGAGAGCATGAGATATAGGTTGAGTTATAATGGCATGATTCCGATTGGTTTGCATAAGTAGGGAGTTTTTGAAATTGTGTCGTTACGGTATCCTTGGTATTGATATTTAGTATCTATCGATCTAACATTAGCCTAGCAGCCACGTATGATTAGAGTCTCATCATGTTTTTGTTTTAAACTATGCTTATTTCTTTTTACCGTGTTGGTTGGTTGCTTGAGGACAAGCAATGGTTTAAGTGTGGGGGTGTTTGATAATGTGAAATCATATCGTTTAATTGGCTTGATTTACATGCATTTATTTGTGACTATTATTAATTTATCTTGATTTATGTTCTATTATATGATTAATTTACTTCGTTTTGCAGATTGGCGAGAATTTGGATTAAAGAAAGAAAAGAAGAAGAAATGGAAGGAAAAGAGAGAAGAAAAACAGAAAAAATGGATTTTGCTGATATAACGGTCGTCACAGGTCCATTACGACCGACATGCATATGACGACCGTCACAGGTCCATTACGACCGTCACGTTCCATTACGAGCGTCACGCAGACGAAATATCATTTAACGTTCAAATCAGTTTTTTTTGCCACGATCACTCTCTCTAAGATTTCTTCCTACACTTTCTCCACTCACTGCCCACTACTGGAAGTTACTCCCATTCCCTCCATAACTCACCCATGATCTCTGGAAGTTGAAGAAGGAATTATCTCCTATAAATAGGCCTTAGATTAACAGTTTAGGAGGGAGGCTTCGAGGTATCAAAGTGCTGCCAAGATTTCTACTGAAGCTATTTCTCCCAGTTTTATTGTTTTCTTTTATTTCATTTCCATTTTCCTTTAGTTCAGAACATTGTATTTTCTTCCTGTACCTTTTAATTCTCGCCAAAGTAGAATCCTGCCGACATTGTGGAGGACTACTCAAGGATTCGAGATCAGTACGATTTACAGGTTCTTATTAATTGAATTATTACTTTATTTTCTGTCATAATGTATGTTTTATTATTTTGCTGTTTATATTTATTCCCGTTTGCATCAATTATCATGTCTAGCTAAATTAGTTTTATCGGTATGTAACCGAATTAGTAGGACAGGATTCGATAGTAACCTGCACCTTCCCTTTTTACAAACAACCTTTCTGGCCGTAGTTT
Organism: Lathyrus sativus; assembly: GCA_963859935.3. Classification (NCBI taxonomy): domain Eukaryota; kingdom Viridiplantae; phylum Streptophyta; class Magnoliopsida; order Fabales; family Fabaceae; genus Lathyrus; species Lathyrus sativus. The sequence goes on from OZ012741.1 coordinate 245,452,079, forward strand.
TTAATCTTAATTTCTAGATAAACCTTCGTTGCGACAGCGAGAAATTATTTACAGTAGTTTCGCCATGACAGTGGGAAATTCATTAAGGCACGAATCGACACACGAAAGCTGGGATTCAAACCAGATAGTAAAAACTAGGCATTGATTTTAAACACAGCGAAAGCGCTTTAAAAGAAATCAGAATCTATTTGTTTTCAAAAAGTAGTTTTAACCCCGAATGGGACTGCGAGAGCGTACATTCCGCCTTAGAATTATGACCCGAATCAACAACCATCGTGAGGCAGAGGTCTTTAAACAAGTATTTTCTCCTGAAAAGTGTTTGCAAAGAGTAAAAAGCACCGGCGACCTGTCGAATCCCCGATAACTAATTCCTTGCATACCGATATCCCTTTACCTCTTTTTCTTTAAACCAATTATCTTTATTTCCTTTGCATTTAATTTTATTCGCATTCAGCTTTCCTAATTCCATTAGCCTTAGCTTTACGCCGTAATAATAGATAACGGTAGATTGACATTGGTCTCTGTGCGTTCGACAATCTTTTATATTACTTCGATATTTCCGTGCACTTGCAGACGCATCACCCTAATATGAAAATTGTATATCATGTTTCTAGCTTTATTTTGAGTACTAAAACTCATCCATTGGGTTTCTAGAACTCAAGTTATGAAGCTGGCAAGTTACAGATCATCAAATGAATATCAACCAACTTCCAAGACATTTTTGACCTAGAAGGATGTTTCTCCTCACTTTGACCCAAACATAAAAGTCTTTCCTTATGATCTTAGCTTTCCAAAAAGTACTAGAAGTCTTACATCTGATTTGTAGAGATCAAGATATGAAGCTTGCAAGGCAGGGGTATTTTGGGAAACTTTGATTATAGGTCATTTTGGTTATGGGTCAATTTCACAACTTTGTGCACTTCAAATGGAACTTTGTCCAACATCAAACTTACTCCAAATGAGCTCAATTTCATCATCAAGTCATCACCTATCATGAGTTTGGATTGAATTGGAAGATTGATGAAGGAATTTCCATGGAAAAGTACTTAAAGGGCATAATTTGGATTAAATTCATAATGAACCATTTCATGACAAGTTTATGCATTTTTTGAGTGCCTTGAATATACCAATTGCAATGCCAATTTCAGAATTTGAAGTTGATCAGTTTTGGTATGTCATTTTCTAACTTCTCAAGGAAGCAACACATCCAAGATCAACCATTAGATGGTTTCAAGGGATCAATCCTGTCCCTCTAATCACTCCAAGCCATAAGCAATGTGTATGAATCAAGTTGGAAGCCATTTGAGCTAAGCTCAGTCGTGAATTTTGCAAGCTTCAAGTTCAAATTTTTGGATTTCCAATTGCCATAAACAGACCTTGATTGGGCCTCCATTCAATTCAAATCCAAAGTATATATTCTCAGGATCATTCACAAAGTTTCAGAGTTGATTTTTGGAGCAAAGTTGAGCAAGAATTCAGTTACAACAACTCAAGAACAAGTGAAATCACGTTTTCAAGAATTCACTAGTTTCAATCCAATTCAAGAGCACCAACATCTCCATTGAAATTTATGGAAGCTTTATGGTTGTTTTCCTCTAAGTTACATCACCAAATCAAGGCCCAACGGAGGCACTCTGTTAGGTAAGCTATCATTCACTATTGTTCTCTAATTATGCATCAATTGACTACCATTTTCATAGATTCATAAACCTCTAGCATCATAGATCGTTTCTGGATAGGTTTGATTGATATTTGTGATGATTCTTGGAAATTGCTTGAAACAGTTTGGATTCGTATTACTTGATTTAGGGATGATAAATGATAGAGAACCTTAGATTCGTGATCAGCTTGATGTGTAGATGAGTTTAGACTAAGGAATCTTGCAATTTGGTTGAGTTTTGAGCCACCTGCAGTTTTTGGCTGGCCGGAGAAGATGACCGGAGCCACCGTCTGGCTCATCTTATCCGACGACTGTATTTTTCCCTCAGACCCCACATGAATTGCCAACTCATTCCAAGGCTAGTTGACTTATCCATGATCAAGGGCCAGGATTAGATCCCAGGCGCGTTGAATTGTTGACCTTGCCCACGTGTGTATGATGATACGCACCGTTTCATTAAAGCCCTGATGGCTTTGGACCTTGGGCTTTATCTATTATCCATACCCCTCAACCATGAAGCCCAACATATTAACTTGTTTTTCTTGCTATCTGCACCAATTATTTTTCAATTTCTTTTCTTTTTCCTTCTTTTTCCATTTATTTTTCTGTTTGATTTTTAATTCATTAAAAATACGTCAAAACACTTAAAAATCTTCGGAAAAATATTTTCATGTAATTTTAGACGTTATCTGATTTTACAAATTTTTTGGATTAATTTTTAAGCCATTTTTCAATTAAAAATTGATATTTCATTTTGAGGTGTTTTATGTGAATTGAAAAGTGCATATCTTTTGTTATTGATGTTATTTTGTGATGAAAATTTCATATAAATGTTTGATTTTTCTTGTGCATATCCATGAAATATTAAGTGATTTTTGTGACATTTTCACCCATGGGTTTAAAACCTTTTGGTTAGGGTTTTAGGTGGATTTTTAGGACCGTCGATTTGCATCAACTTTTAGGGTATACCTTAGAGCTTGCCCTCTGTTTGCTTAGCCTTGTTTAGGCTTTTTCCCCATAGCTTTGGCCCCTGGTTCCTAACACCCTAGGGGCCATCTAGGATTTTATTTGGCATTTTTAGGATATGTGTGATATTTTTAGTGTATTTTACATTCTAGTCCACCCTTGTATGAATTCCACCTTGATACATGAAATAGTTTGATTCTTAATTGAGTTTTGTGCAATGTTTGAGCTCCAATCTTTGTATATTCATGTCACATACATAATGAGGTGTTTGTATGCATAATTTTGGGTTCTAATTATGTTCATAACTTGTTTAAGTTTGACTTTCGTTTAGGCATTTCAATTAGGGTTTTCATGATACATGTTTTGCTTTATCTTGTGTATAAACTTGCAATTTCTTTTGTTAAATTTGTGGTTGATTTTGTACACTCTTCTTTCATTTCACTTTCTATCCAAGGACCTTGGAGCACCACTTAAATTTGCTTGATCCCTCCTTAGGAGGTATTTGAAGCTTGACTTGAATGGTGAACCATGAGGACACATTTTGTGCATCTTTTGCACAAGTCATAATGAGACTTTGGTTGAATGACATTAGGGATACCATGGCTGTTTTCTCTTCTTCTCCCACTTATCTTTTTTTTATAATTCATTCCATGTTCAAGTTGTAGACTTTAGGGTTTGTTTTGCACTTTACTTGCATTAAAGGTTGAGATGGGCTTGTGGAGGTTTTCACCCCACACAATTTCCTCCCTTTGCTTGTGTGTTATTTGCCTTTTTGTTCTCTTGTTTGCATTAAAGGTTGAGATGAGCCTGTGGAGGTTTTCACCCCACATAATTTCCTCCCTTTTCTTGTGTGTTATTTGCCTTTTTGCTCTCTTGTTTGCATTAAAGGTTGAGATGAGCTTGTGGAGGTTTTCACCCCACACAATTTCCTCCTTTTGCTTGTGTGTTGAATTGCATATGCATTCATTCATTCATTTCTATTTCATGTCTTATTTCATATTGCTTTCTTCTTCTCTTTTCTTACCATGCTCCCTTAGGACTTCCAATCTCCTTATTTAAGGATAATTGTGATAGACACTAGGTTTCAATCCATGTATGAGAATATTAAGTAGAATTTCCCTTCAACCTCGACTATAGGTTCATCTTGCATGACAACTACTAGGTTTTGAACTAGTTTCCCTTTAGTTTGTCCTCTCTCTTTCTCATCTCAAAACAACTTCAAAAAACTTAATAAAGGCTAATGAATGGTGTGCACTACGAGCCTTAAGTACTTGGGAAATGGTGATTGGGGGGATATCTCTCAATTACCTAGAGTGTTTAGTATACGTCCTTAGGACGATATGCGACGCATTTGCTCCTAAGTCATAGTCTTTAGTGCAACATGAATTAAAAAAATTCAAAAACACTTCTCCTTAAAAGACACAAAAACAAATGATTAAACTTCATTTTGTCCCTTGGGACCCTTAAAAATGGAAAACCTTTTCATAAAAAGAGTTTCGTTAACTCTTAGTTCTACCGCAAACAGGTAACGCCTAAGTCTCCAAAGGTCGAGCTGCATACACCTAACTGCTAGCACTGTTTGTTAACCCTACTCGGGTAAAAACTTTTGAACCAACCGGTGTACTTGTTAGCTCGAACTACGTTTGCTCTGATTTCTCGCACTAGACGAGGATACGTATGCACAAGACGCAATGTCTTGGTGAGCAACCTTTCCCCACTTTCACCCGTAGTTAGCCGAACTACGTTGACTCTGACTTTCCCATTGCACAAGGGAATATGTAGGTGTTGCACCCCAAAATTTGACCAACCAATTATCGCATTTGGCTTATGTTTCGACTCATTTTGCATTATGTATTTACATACCGTATACATTGCATTTTTGCAGTCAGATTGATTTTATCGGGATTACAGCCCTCTCCTGACGCTTCAGGAATTTCAGGCCAGTTCGAATAAGTTGTTTTGAGAATTGGTGCTCGTCCCGGTGTTTTCAGCTCTCGCTGTTATTTTTGAGGACATTTAGGTGTCCGGTTTTTACCGTTTATTTCGCTATGGTCGCGCATCCTTTTTTAATTGATTTAATTGACCTTCCTTGCATTTTTAGATTTTTTTCCTTATATTTCTAGAATTTTAAATAGTCTTTTAAATAGATTTTAATAGATTTAATTGCTTTTCTAAATTTTAATAGAATTTTAAATAGATTTTTTTAATAGATTTTAATAGATAATTCTTTTTCTAGATATTAAATAGATTTTTAATTGAATTTTCAATAGATTTTTAATTGAATTTTCAATAGATTTTAAATTCTTTTCTTTTTAGAATTAATTAGGTGTTAATTGTTTCATTTTAGAAGTTAATAGGAGTTTAATAGGGTTAAATCTCTTTTTAGATGTCAATTGATTTAGAATTTAGTAGATTTAATCATTTTTAGATATTAATTGAGTTTTAGAGTTTAATAGATTAGATATAACTATTTTTTTTTAGAATATTGTTTAGAATTTAATAGATGTTAAATTCTTCCTTTTTAGAATTTATTAGATGTTAATTGAATATTAATCATTTTTTAATTGTCTTAATTGGCAGTTTTTTAAGTACTAGCATTAATTTTCGTTTAGGTTAATTGAATATTAATTGGTCTTTTTTAATCATCATTGAGTCATTAATTGAAGTTAGAATTAATTGATGTTAATCAATTTTCGTTTTCATTAATTGGTCTTAACTATTAGTTGTGGTTAATTGGGAGTTAATTGAGTCTTAGTTGTATTAATTAGGTTTTAATCAGTTTTGTCCAGTAGTGAGCCAGATGTCCAATTGTGGGGGGCCAGTCCATTCAGCGTGACACTTGTCCTTATATAAGGCGCCACACGGGTTTCATCCTCCTTCCGCCAATGCACCCGCTGCATGCTACCAGGGGAGGACACATCACTCCCACACGTGTCCGCCTCACACTCTCACCAGCCATGCGTCCAGCCACGTGTCCTCCATCCTCACCCCTCACCGGCCGGCCATGCAACCGCCGCCGAGACCACCGCAACAGTCGCCAGAGTTTGCAACTGTCGCCGGAAACTGCGTTTTCCACCGGAAATTCATCTTCCTCATCAATCCTTTCCATTGTGTTCTTCACCGATGCTCAAACCTTCATTCATCTTCCATCACCGCGTTCTTCAACCTTCATCACCAGATCCTCAAGATTCTTCATGGATCTTCAAAGCGTTTTTCGGTTGTTCATCAGATCCGTTCAAAGAACATCCAACAGTGTTCATCATTCTCCAGATCCTTCAGAATCCGTTCAGCCTACATCATCTGTTCGTCAAAACTTCCTTCAAGAACCTTCATTAACAAACTCCAGTAAACCTCCATGTTCAACGTGTTCACCAAATTCTTCTAGAAATCATTGGCGTTCATCAAGTGTACACATTCTTCAGGATTCATAACAAACTTCATCATCCGATTTCCCAGCGAATCTTCAAGACCTTCATCATGTTCATCCATCGGTTCTTGCATGATTCCAGAAATTGTTCAAGATATCATCATCTTCATTCATCTCACCTTCTCAAAGCGTTCATCAATTTTTCAACAGGATCTATAATCCAAGTTCTTAACGAGCATGCACCTCCAGATCGCCTTTATTTCAATCATCTTTGTATTTGGATCTTCAATGAACACGCTTTTTGTTTGTGTGAACGAGGTTGATGGTTGAGGTGGAGGGATTGAAGAACGGACAGGGACGATGGAGGTTGAGACGGAAGAAAACGAAGACAGAGATTGAGAGGCGGAGGCTGAGGCAAGATGGAAGAAGAGAAGTGCTAGGGTTTCAGAATTGTGTTTGGGAGAAGTGAGGGAAGGCTCGTGAGTTGGAATGTTAGGCCTCAAGCCCAACGAGATTTCTGGATCCATACCACCCGTTTTCCACTTCACACCCCCGCCCCTGTTGTTTTTTTTTTTACCTTGGGCTTCCCAAAGTTCCCTAAGCCCATTTTTGCTGGATGAATGCCATGTATTCCCAGCGCACCCCCAATTTCTTTATTTTGTTATTTTTCAGAATTACTGTATTGTGGACTGGGCCCAGTAGTGAGTTTTGTTTTTGCTGGTTTACCCCCTGTTCAAGCTGTACCCCCTCCCCCTTACATTTTTCAATTTCTCTTGTATTGGAGGTGTGATTGTAATAGTGTAGTTTTATTTTTCTATTTTTTATTTTCTTTAGGGATTATTTTTATAGTTTAGAATATCATGCATATTTTTACTATAGATTTAATATAGAATTTTCATTCTATTTTCTTATAGGATATTATAGAAATTTTAATATAGAATCATTTTTAGAATATTATAGAATATTGCATAATATAGAATTTTCATTCTTTAGGATATTATTAGAGTTAGATAGATTTTATATGCAATTTCCTTTTAATATTTCTTTAGAGTTTTATTCTAGTAGAAATTAATTGCCGTAACTTAAGAGTAGGATATTACTTCCATTTAATGTCAGATTTCTCTCCTATTTTCTTTTCTATCCGATTTTATATTTGATTTTATTTCTTAGCTGGCTGTGTGGCATGATTCAATTGGAGAATGATTTTCGATATCATCTCTCTATCTCGTCTTTGACACGGATATCAATATGCTACCTCTTAGAGTTCGATTTCTCGTATAAGTCGAACCATGACGGTCTAAGCGTTACATTGTTCCTGATTCGAGCGTCCTCATCAAGGATCCAGAGAGGAGAAGATTGGAATGGAGCTTGCGCACATGTCAGGAGCCAACGGAGCCGCTTCGTTCAACATCGTCTTTCTTATTCAAGTCTTCAGGCAACCGTCGAGTGTTGTGAGCTGTATCGTTAGATACGTAGGAAATGACAGTTGAGGGGTTTCCTCTCAATCGTCTAGGGTGTTTAGTATGGTACCCTTTGGGTGACATACGACGCACTCACTCCTACGCCTTAGGTTCTTACGTGTGTGTCCCGAGTTCCTTCCCGTTTAGGCGTAAGCCTGCTTCCTCTTTGTTCTCGCCCCCGTGCGATCGAAATCCTTTTCTCTCGCGTTCAGGCGATTGAGACCCTTTATCTTTCCCCTGTGCAATCGAGACTCGTTTTCCCGCCGAACTACGTTTGCTCTGATCTCTCGTATCAGACGAGAGTACGTAGGCATAGGATGCGACATCCTAGTGAGCTCCCTTTTTCCCTTTTCCCCTTTGTTGTAGTTAGCTGAACTACAGCTGCTCTGATTTCTCGTATCCAGACGAGAATATGTAGGCATAGGATGTTATATCCTAGCGAGCACACTAACAACTAACGTCTCTGTTCTCTCGCTGCCATGCGATCGAGACTTTCCCGCTGACGACTAAATCTCTTCCTTTTCTCTTGCCCGAGCGCAATTGAGACCAGACCGTAGTTCTAGTTCCCGTAGGTTCCCATATCTCTAAAACCCGACATACAATCCTTTCTCTCACCCCTGTGTGATCGAGAATACCCCGTCTAGCCGTAGTTAGCCCGAACTACGCAAGCTCTGATCTTTCACACCGTGTGAAAGTACGTAGGCACAAGACGCGACGTCTTGGCGAGCAATCTCCCCCGTAGTTTCCCGAACTACGTTGACTCTGGCTTTCCCATTGCACGAGGGAATACGTAGGCATAGAGCGTGATGCTCTATCGAGTCAGTTCCTTTCCGTTTAGCTTTAGCAGCCGTAGATAGATTGTTTTTCACCCGTAGACAAACCAGCAAGTGTGGATCCCATCGAGTACGATGGACGTGAGGGGTGCTAATACCTTCCCCTTGTGTAACCGACTCCCGAACCCCGACAATGGTTACGAGGACCTTGTCTTATACCTTTTCGTCAGGTTTTTTCCGATCGTTTCCTTTCCCGCTCTGAGGGATAAATAACGAAAGGTGGCGACTCTTCTGTTTTGCCGACACCTTATTTTCGCAGTAGCGCCAGCTAGCGACTCTGCTGGGGATACTCGATAGTTTCCTGGGGATCCAACGTTCCCTATGCGAGTCAATCGAGGGATCCAACGTCCCGACGAGAGTCAATCCTAGTGCTTGGTTGCTTGTCTTTAGGTGTTTATTTTTGTGTTGTATGTTGTATATTACTGATGTTTTTACATTTCCCGCACTTATTATCTGTTGCTATTGTGCTGTTGTGGGAGGGGAACTCTGATGAGTGAAAAGCCAGACCCAGGCTTGAGTGTACTTAGCATTAGTTATGGAAATTAGTGGGCGCGTGTTTGCTTTGCAGGCACTAGTGTCTCATGAAATCCACGCTCAGATGAGGTTCTCCCGGTTGACTTTTTTTCCAGCCCTTTGAGCTTGAGGGGTTGTTGGTTTGGAGGATTGTCGATTCTGGGGACCGATCACTTGTGATTCAGCTAAGTGAGGCCGCTTCAAGAGATGATGATGCCACACCTTCTGGGTATCGTATCATGGTTCTTGAAAGCCTATGACGTTGATGAACGCATAGGATGCCGAACATGTGTCAGTTTAGGTCCATACCCGTGAGTGGGAGGGTTTTTGCAAGAAACTTGACTTCCAGCCTACCCGGTATTTTGGTTTTCTCTCGTCAGAGCGAACTTATCTCGTCAGCAACGCAGCAGTATTCAGAGCTTTGTGGGGGTTGTGATCCCGTGTTTGCTGCATTAGCATTTTGCATTGCATTTCATGTGCATCTCATGCTTGCATGTCCATCCTCGGCCGGAACAGAGAGCTTACCCGTCTTTTGTCCAACTCGCAGTTGACTTCCCGGCATTCGCATTGGACATGAGTTAGTTTCTGGAAGGATCATGGACTCTGCAGAGCAGAATCAGTTTGTTACCAGGGCCGAGTTTGAATTGTTGAAGAACCAGTTGAGTCAGTTCATGGAAGCCATGACAGCTGTGAGTAGAGGAGGGGCCAATGTTCAGAAGATTCCAGTAAACAATGTTGCTCAAGCGCAAATTCCTGTCAGAGACAGAGATGCATCTTCTCTCCGTGACACAGATTATCAGCGTTTCACTTTCCCTGTGCCAGATCGTCAGAGGGTTGCTCCGAAGGCTAATGTTGAGGACCCACGGACTGTTGAGTATATGAGAAGACTTCAGCTGTTGGAAGATCAGATGGCTGCCTTGATAAATAAGAATACTCTCAACTTGAATGCTGCGAGCATGTGTTTGGTGCTAGGCCTTGCGCTGCCTCCAAAGTTCAAGATGCCCAATTGTGAGAAGTACAAAGGGGATAGCTGTCCGAAGCTACATTTAGTTATGTTCTGCAGAAGAATGACTTCACATGTCACCAATGACAAGCTTATGATTCACTGTTTCCAAGATAGTCTGATCGGAGCATCTTTGGATTGGTACATGCAGTTAGTGTAACACCCCCTTTCTATACCCCCAAATAATACAATTAATTATTTAGGCACAAATTCAAAATTTTATCAGAGTAAGTTTATAAAACGGTATAAAAGGGACATGCCACATTATCTGAAAATCACACATATAAAACACCTGCTCATATATAATGATATGCAACAACGGGGTAACTCCCACGAGAAAATATCTAGAACAAAGGCGGAACATCCAAATATTTCATCATTCTCTAACACATGTATTCATATATACAAATCATCAACCAACATGGTTACATAACTTTCATCAGCAGATACATATACACATGCATCACAAAAGAAATAAAACAACTCCTAGCTACCCGGTGCTACATATCAGAGCCGACCAACTAAAGGATGAAGCCACGCCTCACAAAAGATCTCCAGTAATCTAATCTGCAATGCCTCATAGAGCATTATAAAACAGCAGAAGGGTGAGAAACAATATCATAACAAATAATGCATAAAGGCATATATATATATATATATATATATATATATATATATATATATATATATATATATATATATATATATATATATATATATATATATATATATATATATATATATATATATATATATATATATATATATATATATATATATATATATATATATATATATATATATATATATATATATATATATATATATATATATATATATATATATATATATATATATATATATATATATATATATCATATCCACAATCATGCATCTTACGCTTTCTCACCACGACTCACATCGTACATCGCAATGTATCCACTAAAGTCTATTTACAAATAGAACATCAAGCATAAACAATATGCATCATTAAGGTTTATATCCATTCAGGAACATTCATACATGTTACACACATATACATATATACATATATTCATTCATACATATATATACATATATATATCTTCAAGCATTTCATTATGTCATTCACACCTTTCACATTATTCTAATAAACATACACAACATGCTTATTTCGCCATACATCATGCACAGATGTCAACACGCAAATCATAGAGGCCAACTCGCTACTCTACGCGAATGCAACACATTATCGACTTAATCGTCCGTCAGATTCTCCAAAGAATCAATTCACTCCCACCCCTCATGGGTATCCTATAACTCATTAGATCTTCCTAGAAATCACATCACTCATCAGACTCTCCTAGGAATCACACCATTCATCAGATTCTCCGAGGAATCACACCATTCATCAGATTTTCCAAGGAATCACACCGTTCATCAGATTCTCCAAGGAATCACACCGTTCATCAGATTCTCCAAGGAATCACACCGTTCATCAGATTCTCCAAGGAATCACACCGTTCATCAGATTCTCCAAGGAATCACACCGTTCATCAGATTCTCCGAGGAATCACACCGTTCATTAGATTCTCCGAGGAATCACACCGTTCATCAGATTCTCCGAGGAATCACACCGTTCATCAGATTCTCCGAGGAATCAAGTCATTTAGCAGATTCTCCGAGGAATCGCATCTTTCATCAGATTCTCCGAGGAATCAATTCGTTCATCAGATTCTCCTAGGAATCACCTCATTCATCAGATTCTCCTAAGAGTCACACCACTCATCAGACTCTCCTAAGAGTCAACAGCACCAGAATGTACTTCATACACTTCTTGAAATGTAACCACGTTTGCGAACATGCTCATGCATTCTTCACATTCATTGCATATATTCATTATGCATCCACTATATATACATATCACAATACATACATACAGTCATCATATAATCTCATCATGCATTTCTATTACATTCAAGTAATGCACCAAAATACCAAACGGCCACATTCCACACTTCACAATTCATAAACTAGGATTCACGCCATACGGCTACCCACAACACACATAACAACATATAATTAATCATCTCAAACAAGGAATGATCGCAACCAAACCACACAACCAATCCACGAATAGAAAACACAAGAAAGAAAAATATGCTGCTGTGTTCGCTAACCTTCGCCTGGCGAAGCCTCTGGCGAACCTTCGCTACTTCGTTCGCCTGGCGAACTTGCCAGCGAAGACCACTGGGATTTATTCTGGAATTACTCGCTAGCACTCACTAGCATACTCGCCTGGAAAACCTTCGCCACTCTCATTCGCCTGGCGAACTTGCCAGCGAAGATAGGGTGGATGCTACTGACTTGGTTCGCTGCTGCTCGCTGGGCTTCGCTCGGCGAAGCTTCGCTGGCATTCGCCTGGCGAACCTGCGAACTCAGAACTCCCATGGCTGTCCAAAAGCCCAAACCTCACAAACCGACCGATTTAATCCAAATCAGTCTCAGTGGCACAACCCTACCATCACCCGACTAAACTACATCGTCTAATCCGAGTTCTAACCGATTAAAACCTCTTTCTACTCATCAAACCAACTTCTAACCTAAGTGGAAAAAGAGTAGAAACTCTACAAAATCCAAACACATACACATACAATCATATACATTAAAGAGATGATGGAGTTTCACACCCTTACCTGATTAATCGCAAGCTTTGGTTGATCTTGAAGAATCTAGGTTTTCTCGTCTTTCTCTTCTCTTTCTCCTCTTCTTCTTTCTTTTTTCCTTTTCTTTCCTTTCTATTTCCTCTTTTATATCTTTCTCCTTATTTTCCAAAATATCAACTAATTCCATATCTCATAAAATATCTCACTTAACATTAAATAGGAAATGTCCAAAATACCCTCCAAACTATTTTCTCCGAAAACTCCCAAAATCGGTTAAAATAGAATAATATGCAAACTTAACATATTTCCACACAATTTCCACATTCAAATAATATTCGCCCAATTAAACCAAAAAGGACTCAACGAAAAAGGAATAGTCGAAATCGGGGCGTTACAACTCTCCCCCACTTAGGAATTTTCGTCCTCGAAAATATCACCTGGTTCAAACCATACCGGACACGACTTTCACGCCCTCTCTCCATTTTCCAAGTTACACATGATCTCTTACACGCATACTTCCATATCACAATCATAGTCATACCGCATGACTCAAATAAGATCGTCAATCCACGTCAATCTCCATTGGAGGTTACAGGCACACCGCATACCCTCCACCAGGAACAACATCACGGTTGTTCTACCCCGGCGATCTCTTCACTAGGAACGACACATAGTCATTCTACCCTAGCGAACACAACCTTAACACTTATACCTCATCAGGAATGACATACTAGTCATTCTACCCCAATGAGCTTGAATCTCGGATACAAACTTTCATCCAACATCATCATCTTAAAGTCTTCATTCTCATTCACCATCAAATCAACGGAATTCAATCCAACTCCTCTCTTCGGAGGTACATCCTCAACACCTTCCGGAAATACTTTTGGGAAGTCACGCACCACTGGAAACACGTCCAGTTCAACCTTACCCTCTGCTGACACTGATGCAGCCAAATTAAACACTCGAGTCCCGTCCACTAGAAGTTTCTCCAACTCTTCCATGGGCAAGAAACTCTCATCCTCTCCAACAGGGGATAACAATCTACTCTAGTCCATAACAAAGTCCTTACCATACATAGTCAAGAGACAACTTAATCATACCAAAGACGTAGTTACCGACCGTGAAGCGGGCGTCTCAATAACCATATTACCATCACAAGTAAATATACAAAAATCTCAAACACTTAACGTACTCAAAGAATATTGTCAATAAAGCACGTACCTTAAATCAACGATTCGCTTTTATAGTGTCTGACTTCGCCAACGCAAATACTTTCCCATTTACTGAAGCTTGCTTCGGTTTAGGACACTTAGCACTGATGTGACCTACTTCTCCACAATTGTAGCATTTCACTACATCCATTCTACAATCCTTAGCATCATGCCCAAGAACTCCACAGTTAGAGCACTTGATCTTGGGTTTTCCACACATGAAAGACTTATGACCCATCTCGCCACACTTGTAGCATTTAATGGATCCAGAACCCTCTCCTCCAGATCTCTTAATAAAGTTTTCCCTATGCTTGCCCTTATCAGCTGGCGTCACATAAGGTTCACTCCTTACTTGTCGCTTTTCTTTCTCCTCCTTCAAACTCTTGTAGTGAGTAGAACGAGCTTTACGATCTTCTTCAAAAATTCGACAACATTCGGTCAAGTCCGAAAATCTTCTAATCCTCTGGTAGCCCACCGCTTGCTTGATCTCAGGATGCAAGCCGTTCTCGTACTTAACACACTTAGAAAATTCCGCCGTCACCGCGTCATAGTGAGGATGAAATTTTACTAACTCCATAAACTTAGCCGTGTAATCCACCACAGACATATTGCCTTGTTTCAACTCAAGGAATTCCATTTCTTTCCTTCCCTTCACACTCTCAGGATAATACTTCCTCAAAAATTCAGAACGAAATAAATCCCAAGTTATATCCTCGTCATCTACTTCAAGCACTTGTCTCATACCGATCCACCAGTCATCGGCTTCTTCCCGTAACATGTGAGATCCAAGTCTCACCTTATTGCCTTCAGCACAGTTCATAACTCTAAAGATCCTCTCGATCTCCTTCAACCAAATCTGGGCACCGTCCGGGTCAAACCTTCCTTTGAATACCGGCGGCTGGTTCTTTCTAAACTCATCATTAGCGTTCACATTCGGCGCACCCTGCACCGCTCTAGCCATCGCCTCCAATGCCGCAGCCATAACATTGTCATTATGACCTGCCATATTCTGATTACTCACAAAATAACAACAAGGTTAAACAACCGTTAACCAATCAAAACAACGAGACAGACACAACTGACTCAACACTGGCTCTGATACCACTTAATGTAACACCCCCTTTCTATACCCCCAAATAATACAATTAATTATTTAGGCACAAATTCAAAATTTCATCAGAGTAAGTTTATAAAACGGTATAAAAGGGACATGCCACATTATCCGAAAATCACACATATAAAACACCTGCTCATATATAATGATATGCAACAACGGGGTAACACCCACGAGAAAATATCTAGAACAAAGGCGGAACATCCAAATATTTCATAATTCTCTAACACATGTATTCATATATACAAATCATCAACCAACATGGTTACATAACTTTCATCAGCAGATACATATACACATGCATCACAAAAGAAATAAAACAACTCCTAGCTACCCGGTGCTACATATCAGAGCCGACCAACTAAAGGATGAAGCCACGCCTCACAAAAGATCTCCAGTAATCTAATCTGCAACGCCTCATAGAGCATTATAAAACAGCAGAAGGGTGAGAAACAATATCATAACAAATAATGCATAAAGGCATATATACATATATATATATATATATATATATATATATATATATATATATATATATATATATATATATATATATATATATATATATATATATATATATATATATATATCATATCCACAATCATGCATCTTACGCTTTCTCACCACGACTCACATCGTACATCGCAATGTATCCACTAAAGTCTATTTACAAATAGAACATCAAGCATAAACAATATGCATCATTAAGGTTTATATCCATTCAGGAACATTCATACATGTTACACACATATACATATATACATATATTCATTCATACATATATATACATATATATATATATATCTTCAAGCATTTCATTATGTCATTCACACCTTTCACATTATTCTAATAAACATACACAACATGCTTATTTCGCCATACATCATGCACAGATGTCAACACGCAAATCATAGAGGCCAACTCGCTACTCTACGCGAATGCAACACATTATCGACTTAATCGTCCGTCAGATTCTCCTAAGAATCAATTCACTCCCACTCCTCATGGGTATCCTATAACTCATTAGATCTTCCTAGAAATCACATCACTCATCAGACTCTCCTAGGAATCACACCATTCATCAGATTCTCCAAGGAATCACACCGTTCATCAGATTCTCCAAGGAATCACACCGTTCATCAGATTCTCCAAGGAATCACACCGTTCATCAGATTCTCCAAGGAATCACACCGTTCATCAGATTCTCCGAGGAATCACACCGTTCATCAGATTCTCCGAGGAATCACACCGTTCATTAGATTCTCCGAGGAATCAAGTCATTTAGCAGATTCTCCGAGGAATCGCATCTTTCATCAGATTCTCCGAGGAATCAATTCGTTCATCAGATTCTCCTAGGAATCACTTCATTCATCAGATTCTCCTAAGAGTCACACCACTCATCAGACTCTCCTAAGAGTCAACAGCACCAGAATGTACTTCATACACTTCTTGAAATGCAACCACGTTTGCGAACATGCTCATGCATTCTTCACATTCATTGCATATATTCATTATGCATCCACTATATATACATATCACAATACATACATACAGTCATCATATAATCTCATCATGCATTTCTATTACATTCAAGTAATGCACCAAAATACCAAACGGCCACATTCCACACTTCACAATTCATAAACTAGGATTCACGCCATACGGCTACCCACAACACACATAACAACATATAATTAATCATCTCAAACAAGGAATGATCGCAACCAAACCACACAACCAATCCACAAATGGAAAACACAAGAAAGAAAAATATGATGCTGTGTTCGCTAACCTTCGCCTAGCGAAGCCTCTGGCGAACCTTCGCTACTTCGTTCGCCTGGCGAACTTGCCAGCGAAGACCACTGGGATTTATTCTGGAATTACTCGCTAGCACTCGCTAGCATACTCGCCTGGCAAACCTTCGCCACTCTCATTCGTCTGGCGAACTTGCCAGCGAAGATAGGGTGGATGCTACTGACTTGGTTCGCTGCTGCTCGCTGGGCTTCGCCCGGCGAAGCTTCGCTGGCATTCGCCTGGCGAACCTGCGAACTCAGAACTCCCATGGCTGTCCAAAAGCCCAAACCTCACAAACCGACCGATTTAATCCAAATCAGTCTCAGTGGCACAACCCTACCATCACCCGACTAAACTACATCGTCTAATTCGAGTTCTAACCGATTAAAACCTCTTTCTACTCATCAAACCAACTTCTAACCTAAGTGGAAAAAGAGTAGAAACTCTACAAAATCCAAACACATACACATACAATCATATACATTAAAGAGATGATGGAGTTTCACACCCTTACCTGATTAATCGCAAGCTTTGGTTGATCTTGAAGAATCTAGGTTTTCTCTTCTTTCTCTTCTCTTTCTCCTCTTCTTCTTTCTTTTTTCCTTTTCTTTCCTTTCTATTTCCTCTTTTATATCTTTCTCCTTATTTTCCAAAACATCAACTAATCCAATATCTCATAAAATATCTCACTTAACATTAAAAAGGAAATGTCCAAAATACCCTCCAAACTATTTTCTCCGAAAACTCCCAAAATCGGTTAAAATAGAATAATATGCAAACTTAACATATTTCCACACAATTTCCACATTCAAATAATATTCGCCCAATTAAACCAAAAAGGACTCAACGAAAAAGGAATAGTCGAAATCGGGGCGTTACAGTTAGAGAGTGCTAGCATCAAATCATGGTCTGATTTAGCCAATGCCTTCGTAAAGCAGCACGACTACAACCTGGATATGACTCCTAGTCGCGTGAATTTTCAAGAATTATCTCATGCGGAGAACGAATCCTTTAGAGGGTATGTGCGGAGATGGAGAGAATTGGTTGCTCGTGTTCAACCACCGCTTGTGGAGAGAGAAATGGTTGACCTCTTCGGGGGTACTCTGAAGGGCCGTTACTATGATACATTGTGCAGTTGGGGAAATGCAAGCTTGGCAGACTTAATAAGAGTAGGAGAACGTGTTGAGAGCAGAATCAAGAGCGGAAAGATTCAAGACATTCCTTATACTTCAGTGTATGGAGATGAATCAATTGTCAGTTCTCAAGAGGAATGGGAGAAAGGAAGTGATGTTGTCACAGAATCTCCCGTACCTCAGATTCAGTATCCATACACTTCGAGTACTCAAAGTCAGCAACCAGTTGGGTCTGTATGTCAGATATCTATCACCTGCCAGAGTCAACAGCCTTATCATTGTCAGCCGCGTCAGCACGCCCGACGAAGACCAATGAAACCTGAAAGGCAGTTTACTCAGCTACCAGTGTCGTACAGTCAGTTGTTGCCGGATTTGGTCAAAAGTGGGCTGATAGTGCCGAAGGAGACCGATCCAATGATCCTATCTTATCCTCCAGGTTTTGATGCCAACGCTCGCTGTGAGTACCATGTTGGGGCACAGGGGCATTCAACAGATGATCGTAAGGTGCTTCGAAGCCAAATTCAGACCTTGCTGAATTCCAACAGGATAACTATCACGCCTCAGGGTGTCGACCTAATCAGTTCAGGTTATGGGAGAGTTCATTGATAGCAGATGTTCAGAGGAGTATCAGGATGACTTTGACGATCAATTCTGAAGATGGCTGGCTCAGCAGAAAATCAAGTTCGAAAAGGCCGGTTCCCAGAAGCTGGCAATCCTTGTTTTATCATTTCATGTCTTTGCATTTGTAGATTCTTTTCTGTTAAAGCACAAATTGCATTCGTAAAACTTATATTGTTTTCAATTGATATTGATAATGAAATGAGTATTAATGCAGTCGTGTTCACTCAATGTTTTTACAGATATCCAACGCTTGGTTAAGCAGAATCTGGGGAGGATGACGAAGTTTAAAGACGCGCAAGCTTCTGATTGTATGCTTTTGAAAATAAAACCTGCTGATGATGCACATGCATTGTTTCAAATCCCCAAACACCAGAGTTATAAGGAAGATAATCCCTTGTCAACCCCTTTGAGCCTAGTAGTAGGAGTTTCTTTCGAAAGACGAAAAAACCCTCAATCTCAACCCGGGGCAGGGTAGGTGTTAGCTAATTTGACCGAGCGTCCAAATTGCAGAAGGGAGTGCCCGTTCGAGGATCAATCACACCTCTAGAGGTCGTGCCTAAAAAACCGCAGTGGTTAAGCAGAAGGAGTGAGACAGTTACATTATTCCCCAAAGAGTCAGACAACCAGTGTCACACGACTTGTTCGGAAAAAAAGAAGCAAAAAGAATCAAAAGCCCGCTAAGTCAAAACTTGAAAATAAACGACTTAGGCAGAAATAAGGGCATCCCGCTGGACTTAATGATAAAAAGAAGCTCAAAAGAGCCAGTCTAGGAAAAAATTAGGGAAAGCGAAAAACTGGAAAAAAAACGAAAAGGATCACAAAAGAAAAATCCTCAAATGAAGTACGAGTCGTGTGACCCCAAGTGTCAAAGACGAAAAGTGAGTGGCTGTCACTCCCTAAATTCATGGTTTCTCGAACTATCACTCCTATCTTTCAACCTTTAAGAGGTAGACGCTAAGGTCGAATTAGCCGAACGTAGGATTGGAGAACATCAAGGAGAATGGGGTGGCTTAAAATAAACTTTGAGCCTTTATCCTTTCCTTTCAAAACCGTGAGCCTGACCACGTTACAACCTTCAAAAGTCCTAATTGAAGCAGGTTTGTTTCGAAGGCATACTTCGGTAAAGATCACGTCGAAACTGACTCCTAAAAGGGTTCTTCTTACCATGTTGGTTCTGATGTTGATATTCTGATAAATGGTTGTTCATTATATGCCATAAACTGTTTTTTCCTTTTCTAGTGAACAGATTGGATGTCAAAACTGTCATATGCATTGCATTAATATATCCTTTATGCAGAACAACCTGTTTTACTTGCGAGTAAGCGCTGGACAGCAGGAAAGTTTCCTACAGTGGAAAGTCTGATCAGGATAGAATGCAGAACGCCCGAATACTCCGTGGACCGGGGCAAGCTATATCAGGTAATCCCTAGTGATGTCAGCCATGTGATGTCAACCATCCGAAGTCGGTTATTCTTAAGCAGTCAGGTCGAGATTTGATGAACCTCTCGAAGACAACCAGTGTATCTTGTAACACCCCAATTTTTAGTAATTATTTATTAATTAAATTAATTGATTAATTATGTGATTCTAGGCCTAATTGAATTAACTAATTTATGTGATTTATTTGATATAATTGAATTAGTTGATTTATTTAATTTATATAAATTATTTGATTTATTTGAGTTGTTTGGATTAATTGAATTATTGGACATATTCGAAATAATTGATTTAATTTTATTATTTAACTTATATGATATATTCTAATTTGTAGAATAATATAGAATTGTTAGATTAATTGATTGGGCCTATTTGGGGGTGTGAATAGACATGAGTTATTAAGCCCATTGGAATTACTAGGTTAATTAAAATTGTGAGAATTATATAAAATAAGAGAATGGGATAAAAGAGAATAGAAAGAAAAAAAAGATAGAAAGGGAAAAGAGGCAAAGAGAGGAGTGGAGAAGAAGAGGAGGAAACTCAAGAGAAAGAGCAAAAGTTCAACAAATTCAAGGTAAGGGTGAGTTTTTACCTAATTATTAGGATTATTTGATAGATTTAATGGGTAGAAACATATTTAGGTTGGAACCCCTAATTTTTCCATGAATTTGAAATTATTAGGTTTTAGTGAAAAACTTGATACAAGATAATTTCAATTGTGTTTAGGAATGATATTTGGTATAGAGTAAAGACCCATTTAATATTTGAAGTAATCCATTGGAAACTTGGAATGTTATACATTTGTTGTTACTGTTGCGTATGAAGTAAATGAAGAACATAGAAAGTGATGATGTCCTACAACGACATAATTAGAGTTAGAAGCATAATTTATGATTCCTTAATAGCAAGGGCTGTAGCGCATGGAATGCTAAGGATACTAGCAAGAAAATTATTTTTATTCATTATAGTACTGCTGTTACATCAGTTAATAGAAATGAGTATGATGACTTCCTAATTTCTCACACACTAGCGATGGACCTTGAATAACTATAAGTGCCTTTCTATTCCATTGGCCACTCACTGTTGCGCAGGGGTACTAGAGGAATGAAATGATTCCTTCTTTTTCTTAAAACTAGCAATGCAGTAAGGAATTATAGATAATTCCAATTCCACTTATTGTAGTTAATATAATGAGAAATTAAGTTATATGTTCATTTATCGAAACCATAACCGGTGATGCATTTAATGGTTAAATGATGGGCCTTGGCATGCTAAAAAGAAAACATAGAAAATTCGTGATGAGTAATCTCTTTTGCTTTATATTAAACCAAACAAATATAATGTCATTCTAGTATTGAAACTAAAAGAGAATTTAATAATCTCATGACATAGCCTCGGGTACTGTATTGACCACCCCATATAATCACAATAAACATGATTTGGTAAATTAATTAAGATATCAACATAAGAAACTAGGATATTATCTTGTTTTAGAACAGTAGAAATACCATTTAAATTCAATGAGATATTGTATTATTTTATGAAATAGTAGCTTGCCACTTTAGTAACCAAATGAAATGTGATACTTGAGATAATGTGCCTATACTTGAGTCACTGTAGCGTATAAAGCAAGGGGAGTATATGTGGTAGTCATTATATGACAGTAGTGCTATATCACCATCTTATTAGGAACTAACTAAAAGATGATATTCATATTTAATTGAAATCATGTGATGTCTTCATAAGGAATTAAAATTAGGAACTATACTAATTGATGAATTTATCAATGGAGATTATATATTAATTATTATATAATCTTTATTATATGATTTTGATTATTAGTTAAGAGATAGATTACTATTTAATTATTAGATGATTTTGAGTGATTATATAAAGAAGCCAAGGAAGTGTGATGATCTAGTTATTAATATGTTGTTTTTAGTTATCTTATGGATAATAAATTTAATTATTAATAATGGATTGATTTTCTATATTTAACTGGTATTGTGTGTTTTATAAATTGAGGTTGGATTGTGTGGTACTAGTGTATGTGCAAATGTGTGGTAATTCAAGTGTGATGAATTATTGAAGATATGCTTGAACATTAAGATTAGGGAATGGTCTTAATTGTATATGAATGATGATTTGCATACGCATCATTTATGTCAAGAGGCAATGCTTGTTAGTTCCGTGGGAGCTAGTGACTTGTCCCAAACCTAGAGCGGGGTTTGAAAGCTTAGGGAACAAGTTTTTTGTGTGTTATTGGTCTAGGGAACGGACCCGGTTTAAGTGTAAAAACCGAAAAATAATAACGAGTGTTGGTACCACATGGCATGAGTTGCATTGAGTCTTGCATTGAGTTTTTCATTGAGTCTCATTATGTATATTTATGTGCTATGAGATTACCAAGTGTGACAAACCAAAGAAGGCTCAAGCAAAAGGGAAAGTATTTGCTCTATCAGGATCTGAGACTACTAGTGAAGATTGGTTGATTCGAGGTACGTGCTTCATTAATGGTATACCTTTGGTTGCTATAATTGACACTGGAGCTACACATTCTTTTATTTCTTTGGATTGTGTTAAGAGATTAAATCTCGAGTTGTCTGTTATGAGTGGAGGTATGGTTATTGATACTCCTGCTATGGGTTCAGTAACTACCCCATATGTGTGTTTGAATTGTCCGTTGAGTAGTTTTGGTAAAGACTTTGGAGTTGATTTAGTGTGTCTTCACTTAGATCAACTTGATGTTATTCTTGGGATGAATTGGTTGGAATTCAACCATGTTTATATTAACTGTTTTGATAAAACAGTTATTTTTCTTGAACCTGAGAATGAAGGAGACTTGTTTATGTCTGCTAAGCAAGTGAATGAGTCGGTGCAAGATGGTGCCAAGGTGTTTATGTTGATGGCAACTTTGAGTATTGGTGAAAGTGGATCAGTTGGTGCTTTGCCAATTGTTTGTGATTTTCCAGAAGTGTTTCCGGATGACATAAGTGATTTACCGCCGGAACGTGAAGTGGAGTTTTTGATCGACTTAGTTCCTGGAACTAGTCCAGTATCGATGGCTCCATATCGTATGTCTGCATTAGAATTGAAAGAGTTGAAGAGTCAACTTGAAGATCTTCTTGAGAAAAGGTTTATTCGTCCGAGTGTGTCACCATGGGGTGCACCTGTTTTGTTGGTTAAGAAGAAAGAAGGTACTATGAGGCTTTGTGTGGATTATAGACAATTGAACAAGGTGACTATCAAGAATAAGTATCCACTTCCAAGGATCAATGATTTGATGGATCAGTTGGTTGGTGCAAGTGTGTTCAGTAAGATAGATTTGAGATCTGGGTATCATCAGATTCGTGTAAAGGCTGAAGATATTCAAAAGACTGCTTTCAAAACAAGGTATGGGCATTATGAGTATTCTGTAATGCCATTTGGTGTGACTAATGCACCAGGTGTATTTATGGAGTACATGAACAGGATCTTCCATCCTTATTTGGACAAGTTTGTGGTTGTGTTCATTGATGATATTTTGATATACTCGAAGAGTGAAGAGGATCATGCTGAACATCTGAGAATTATGTTGTCTGTGTTGAAAGAGAAGCAGTTGTATGCTAAACTTTCTAAGTGCGAGTTTTGGTTGAAGGAGGTGAGTTTCCTTGGCCATGTGATTTCGAGTAGAGGTATTGCAGTTGATCCATCGAAGGTAGAAGCTGTATCACAATCGGAAGCTCCGAAATCAGTTTTTGAGATTAGAAGTTTTCTTGGGTTGGCAGGTTATTATCGGAAATTCATTGAAGGATTTGCCAAGTTATCTTTGTCGTTGACACAGTTGACTAGGAAAGGCCAAGCTTTTGTTTGGGATGCAAAATGTGAAGAAAGTTTTCAAGAACTTAAGAGAAGATTGACGACATCTCCTGTTTTAATTTTGCCGAATTCAGAAGAACCATTTGTTGTGTATTGTGATGCTTCTTTGATGGGTTTGGGAGGTGTGTTGATGCAACATCAGCAAGTTGTAGCTTATGCTTCGAGGCAACTTAAAGTGCATGAGAGGAATTATCCAACGCATGACTTAGAGTTGGCCGATGTTGTATTTGTGTTGAAGCTTTGGAGGCATTATTTGTTTGGTTCGAGATTTGAGGTATTTAGTGATCATAAGAGTTTGAAGTATCTCTTTGATCAGAAAGAATTGAATTCAAGGCAGAGGAGATGGTTGGAACTTCTTAAGGATTATGATTTTGGTTTGAATTACCATCCGGGTAAAGCAAACGTGGTAGCCGATGCATTGAGTAGGAAATCTTTGCATATGTCGATGATGATGATAAAAGAGTTGGAAATGATTGAACAATTTCGAGATATGAGTTTGGTTTGTGAAGAGACATCTTATGGTGTTAAGTTGGGCATGTTGAAACTTACTAGTGGCATTCTTGACGAGATAAGAGGAGGTCAAAAATCTGATTTGAGTTTAGTTGATCGTTTTACTTTGATCAATCATGGTCAAGGTGGTGATTTTCGGATTATGAGAATGGTATTATGAGATGTCGTGATAGAGTTTGTGTTCCGGATATTGTTGAGATGAAGAAGAGTATTCTTGAGGAAGGGCATCATAGTGGATTGAGTATTCATCCCGGTGCTACTAAGATGTATCAAGATTTGAGGAAAGTATTTTGGTGGCCTTATATGAAGAAAGACATTGCCGAGTTTGTGTATTCTTGTTTGACTTGTCAGAAGTCGAAGATTGAGCATCAGAAACCGTCAGGTTTGATGCAACCATTATCTATTCCTGAGTGGAAATGGGATAGCATATCGATGGATTTTGTGTCTGGTCTACCTAGAACACCGAGTAATTATGAGGCTATTTGGGTTATTGTGGATAGATTGACAAAATCTGCTCACTTTATTCCAATGCAAATGGATTACCCGTTGGAGAAGTTAGCGAAGCTGTACATTGAGAGGATTGTCAGTTTGCATGGTATTCCTTCTAGCATTGTGTCAGATAGATATCCAAGGTTTACTTCGAGATTTTGGGAAAGTTTGCAAAGTGCTTTGGGTACGAAGTTACATTTGAGTTCTGCTTATCATCCGCAGACAGATGGACAGACTGAGAGGACGATTCAGTCACTTGAGGATCTTTTGAGAGCTTGTGTGTTGGAAAAAGGAGGAGCTTAGGATAGCTACTTACCTTTGATTGAGTTTACTTACAACAACAGTTTTCATTCGAGTATCGGAATGGCACCATTTGAGGCATTGTATGGTAGGCGGTGTAGGACGCCATTGTGTTGGTATGAGTCGGGAGAGAGTGTCGTGGTTGGACCCGAGATAGTCCAGCAGACTACCGATAAGATTAAGATGATTCAAGAGAAGATTAAGATTTCTCAGAGTCGTCAAAAGAGTTATCATGACAAGAGGAGGAAAGCACTTGAATTTCGAGAGGGAGATCATGTGTTTCTTCGAATTACTCCGATAACTGGTGTTGGTAGAGCGTTGAAGTCACGTAAGTTGACGCCGCATTTTATTGGTCCTTATCAGATTTTGCAGAGGATAGGAGAGGTAGCCTATCGTGTCGCTTTGCCGCCGTCGCTTGCTAATCTCCATGACGTGTTCCATGTATCTCAGTTGAGGAAATACATTGCGGATCCGTCTCATGTAGTCCAAGTAGATGATGTGCAGGTAAGAGATAATTTGACTGTGGAGACATCACCTATGCGGATAGAGGATCGGGAGTTGAAGCAACTTCGAGATAAAGAGATTGCTTTGGTGAAGGTCGCTTGGGGAGGACCAGCTGGTGGAAACGTGACTTGGGAGCTTGAGAGTCAGATGCGTGAGTCTTACCCCGAGTTATTCGTTTGAGGTAATTTTCGAGGGCGAAAATCTTTTAAGTGGGGGAGGGTTGTAACACCCCAATTTTTAGTAAATATTTATTAATTAAATTAATTGATTAATTATGTGATTTTAGGCCTAATTGAATTAACTAATTTATGTGATTTATTTGATATAATTGAATTAGTTGATTTATTTAATTTATATAAATTATTTGATTTATTTGAGTTGTTTGGATTAATTGAATTATTGGACATATTCGAAATAATTGATTTAATTTTATTATTTAACTTATATGATATATTCTAATTTGTAGAATAATATAGAATTGTTAGATTAATTGATTGGGCCTATTTGGGGGTGTGAATAGACATGAGTTATTAAGCCCATTGGAATTACTAGGTTAATTAAAATTGTGAGAATTATATAAAATAAGAGAATGGGATAAAAGAGAATAGAAAGAAAAAAAAGATAGAAAGGGAAAAGAGGCAAAGAGAGGAGTGGAGAAGAAGAGGAGGAAACTCAAGAGAAAGAGCAAAAGTTCAACAAATTCAAGGTAAGGGTGAGTTTTTACCTAATTATTAGGATTATTTGATAGATTTAATGGGTAGAAACATATTTAGGTTGGAACCCCTAATTTTTCCATGAATTTGAAATTATTAGGTTTTAGTGAAAAACTTGATACAAGATAATTTCAATTGTGTTTAGGAATGATATTTGGTATAGAGTAAAGACCCATTTAATATTTGAAGTAATCCATTGGAAACTTGGAATGTTATACATTTGTTGTTACTGTTGCGTATGAAGTAAATGAAGAACATAGAAAGTGATGATGTCCTGTAGCGACATAATTAGAGTTAGAAGCATAATTTATGATTCCTTAATAGCAAGGGCTGTAGCGCATGGAATGCTAAGGATACTAGCAAGAAAATTATTTTTATTCATTATAGTACTGCTGTTACATCAGTTAATAGAAATGAGTATTATGACTTCCTAATTTCTCACACACTAGCGATGGACCTTGAATAACTATAAGTGCCTTTCTATTCCATTGGCCACTCACTGTTGCGCAGGGGTACTAGAGGAATGAAATGATTCCTTCTTTTTCTTAAAACTAGCAATGCAGTAAGGAATTATAGATAATTCTAATTCCACTTATTGTAGTTAATATAATGAGAAATTAAGTTATATGTTCATTTATCGAAACCATAACCGGTGATGCATTTAATGGTTAAATGATGGGCCTTGGCATGCTAAAAAGAAAACATAGACAATTCGTGATGAGTAATCTCTTTTGCTTTATATTAAACCAAACAAATATAATGTCATTCTAGTATTGAAACTAAAAGAGAATTTAATAATCTCATGTCATAGCCTCGGGTACTGTATTGACCACCCCATATAATCACAATAAACATGATTTGGTAAATTAATTAAGATATCAGCATAAGAAACTAGGATATTGTCTTGTTTTAGAACAATAGAAATACCATTTAAATTCAATGAGATATTGTATTATTTTATGAAATAGTAGCTTGCCACTTTAGTAACCAAATGAAATGTGATACTTGAGATAATGTGCCTATACTTGAGTCACTGTAGCGTATAAAGCAAGGGGAGTATATGTGGTAGTCATTATATGACAGTAGTGCTATATCACCATCTTATTAGGAACTAACTAAAAGATGATATTCATATTTAATTGAAATCATGTGATGTCTTCATAAGGAATTAAAATTAGGAACTATACTAATTGATGAATTTATCAATGGAGATTATATATTAATTATTATATAATCTTTATTATATGATTTTGATTATTAGTTAAGAGATAGATTACTATTTAATTATTAGATGATTTTGAGTGATTATATAAAGAAGCCAAGGAAGTGTGATGATCTAGTTATTAATATGTTGTTTTTAGTTATCTTATGGATAATAAATTTAATTATTAATAATGGATTGATTTTCTATATTTAACTGGTATTGTGTGTTTTATAAATTGAGGTTGGATTGTGTGGTACTAGTGTATGTGCAAATGTGTGGTAATTCAAGTGTGATGAATTATTGAAGATATGCTTGAACATTAAGATTAGGGAATGGTCTTAATTGTATATGAATGTTGATTTGCATATGCATCATTTATGTCAAGAGGCAATGCTTGTTAGTTCCGTGGGAGCTAGTGACTTGTCCCAAACCTAGAGCGGGGTTTGAAAGCTTAGGGAATAAGTTTTTTGTGTGTTATTGGTCTAGGGAACGGACCCGGTTTAACTGTAAAAACCGAAAAATAATAACGAGTGTTGGTACCACATGGCATGAGTTGCATTGAGTCTTGCATTGAGTTTTGCATTGAGTCTCTTTATGTATATTTATGTGCTATGAGATTACGTGTGATATGTGGAACTGATAAATTGGTGAATTATGGAGTTGTGTGTATATACTTATGAATAGTATGGTTACTTGAATAATATTGTTTTGATAAAACTTTTGAAGTGTGAGAATAATAGTGATTATGTTTGTATGCCTTAAATTATATATTATCTTATAATTTCAATAATTATGTGAATTCTCACCCTTCTGTTGGAATGATGTTTTATACGACATCGCTCAGGTACTGAGGAGTAGAGTTGCTTCTAGCACGAGGTAGCCGTTGGAGTAGCTTGAGTTGTGTCTTTATTTATTTTGGGTCGAGTCATGCTCTGATTATGTCACACCGGGGAATATTTTGATTTCATATTTGGAGAGATATTTTATGTACTCTACTTTATTCTGTTGTTGTTATTTTGAATTATATGAAGAATTGGCTTTTAAGCCTAAGTATTAAAAAATGAGATGAGCATGAGACTTCTATTATGTCCATCATGATTAAAGCAAATCCGCTGCTACATGTTAATGTGAAGGTGTATGAAAAGCAGGAAGTTATTTTTATATTATTGAGCATGACAGGTGTTGTGTGATGTTTTGAAAAGTTATGTGACACCCTTTTGTGAAATGCATGATAATTACTCTGATCTATTTATATTTATTCTGCAGGGTTAGAAGGGTGTTACATATCTCCCCGCAGATCAGCCAATTAGGGGCAAAGTCATTGCAGACTGGGGGCAGGCCACTCTAAGAAAAGCGTAGAAGTTGTTTCTCGCCCAAGGGGCATTTGATCCGAAGCATCTCTCCGAGGTTCAGAGTGCTGGGACAGTGTATATCAGACCATCGGGGTACAAATTTTTAGATTTCCATTCGAGGAGTATCCCCACAGAGATCCCACAGGCTGGGACATATCAGAAGCGAAGGAAGTGTTCCTCTCCGTGTCATCGGAGCTACTCAGAGCTACTCGAGCAGGTTCAGCCAATCTTCAAGTGTGAGACGAATGTCGGGAAGTCGTGCTATTATCCCTTGACCCTTTAACTAGAAACTGCGAATTCAGCCGGGATGTTTTCCAGCGTCAGTCGCACCTGACCCATCGCGGATAGCCTAAAGCCCAATCCCTGTTGGCAATTGTCAAGAAGCCCAATCCTTATTGGTGCGCCATTCCTAAAGCCCAATCCATATTGGCAATCACTGTGAGGTCCAATCCGTGTTGGCGTATCAGTCTCAAAATCCAATCTTCATTGGTATGCAGGAAGACTCCGTCTGTTTTCTCCAGCAAAAGTCTAATTTTCATTGGCACGCGTAAGCTATCCCCAGGGAAGTCCAATCTACTTAGCACATTTGGTTATCCCCAGCGGAGTCAGGTCGCTTCTCCAACATTTATTTTGATGGAATGATCCTTCTGTGTACAACTTTTCTCCAGCAGCCCGAGCCTGCATTTGCATCTTGCATATATCATCATATTTGCATTTCATCGTCAAATGTGCAACATTCCATCTTACATGGAGCATTATGCCATAGAAAAATTCAAACATATGCATATGCATAAGAAACATAAGCCAGTTTTTCTATCAGCCTTCCATGGCAACGTGAAGTACTTTGTAATCAGTTCAGGGTCATTTATCCAGCAGCTTTGTTCAGACATCTCTTTGGGTTATTTGATTTTCAGATCATACGATGGTTATGCTTTGTCCATCAATCATCTGATGACGACAGACTTTTCTTTCCGTCAATTCCTATTGAAGACGTGTACCTCCGAGCAGGTTTTTTGCCCGTCAGTTCCAATTGACGATGTGTTTTTCCCTGCAGGAGATTGGAATTCTTGTTCAGGATGGTCTCCGAATATTAAGATTTTTTGGCATGTGATATGCGATGATGACGTTCGTCCTATCATGTGTGTTTTTATCAGAGTTACTTGGTTAAGTTTTCCTTCTTCCCCAGCGAAGTTTTCCTCAGATTGCTGTTACGTGAGCGTTAAAAGATTCCATGGATTAAACTTCAGATTGTTACTCGTGTTGACGGAGATTTTTACCCGTGTTGACGAAGATTGTTAACCGGGTTGATGGAGTTATACCCTGGTTGATGGAGTTATACCCTGGTTGATGGAGTTATTACCCTGGTTGATGGAGTTATACCCTGGTTGATGAAGTTATACCCTGGTTGATGGAGTTATTACCCTGGTTGATGGAGTTATACCCTGGTTGATGGAGTTATTACCCTGGTTGATGGAGTTATACCCTGGTTGATGGAGTTATTACCCTGGTTGATGGAGTTATACCCTGGTTGATGGAGTTATTACCCGTAGTTGATGGAGTTATTACCTTTGTCAAGGGAGTTATTACCAGTGTTGGCAGAATCATTACCCGTGCTAACGGAGTGGCTCCCCGTGGAATTATTTGTTCAAGTATCTATGTTGTCGGAGGTGTCCCCCGCAGAGTAGCTTGTTCAGATCTTCGGATGCCTGGTTCGCATTTTACGTTTGTTTCTTCACAAATGAAGGTCAAGAAGTTTGTGATTTTGACGTGGTCCTATGGCTCGATGCCTGCTTATTATAGAAAAATTTGAATTTTGATTGATGATCCAACACTTGTGGCGTCACACGGGTGATGGATGGCGAGATTAGATGTTCTTTATCAGATGATTGACCAGTTGTTGCCGTGACAACTGGATTCAGTGTTCTGGATACTTTGTTACCCAAGCAGTTTGTGCAGTTTATTTCTGCAGGTTGGCAAATTTCTGGGTTTCTTTTGTATTCAACCGTCTTCTACCTTTGAATGATTGAAAGTCGTTCGCTTCTCAACCCTTCAGGTCCAAGCCGCTTGAATAGGGGCAGCTGTTGCACCCCAAAATTTGACCAACCAATTATCGCATTTGGCTTATGTTTCGACTCATTTTGCATTCTGCATTTACATACCGTATACATTGCATTTTTGCAGTCAGATTGATTTTATCGGGATTACAGCCCTCTCCTGACGCTTCAGGCATTTCAGGCCAGTTCGAATAAGTTGTTTTGAGAATTGGTGCTCGTCCCGGTGTTTTCAGCTCTCGCTGTTATTTTTTAGGACATTTAGGTGTCTGGTTTTTACCGTTTATTTCGCTATGTTCGCGCATCCTTTTTTAATCGATTTAATTGACCTTCCTTGCATTTTTAGATTTTTTCCTTATATTTCTAGAATTTTAAATAATCTTTTAAATAGATTTTAATAGATTTAATTGCTTTTCTAGATTTTAATAGAATTTTAAATAGATTTTTTTTAATAGATTTTAATAGATAATTCTTTTTCTAGATATTAAATAGATTTTTAATTGAATTTTCAATAGATTTTAAATTCTTTTATTTTTAGAATTAATTAGGTGTTAATTGTTTCATTTTAGAAGTTAATAGGAGTTTAATAGGGTTAAATCTCTTTTTAGATGTCAATTGATTTAGAATTTGGTAGATTTAATCATTTTTAGATATTAATTGAGTTTTAGAGTTTAATAGATTAGATATAGCTATTTTTTTTAGAATATTGTTTAGAATTTAATAGATGTTAAATTCTTCCTTTTTAGAATTTATTAGATGTTAATTGAATATTTATCATTTTTTAATTGTCTTAATTGACAGTTTTTTAAGTACTAGCATTAATTTTCGTTTAGGTTAATTGAATATTAATTGGTCTTTTTTAATCATCATTGAGTCATTAATTGAAGTCAGAATTAATTGATGTTAATCAATTTTCATTTTCATTAATTGGTCTTAACTATTAGTTGTGGTTAATTGGAAGTTAATTGAGTCTTAGTTGTATTAATCAGGTTTTAATCAGTTTTGTCCAGTAGTGGGCCAAATGTCCAATTGTGGGGGGCCCAGTCCATTCAGCGTGACACTTGTCCTTATATAAGGCGCCACACGCGTTTCATCCTCCTTCCGCCAACGCACCCGCTGCATGCTACCAGGGGAGGACACATCACTCCCACACGTGTCCGCCTAACACTCTCACCAGCCATGTGTCCAGCCACGTGTCCTCCATCCTCACCCCTCACCGGCCGGCCATGCAACCGCCGCCGGGACCACCGCAACAGTCGCCGGAGTTCGCAACAGTCGCCGGAAACTGCGTTTTCCACCGGAAATTCATCTTCCTCATCAATCCTTTCCACTGTGTTCTTCATCGATGCTCCAACCTTCATTCATCTTCCATCACCGTGTTCTTCAACCTTCATTCATCTTCCATCACCGCGTTCTTCAACCTTCATCACTAGATCCTCAAGATTCTTCATGGATCTTCAAAGCGTTTTTCGGTTGTTCATCAGATCCGTTTAAAGAACATCCAACCGTGTTCATCATTCTCCAGATCCTTCAGAATCCGTTCAGCCTACATCCTCTGTTCGTCAAAACTTCCTTCAAGAACCTTCATTAACAAACTCCAGTAAACCTCCATGTTCAACGTGTTCACCAAAGTCTTCCAGAAATCATTGGCGTTCATCAAGTCTACACATTCTTCAGGATTCATAACAAACTTCATCATCTGATTTCCCAGCGAATCTTCAAGACCTTCATCATGTTCATCCATCGGTTCTTGCATGATTCCAGAAATTGTTCAAGATATCATCATCTTCGTTCATCTCACCTTCTCAGAGCGTTCATCAATTTTTCAACAGGATCTACAATCCAAGGTCTTAACGAGCATGCACCTCCAGATCGCCTTTCTTTTGATCATCTTTGTATTTGGATCTTCAACGAACACGTTTTTTGTTTGTGTGAACGAGGTTGATGGTTGAGGTGGAGGGATTGAAGAACGGACAGGGACGGTGGAGGTTGAGACGGAAGAAAACGAAGACGGAGATTGAGAGGCGGAGGCTGAGGCAAGATGGAAGAAGAGAAGTGCTAGGGTTTCAGAATTGTGTTTGGGAGAAGTGAGGGAAGGCTCGTGGGTTGGGATGTTGGGCCTCAAGCCCAACGAGATTTCTGGATCCATACCACCCGTTTTCCACTTCACACCCCCGCCCCTGTTGTTTTTTTTTTGACCTTGGGCTTCCCAAAGTTCCCTAAGCCCATTTTTGCTGGATGAACGCCCTGTATTCCCAGTGCACCCCCAATTTCTTTATTTTGTTATTTTTTAGAACTACTGTATTGTGGGTTGGGCCCAGTAGTGAGTTTTATTTTTGCTGGTTTACCCCCTGTTCAAGCTGTACCCCCTCCTCTTACATTGTTCCTGATTCGAGCGTCCTCATCAAGGATCCAGAGAGGAGAAGATTGGAATGGAGCTTGCGCATATGTCAGGAGCCAACGAAGCCGCTTCGTTCAACATCGTCTTTCTTATTCAAGTCTTCAGGCAACCGTCGAGTGTTGTGAGCTGTATCGTTAGATACGTAGGAAATGACAGTTGAGGGGTTTCCTCTCAATCGTCTAGGGTGTTTAGTATGGTACCCTTTGGGTGACATACGACGCACTCGCTCCTACGCCTTAGGTTCTTACGTGTGTGTCCCGAGTTCCTTCCCGTTTAGGCGTAAGCCTGCTTCCTCTTTGTTCTCGCCCTCGTGCGATCGAAACCTTTTTCTCTCGTGTTCAGGCGATTGAGACCCTTTCTCTTGCCCCTGTGCAATCGAGACTCGTTTTCCTGCCGAACTACGTTTGCTCTGATCTCTCGTACCAGACGAGAGTACATAGGCATAGGATGCGATATCCTAGTGTCGCTACTGCGAAAATCGGCGCCGGCTGACAGAAGAGTCGCCACCGTGCGTTATTTATCCCAACAGAGGGAATTGAAACGCTCAGAGTAAACCTCGCAAAAAACGGGGAAAGGTATGGTCATCGCAACCAAAACCTGCGTTCGGGAGTCGGTTACGCAAGGGGAAGGTATTAGCACCCCTCACATCCGTCGTACTCGACGGGATCCACGCTTGCTTGGTTTGTCTAAAGGATGCAAAAACAATCTATCTACGGCTGCTAAATCTAAACGGAAGGGAATTGACTCGATAGAGCGTCGCACTCCATGCCTACGTATTCTCAAGAGAGAAAGTCAAAGTCAACGTAGTTCGGGACTACAGGGAAAATTGGCTCGCCAGGACCTCGCGTCTTGTGCCTACGTACTTCCTCATTGCATGGAAGATCAGAGTTTTACGTAGTTCAGGCTAACTACGGCTAAACCGGGTATTCTCACACAGCAGTGAGAAAATAAACTGGTTTCAAAGGTACGGGAACCTATGGGCAAAACTATGGTTTGGTCTCAAATGCCCTCGAGCTAGAGAGAAAAAGGGTTACAATTAGTCGTCAGCGGGAAAGTCTCGATCGCACAGCAGCGAGAGAACAAAAGTCATTCGTTAGTGTGCTCGCTAGGATATCGCATCCTATGCCTACATATTCTCGTCTGGTACGAGAAATCAGAGCAGCTGTAGTTCGGCTACTTCGGGACCACAGCTCAAATCTCGTTTTATTAACATTCTGAAAAATGATTACAATGATTGAATGCTGAAAATAAATCTCCTACGGAATACTATCCTATCCTATCCATCTGTAATGGAAAAAATCAAATGAAAAAGTCCCCTAACAAGTGGACTTCTAAGCTATCTCTGAAAGGGTAAAATATCTCTATGAAAAAAATGCACTCTAAAAAATATTAAGTCTACTTTAATATTTTTTTCTCTTTTTCCTTCTTTTCTTTTCAACTATTTTCTCCTTTCTTTCAAAATATTTTTCATATATTTTTCCCCACTATTTTCTATATATTTTTTTTCATATATTTTTCTCCTTTTTCTTTTTTTCAAATTCTTCTTCAATATTTTTCACTATTTTTTATTCTTTCTCCCCATATTTTTCACTATTTTATTTTTTCTTTCATGTTTTCTTTTCCTCTTTATTTTTTCTCAAAGATTTTCTTTTCTTTTTTTATTTTTCCTCAAAGATTTTTTTTTCTTTTCTTTTCCATAATATTTTCTTTATATCTAAACAAAAATAAAAAATAAGGAAAAGAGAACAGGGGGGGGTACATCAGCTATTACAGGGGTAATACAAGTAAAACAGAAAAAACTGCAAACTGGGCCCAGCCTAGCTGTTTGATGCAAGAACCGGTGGGAGGTGTGGACCAAAAACGTAGGGTGCAGCCAGCAGTCCATCTCGTTGGGCCCAGCCCATTCTCAGCAGAGAAAAAAAAATGAGGGGAGGTGTCTCCAAAAAAAAGCTGTTGGGCCCCAAGGCCCACGACCTAACCCGGTCTCTTCCTCCCTTCCTCACTCTCCTCACTCAGAAACCCTAAGATCCTTCTCCTTTCTCCCTCACAGTGCCGCCGTCCTTTCTCCGAACTCCCCTCTCTTTGTTCATCACCCTCACCAAAACTCTCCCTCACTCTTTGTTTTGAATCAACAACCAATAAACAACAAAAATCGTGTCACAAATCTACACAACCAAACTTTAAACAGCGTCTTGTGTATCAATAGGAGATCTGATGAATCTGAAAGAGACTTCGGGAGAAGTTCTGAAGAACCTTGAAGATTCTGGGAAGTCTAGCAATCTACAATGAACTTCACTGCAGAATTCGTTGAAGTTCTTGAAGTAATCTTGAGTTTGTTCTTGAATGGTTGAACGATGAAGGTTGGGTGGAAGACTATTGAAGCGTGACGAAGCTCTTGAAGCTTCTGGAGATTTTTCTGGAAAACAAGTTGAAGGTGAACATGAACGCGGTTGAAACTCTTTGAAGAAATCTGGGCAATGTTGACAGTAGAGGATCTATGGAGGCCTACTGAGAATCTGGGAGCGATCTTGACAAAACTTGATCTGGAATTGGATGAGTGTTCTTCTGGAGATGAAGATCTGAAGGCGAAGTTTGTTGAAGTTTCTGGACGAACTGAATTTCTGGTGATTGTCGAACGGAGTTCTGGCGTGTTCTTGTGATGAAGATTGATGATGATGTTGTATATTTCTGGGAATGATGATTATGGTTGATCGATCGGAGATGGACAATCGGAGAAGATGATGGTGGATGAACATGCGATGGTGATTCTTGATGAACATTCATCCTTTCTGATGAAGTTCTGGAGATTTGGTGTTTTTGGTGAGATGCACGGTGGTCGCCGGCGATGGAGTGGTACGGTGGTTTCTGGGTTTTTGCTCTTGGTGAGGTGATGAAGATCCATCGGAGGAGAGGAAGTTATGGAGGTGGGAGATGAAGCCCTGATCGGAATCTGGGGATTTTGGAGGTTTTCTGGTGACCGGTACGGCGGTCGCCGGCCATGCATGCCGGCCGGTGAGAAGGACGGTGAAAGGAGACGCGTGGCACCGAAAGTGGGAAGGAGTGGTGCATGCTGGCCACGTGTGTGTGCATGGCAGTGAGAGATGAAACGAGTTTGTGATGTGGCAGCGTGATAGTGAAAAACGTGGGGTCCTCTCCTTTCTTACACGTGGCTTCTTCTGAATATATAGCACATGGCTTTGAGATTCTTTTGGATCCTTCTAGAAGCTTGGACGAAAACTGAACTTTTCTGGACTGCGAATTTGGGCTTTGGATGACTTATGGATACTGGCCCAACGAAATGGATGATAAAACCCCCCAAAAAACTGCATAATACTGATCAGCCCAATTACACTACTTAACCTAAACCTAATTAACTAAACTAAACTCAATTAATTTCTATTAATTAACAAAACTCTAACAAATCCACTAATCTAAAACTCTAATAAAACCTATATTAAAATTTTTATTAAATTTCTAATAACATCTAATAAAAACTATTAAAAGAAAAAATCTATTTATCTCTATATTAAAAAAGCTATTAAATTCTATACTATTTAAAAGAAAATTTATTATATTCTATAAATCCAAAACACAAATCTATAATATTTCTATATCTAAAAAACTATATGCTTCTATCAAAACCATTTAATATCTAATATATTCTAAAAACTATTAAAAATATTAAAACCTATTAATATTCTATATCTAAAAATATATTCAAAAATTCAATTAATATTCTAAAAGAAAAATCTATTAATATTCTATAAAATTCTATATTATCCTAAAATGATTAAAAATCTATTTAAACCCTAAAAATAGCCACTAAAATCCAGAAAAATCACAATAATTCCCAGAGGAACAAAATAGCACCGAACGACAAATAACACCGCGAGAGCGCACCAAAATAGCCGGTAAAAATAAACAGACACCGAAATATCCCAAAAATACGATTCTATCTATCCAAACTGATTAAAAACACCTGAGATGCGAGACGAGAGCTGTGATCCCGATAAAACCAAAATAAATGAAAGATGCACTGTATGCGATATGCAGATGCGAATGCGGTCATGCGTCGAAACATCGAGCCAGATACGGGACCCGGTTGGTCAAATTTTAGGGTGCAACAGCTGCCCCTATTCAAGCGGCTTGGACCTGAATGGTTGAAGAGCGCTTAGCTTTCAAACATTCAAAGGTAGATGACGGTTGAATACAAATGAAACCCTGAAATTTGCCAACCGCGGGAATATACTGCAACACTGCTTGAGGAATAGCTTCCAATAAACTGAAGTTTGGTTGTCACGGCAACAACTGGTCAATTTTCTGATACATTTTCTTCTCCTTGCCAATCACCTGTGTGACGCCACAAGTATTGGAATAATGCTTCGAAAAGCAAACGACTTGATTCTCATCTCTCTTATGGGATCAAATCCTGTCAACTCAGTTCATAGCGAACTTGAGGACAATTCTCTTGGGGAACTTCTGAATCGACTGCTTGGCACCCATTCTGTTAACAGGCCGCAGCTTCAGAAATTTGGTATATGTCAATCTTTGTTGTTTTTTTTCGATGCTGACGTAACAACCAAATATGAAGAATCACTCCACTGGGGAAGAAGAGAAGCTTAACCACACAACTCTGCAGGTGAACAAATTCGCAATCCAATAAGGTAACCAACCTGGTCCATGTTTCGACATGCGTATGCTTGAGAATGATGCAATGTCCTATATGACATGAATATGCTATGCGTTCTGTTTGAAAATGTGATGCCCAGACGGCGTGGAAATACTATATGCTTGTATAAATGCTATGACTATATATGCAAATGCTAATGCAGGCTCAAGCGGCCAGAGAACACCATGTCTGAACACCGCTTGGCAAAATAGATGCTGAAGGCAACGTCAACTCTACTGGGGATGAACCAAAGTCACAGAACCATCTCAGCAAAATAATTGCTGGAAACGGGAAACCAAACCCGCTGGGGATAACTGTCCTGCTGGAGAAATAAGAAGGCAACCCTGCTTGGCGACTTCACTGGGGAAAGAAAAAAAACAACTCTGCTTGGGGATGCTCTCTTCAAACCATGAGCAACTGATTATGCTCTGCGGGGATTGACCCGAACTGGGGTTGATTGCGCGTATCACACTGCTGGAAATGCCCCTACTATCAAGGATATCAATCTTAATCTGCTGAGGATACTCCTGATCCTACTCTGATACGGGATAAAATACAATCTCGACTCTTCCGGGGATAATACGCAACTTTCATCTGCTGAAGAGTAGCAATTCTGATTTAACAACATCTGCGAGGAATTCAAACATTACTCGGAGCCATGGTATCTATTGAGCTTCGTATCGAGGAACATGGCGACATGCGAGTCATTGGGAATTACTGTGTCAGATACCTTTTAGGTTTTTGTTTTTCTGGTTTAGGATAAACATGGACTATGTACACAGTGGAAGATATGGAAAATACTAGACGAGAACTAGCATTCAAAGGTAGACTACCAGACGAGAACTGATAGGTTAGGTAAATTGAACAAACATTGATTTTTGTGTTTTTGAACATCAGACGGGGCTGACTGAGAAAAAGACAACCAGGCGAGAACTGGCTGAAAGCTGACGTACACCAGACGAGAACTGGTATAACACATAGGTTGAAACACACGATGATCAGACGAGAACTGATTACGCGACGATATGTACCAGACGAGAACTGATACAACACTTGAAGAAACGGCGACCAGACGAGAACTGGTTGCAACAAACTGCACCAGACGGGAACTGATGCTTACGATAAACTGCACCAGACGGGAACTGATGCTTACGGAAGGTGGGCCAGACGAGAACTAGTTACCGGCTTGCCAGGCGAGAACTGGACTTTGGAAACGACTGGTTACTGACACGCAACAGGTTTTAAACTGCAGGATAATGATCCAACGACAGCAAGGCCTTTTTCAGAATGCTAAGGTTTTTGACAAGGATATTGACATGATTCCCCGATACTCAACTCTGGCTGGGGATAAACAAACTGGCTTGAACAACTTGCCCCAGTACACTCAGCTGGGGATAAAAAGACTGGCTTAAACAACTTGCCTCAGTACGCTCAACTTGCCCCAATCTAACTCTTGGGAATATTGCTCTGACCAGCTTGCTACGAGACAACCTCGAGATTACTTGCCCCGGTATCTGTACAACAACAGCATTCAATCTCCATTAACAATTGTCAACCCAGTTGATTTCAACACTCTCTGCGATGACTTGCCCCTGAATGAGCGTTCTAGCGACTTAACCTGATCTGATTATCCACCTGAAGTATCTGCTTTCAAATCTCAACGTTCTGCATAATTGCCCCTGATTGGCTCTCGAGAAGACTCACTTCTGATCAACTGCTTCTCAAATAAACTGCCCCTGATCAACTGAAGCTTTGGGACTTGTCCTCAGACTAACTGGTTCCGAACTTACTGGAAGTCAATGCCCCTGATTCATAGGTCTTCACAACATACACCATTCTGGTTCAGCCTACTGAATTACTCAGTCCTGCTTGACGATTCCCTGTTGGAACTTCCTTCATGCCAACTACTAACCTGCAATTAAAATTGTCTGTCTACGAATGGTAATCTTAATGCAGTGTTTATGCAGATTTTTTTAAAAAAATTTGAGTTGTCACTCATTTACATGCGATGATTGTGAGTGACGAATGAACCAGAGTTCAAACGCAGTGCCTACGTAATCAGTGAAAAATACAACAAGGATGTGACTAGCAAGTCAAGAAGGAGTCAGGTTACTCAACCTTATCGTAATGCATTTTCAGAATAACCCTACCTCAATTAGGTCTTTTAAGGGTTGTATCGTGGTCGGGTTCACGGTTCGTGAAACAAAGGATATTTGGCTCAAATTTTGATTTGTACCCACCCCTTCTACGTGATGATCTCCGATCCTAAGGTTCAGTTAACCTGGCACAAGCGCTCGCCTCTTCGAGAGGTATGTTGACTGATAAAAACCACAAATAAGGAACTCACAAGAATTTTCGGAGTGATAGTTACTCCTTCTTCGCTTTCGGTGCCTGTGTACACGACTTTGTGATTTGCTGGGGAAAAATTTCTATCCCTCTTTTTCATTCTTTTGATTCCCTAACTTTTGCCTGGACTGACTCCTTTTGAGTTCTTCTCGATTTTTCGTTTTCTTTTGAAGTCCAGCGGGATGCCCTGATTTTTGCCTAAGTATTAGCTTTCTAGCTTTTTCTTTCTTTTTACTTAGCGGGCTTTCTTTCTTCTTTCTTTTGGAACAAAGTCGTGTGACACTGGTTGTCTTGATCGCTCCGAAAGGATTGTAACTGTCTCACTCCTGATTGGTGAGGTTTGACCTCTTGGAAGGCATAAACTGATTGGTCCTTGAAAGACAACACTCCTCTGTAAGACTTGAATGCTCGGTCAAGCTAACTGACAACTACCCTGCCCCGGGTTAAGATGTGAGGGTTAAAAAGTCCGAAAAAAACTTCTACTTCCTGGCTCGAAGTGGTTAACAAGGGACTAACTCCTTATATCTCCAGTGTTTGGGGGATTTGAAACAATGCATTGTACGTCATCGGTAAGGTCTTATCTGAAAGCATACGATCATCGGTTATGAGTTTATTTCGTCATCCTCCCTCCAATCTTTGCTAGTCACAATGATAAAGTGGAGTGGATAAAATGCAAGTGTCAGTGCAATGCAGTAAATGAGCGACAGCGACATGATTAATTCAGAAAAATGCATAGTCACTTTGTTATTATTACCATTCGAAACATACAATTTTTAAAAGCAAGTAGTAACTAACAGGAAAAGAAACTACAAATGCGAATGATATAAAAGTCTGAGGACTGCCAATGCTGAGGCGCCCGCCTGTCTGAACCACTGGCTTTTGCTGGGGAATACTTTCCGAGTCTACGAGCTTAGACAGCTGAGCGGTTGGGATGAACAAACAGAAATCCTTCTCGAAAGGAAATGCGATCCTGGTCAATCAACTGCTGTACCTTCGCCTGAAATGCTTTACAATCTTCCGTCGAATGCCCTGGAGAGCCACCATGATAACCACACTGAACATGGGGATTATACCCAGGAGGGTAAGGTTCTGGAACTGGCTTAAGAGCTTTAGGTTCCACCAAAGAACTCTGGATTAAAGATGGTAGCAACTGGCTATACGGCATAGGCACTGGGTGAGAAGGAGCTTTCCTTCGTTCCAAGTTGCTACGAGGTCTGTTCTGATTCTGACACTGATTCTGATAACCTCGGCCACGAGTTTGCTGCTTTGCAATGGAAGCGACATAAGATTCCTGATAGGGTGCCCTAGGCACGGCTGTCTGTTCAGTATAACAAGCCACAGGAGGTACTGATCTCTGATAAGGTGAAGAACCAACAAAATTCACTGATTCGCTTCGAGGATATTCAACCTTTGGCATGACTGAGTTGATCACAACTTCTTCTTCATCCTGATAGTCACAAGGATATTCAGTTTCACCAGCTTGATCATTTGAAGTAACCTGAATTTTCCCAATTCTTATGGCATACTCAAGGCGTTCTCCTAATGCTACCACGTCATAGAAACTTATTGGAAGTCCGAGCAATCTTTCGAAGTACGGATCTTGTAGGGAATCCACAAACATGCTTGCCAGCTCTTGGTCTAACATCGGTGGATGCACTCTAGCAGCAAATTCTCTCCATCTCTGAGCATACTTCCTGATAGGTTCATTGTCCTCTTGAGACAACTCTTGCAAATGCATGCGATAGGGAGCTATGTCTAGGTTATAATCGTACTGCTTCAGAAAAGCTCTGGCTAAATCCATCCATGACTGAATCTGATTTCTCTCTAACTGCATATACCACCTCAAAGGTGCCCCAGTCAGACTATCTTGAAAGCAATGGATCATCAATTTGTCATCTCGCGCGAACGCAATCATTCTTCGACAGAACATCATCAAATGCAGCTTCGGACAGCTATCTCCCGTGTACTTCTCAAATTTCGGCACTTTGAACTTATAAGGCAACACCAGGTCAGGAACCAAACACATGTCTACAGCATCCAGGTTAACAGCATCTTTCACTTTCAAAGCTTTCAATCCTTCTTCCAATGCTCAGAGTCTTCTATCCTTTTCAAGAGCTCTTGGATCTACCATCCCAGCCGTTGGAATATCTCTTCGGTAATTCATCACAAGGAAAGCAACACCTTGATTGTTAACAGGAGGAGGACGCTCATTTCGGGCAACAAACTGCTCATGTCGACCTCGGTTCTCAACAGAAGGCTGTACAACTTGGTCTGCAGTAACGTTGTTCACTTGCGGGAAGTCTTCCATGGAATCATACAGAGGGTTGGACACCATAGTGAACCCCGTCAAGGTGTTAGGAGACTGGAAATGGCCTTCAGACATAGCTACCAATAGTCTTCAGCTGACTTCAATGCTTGACTTTGCTCAAATCTACTCAACCCCTAGGTCGGTCTTCTGACAATCAACAGCCGCTCAATCCAAACTCCGGGTAATCACCTTCAGGAAACACAGGCTGGATCAGAACTCTGGCTAACTGGAGGATGATATGCAATATGATGCAACACTGATATGCACATGATATGCAAGATGCAGCAAACAACGGGACCACAGCCCCCACACAATCTCTGAATACTACTGCACCGCTGACGGAGTACGGTCGCTCTGAAGAGAAGACCAAAATAACGGGTAGGTTGAAAGTCAAGTTTCCTGCACAAAAAATCCCCCCACTCACAGGTATGGACCTATATCTGACAAGGTACGGCATCCTATGCGGTCGTCAGCGTCACAGACTTTCAAGACTGACGATACGATTCCCAGAAGGAGTGGCATCATCAAGTCCTGAAGAGGCCTCACTTAGCTGACTTCCAAATGATCGGTTCCCAGAGTCGACAATCCAACTAACCAGCAACCCGCGCCACCCAAAGGGTGGGACAAGAGGCCAACTAGAAGAACCTCGTCTGAGCGTAGATTTCGCGGGACACAAGGCAAGCCAAGAAAGCGGGCGCCCACTAATCTCTACTCTAAGTCTAAGGTGCACTCAAGCCCAGGTCCGGCTTCTCTCAATCATAGAACACCCGTAACACCCCAACAGCAACAGATAATATCAATAAATAAGCCCCAATAGACAAGCAAACAAGCGCTAGGATTGACTCTCTCTTAGGGGACGTTGGATCCCACATGCATAAGGACTATCGCAGTCCTTAGCAGCCAGGGGACGTTGGATCCCCAGCAGACTCACATAGGGAACTATCGCAGTCCCCAGCAGAGTCGCCAGCTGTCGCTACTGCGAAAATCGGCGCCGACTGACAGAAGAGTCGCCACCGTGCGTTATTTATCCCAACGGAGGGAAAGGAAACGCTCAGAGTAAACCTCGCAAAAAACGGGGAAAGGTATGGTCATCGCAACCAAAACCTGGGTTCGGGAGTCGGTTACGCAAGGGGAAGGTATTAGCACCCCTCACGTCCGTCGTACTCGACGGGATCCACGCTTGCTTGGTTTGTCTAAAGGATGCAAAAACAATCTATCTACGGCTGCTAAATCTAAACGGAAGGGAATTGACTCGATAGAGCGTCGCACTCCATGCCTACGTATTCTCAAGAGAGAAAGTCAGAGTCAACGTAGTACGGGACTACAGGGAAAATTGGCTCGCCAAGACCTCGCGTCTTGTGCCTACGTACTTCCTCATTGCATGGAAGATCAGAGCTTTACATAGTTCAGGCTAACTACGGCTAAACCGGGTATTCTCACACATCAGTGAGAAAATAAACTGGTTTCAAAGGTACGGGAACCTATGGGCAAAACTATGGTTTGGTCTCAAATGCCCTCGAGCTAGAGAGAAAAAGGGTTACAATTAGTCGTCAGCGGGAAAGTCTCGATCGCACAGCAGCGAGAGAACAAAAGTCAGTCGTTAGTGTGCTTGCTAGGATATCGCATCCTATGCCTACATATTCTCGTCTGGTACGAGAAATCAGAGCAGCTGTAGTTCGGCTACTTCGGGACCACAGCTCAAATCTCGTTTTATTAACATTCTGAAAAATGATTACAATGATTGAATGCTGAAAATAAATCTCCTAGGGAATACTATCCTATCCTATCCATCTGTAATGGAAAAAATCAAATGAAAAAGTCCCCTA
This sequence comes from Lathyrus sativus, assembly GCA_963859935.3. NCBI lineage: Eukaryota > Viridiplantae > Streptophyta > Magnoliopsida > Fabales > Fabaceae > Lathyrus > Lathyrus sativus. The sequence continues at coordinate 245,496,370 of OZ012741.1, forward strand.
ACAAGTGGACTTCTAAGCTATCTCTGAAAGGGTAAAATATCTCTATGAAAAAAATGCACTCTAAAAAATATTAAGTCTACTTTAATATTTTTTTCTCTTTTTCCTTCTTTTCTTTTCAACTATTTTCTCCTTTCTTTCAAAATATTTTTCATATATTTTTCCCCACTATTTTCTATATATTTTTTTCATATATTTTTCTCCTTTTTCTTTTTTTCAAATTCTTCTTCAATATTTTTCACTATTTTTTATTCTTTCTCCCCATATTTTTCACTATTTTATTTTTTCTTTCATGTTTTCTTTTCCTCTTTATTTTTTCTCAAAGATTTTCTTTTCTTTTTTTATTTTTCCTCAAAGATTTTTTTTTCTTTTCTTTTCCATAATATTTTCTTTATATCTAAACAAAAATAAAAAATAAGGAAAAGAGAACAGACAGGGGTAATACAAGTAAAACAGAAAAAACTGCAAACTGGGCCCAGCCCAGCTGTTTGATGCAAGAACCGGTGGGAGGTGTGGACCAAAAACGTAGGGTGCAGCCAGCAGTCCATCTCGTTGGGCCCAGCCCATTCTCAGCAGAGAAAAAAAATGAGGGGAGGTGTCTCCAAAAAAAAGCTGTTGGGCCCCAAGGCCCACGACCTAACCCGGTCTCTTCCTCCCTTCCTCACTCTCCTCACTCAGAAACCCTAAGATCCTTCTCCTTTCTCCCTCACAGCGCCGCCGTCCTTTCTCCGAACTCCCCTCTCTTCGTTCATCACCCTCACCAAAACTCTCCCTCACTCTTTGTTTTGAATCAACAGCCAATAAACAACAAAAATCGTGTCACAAATCTACACAACCAAACTTTAAACAGCGTCTTGTGTATCAATAGGAGATCTGATGAATCTGAAAGAGACTTCGGGAGAAGTTCTGAAGAACCTTGAAGATTCTGGGAAGTCTAGCAATCTACAATGAACTTCGCTGCAGAATTCGTTGAAGTTCTTGAAGTAATCTTGAGTTTGTTCTTGAATGGTTGAACGATGAAGGTTGGGTGGAAGACTATTGAAGCGTGACGAAGCTCTTGAAGCTTCTGGAGATTTTTCTGGAAAACAAGTTGAAGGTGAACATGAATGCGGTTGAAACTCTTTGAAGAAATCTGGGCAATGTTGACAGTAGAGGATCTATGGAGACCTACTGAGAATCTGGGAGCGATCTTGACAAAACTTGATCTGGAATTGGATGAGTGTTCTTCTGGAGATGAAGATCTGAAGGCGAAGTTTGTTGAAGTTTCTGGACGAACTGAATTTCTGGTGATTGTCGAACGGAGTTCTGGCGTGTTCTTGTGATGAAGATTGATGATGATGTTGTATATTTCTGGGAATGATGATTATGGTTGATCGATCGGAGATGGACAATCGGAGAAGATGATGGTGGGTGAACACGCGATGGTGATTCTTGATGAACATTCATCCTTTCTGATGAAGTTCTGGAGATTTGGTGTTTTTGGTGAGATGCACGGTGGTCGCCGGCGATGGAGTGGTACGGTGGTTTCTGGGTTTTTGCTCTTGGTGAGGTGATGAAGATCCATCGGAGGAGAGGAAGTTATGGAGGTGGGAGATGAAGCCCTGATCGGAATCTGGGGATTTTGGAGGTTTTCTGGTGACCGGTACGGCGGTCGCTGGCCATGCATGCCGGCCGGTGAGAAGGACGGTGAGAGGAGACGCGTGGCACCGAAAGTGGGAAGGAGTGGTGCATGCTGGCCACGTGTGTGTGCGTGGCAGTGAGAGATGAAACGAGTTTGTGATGTGGCAGCGTGATAGTGAAAAACGTGGGGTCCTCTCCTTTCTTACACGTGGCTTCTTCTGAATATATAGCACATGGCTTTGAGATTCTTCTGGATCCTTCTAGAAGCTTGGACGAAAACTGAACTTTTCTGGACTGCGAATTTGGGCTTTGGATGACTTATGGATACTGGCCCAACGAAATGGATGATAAAACCCCCCAAAAAACTGCATAATACTGATCAGCCCAATTACACTACTTAACCTAAACCTAATTAACTAAACTAAACTCAATTAATTTCTATTAATTAACAAAACTCTAACAAATCCACTAATCTAAAACTCTAATAAAACCTATATTAAAATTTTTATTAAATTTCTAATAACATCTAATAAAAACTATTAAAAGAAAAAATCTATTTATCTCTATATTAAAAAAGCTATTAAATTCTATACTATTTAAAAGAAAATTTATTATATTCTATAAATCCAAAACACAAATCTATAATATTTCTATATCTAAAAAACTATATGCTTCTATCAAAACCATTTAATATCTAATATATTTTAAAAACTATTAAAAATATTAAAACCTATTAATATTCTATATCTAAAAATATATTAAAAAATTCAATTAATATTCTAAAAGAAAAATCTATTAATATTCTATAAAATTCTATATTATCCTAAAATGATTAAAAATCTATTTAAACCCTAAAAATAGCCACTAAAATCCAGAAAAATCACAATAATTCCCAGAGGAACAAAATAGCACCGAACGACAAATAACACCGCGAGAGCGCACCAAAATAGCCGGTAAAAATAAACAGACACCGAAATATCCCAAAAATACGATTCTATCTATCCAAACTGATTAAAAACACCTGAGACGCGAGACGAGAGCTGTGATCCCGATAAAACCAAAATAAATGAAAGATGCACTGTATGCGATATGCAGATGCGAATGCGGTCATGCGTCGAAACATCGAGCCAGATACGGGACCCGGTTGGTCAAATTTTAGGGTGCAACACCTAGCGAGCTCCCTTTTTTTTCCCTTTTCCCCTTTGCTGTAGTTAGCTGAACTACAGCTGCTCTGATTTCTCGTATCCAGACGAGAATATGTAGGCATAGGATGCTATATCCTAGCGAGCACACTAACAACTAACGTCTCTGTTCTCCCGCTGCCATGTGATCGAGACTTTCCCGCTGACGACTAAATCTCTTCCTTTTCTCTTGCCCGAGCGCAATTGAGACCAGACCGTAGTTCTAGTTCCCGTAGGTTCCCATATATCTAAAACCCGACATACAATCCTTTCTCTCACCCCTGTGTGATCGAGAATACCCCGTCTAGCCGTAGTTAGCCCGAACTATGCAAGCTCTGATCTTTCACGCCGTGTGAAAGTACGTAGGCACAAGACGCGACGTATTGGCGAGCAATCTCCCCCGTAGTTTCCCGAACTACATTGACTCTGGCTTTCCCATTGCACGAGGGAATACGTAGGCATAGAGCGCGATGCTCTATCGAGTTAGTTCCTTTCTGTTTAGCTTTAGTAGCCGTAGATAGATTGTTTTTCACCCGTAGACAAACCAGCAAGCTTGGATCCCATCGAGTACGATGGACGTGAGGGGTGCTAATACCTTCCCCTTGCGTAACTGACTCCCGAACCCCAACAATGGTTGCGAGGACCTTGTCTTATACCTTTTCGTCAGGTTTTTTCCGATCGTTTCCTTTCCCGCTCTGAGGGATAAATAACAAAAGGTGGCGACTCTTCTGTTTTGCCGGCACCTTATTTTCGCAATAGCGACAGTAGGCACAGAGCGGCGAAGCTTTGTCGAGTCTCTTTTCTTTTCTTTTGTCCCTGAGACCTTAGCATAGATAGTTTCAATCACCCTTTTAGATAGACAACAAAGTGTGGATCCCTTCGAGTACGACGGACGTGAGGGGTGTTAATACCTTCCCCTTGCATAACCGACTCCCGAATCCAGGACTTGGTTGCAATGACCTCGTCTTTTCACTTTTTTGTTAGGTTTTTCCGATCGTTTCCTTTCCCTCTTTTTGGGATAAATAACGAAAGGTGGCGACTCTTCTGTTTTCTGCCGACTCTGCTGGGGATTTCTTTTGTAGTCTCGCCTTGTTTCCTGGCTGTCTGGGCTCCCCAGCAGCTGGCGACTCTGCTGGGGACTCCAACGGTTCCCTATGCGAGTCAATCCTAGCGCTTGTTTGTTTATCTTTAGGGTGTATGTACATACGTGTTGTACTTTATTTTTACTTTCCCGCATTTATTTTCAGCATTATATATCATTATTGTTGTGTTGTGGGGGAGGATGTTCGATTGATGATGAGGCAGACCCAGGCTTGAGTACAAACCTAGCATTAGTAGTGGAGACTAGTGGGGGGACTGTTTGCTTAGCAGACACGGTTCCCCATGAAATCCACGCTCAGATGAGATTCTCTTTGATGATTTCCCTTCCGATCCTTAGGATCAATCGGGACTTTGGATTTGAGAGTTTTCAACTCTGGGGACCGATCATTTGTGATTCAGCTAAGTGAGGCCTCTTTAGGAGATGATGATGCCAAACCAGAAATGGTGAACGTATCATCATTTCTTGAAAGTCTGTGACGCTGATGAACGCATAGGATGCCGAACCTTATCAGTGGATAGGTCCATACCTGTGAGAGGGATTGGGTTATGCAGGAAACCTTGACTTTCAGATTACCCGGTTTTCTTCGTAGTATGAATTTGTATTCTGGGTATCAGTGGTTCCTATTGTCAGAGCTGTGCTAGTGTTCTTGTCAAGGCGAAGCGCAGGTTCTTCTCAAGCTACATCACAGCAATCTTGATCCCCTGTTTCATTTGCATTTGCATAATCATCTTGCATTTAACATTGCCTATCTATGGGCTTGAAAGGTTCTCATCTTTCCCTTAATCTTGGTACTGATTTGCTGTAAAGAGGGAAGCAGACAGAAAGATGATTGTTGTATACAAGCTCCCGATACTTGAGCTAGGACCTTTATGTGGTCTGATTTCCACGACTGAGCCTGGCGTCTTTGAAACCTTCAGAAAGGATCTTACCTGATATATGAGAGGATTGTTATGATGTACATCTCTGCTGCTCTTGTTTATTAATACTGGGATCAAGGGGAAGATCTCCCTGTAAGCACATAGACATGTCTGCATTTTGCATTACATTTTTGTATAGCAGGTACAACATAACTGTTTATCTTACCCCTGTTTGCTCTATTAGCTAGTTTCAGGGCAAACAATCAGACCATTCACCGAGGAATCAACGCAAAGTCATGGAACAAGTTCAAGCATAGTTGAGGGAAGTCCGAGGCCAGATGGACCAGTTTATGGTGGAAATGCAGGCGTTGTGTCTGGATCAGAAAGCGCTATGGAAAGAAGTTCATCAACTGAAGACCCGGATGGGCCTGGTCACAGAGGTGATAAGAAATGTGCTAAGGAAGGAGGGCGATCAGGTGCCTAAAGCTGAAGTAGAGATGCTTGTTCCACTTTTCTCCGTGGAACCTCTCCCAAGGCGTGATGTGCTCCAAAGATCTGTTGCACAACCTGGGGTTCCAAATTTTCCACGACTACAACTACCTCCTGCTTCCCGAGACAATCTTAAGACTAGGAGGTATGGTCAAAGGACGAAGCAGCTCGAGAGAATGTTTGATCAGATCCCTATGACTTATACTCAGTTGCTGCAAGTCTTGCTTCAGCTTCGGTTGGTCGAACTGCGAAAGTTGTCTCCGCTAACTGGTGAGCCACCATCAGGCTATGATATAAGTGCCCATTGTGATTTCCATGCCGGGGCACCAGGGCATAACATCGAGAACTGCAAAGCTTTTAAGCACGTAGTTCAGGATTTGATCAATTCGAAGGCAGTTAAATTCGTGTCGAGCGGCATGAGTGCAGTAGATGGTTTCATTCCAGTCACTACAAAAAAGGGGGACATTCCTGCCTTCAACCCAGAAGTTGCATTGGGCCAAGAGGATGCCTTGCAATTTATGACTTCTGAATCTCCGTGCCCGCAGCTATTGTCGGTTCCTGGGCTACATCTGAGAATGAAAGTGCCTGAGCATAAAGGATTCCCTAACCAGCAACAACAATCTTCTGCTTCTCGGCTCCTGCACAATCAGCGCCAAAATCAGAATGGGCCTCGCAACAATTTGGAAAAGAGGAATGCTCCTCTTCATCCAGTTCCTATACCGTACAGTGAGCTTCTGCCACATCTGATCCAGAACTCATTGGTAGAGCCCAAAAACTCTCAAGCTAGTGCCAGAACCTTACCCTCCTGGGTACAATCCCCATGCTTAGTGTGGATATCATGGAGGATCCAGGGGGCACTCTACTGAAGATTTCCAGGCCTTTCAAGCTAGGGTGCAACAGTTGATCGACAAGAGGTATATTTCCTTTCCGAGAGGAAGATTGAGGATGCATGTCGACCTTTCATCCGATTGAGTTTGAAGATGGCTGACTCAGCAGCAAGTCAGAGATCTGGGAGCCCGGTTCCCCGAAGCTGATAATCTTTGTTTTATCTTGTCATTTTCTTTGCATCTGTAGATTCCTTCCTGTTTAAATGCAAATTTCGTTTGTAAAACTTGTTGTTTTCAAATTGATATCAATAATGAAATAAATATGCATGTTTAGATTAAATCCATTTGTGTTCACTTATGTTTTTAATTGATGTCTAACACTTTTTTAAGCGGAATCTGTGGAGGATGAAGAAATTGAAAGACGAAAACTTCCGATTGTATGCTTTCGAACAGAACCTGCTGATGATGTACATTCATTATTTCAAATTCCTAAACACCAGAGATATAAGGAAGATAATCCCTTTTCAACCCCTTTGAGCCTAGTAGCAGGTGTTTCTTTCTAATAAAGGAAAAAACCCTCAATCTTGACCCAGCGCAGGGTAGGTGTCAGCTAATTTGACCGAGCGTCCAAATTGCAAAAAGAGTGTTCCCGTTTGAGGATCAATCACAACTCTATAGGTCGTGCCTAAAAAACCCACAATAGGTATCCATCGCCGACCCAGGGGTGAAACAGTCACAATCCCTTTAACAAGTCAGACAAGCCAATGTCGCACGATTTGTTCAAAAAAAAGAATCAAAGAAAGAAGCCCGCTAAGTCGAATCTTGAAAACAAGCGACTTAGGCAAAAATTAGGGCATCCTGCTAGACTTTGAAATCAAAAGAAGCTCAAAAGAGCCAGTCCAGGCAAAAGTTAGGGAAAAACGGAAAAAGCGAAAAGCGAAAAGGATTATAAAAGAAAAATCCTCGAAAGAACAAGTCGTGTGACTCCAAGCTCCAAAGACGAAAAGCGAGTGACTGTCACTCCGAGCAATTGTGGTTTCCCGAACCGTCACTCCTGCCATTCCACCTTTGAAAGGTGAGCGTTTGCGTCAAGTTAGCTGAATATAGGATTGGAGAACATCAAGGAGAATGGGTGGGTTAAAATAAACTTTGAGCCTTTATCCTTTCCTTTAAAACTGTGAACTTGACCACGTTATAACCTTTAAAAGTCCTAATTGAAGCAGGATTGTTTCGAAAGCATACTTCGGTAAAGATCGCGTCGAAATTGACTCCTAAAGGGATTCCTCTTACAGTGTTGTATTAATGTTGACATTCTGATAAGTGTTTTATTCACTATATGTCACAAACTTTTTTCCAGTGAACAAACTTGGATTTCAAAACTGTCATATGCATTGCATTAATATATCTTTTGTGCAGAGCAATGTGTTTTACTTGCGAGTAAGTGCTAGACAGCAGGAAAGTTTCCACAATGGAAAGTTTGATCAGGATAAAATGCAGAACGCCCTCTTCGTTGAACTGGGGAAATTTATCAAATGATCACATCACGAGAGTCATCCATCCAAAAGACAGTTAACCTGGGGCAACCAGATCGAGATTTGCTAAATCTCTCGCAGTCGGTGGTTAATGTTTCACCTATCAGCCAATCAGAGGCAGAGTCATTGCGAGGTTAAGGAAGATTACCCTAAGAGCACATAAGCCATCCTTGGCCAGAGGTCAATTAATATGAGCACCTCTTCGAGGTTCAAAAGGCTGAGGCAGTTCGTATCAGACCTTCAGGGTACAGAAAGTTCAGGTTTCCTTTCGAGGAAGATGTTGCAGAGATCCCACGGGCTGGGGCAAAATCGGGAACGAAGGAAAGGTTCTTCTCCATATCTTTAGAATCTATCAGAAGTGATCAACCAGGGGCGAATCCTTTCATGTCACCAAATCATGGACAAGCCGTCTCGAGGTCGTTTCATGGCAAGCTTTCCTTTTCATTCTAGAGATTAGACTGGGGAAAATTGAACTACACTGAGGCAGTTACTCAGGCAAGGTTATTATCCCCAACCAGAGTCCGTCATCAGCAATTGGAAGTCGTATCTCTATCCTCAGTAGAGTTGTGCACATGTTAAATGAGTGTTTAAGTGCATACCTTAATCTCTGACAATTGGTCGGTACACATTTAATTCCCGCAGATTGTAGATATGTGCTTACTACCCAGTAAGTCAGAATTGGATTTCTTTCCAAAGGGTAGGTGTGGAATCTTCCTCAGCAGTTGGTCAATACACATTTAGCTCCAGCGGATTGTCTGTGTGCATTCATTCCTCGGCGGTGCAAGATTGGCTTATTCAGCAGAGTAAGTAATCCCCACAGAGTATGAGCAGATGATTTTGTATCCCCTCGGAGGTCAAGTTTCCATTGAGGAGTCTATTCCTCATCTCCCCAAGAAGATGTTGAAGTTGATTCCCTCATTGCATTACCCCCAATGGAGTCGGAGGAGAAACGTTTCTTCCCCAGCTGAGTACTCTCGATATGGGAGTTAGGTCTTCGCAGTTTGCGTCATTTCTCTAGCAGAGGTGCCTGTTCCCCAGAATGTTATATTCTGGCAGGCTATTCAGGGGTGATGTCCTTGGTAAAACGTGGTTAATCTCGGAAGGTGGACCGTTATCCCCCGCAGAGTCGTTGATTCCCCAGCAGGCGAACGGGTTCCCATGTGTGGTTCTTTTTCCCCGGTAGGGTCGCCTATTCTCTAGAAGGTTTGTATTCTGGAATACCATTCATGGCGTTTTCCACAACAGGATTTGATATAATCCCCAATAGAGTAGAATTACCGTCTGGCAGATCGTTCTATCTCCACAGCAGGTTCGTTTGCTATTCAAGAAATTTCTTTCAGGAAGCTATTCAAGGCTTGCTTCCCCAACTTAAGTCCAATTTACTGGCATGTGCTAACTATCCCCAGCAGGGTCGTTTTCTTTTCCCAGCAAGGTGGTCTCTGTATCTCTAGCATTTATTTTGCTGATTTGGTTCTGTTGCATTTGCATGCGTGCATAGCATCCTCAGAAATGCGTAGCATTTCCATTTCGTATGAAGCATTACACCATATCCAAACATTTGCATATGAAACATAGGCCAAGTGGTTATGTTTTTGTTTCAGGTAATCTCCGGAAGGTTGACGTGTTCGACAAAAAGATCCGGGATAGTGGTGTTCCTGTTCTCCTGTGCTTCCTAGTGAATTCTCGACAGAGTTACTTGGTTGAGTTATTTCTTTATTCCCCATCAGGGTTACTTGTTCAAGTTCTCTCTTTTCCCCAACGGAGTTCCTTTGGGATTCCTCATCAGAAGTTTATCGACTTCGTGTTGATCTGACGGCAAGGTCAGATGCTCGCTTTTATTTAGCGGGTGCCTGACAGCGATGTCAGAGGTTTATCAGCTGCAGGTTGACCTGGCCTTCGGGTTTGAGGATTTGTCCTATTCAGAAATTGTCTGCTTGTTTGTAGACGTTTATCAACCAATCTTTCTCAACAGGGTGTTTGTCTGGCGGCGATACCAGGTGACTTTATTAGCTTTGTGTTGGTCTGGCGGCGATGTCAGATGTTCATCAGCTCTCTGGTTGTCTGACGGTGATGCCAGATGTTCGTTAGCTTCTCGGTGATCCAATTTTGAGTTCATTGTTTATTGGTTGAAATAGACATCTAACGACGATGTTAGATGTTTTTCAATTGCACAGATGCCTGGCGGCAAAGCCAGATTCTTCATCCCCTACAAGTTCCTGGTGGCGATGTCAAATTTTTCTCAGCATTGTGATTGGCTGGCAGCGATGCTGGATGTTTCTCAGATTTGTGTTGTCTGGCGGCGATGCTAGATGTTTATCGCATTTTGTTTGCTTGGCGGCGATATTAGGTGTTTATCGACAGTATGTTTATCTGGCGGCAATACCAGATGTTTGTCAACACGGTGGTTGTCTGACGGTGATGTCAGATGCTTATCAGATGCGTGGTGTTTTGGCGGCGAGGTCAGATGTTATTCCCTGTAGTGTTCTGGCGGCGACGTCAAATATTTTATCTTCTACAGAGTTTTGGCGGTGATGTCAGATTGTTGTATTCCATGCAGAATCCTAGAGGCGATGTCATATTTCTCTTACCAACATGGTGTTTTCCTGGCGGCGATGTCATATTTCTCTTACCAATATGGTGTTTGTTTGGTGGCGATGCCAGAGGTTTGTCGACATTATGGTTGTCTGGAGACGAGGTCAGATGTGTATTAGATTTATGCTATTCGGCGGCGATGCCAAATGTTCAGCATTTCTGTGGTTGTTTGGCGGCGATGTCAGAGGGTTACTTGTATTGTGTTTATCTGGTGGCGATGTCGGATGTTCATCAGCATTTTGTTTATCTGACGGCGATGTCGGATGTTTATCAGTTGTTTCCTGACTGCGTGGAGTTCTGGCGGCGATGTTAGATGTGATATCCCCGGCAATTTGTTCGGCGGCGATGCCAGATGGTTAGCAGATTTGCGTTGTTCTGGAGGAGATGTCAGATATTTATCCCCATTGTGTTTGTCTGACAACGATGTCAGATGGTTATCATATTTGTGGTTGTCTAGCAGCGACGTCAGATGTTATCAACACCGCAGATTCCTGGCGGCGATGTCAGGTGTGCATGGTTTTCTGGTGGCGACGTCAGAGGTTTTATTGATTGGATATTGATTTTTGGCGGCGATTCTAGATGTTTCTTAATTACATGGATATCTGATGGCGAGGTCAGTGTGTTTTGTTCCTTGCAGGTTTCTGACGGCGATGTCAGATGGGTGCGGATTTTCTAGCGGCGATGTCAGATGGGTGCGGATTTTCTAGCGGCGATGTCAGATGTTCACCGATGTTGTAGTTACTTGGCGACGATGTCAGGAACTATATCTACTCTATAGAAGCTTGGCGGAGATGCCGAGTGATGTTTACCAACTGGTTGTATCTTCTGGCGGCGATGTCAGATCTTAATCAATCTTCTGGTTGCCTGGCGGCGATGTTGGGTATTTTCTCAATATTGGGTTTGTTTGGCGGCGATGTCAAACATTTTTCAACCTAAGGTTTATTTGGCGGCGAGGTTAGATATTTTTTAACATGGTGTTCTGGTGACGATGTCAGATGTTTATCAGCGTGATGTTTGCCTGGCGGCGATGTCAGGTGCTTTTCTACTTGGTGGTTGTCTGGCGGCAATGTTAGACGTTTATCTACTTTGTGGTTCTCTGGCAGCGATGTCAGATCCTTATTAGCTAGTGTTGTTGTCTGGCGGGGATGTCAGACGTTTATCTACTGTGTGGTTATCTGGCAGCGACGTCAGATGTTGGTCGACTACGTGGTTACCTGGCGGCGATGTCAAGTATTTTATCTACTTTGTCGAAGATTGGTGGCGATGCCAAGTGATGTTAGCTACCCTGTGGTTGTCTGGCGGTGATGTTAGATATTATATACTTCGTGGTTATCCGGCGGCGATGTCAGATGTTTATTAGACCGGGTGATGGTCTGGCGGCGATGTCAGACATTTATCATGTTTGTGGATGCCTGACGGCGATGTCAGAATTTATTATCCCCTACAGAAGCTTGGAGGCGATGCCAAGTGATGTATATCAATCTTGTGGTTATCTGAAGGCGATGTTAGATGTTTATCGACTTTGTGTTGGTTTGGCGGCGAGGTCAGAAAATGTTATCCCCCGTAGATGCCTAGCGGCGATGTCAGAAGCTTTATTGACTAGATATTGATAACTGGCGGCGATGCCAGAGGTTTACCAAGTTAAGGTTGACGCTTGACAGCGAGGTCAGGTGCCTGACGGTGAGGTCAGTGGTATCTTCTTTCAGAAGTGATGTTTTTACTTGACGGCGAGGTCAAGTGTTTTCCTAAATTGATGCAGAGGCCTGACGGCGAAGTCAGAGGGTTATTATTAGATGTATGATAGCAGATGTTTTCTTGACTCAGTGTAGACAGCTGACGGCAATGTCAGGTGATCTTCCCAACTTAGTGTCATTGTCTGGCGGCGATTTCAGCTGTTTCTTCCGTCGGCGTGTCGACATTGCAACCATTATTCAGATACCTTCGGAGATTGTTATTCCTTTTCAGAGTTCGCAGTTTACTTTTGCGGTTGGCAAATTTCTGGGTTCATTGGTATTCAACCGTCTTTTAGCTTGATTATTTGAAAGTCATTCGCTTTTCCCCCAGTCAGGTTCAAGCCGTTTGAATAGGGGCAGCTGTTGCACCCCAAAATTTGCCCAACCTTTTCTTTACTTGATTTATGTTTCATTGCATTCATATAGCATTAGCATTTGCATACCATTGTCCATGTACAGGGGATTGAGAGAGGTGTGCCTAGCAAGAGGATATTGCCAAAGTTTCCAAAGCCTAATCAAGAGGGCTATTTCAAGTTATCAAGAGCTTATCATCATCAGAAGAAAGTCAAAGCTTAGTGGAAGAGCAGATGAATGAATATATGAATGAATATGGTTCACCTCCTATCTGGGAGGCCATGTGAAGATCATCAGATGATATTGAGTCCATGGTTATGGATGGAGAGCATTGTATAAGCTCATTGGATGTCTTGAGGGTCACTGAGGAGCTTGTGCAAGTCATTATATCAAGTGTAAGAAGCCGCAGTCAAAGGTGGTGCAGTTAGGGTTTTCATCTGGTCAACCCTAAGTCAAATGTGAATTTGAAGGAGATTAAAACTTAATTCCAAGTCTTTGTGATCATGGAATGGTGTGTTAAGATATCTAAGATGATATTCCAATATCAAATCAAGAAGAATCAAGAGTATGAGAAGTTGTTGAGCTAGGGTTTCTAAGCTTGTCAGTGTAAAATCCCTTGTTAGTGCCTAACTTCAAGACCACATATCTCAAAATACATGTCTCATCTCATCTTGACCCTAACATTAAACTTTTAGATCATTTTTCTAGCTTTCTTTTGAGTACTAGAACTCATCCATTGGGTTTCTAGAACTCAAGTTATGAGGCTGGCAAGTTACAAGTCATCAGATAAATGTGATTTTGGTCAACAAAAGTCAACCAACTTCCAAGATAAATGTGATCTTGATCCAAACATAAAAGTCTTTCCTTATGATCTTAGCTTTCCAAAAAGTACTAGAAGTCCTTCATCTGATTTGTAGAGCTCAAGATATGAAGCTTGCAAGGCAAGGGTATTTTGGGAAACTTTGATTATAGATCATTTTGGTTATAGGCCAATTTCACAACTTTGTGCACTTCAAATGGAACTTTTTCCAACATCAAACTTGCTCCAAATAAGCTCAATTTCATCAACAAGCCATCACCTATCATGATTTTGGATTGAATTGGAAGATTGATGAAGGAATTTCCATGGAAAAGTACTTAAAGGGCATAATTTAGATTAAATTAATAATCAACCATTTCATGACAAGTTTATGCATTTTTGAGTGCCTTGAATATACCAATTGCAATGCCAATTTCAGAATTTGAAGTTGATGAGTTTTGGTATGTCATTTTCCAACTTACTTCACAAGGAAGCAACACATCCAAGATCAACCATTAGATGGTTTCAAGGGATCAATCATGTTGGAAGTCATTTGAGCCAAGCTCAATTGTGAATTTTGCAAAGTTCAAATTTTTGGATTTCCAATTGCCATAAACAGGCCTTGATTGGGCCTCCATTCAATTCAGATCCAAAGTATATATTCTCAGGATCATTCACAAAGTTTCAAAATTGATTTTTGGAGCAAAATTGAGCAAGAATTCAGTTACAACAACTCAAGAACAAGTGAAATCGCGTTTTCAAGAATTCACCAGTTTCAATCCAATTCAAGAGCACCAACATCTCCATTGAAGTTTATGGAAGCTTGAAGGAGAGAAAATACTTAAAAGGAGGGGGGGGGGGGGGTTGAATAAGTATATGGAGAAACTTATAGCAATAAAAACTCAAAGATTTTTATCCTGGTTCGTTGAACTCAACTACTCCAATCCACCCAATCAAGAGTGATTCGCCTTTCTCAACAAGGACTTAATCCACTATTTAATCAACTGATTACAATAGCAAGCACTAAGAACAATTGTTCTTAGTCTTCTCAAGAACTACTGATCCCAACTGGATCTTCTTAAGGATCTTTTACAATCAAATGTAAGAACATAACAAGTGTTTAAATGCTTCTAATTAAGCTATATCACAACTGTGATTTTACACTTAAGTTTTAAGAACTTAGAAATGAATTCAGCAAGATAAAGATTTGTATGAGAGCTTGTAATGAATTTCTTTCAAGTATTTCGCCAACTGAAGAAGAGAGATGGAGACTAGCTTTTATAGGCACAAAGGTCTAAGTAGCTTTTCACGTTGAAGGCTGTGTACTAAAAAGGTCTGAGCCTTTTTGTCTTCACATCACATGACCTTTCCTAGAAATAGAGTGTACAGATAAATCCTTTTTGTCTGTGTTCTTGTGTCTAGCATAAATGAGGAAAGAGTCGTTTGGCCATTCCAACGGACATAACTTTGAAATCTTCTTCAACAAGTTTCAACAAAGTATCATCAGAGTCTTGAGCAGTCAGAGTCTTCTGATGTTCATCAGAGTTTGCTGAGTCAGAGCAATACAACAAGTGTGCTTTCAGCGTGTAATTGTTCAGAGCAGAGTTTGGGATCAGATCCTCAGTACTGGCAGCGTAGTACTATCAAAGTCTTCTGAAATAAACTAAGCTTGAAACTCTTCATACATAATTCTTCAATGCTTCAAATGCTTCTGGCTTTTGCTTCAGATTCTTCTGTAGCTTCTGCTTCAGATCCTTCTGCTTCTGATGACAAAAACATAAGAAATTTTGTTCAATAAAAATATAATTATAACTCCCCCTGAGATTATGAATCTCCCCCTGAATTGAATACTTAGAAGGAATAAAAACTTCCCTTTTGCATGAGTATTCTTTTCAGAATCAGAGCCGGATTGTTCAAAAAAAAATAGATCTAGACTTGGATAAACGTTTCAGAATCAGAGCCTGATTGGTTAAATATGATCTCGGAGTCTCAGAGTTACTTTTAAAGAATTTGTCATATTTTTCAAATGATCTGAAATACTAAGAGTTTACTTTAGTTATAATTAGATATGTTTGAGTTCCATTTAGGTAGAGCTTATTTGAACAGTCAGATCCATTTTCTCCCCCTTTTTTGTCATAATCAAAAAGTAAAACTTTTAAAGACAAATAAAAGAAAATACAGAAAAGATATATTCATGTAGAGAAAACAACAGAGTCATTCATTCATTCAGAGCAAAAACAGACAAATCATTAGATAACTTCAAGTACATGTGCACAAACATCAGATACAGAAAAACATAAAAACTAGGTTTGCTTGGACATAATCATCTTCAGAAGTTGAGTGATCTCAGATGAAGATTCTTCTTGCTTTGTCATCCATTTTGCCATATTCTCGTTCTTCTGATCTTGTGAAGACATCCATTGTGCCATGTTTTCAGTCTTCTGGTCTTGCTTGGCCATCCATGACTTGATCTCAGATTGCCCAGCTTCCAAAACTGCAATCTTATCTTCTAGATCTGGATTCTTTTTCTTGATCTCAGATGAAGAAGGTGGGGAAGATTCTGAAGCAGGAACATAGTCAATTTCCATTGGAGATGCAGAGTCAGGAGCGACAGATCCAGAGGGATTTTCCACAATTATCATAGCCAGTGGATTTTCTTCAGAAGCAGATTCTGCAAATACTTCTGTAGAAGATACTTCAGAAGATGAAGGAACATCTTCAAGAAGCAAAGGTGTAGATCTTTTTACATTCCATATCATGCTTCTGGCGGTTTCAGCAAATCTTAGCTTTGCATCATCAGAACATACATTCTTCAGATTGGAGGCTACAGTGTTGAATCTGGTAATGAAGCTATTCCAGATAGCATCAGATTCATTTGCATCCATGGTTGACAAACATCTCTTTTGTACAGAGCCTAAAGTCATCTTAATATCTTTCAGAAAATTAGCAAATAAAGTATCAACATTCAACCTAGTTTTTGGTTTTAGAAGGGTTTCCAAAGTGAATGGACTGGGTTGAGGTGGATGTGGTATGGTAAATTTTGGAATGATGATCAGACGACGAGGGTAGAAAGGAAGAGATGGATGGGCAGATGGAGTGGTAGTTTTGGATCTGGATAAGGCATTAACCAGAAATGGTTTTACACGTGATGCATAGGAAACAACATCAAATGAAGTGGAAGTGTAAGGAATGAAAGCAATTTTATCAGACAAAAGAGGTTCTGATGAAATCATATCTGGCAGTTCTTTTAAGTAGGTTTGAAGAACAAATGGTAGAATAGTGGAAGTCTTAGGTTTAAATGGAGTGATATAGTCAGATGGTTCTATTCTGTCATAGAAATGTTTAAACTTGAAACCAGAAGGAAGTGGATCAGAGAGGAGTGGTTTAAAGGAAGCAAATGAGACAAACTCAGATGTCCTAGGTTTAGGTTTTGGAATGTTCTAGGAATGAGAGTTTCAGATGAAGCAGGTGGTTCTGATTGTTTAGATTCAAATACTCTGAGAGAGGGAGGTGAAATAACATCAGGATGGACATCAGATTCAGATGAATCAGATGAGGTGGTTGGGGTACAAGATGTAGAAGAAACTTCAAATACAGTCTTGAGAGGTTTAATGTTCAGAACCTCAGTATCAGGTATATTTGTTTCAACAGGATTGGATGGTTCTGGTTGAATATCAGAAGGTTTGGATGTTTGTGGTTCAGATACAACTGGTTCAGATGCAACTTGTTCAGATGCAACAGTTTTAGATGTAACTGGGTTAGATTGTATGGGTTCAGATGCAGCTGGTTGTTGAACTTCAGGTTGTTCTTGTGTGGTTGGTTGTTCTGTTGGTTTTAATTGTGGTTCTGATTGTGGAATATTAGATGATTTTAATGGTGTTGTGGTAACATGATCATATGATTTTGGTGGTTCAGAGGTTTGAGATGGAGTAGGAATAGTTTGATTTTGAGTGGGAGGAGGTTCAGGCATATAACTAATTGTTGATACATTTATAGCAATTTCAGAAATAGAAGGTAAAGATGATTTAGTACCTTTTGTTTTGATGCGCTTGATGGGAACAGAGGGAACTTCTCCAGAAGCTTTTCTCTTAATCTACTTCTGTGACTTTTCACCAACTCGCTGTTTCTTCTGAGCAGCAGCTTCTTCTTCCTCTAATTGTTTTCTTTTCCTCATGTTCTCATCATACACATCTGGCATAGGTTCTCTTGCTCTTATCAGAATATCAGCAGGAATAGGTGTTCCATCTGCTTTGCACGCATCAATATACCTAACAATAATCTCCCTAGGTTCTTCAGCACCAAAGAGTGGAAAGTCTTGAACTGGAATCCTCCTCTGACTAACTTCAGAAACATTCAGCTTCTTGGGAGCAGCTGTGAGTTCATCCATAATCTTTAGCCTCTGAAGACTCTTTTCATTCAATGGTTTACCAACTATTGATTCAAGCTCTTCTGTAACTTCAGCTTCATAAAGAGAAGTTACCAGACCATTCTCTGTCAGAATGTTTGAGATCAATCTTCCAAAAGGAATCCACGTCATGATCTTATGTCCCTTATCCTTTATGGTTTCTCTGGATGCATTGATGTGATTCCATAGATGCATAAAGAGAATGTATGGAAGATCTACCTTTGTACTCTGATTCAAGCAGTACATGAAGTAGAGTTGTTCATTATTCACATAATCTGGAGAATTTGTTGATTTTCTGTGATTGATGCATCCCAGAAAAATCTTTGCCCAGATTTTGTAGTCAGGTTTCAGATCCTTAAATTTGTTGGAGGCCTGTCCAGATGCAATGACTTCCTCATACACTTCTTCCATGTCAACACGCCCAGCTGGCAGATGACAAACTCCATCAGTTTCCTCATACCCTATGAGTTTTCTAATGAGATCTTCAGTGATGATGATCTCCTTTCCCAGAACAGAAGAGAGGATGAATTTTGGGTAAACAGATGCATGTATCCAAAATTCCTTCACCAAGTGTGGATACACTGGACCAAACAACCTGTCAAAATACTTAACCCAGCCTTGTGCATCAATAATAGAACATAACTCAAACCCATTGTCAGCCAGAGAGTCAAATTCCCCCATGGATTCACAAAGAACTTCAAGCTTGTCCATACGGGTCAACAGTGTTCTCTTTCGTTCCTTAAAGGGAGTAACACCCATGTTTGCTGACGCAACTGCAGCCATAGATGATTGAAACTAAGCTGATGTTGAGGATGATGTTGCCATTGTTGAAGATGAAGAAGATTTGGACGAAGGTTTAGGGTTTTTATGAAGAGCAAAGAGCAAACAGAAATGCATAAAATGTTTGTGAAGTGAAAAGTGTGAAATGGTGTGAAATGTGGTATTTATAGAGAAAGAAATTAGGGCATTCAAAAAGACACATTCATCATGTTCCACTTAGCAATTAATAGCATTTAATGAAAAGAATAAAAATCATTTCAAAGCATTAATTGATTCTGACAATTTGGGGGGAAAACCAAGATTTTTACTATTCAAACAATACCTCAAATGTCTCTTCAGTAATGTGCACGCCATCTTTTCAGATTCAAAGTGACACGTGTTTGCTTGCATGTGCTTCTGAATTCTCTTGAGAAATGAAACGTTAACCAACGTTCAGATCCTCTAAGACTTGTTAGTTCAGATACACACAAATAATAAAAATAATTCAATAAATCAAGTAATTGACAGATGAAATACTTCAGAGTTTTAAACATTTTGCATCTGAGAAGTTTTGCTTATGATAAATATCATTCTGGACAAAAATCCATACCAACATTTTTCAGAATAAACTTAAACCTATCTTCAGCAAGGGGTTTTGTAAAAATATCAGCCCACTGATGATCTGTATCAACAAAGGCTAAGTTTATAATACCCTTCTGAACATAGTCTCTGATGAAATGATGTTTAATTTCTATATGTTTTGCCTTAGAGTGTAAAATAGGGTTTTTAGACAAACATATAGCAGAAGTATTATCACAGAATATAGAAATGTTACTCTCAAAGATCTGATAGTCTTCTAGCTGACTTTTCATCTAGAGCATCTGCGTGCTACATCCAGCAGCAACAATATATTCTGCTTCTGTAGTTGAAAGTGCAATTGTAGGTTGCTTCTTGCTGTACCAGGAGATTAAATTTCTTCCTAGAAATTGACAACTTCCATAAGTACTTTTTCTTTCCACTCTGTCTCCAGCGTAATCAGCATCACAGAATCCAACTAATTTGAAATCATCATATTTTCTGTAACACAAACCCACATTAGAAGTACCTTTCAGATACCTTAAAATCCTCTTAACAGCTGTTAAGTGTGATTCTCTAAGATCTGATTGGAATCTTGCACACAAGTATACACTGAATAAAATATCAGGTCTAGAAGCAGTTAAGTAGAGAAGAGATCCTATCATACCTCTGTAGAGTTTCTGATCTACTTTCTTACTTACCTCTTCCTTACCAAGTGTACTTGTTGGATGCATGGGAGTCTTTGCCATCTTACTATCAGTCATGTTAAACTTCTTCAGAAGCTCTTTAACATATTTGGTCTGATGAATGTAAGTGCAATCTAGAGTTTGGTTGACTTGAATTCCCAGAAAGAATCTCAATTCTCCCATCATGCTCATCTCAAATTCAGCCTGCATACATTGAGCAAACTCCTTTCCCAGCATAACATTGGTAGATCCAAATATAATATCATCCACATATATTTGGCAAATTAAAAGATCTTTCTTAAATGTTTTACAAAAGAGAGTTGTGTCCACTTTGCCTCTGATGAAATCTTTCTCCAGAAGAAAATTGCTTAATCTCTCATACCAAGCTCTAGGAGCTTGTTTTAAACCATAAAGAGATTTCTTTAGTTTAAAAACATGTTTTGGAAATTTTTCACTTTAAAAACCAGGAGGTTGGTGAACATAGACTTCTTCTTCTATAATACCATTTAGAAAGGCACTTTTAACATCCATATGATATAGAGTGATGTTATTTTGTGCAGCAAAAGAAATGAGTAGACGAATAGACTCTAACCTGGCTACATGAGCATAAGTCTCTGTATAATCAATTCCTTCTTGCTGGCTATAACCTTGAGCAACAGACCTTGCTTTGTTTCTTTCAACTTCTCCTTTTTCATTCAACTTATTTCTGAAGACCCATTTAGTTCCAATTATGTTGAATCCTTTTGGTCTTGGAACCAAATCCCAAACATCATTTCTTGTGAACTGATTGAGCTCTTCTTACATGGCAATTATCCAGTCATTGTCTTGCAGAGCTTCATCCACAGAAGTTGGTTCAATAACTGACACCAACCCAAATAATGATGCTTCAGATGATCTGAGGAAGGATCTTGTTCTTATTGGGTCATCTTTCTTTCCAATGATCACATCCTCTGGGTGAGAGGCCTTGATTCTGGAAGATGACCCTCTAACATTTGATTCTTCAGAAATGTTCAAGTTGTTCATTTGAGAAGCTAAAGGAACTGCATCTGGCGTTGCTTCTGGTTCCTTCACTTGAGCTTTGTCTGCCTCTGAGCCTTCAAAGTCTGTGAGAATTACTTCTCTATCTACAAAACTTTCAAACTGCTTTGGCTTTTCTATGCCAAGCTTATCATCAAATCTAACATGTATAGATTCCTCCACAATCTGTGTTTCAGTATTATATACTCTGTAGCCTTTAGAGCGTTCAGAATAGCCAAGCATGAAACACTTATGTGCTTTAGAATCAAACTTGTTAAGATTCTCTTTAGTGTTCAACATATAACAAATACATCCAAAAGGATGAAAGTAAGAAATGTTGGGCTTTCTGTTCCTCCACAATTCATAGGGAGTCTTTTCCAGAAGAGGTCTTACAGACACTCTGTTCTGAATGTAACAAGTTGTGTTTATTGCTTCTGCCCAAAAGTGCTTTGCCAGATTAGTCTCGTTGATCATGGTTCTGGCCATTTCTTGCAGAGTTCTATTTTTCCTCTCTACAACTCCATTCTGTTGTGGAGTTCTAGGGCAGGAGAAATCATGAGCAATGCCATTTTCATTAAAATATTTTTCAAAATATTTGTTTTCAAATTCACCACTATGATAACTTCTGACTTTAATAATTTGAAACTCTTTTTCATTCTGGACTTGTTTGCAGAAGTCAAAGAACACAGAATGTGACTCATCCTTGTGTTTTAGAAACTTTACCCATGTCCATCTTCTATAGTCATCAACAATGACTAATCCATACTTCTTTCCTCTAATGGATGTAGTTTTCACTGGTCCAAATAGATCAATGTGAAGTAATTCTAATGGTCTTGAAGTTGAAACAACATTTTTTGATTTAAAAGAAGATTTAGAAAATTTTCCTTTTTGACATGCTTCACAAAGAGCATATGAGTTGAACTTCAACTTAGGAAGTCCTCTGACCAGATTGAGTTTATTAATCTGAGATATACGTCTCATATTAATATGTCTCAATCTTCTGTGCCAGACCCATTGCTCATCATTAACAGACAAAAGGCATTTAACATTTTGAACCTTAAGTTCTGAAAGATTGATTTTGTAAATGTTGTTCTTCCTCTTTCCATTAAATAGGATTGAGCCATCCTTCTGACTAACAGCTTTACAACATTGTTGATTAAAGATTATATCATAACCATTGTCACTTAATTGACTTATGGACAATAGATTATGCTTTAATCCTTCTACAAGAAGAACATTAGATATAGAGGGAAGGTTACCATTGCCAATAGTACCAGAGCCAATAATCTTGCCCTTCTGATTCCCTCCAAACTTCACTTCTCCTCCAGATTTAAGCTTCAGGCTTTGGAACATAAACCTTTCTCCCGTCATGTGACGTGAGCAGCCAGAGTCCAGGTACCATGACTGGCGTCTTGACTTTTCTGCTAAATACATCTGCAACAGAGATTATCTTATCCTTAGGTACCCAGATCTTTTTGGGTCCTTTTGGGTTAGTTGCCTTGAAAGTTAGTCTGAACTTCTGTCTTTTTACAACAGTTTTATTCTGACTTACTTTTGGCTTAAACACAGGAACGTTCTGATCAGAACGTGTGTGTTTGATATCATTCAGATGACCAAACTTGAAATGAGAGTATAAGGGAGTTTTCTTAATTACAAGTTTATCAACAGGCATTGGATTTAAATCCTTTCTAGAGGAAGATTCATATCCAGTTCCTTTCCTGTTGTTTCTGCTAACTCCATAGATCATTGAAGCCATCTTGCTTCTATCTATGCTTTTAGCTAGAAACTTCTGAAAGCTGAAGTCATATTCTTCTAAAATGTTTTTGCATTTAGACTTGCTTTCAGATTCAGAGTTTTGTTGAGCTTTTTCAAAATTGGCTTTCATTTTCAAATTATTTTCTTTTATCTCAGCAACTTCTGATCTTAACAGATTATTCTCATATCCAAGATTGCATTTAAGCTTCTTGCATTTGAGCTTAATCTGATTATAATTTTTCATGACTTCTGATAAGATTTTAATAAGCTCTTCCCTAGTGAGATCAGAAAGTACCTCTTCTGAGTCAGATTCAGAATCAGACTCAGATCTAGATGATCCTTCATTCTGATCTTCAATGCCTGCCATCAGAGCCATGTTGGCGCATTCATCTTCAGATTCTGATGAGGATCCAGATTCATCAGAGTCATCCCAAGTTTCCATTAGAACCTTCTTCTTTTTGTCAAACTTCCTCTTTGGCTTTTCTTTTAGAAGCTTTGTACATTCATTCTTGTAATGGCCAGGTTCTTTGCATTCAAAGTAGACAACTTCCTTCTTTCCATATCTTTTTGGTCCAGAGGACTCCTTGCGCTGATCTGGCTTTTTGAAGTTCTTGAACTTCCTCTACTTGTGCTTCCAGAGTCTGTTGATTCTTCTAGACAGCAAGGATAGTTCATCTTCTTCTTCAGAAGAAGATTCTTCAGAGCTTTCTTCTAACACCTGCAAAGCTTTCACAAATTTGTTAGATTTTAAGGCAATTGACTTACCTTTCTTTTGAGGCTCATCTTCCTCAAGTTCAATTTCACGGCTCCTTAGTGAGCTGATTAGTTCCTCCAAAGTGATCTTGTTCAGATCCTTAGCAAGCTTCAGAGCAGTGACCATTGGTCTCCATCTGATGGGCAAGCTTCTGATGATCTTCTTCACATGATCAGCAGTTGAGTAGCCTTTGTCCAGCACTTTTAGACCAGCTGTGAGGATCTGGAATCTAGAGAACATAGTTTCTATAGACTCAGATTCTTCCATTTTGAACGCTTTATACTTCTGTATTAACGCCAGATCCTTGGTCTCTTTAACTTGAAGGTTTCCTTCATGAGTCATCTTCAAAGACTCAAACATGTCAAATGCAATTTCTCTTTTTGTGATCTTCTCATACTCAGTATGAGATATTGCATTTAACAAGATTGTTCTAGCCTTGTGGTGATTTCTAAACTCCTTCTTTTGGGCTTCAGTCATAGCTTTTTTGTCTACTTTCTTGCCATTCCCATCAGTGGGATGAACATACCCATCTATGAACAAGTCCCATAAATCAGCATCATAACCAAGGAAGAAACTTTCTATCCTGTCCTTCCAATAATCAAATTTCTCCCCATCAAACATATGGGGTTTTGTGTTGATCCTATCCCTTTCTTCATATCTGTTGTTACTGTTAGATGTTGAAGTTTCAGCCATAACAAAAACCAAATATATATCAAAGTTTTCTCACTGGATCTTTTCTGTCACGGTGAAGTGGTAGCACACATAGAACCGGAGCTCTGATACCAACTGAAGGTGAGAAAATACTTAGAAGGGGGGGGGGGGGGGGGGTTGAATAAGTATATAGAAAAACTTATAGCAATAAAAACTCAAAGATTTTTATCCTGGTTCGTTGAACTCAACTACTCCAGTCCACCCTATCAAGAGTAATTTTCCTTTCTCAACAAGGACTTAATCCACTATTTAATCAACTAATTACAATAGCAAGCACTAAGAACAACTGTTCTTAGTCTTCTCAAGAACTACTGATCCCAACTGGATATTCTTAAGGATCTTTTACAATCAAATGTAAGAATATAACAAGTGTTTAAATGCTTCTAATTAAGCTATATCACAACTGTGATTTTACACTTAAGTTTTAAGAACTTAGAAATGAATTCAGCAAGATAAATATTTGTATGAGAGCTTGTAATGAATTTCTTTCAAGTATTTCGTCAAATGAAGAAGAGAGATGGAGATTAGCTTTTATAGGCACGGAGGTCCAAGTAGCTTTTCACGTTGAAGGATGTGTACTAAAAAGGTCTAAGCCTTTTTGTCTTCACATCACATGACCTTTCCTAGAAATAGAGTGTACAGATAAATCCTTTTTGTCTGTGTTCTTGTGTCTAGCATAAATGAGGAAAAAGTCATTTGGCAATTCCAATGGACATAACTTTGAAATCTTCTTCAACAAGTTTCAGCAAAGTATCATCAGAGTCTTGAGAAATCAGAGTCTTCTGATGTTCATCAGAGTTTGCTGAGTCAGAGCAATGCAGCAAGTGTGCTTTCAGCGTGTAATTGTTTAGAGCAGAGTTTGGGATCAGATCCTCAGTACTGGCAGCGTAGTACTATCAGAGTCTTCTGAAATAAACTAAGCTTGAAACTCTTCATACAGAATTCTTCAATGCTTCAAATGCTTCTGGCTTCTGTTTCAGATTCTTCTGTAGCTTCTACTTCTGATCCTTCTGTAGACATCGCTCAGAATCTTCTATAGGCAGCATTCAGATTCTTCTAAGAGATGCTTCTGACGCTTCAGAGCCTTGTATATTTTTCATGTTTAGGTCTAATTTTCTTTCAGAATAATATTCACTTAGATATCTGCAGCAAACATTCTTAAACAAATTTTAGAGTATATAATTCTTTAATACAAAATTTCATAAGAGTTATCATCAAAACATAGAGATATAATTAAGAACCAATCTGTGTTCTAACAAAGCTTTCTGGTTGTTTTTCCCTAAGTTTCATCACCAAATCAAGGCCCAACGGAGGCACTCCGTTAGGTAATCTATCATTCACTATTGTTATCTAATCACGCATCAATTGACTGCCATTTTCATAGATTTATAAACCTCTAGCATCATAGATCGTTTCTGGATAGGTTTGATTGATGTTTGTGATGATTCTTGGAAATTGCTTGAAACGGTTTGGATTCATATTGCTTGATTTAGGGATGATAAATGATAGAGAACCTTAGATTCGTGATCAGCTTGATGTGTAGATGAGTTTAGACTAAGAAATCTTGCAATTTGGTTGAGTTTTGAGCAACCTGCATTTTTGGCTGGCCGGAGAAGATGACCGAAGCCACCGTCTGGCTCGTCTTCTCCGACGACTGTATTTTCCCCTCAGATCTCACGTGGATTGCCAACTCATGCCAAGACTAATTGACTTATCCATGATCAAGGGCCAAGATTAGATCCCAGGCGCGTTGAGTTGTTGACCTTGCCCACGTGTGTATGATGATACGCACCGTTTGATTAAAGCCCTGATGGCTTTGGACCTTGGGCTTTATCTGTTATACACACCCCCTCAACCATGAAGTCCAACGTATTAACTTGTTTTTCTTGCTAGACTGCACCAATTATTTTTCAATTTCTTTTCTTTTTCCTTCTTTTTCCATTTATTTTTCTGTTTGATTTTTAATTCATTAAAAATACCTCAAAACACTTAAAAATCATGGGAAAAATATTTTCATGTAATTTTAGGTGTTATCTGATTTTAAAAATTTTTTGGATTAATTTTTAATCCATTTTTCAATTAAAAATTGATTTTTCATTTTAAGGTGTTTTATGTGAATTGAAAAGTGCATATCTTTTGTTCTTGATGTTATTTTGTGATGAAACTTTCATATAAATGTTTGATTTTTCTTGTGCATATCCATGACGTATTAAGTGATTTTTGTGACATTTTCACCCCTGGGTTTAGCACCTTTTGGTTAGGGTTTTAGTTGGATTTTTAGGTATACCTTAGAGCTTAGAGCTTGCCCTCTGTTTGCCTAGCCTTGTTTAGGCCTTTTCCCCATAGTTTTGGCCTCTGGTTCCTAACACCCTAGGGGCCATCTAGGATTTTATTTGGCATTTTTAGGATATGTGTGCTATTTTTAGTGTATTTTACATTCTAGCCCACCCTTGTATGGCTTCCACCTTGATACATGAAATAGTTTGATTCTTAATTGAGTTTTGTGCAATGTTTGAGCTCCAATCTTTGTGTATTCATGTCATATACATAATGAGGTGTTTGTATGTCCAATTTTGGGTTCTAGTTGTGTTCATAACCTGTTTAAGTTTAGCTTTCTTTTAGGCATTTCAATTTGGGTTTTCATGATACATGTTTTACTTTATCTTGTGTATAAGTGAACCACCCCAAAATTTGACCAACCGGTTCCCATATCTGGTTTATGTTTCGACGCATTTTGCATTCGCATTTGCATACCGCGTACATTGCACTTTTTTTGCAGTCAGACTGATTTTATCGGGATTACAGCCTCCCCTGGCGTTTCAGGCAGTTCAGGCCAGTTCGAATAAGTGTATTTTGAGAATTTGTGCTTGTCTCGGTGTTTTCAGCTCTCGCTGTTGTTTTTGAGGACATTTCGGTGTCCGGTTTTTACCGCTTATTTCGCTATAGTTGCGCAGTTGTTCTCTAATCGATTTAATTGGCTTCCTGGCATTTTTAGAATTTTCCCTTTTATTTTCTGGATTTTTAATAGATTTTGATAGATTTAATTGAATTTTTCTAGATATTAAATAGGGGTTTTTAATATTTCCTTATAGATTTAATTGTACTTTCTAGATTTTTTTAATAGATTTAATAGACTTTTCTAGGTATTAAATGGTTTTTTTAAGTATATTCTTATAGATTTTAATAGCTTTTTTTAGAATTTTAAATAGATAATTCTTCCTTTTAATTAGTTAAATAGATTTGTTTCTTTCATTAAACAGATTTTAATAGAGTTTTATTAGGATATTAGATTTTAGTTTTTAATAAATAGTGTTATAGATTTTAATATGGAATTTAAATAGTTTTTTTAGATTAATTGAATAGGGTTTAATACAGAATTTATTAGTGTAGATTTTAATTGTTTTGTTTTAATAGATGTTCTTTTAATATAGTTTACTAATTAGGTTAGTTAACCATCAGCTTTATTAGTTAGATTTTATTAAGTATGCTTCAATTAATTGGTGTTAATTCTCGTTAGCATTAATCATCATGTTGATCCATTAATTAGTCAGGTTTTAATTACCAGATTTTAATCATTAATTGGATCCATTAATCCATTGTTAACCAAGTTTAATCACCAGTTTTCATTAACAAGGTCATTAGTCTGAGTTGGTACTGGGCCAATTGTCCAATTTTCGTGGGCCCAAGTCCAAAAATGCCACATGTCATATAAAAGATTGGCCACGCGTATGTTTTCTCTGGCTTCCACCTCACAACCCACTACCCCACTTCCCAGCCACTTGACACACTCTCTCCCTCTCTCTACTGCCACTTGTCATTCTCATCAATCCCTCTCACCACGAGCTGTCCCCTTCGCCGCCGGCCATGAAAACGCCGGAAGATCTTACCGGCGAAATCAAACTTCACCAGAACCTCGCCGTAACCACTCGCCGGAAACCCAAACTACCCGCTGGAAACCTCATCCAAGTTCATCCGATATTCATATTTATCCAGAAATTCGTCACGATCTTCATCGCGTTTCACATGTTCATATCAATTTTCCAGATTTCCTCCATCAATCTTCATCGTTTTCTTGATGATCTTCATCAGATATTTCATTTGTTCTTCACCTTTTCCGGATTTCTTCACCTTTTCCAGAACTTCATTACAACATTCATCAGAACTCATCCAATGCTCATAAAATTCATCCGTGAGCTTCATCATGTTCGTCAATCCTCACCAGATCCTTCCGAGTTCACCATAACCGTTTTACCAGAGATCTTCCTCAACATTTATCAACGATCTTCAAGAACATTCATAGATGTTCATCGTGTTTCCAGAAGATCTTCTCCGCCCTCAATGTTCATCAAGATCCTTCAGGATCTCCAACAACATCACTCATTTCTAGATCCAAATTCAACAGGCTTCACGCGATTCATACAACTTCAAGGACTTCGCACGCAAGCCTTCGTGGTTGTTTCCCCGGATCTTCGTATATCTTCACACCATCCACCAGTCCTTCATCCGTTTCCAGAAGCCTCATCATGGTCTTCGTTCGTTCTCGATCCTCATCCACTTTCAATATCCAAATCAACGCTCCTTCGTGTTAAATATACTAGATCTTCATGAGTGTTCATCCAAATCTCCGGATCCTTCAAGATCTTCAAAGATCTGTGAAGATCTTTGTCGTTTTTGCCCTCACGCCTTCAAGCGAATTTCCTCAATCTTCATCCGTGGATCTCCACATGCGAGCTTTCGGTCGAGCTGTTCAGAGGATTTGCGAGAGTTTATCGTTTTAGTTTATTCAGGTGGTTTTTGTAAGTTGTGAAACAAGTTGCCTGCATTTGATAGGAAGAAGTTGGTTGAACGGAGGTGGTGAAACGAGAGAGATTCTGAGAGGTTTACGGTGGAATATGAACAATGAATTGGAGATGAGAGAAGTTTAGGGTTTGCAGAGTTTGGAGTGGGGAGACGTGAGAGAGGTTTGTTCGTTCGTGGGCCTTGGGCCCAGTGACTCTTCAGTCCATGCACACCCGTTTTCCCATAGCACTTTTTTTTCCTCCTCACTTTTTTCTGTACGAACGGGCTGAGGCCCAATTCGTTTTTTCTGGACTCACACATCCATTTCCTGAGCTAAACCCCCCTGTTGAATTTTTTTGTGGTTACTGGGCTGGGCCCAAGCGTATGATTTTTTTCTGCCTACACTTCCACAATTACCAGCGCACCCCCTGCTGTATTTTTATTTCTTTTATTTCTTTGCTATGTTCTTTAGATTTTTTAGAAATAGTAAATGCAATAGTATAGATTTTAACTCTATTTTCTTATAGAATATTATGCATAGATTTTAATATAGAATTTATATTCTATTATTTTTAGCGTATTATAGAATATTATAGATTTAATATAGTTTTTTTCCTATTTTTCTCTATAGAATATTATAGTATTTTAGATAGGAATTTTCTATGCTATTTTCCATTATGCATTCCTTTTAATTTCTTCAGAATATTTTCTATTGGACTTTAATTGCCGTATTTTAGGAGTAGACTTTTATTTCCATTTTGTGATTGGATTTCTCTCCTATTTTTGTTTCTATCTGATTTTATTTCTGGCTGGCCGTGTGACACGATTCAATTGGAGAATGATTTTCGATATCATTTCTCTATCTTGTCTTTGACACGGATATTAATACGCTACCTCTGAGAGTTCGATTTCTCGCATAAGTCGAACCATGACGGTCTAAGTGTTACATTGTTCCTGATTCGAGCGTCCTCATCAAGGATCCAGAGAGGAGAAGATTGGAATGGAGCTTGCGCGCATGTCGAGAGCCAACGGAGCCGCTTCGTTCAACATCATCTTCTTATTCAAGTCTTCAGGCAACCGGCGAGTGTTGTGAGCTGTATCGTTAGATACGTAGGAAATGACAATTGAGGAGTTTCTTCTCAATCGTCTAAGATATCTAGTATGGTACCCTTTGGGTGACATGCGACGCATTTGCTCCTACGTCTTAGGTTCTTGCGTGTGTGTCCCGGGTTCCTTCCCGTTTAGGCGTAGGCCTGCTTCCTCTTTGTTCTCGCCCCGTGCGAGCGAGACCCCTTTTCTCTCGTGTTCAGGCGATCGAGATCCCTTCTCTTGCCCCCGTGCAATCGAGACTCGTTTTCCCGTCGAACTACGTTTGCTCTGATCTCTCGTGCCAGACGAGAGTACGTAGGCATAGGATGTGATATCCTAGCGAGCTACCTCCCTTTTACCTTCTTCCCGTTTCTCCTGTTTGTTGTAGTAGGCTGAACTACAGCTGCTCTGATTTCTCATATCGGATGAGAATATGTAGGCATAGGATCGATATCCTAGCGAGCACACTAACAACTAACCTCTCTGTTCTCTCGTTGCCGTGCGATCGAGACTTTCCCGCTGACGACTGGTGTTATCCCTTTCTCTTGCCCTTGCGCATTTGAGACTAAACCGTAGTTTTACGTTCCGTAGGTTCCTGTACCTCTAAAGCCAACTTAATCTCTCACCCCTGTGTGATTGAGAACACCCTGTCTAGCCGTAGTTAGCCTGAACTACGTAAGCTCTGATCTTTCACGGTGTGTGGAAGTACATAGGCACGAGATGCGATATCTCGGCGAGCCAATTCCCTGTAGTTTCCCGAACTACGATGACTCTGACTTTCTCTCTTGAGAATACGTAGGCATATAGTGCGACGCTCTACCGAGTCAGTTTCTTTCCGTTTAGCTTTAGCAGCCGTAGATAGATTGTTTTTGCATCCTTTAGACAAACCAACAAGCGTGGATCCCGTCGAGTACGATGGACGTGAGGGGTGCTAATACCTTCCCCTTGCGTAACCGACTCCCGAATCCAGGATTTGGTTGCGATGACCATTCCTTTCCCGTCTTTGCGGTAGGTTTACTTCGAGCATTTCCTTTCCCCCCGTTGGGATAAATAACGCACGGTGGCGACTCTTCTGTTTAGCCGGCGCCGATTTTCGCAGTAGCGACAGCTGGTGACTCTGCTGGGGAATGCGATGGTTCCTTATGCATTTGGGATCCAACGTCCCTTAAGAGAGTCGATCCTAGCGCTTGTTTGCTTGTCTATTGGGTGTTTACCTTTTGGGTGTTGTATATTGTTGTATTTACAATTTCCGCACTTTGCCATTATATGTTGCTGTTGTGCTGTTGGGTGGGGTGTTCCTTTGAGTGAGAAGCCAGACCCAGGCTTGAGTGCACCTTAGAATTAGTGTGGAAAGTAGTGGGCGCGTGCATGCTTTGTGTGCACTAGTGTCCCGCAAAATTCACGCTCGGATGAGGTTCTTCTGGTTGACTTTTTTTTCAACCCTTTGGGTTGAGGGGGTTGTTGGTTAGTTGGATTGTCGACTCCGGGGATCGATCAATTGGAAGTTGGCTAAGTGAAGCCTCTTCAGGATATGATGATGCCACACCTTCTGGGTATCGTATCATCAGTCTTGAAAGTCTGTGACGCCAACGACTGCATAGGATGCCGTACCTTGTTAGATTAGGTCCATACCCGTGAGTGGGAGGGTTTTTGCAGGAAACTTGACTTCCAACCTACCCATCATTTTGGTCTTCTCTTCAGAGCGAATGTACTCAGTCAGTAGCACAATAGTATTCAGAGATTTGTGGGGGTTGTGATCCCGTGTTTGTTGCATATTGCATTGCATTTGCATAAACATTGTTGCATCATATTGCATATCATTCTCCAGCTAGCCAAAGTCTGATCCAGCTGTTGTTTTGATTCTGAAGGTGATTATCCGGTGTTTGGCCTGAGCGACTGTTGATTGTTAGAAGACGACCAAGGGGTTGAAGCAAATTTGAGCAGAATCAAGTAGTGAAGTCAGTTGAAGGTTATTGGTAGTTATGTCTAAGAGCCACTTCCAGTCTCGTAACACCTTGACGAGTTTCACTATGACGACCAATCCTCTGTATGGCTCTATGTCTGTGGAAGACTTTCCGCAAGTGAACAACGTTACTGCAGACCAATTTGTGCAACCTCCGGTTAGGAACCGAGATCGACGTGAGCAGTTTGTTGTCCGAAAGGAACGCCCTCCTCTTATTAATAGTCAAGGTGTTGTTTTCCCTATGGCGAATATCCGAAGAGAGATCCTGGTAGCTAGGACTGAAGACCCAAGAGCTCTTGAGTATGCTAGAAGGCTCCGAGTGTTGGAAGAAGGAGTCAAAGCCTTGAAAGTTAAAGATGCTGGCAACCTCAATGCTGCAGACATGTGTTTGGTTCCTGGCCTGGTATTGCCTCCTAATTTCAGAGCGCCGAGATTTGAGAAGTACAGAGGAGATAGTTGTCCGAAGCAACATTTGGTGATGTTCTGCCGAAGAATGACTTCGTTTGTGCAAAACGACAAGTTGATGATTCACTGCTTTCAGGATAGTCTGACTGGGGCATCTCTGAGTTGGTATATGCAGTTAGAGAGTAATCAGATCCGATCATGGGTGGATTTAGCTAGAGATTTTCTGAAACAGTACGATTATAACCTAGACATGGCTCCTAATCGCATGCAGTTGCAGGAATTGTCTCAAGAGAACAATGAACCCTTCAGGAAGTATGTTCAGAGATGGAGAGAATTTGCTGCCAGAGTACACCCACCGCTTCTAGACCGAGAGTTAATGGGCATGTTTATATACTCCCTGGAGAGCCCGTACTTCGAAAGATTGCTTGGAAATGCGCCAAATTTCTCTGAATTGGTAAGATTAGGAGAACGCATCGAGCATGCCGTAAAAATTGGGAAATTTCAGATTGTTTCGGGCGGTCAGGCTAGTGAAACTGAATCTCTCTGTAGCTACCAAACTGAAGAAGGAGTTGTGATCAATGCAATCATGCCAGATGTTGAGCATCCTCGAGATGGATCGGTGAAATCTGTTGGTTCTTCATCTTTTGTGTCTTGTTATGCGGGACAAACATTTGCGCCTAGAGCACCATATCCAGAACTTTATGTCGCTTCTTTGGCAAATCAGCGAACTCGTGGCCGAGGTTATCAGAATCAGCGCCCAAATCAGAACAGGCCTCATAACAACTTGAAACGAAGGAATGCTCCTTCTCACCCAGTGCCTGTGTCGTATAGCCGTATTCTACCATCTTTGATCCAGAATTCTTTGGTGGAACCTAAAGCTCTTAAGCCCGTGCCAGAACCTTACCCTCCCGGGTACAATCCCCACGCTCAGTGTGGTTACCATGGTGGATCTCCAGGGCATTCAACTGAAGATTGTAAAGCTTTTCAGGCAAAAGTACATCAGTTGATCGACCAAGAGTGCATTTCCTTTAGAGAAGGAGTTCTGGTGGTTCATGACAATTTCTCAACTGCCTAAGCTCGTAGATTCAGAGGGTTATTTCCAGAAGCCAGTGGTCCAGACAGGCAAATGTCCTCAGCATTGGCAGTCCTCATACTTTTTATCATTTGCATTTGTAGTTTCTTTTCTGTTAGTTACTACTTGCTGTTAAACATTGTTTGTTTCGAATGGTAATATTGATAAAGTGACTATGCATTTTTCTGAATTAATCATGTCGTTGTCACTCATTTATTGCACTGCACCGACACTTGTATTTTATTCACTCCACTTTGTCACTATGATTAGTAAGAATTGGAGGGAGGATGACGAAACTGAGTACTCATAACCGATGATCGTATGCTTTCAGATCAAACCTTGCCGATGACGTACAAGGCATTGTTTCAAATCCCCTAAACACTGGAGATATAAGGAGTTAGTCCCTTGTTAACCACTTCGAGCCAAGAAGTAGAAGTTTCTTTCGGACTTTTGAACCCTCACATCTTAACCCGGGGCAGGGTAGTTGTCAGTTAGCTTGGTCGAGCGTTCAAGTCTTATAGAGGAGTGTTGCCTTTCGAGGACCAATCACATCTTATTTTTCCCCAGAGGTCGTACCTCATCGACCATAATGGTTAAACCTCACCAATCAGGAGTGAGACAGTTGCAATCCTTTCGGAGCAATCCAGACAACCAGTGTCGCACGACTTGTTCCAAGAAAGAAAAGAGAAAAGCCCGCTAAGTAAAAAAAAAAGAAAAAGAAAAGCTGGAAAGCTAATACTTAGGCAAAAATTAGGGAATCAAAAGAATGAAAAAGAAAGGATATAAAAATAAAAAATCCTCGAACAAGGACAAAGTCGTCTAGATACAGACACCGAAAACGAAAAAGGAGTAACTGTCACTCCGAAAACCTTGTGAGTTCCTACTATTCAACATACCTCTCGAAGAGGCGAGCGCTCAAGCCAAGTTAACTGAACTTTAGGATCGGAGATCATCACGTAGAAGGGGTGGGTACGAATCATGACTTGAGCCTAATATCCTTTGTTTCACGAACCGTGAACCCGACCACGATACAACCCTTAAAAGTGTAAGAACAAAGATTGTGTCTTAGTTATATCTCTATGTTTTGATGATAACACTTATGAATTTTGTATTCAAGAATTATATACTCTAAACGTGTTCTAGACTGTTTGCTACAGGCACTAAAGAAAATTCTCTTAAGAAAGCAAATTTGGATCTGAACAATGGTATTATGAAGGGCTTCATAAGTTCAAGAGCATCTTAGTGAAGATCTGAACGCTGCTCTCAGAAGAATCTGATTACTGTCTCTTGAAGATTCTGAAGCAGGAGCCTCTAAAGCATAGAAGACTCTGCTCTGATAGATTTACACGCTCAAGCACACAAGCTGCACATACTCTGATTCAGCTCAATCTGAAGAACATCCAAGACTCTGAAGATCCAGAAGATCTCTATTCTGGAGACTCTGAAGATTCAGATTCTATTGTTGAAAGCTGAACTTACTTTGAAGAAGATTTAAATATGTACGTTGGTTTATCTCAATAGCTCTTTCCTATTTTATGCTAGACACAAGGACACAGACAAAAAGGTTTTATCTGTGCATTCCATTCTGAGGAAAGTTTTCTGCAAGTGAAGACAAAAGGCATCAGGATTGTTTCAGCACAGCCTCCAATGTAAAGACAAAAGGCTTCAGGCTTTTCTGCACAGCCTTCAACGTAACAAGACTTCTTGGATCTTAGTGCCTATATAAAGAAGTCCACTCCATCTTCTTCAGCATCGAACTTCTAGCAAAATCTCTCACCATAGCAAAACTCTCAAAGCTCTTATTATTTTATTTTTGCTATAACATTGTTCTTAACTTAAGAGAAATATCACAGTTGTGATAACAGCTTATTAGAAGCATTTTTACTCTTGTAAAAGTTTTACATTGTTTGTAAAAGGTTTTCCTTAAGAGGATCCAGTTGGGATCAGTTGCTCTTGAGAAGACTAAGAACAGTTGTTCTTAGGTGTTTCTATTTGTAATCTGTTTGATTTAAATAGTGGATTAAGTCCTTGACAGAGAAAGGCAAATCACTCTTGAGAGGGTGGACTGGAGTAGTTGTATTCAACGAACCAGGATAAAAATATCTGTGTTCAAATCTTTGATTTTTGGTCCTACTTATTCAACCCCCCCTTCTAAGTAATTTTCTCACCTTCAAAAAGACCTAATTGAGGTAGGGTTTATTCTGAAAGCGCATTACGATAAGGTTGAGTAACCTGACTCCTTCTTGATTTGCTAGTCATATCCTTGTTGTATTTTTCTAAGTAATTTTCTCACCTTCAGTTGGCATCAGAGCTCCGGTTCTGCGTGTGCTCCACTTAACCGTGACAGTTAAAGATCCAGTGAGAAAGATACTTTGATATTTATTTGGTTGTCAATATGGATAATACTTCTACATCAACTTACAACAAAAAATATGAAGGAGATAGGATCAGTACTAAGCCACCCATGTTTGATGGGGAAATATTTGACTATTAGAAAGATAGAATAGAAAGTTTTTTCCTTGGGTATGATGCTGATCTTTGGGATATGGTCATTGATGGATATGAACATCCTACTGATGAGGATGGCAAAAATATTGATAGAAAATCAATGACTGAAGTACAGAAAAGAGATTTCAAGAATCACCACAAAGCCAGAACGATACTGCTTAATGCAATCTCTCATACTGAGTATGAGAAGATTACTAACAGAGATACTGCTCATGACATGTTTGAGTCACTCAAAATGACTCATGAGGGAAACTTTCAGGTTAAAGAGACCAAGGCTCTGGCGCTCATACAGAAGTATGAGGCATTTAAAATGGAAGAGTCTGAAAATGTAGAAACTATGTTTTCTAGATTTCAGATTCTTACAGCTGGTCTGAAAGTTCTGGATAAGGGCTACTCAACGTCAGATCATGTCAAGAAGATCATCAGAAGTCTTCCCACCAGATGGAGACCAATGGTGACCGCATTAAAGATGGCAAAAGATCTAAACAAGATCTCTCTAGAAGAACTTATCAGTTCTTTGAGAAGCCATGAAATTGAGCTGGAGGAAGATGAACCCCAGAAGAAAGATAAAGGTAAATCCTTAGCTTTAAAATCTAACAAACCTGTTAAAGCTTTGCAGGTAAAAGAAGAAAGCTCTGAAGAATCTTCTTCTGAAGAAGAAGATGAGTTATCCATGTTGTCCAGAAGGATTAACAAACTCTGGAAGCACAAGGGAAAGAAGTTCAACAACTTCAGAAGATCTGATAACAGAAAGGAATCTTCTAGTCACAGAAGATCTGCCAAGAAAGAAGTGGTGTGCTATGAGTGCAAAGAACCTGGGCACTACAAAAATGACTGCCCCAAACTTCTCAAGGAGAAACCCAAGAGAAAGTTTGATAAAAAGAGGAAGGTTCTCATGGCAACTTGGGATGACTCAGATGAGTGTGAATCATCTTCTGAATCAGAAGAAGAATGTGCAAACGTTGCACTGATGGCCAGTACAGAGGATCAAGAGGAAGGTACCTCAGGATATGAATCAGAATCTGAATCTGATGATGATGCAGAAGAGGTAATGGCTAAACTTACAAAAGAAGAACTTATTAAAGTTTTAACAGAAGTTCTTAAAAGTTATAACAACATCAAACTCAAATACAAGAAGCTGAAAAACAATCTTGAATCTGAGATTGATCTTCTGAAAACAGAACTTGTTGAGCAGAAAGAAATAAATTTAAAAATTAAAAATGACTTTGATAGAACTCAACAAGAATCTGAATCTGAGACTAAGTCATTTGAAAATATCTTAGAAAAATATGACTCTAGTTTTCAGAAATTTCTCACTAAGAGCATAGACAGAAGCAAGATGGCTTCCATGATCTATGGTGTTAGTGGAAACAACAGAAGAGGCATTAGATATGAGTCTTCATCTGGAAGCAATCCAAAACCTGTTGACAAACTTTTCATCAGGAAGACACCTCTGTATTCTCAATTCAAATTTGGTCACTTGAATGGCATTAAACACACAAGCTCTGAGAAGAGTACTTATGTGTTTAAACCTAAGGCAAGTCATAATAAACATTATGTTGCAAAACAGAAGTTTAAACAAACCTACAAACCAACTAACCCTAAAGGACCCAAGAAGATCTGGGTACCTAAAGACAAAATAATCCCTGTTGCAGATGTCCTTAGCAGCAAGGTCAGGACACCAATCATGGTACCTGGACTCTGGATGCTCACGACACATGACAGGAGAAAGGTCTATGTTCCAAAGTCTGGAACTTAGATCTGGAGGGGACGTGAAATTTGGAGGGAACCAGAAGGGCAAGATCATTGGCTCTGGAACAATAGAAGTGTTTCATGCTTGGTTATTCTAAACGCTCTAAAGGCTACAGAGTATTCAATACTGAAACACAGATTGTGGAAGAATCTATTCATGTCAGATTTGATGATAAGCTTGGCTCTGAAAAGCCAAAGCAGTTTGAAAGTTCTGCAGATAGAGAGGTGATTCTCACAGACTCTGAAGGCTTAGAGGCAGAAAAGGCAAAGAACAAAGAATCTGACGCAACCCCAGATGCTACACCTTTGACCTCCCAACTAAACAACTTGCATATTTCTGAAAGACCAACTGTCAGAGGATCTTCTTCCAGAATCAAAGCTTCTCATCCAGAAGATATGATAATTGGAAAGAAAGATGATCCAATAAGGACAAGATCATTTCTCAGAACTTCTGAATCTTCTTTATTTGGCTTAGTGTCAATGATAGAACCAACATATGTAGATGAGGCTCTGGAAGATAATGAATGGATTATAGCTATGCAAGAAGAGCTGAATCAATTCACCAGAAATGAAGTTTGGGATTTGGTTCCTAGACCTAAAGGATTCAATGTTATTGGAACAAAATGGGTCTCCAGGAATAAGCTGAATGAAAAGGGAGAAGTAGAAAGGAATAAGGCAAGGCTGGTTGCTCAAGGATACAGTCAACAAGAAGGTATTGATTACACTGAGACATATGCTCCAGTGGCAAGGTTAGAATCTATTCGTCTTCTTATTTCATTTGCTGCACAGAATAACATCACTCTGTATCAGATGGATGTTAAAAGTGCTTTTCTTAATGGTATTATAGAAGAAGAAGTATATGTCCACCAACCTCCTGGTTTTGAAAGTGAAAACTTTCCAGATCATGTTTTCAAATTAAAGAAATCTCTTTATGGATTAAAACAAGCTCCCAGAGCTTGGTATGAGAGGTTGAGCAACTTCCTTCTGAAGAAAAATTTTATCAGAGGAAAAGTGGATACAACTTTATTCTGTAAAACTGTTAAGAAAGATTTGTTGATTTGTCAAATTTATGTAGATAACATTATTTTTGGATCAACAAATATTACGCTTGGAAAGGAGTTTGCTAAATGTATGCAGGAAGAATTTGAAATGAGCATGATGGGAGAATTGAGATTCTTCTTGGGAATCCAAGTCAACCAGACTCCAGAGTGCACCTACATACATCAAACCAAATATGTTAAAGAGCTTCTGAAGAAGTTCAACATGGTTGATAGCAAAATGGCAAGAACTCCAATGCATCCTACAAGCACTCTAGGTAAGGAAGAGGTAAGTAAGAAGGTAGATCAAAAACTCTACAGAGGTATGATAGGATCTCTTCTATACTTGACTGCTTCTAGACCAGATATTCTGTTTAGTGTCTGCTTATGTGCAAGATTCCAATCAGATCCTAGAGAATCACACTTAACAGCTGTTAAGAGGATTCTAAGGTATCTGAAAGGTACTGCTAACATGGGTTTGTGTTACAGAAGATCTGATGAATTTTCATTAGTTGGATTCTGTGATGCTGACTATGCTGGAGACAGAGTTGAACGTAAAAGCACTTCTGGAAGCTGTCAGTTTCTTGGAAGTCATCTGATCTCATGGTACAGCAAGAAGCAACCTACCATTGCACTATCAACTACAGAGGCAGAATACATTGCTGCTGCTGGATGTTGTACTCAGATGCTCTGGATGAAGAGTCAATTAGAAGATTATCAAATCTATGAGAGTAATCTTTCTATCTTCTGTGATAATACTTCTGCTATATGTTTGTCAAAAAATCCAATCTTGCATTCTAAGGCAAAACATATAGAAATTAAACATCACTTCATCAGAGACTATGTTCAGAAGGGTGTAATTAATTTAGCTTTTGTTGATACAGATCATCAATGGGCTGATATTTTCACAAAACCCCTTGCTGAAGATAGATTTAAGTTCATTCTGAAAAATATTTGTATGGATTTTTGTCCAGAGTAATATTTCTCAGAGGCAACTTCTCAGATGCAAAATGTTTAATGATCTGAAGTATTTCATCTGTCTATTTGTTCATTTTTATTCAATTTTATTTGTGTGAAAACTCTGAACTAACAAGCTCAGAAGATCTGAAAGTTTGGAAACGTTTCATTTCTTGAGAGACATCAGATGCGCATGCAAAGCAAACACGTGTCACTCAGTATCTGAAAAGATGGAGTGCTCTACTGAATTGACGTTTGAGGTATTGCTTTGAAAATCTCACTTTTCTTGGTTTCCCCCCCAGCTGTCATAAATTTAAAATGAAATGATTATTTTTTCATTAAATGCTGTCCAAACGTGCGTAAGTGTCTTTTGTTGTGCCCTATGCTTGATTATTGGTTATCTATAAATATCACCTATCACACTATTTTCACACTTTCCACATTCACTACATTCATGCGTTTTCTGTTCTCTCTTCAAACTCTACCAAAACCCTAAACCTAAACCAAGATCTTCTTCTTCTTCAATGGCGTCTACTTCAAACACTGCTGCAAAACCCAACAAGACTATAATGTACAAAGAACCAGAACGAACCTTATTCACTCCAGTGGCAGATCTGGAGATTCTCTGTGAAAGCTTCATTGATCTTGATTCGTTAAAGGAAAATGGGTTCGACCTAACTCCTGCCATTAAAGCTCAAGGTTGGGAGAAACACTTTGAAAGATTAATGGGTCCTGTATTTCCATCACTGGTTAAGGAATTCTGGATTCATGCAAGCGCTGGTCCCAAGTTTATTTATTACTCGGTTCTTGGAATGGAGATAGTTATTACTGAGAAACTGATCAGACAACTGTTCAGTTATACTGAATCTGATGGAGTTTCAAACCTTGCTTCTTCTTGCATTGATATGGCTAGGGTTTATGAAGAAGTTACTATAGCTGGAATGCCATCAAGTAAGGTTAAAGATCTGAAACCCATTTATAGGATCTGGGCAAAAAAATTTATGAGTACATTTTTTCACAGAAAACCATCCAACTCACCAGACTATGTGAGTTCGGAACATCTGTATTTCATGTACTGCATTAGCCAAAATGTCAAAGTGGATCTACCGTATCTAATCTTCAGTCATCTACTAACTCATGTCAAAGAAACCAGAGAGGAGGTAAGAGCTAAAGCTGGTAAAGTTAGGACGTGGATACCCCTGGGAAGATTGATTTCAGACATCCTTATTGAGAACAAGCTGGTACAGCATCTGACATATGCGAAGATTACAGAAGATCTGACTTACATCATTGGCTCTGAAATAAATGGACTCAATCTGAAAAGGATGAAAATCATTTCAGAATTGAAAGGACAACTAAGGAAGATCAACTCTGAAGAGGTTCAAGGCAGAAGAATTCCTGTGGAAGACTTTCCACTATTCAGTGCAGATGAACCAAAGGAATTTGTCTGGATGTACATTACTGAATGTCTAAAGGAAGGAATTCCTCTACCTGTTAATCTTGTTCAGAAACCAGGAGAAGAATTGCCAAATCTGATGAAGGAAAGGCGAAGTAAGAGGAAAGCTGAAGAAGGATCAGTTCAGAAGAAGAGAAAAGCATCTGAAGCTTCAAGAAAGAAGAAGAGAGAAGTAAAGAAAGCCAGAATCAGTCCTAGAGAAGCCACTCTAGAAGAGATCAGAGACACCATTCAACAGGTATTAGCATCTGATCCTACACCTACTGTTCATTCACCCCTTTCATCACCACAACTCTCTCCAAACCTTAGACAAAGAACTTTTAAATCCAAAAAGTCTGTCAATCTTTCATCTGAACCACTCTCCTCTGAACCAGTAAATTTACAACCATCTCCTGTACCAATTCCATCTGAACCACAACCTCAAACAATTCAATCAGAAATTCCACCACCTGAACCAACTCAACCAGAAAACTCTCCAACAGTAACTCCACAACCAACTTTGTCACAACCAGAGAATCCCCAATTAGAGACTCTCCAACCAGAAACAATTATTTCAGAACAAAACCAACCAGAGACTGTTCAAACTGAACACTTTGAACAAACAATTCCCTCAGAAGATCCAAATCTTTCTGACAATATTCTGGATATTCCACCCCTCAATCAATCAATTATAATTTCTTCAACATCTGTTCACTCAGATGAATCTTCTGATTCATCTGATTCATCTGATTGTGATTCAGAGTCACTCAAACAAGCTCGCTCTGAAAGTGTTATGAAGAAACATCTTAACATTGCCTTGTTTCATACCCCACCAAACTCTCCATCTCATCTACAACCATCTGAAACTCAACCATCTGACACTCAAACATCTGGAAACCAAACCATTCCTCAACCACCTGAAACCAATCCATCTGAAAATCAGACTTTTCCTCAACAATCTGAACTCCCTCAATCTGACATCCACACATCTCAACCACCCACACCTCAACCACAACCATCTGAACCTACTCCTGTTAACACCCCTAATCCTTTTTCCTCTGGACAGACTGAACAGTCAGATCTAGGATCATGTGTTAATACTATGTTTGATATTTTCAAAAAGGAGTTAGATTCTGAATATGATCGTGTTAAGGCTATATGCATGTCTAGTTTGGATCCAACTGTTTCGAATACTACTTGGAAGCGCTTCATCTGGATGTTTAACAAAGCTGCCTTAAAAGTTAGAGCTAAATGCTCTAAGCTTGCTAAGACTAAATTTTCAGAATTAATCAAGGTAACTCTGATGAACATGCCTCCTCCTCCTCCTGTATTACTTTTGGAAGCTGCTCCTCCAGTAGTTCCTGAATCTGAAATGGTTGAACAAGCTTCTGTTGAAAACCAATCTGAAGGGAACCCTGCTGCTACTGCATCTGCTCCGTCTTCATCTGTGGTTGCAGAACTTGTGAATGATGTGAAGGATATAAAGGACTGGATGATCAAGCAAGAGAAGACAACTGATGAAATCAAGACCTGGATGTCTAAGCAAGAAGAGTCAGCTGCCAAGATGACAGAGCTTCTGACCCTTATTGCCTCTCGCCAGACTTAGTTTTATTTGTTGTTTTGCACATGAACTGCTTTTGCTGTCTGTTTGTGTTTTTGTTGTGTTATGTGTTTTGGCTTCTGCCTGTTTGACTGTGAACTTTGGTTTGTTTTAATTGCATGATAATATGTTTGCTCCTATATGCCTCTTTTCTTCTATATCTTTCTGCCTTTGAAAATCTTTTTGATTATGACAAAAAGGGGGAGAAAAAGAGAAACTGAGTGTTCAACCTATAAGCAATTACTAAAACTGAAATTCAGACATTTTATTAACTTATCTTGAATTTAAGTCTTTCAGATTACATTGATATATCTGACATAATTCTTTGAAGTTACCCTGAGACTGTGTCAACCAGAACCTGATCCTCTAAAGAAAATCTAAGTATTCAATCAACTCTGATAACTCTGATATCTTACTCTGATACATTTATTCTGAAAGATAATTCATGCAAGATGATAACCAGACGCTCTGACTAAAGGAAGTCATATGTATCTGGCATCAAGATTTGATTCTGAACTCTTTCATCAGGCTCTGAATCTGAAATATACTTAATCAGAAAGGGAAGTATTCTATTCTATTGAAGTATTTATTTCAGGGGGAGATTGTTAATCTCAGGGGGGGTTTCTAATTCATACTCTTTATTGAACAAAATTTCTCATATTTTGTCATCATCAAAAAGGGGGAGATTGTAAGAACACAGATTGTGTCTTAGTTATATCTCTATGTTTTGATGATAACACTTATGAATTTTGTATTCAAGAATTATATACTCTAAACGTGTTCTAGACTGTTTGCTACAGACACTAAAGAAAATTCTCTTAAGAAAGCAAATTTGGATCTGAACAATGGTATTATGAAGGGCTTCATAAGTTCAAGAGCATCTTAGTGAAGATCTGAACGCTGCTCTCAGAAGAATCTGATTACTGTCTCTTGAAGATTCTGAAGCAGGAGCCTCTAAAGCATAGAAGACTCTGCTCTGATAGATTTACACGCTCAAGCACACAAGCTGCACATACTCTGATTCAGCTCAATCTGAAGAACATCCAAGACTCTGAAGATCCAGAAGATCTCTATTCTGGAGACTCTGAAGATTCAGATTCTATTGTTGAAAGCTGAACTTACTTTGAAGAAGATTTAAATATGTACGTTGGTTTATCTCAACAGCTCTTTCCTATTTTGTGCTAGACACAAGGACACAGACAAAAAGGTTTTATCTATGCATTCCATTCTGAGGAAAGTTTTCTGCAAGTGAAGACAAAAGGCATCAGGATTGTTTCAGCACAGCCTCCAATGTAAAGACAAAAGGCTTCAGGCTTTTCTGCACAGCCTTCAACGTAACAAGACTTCTTGGATCTTAGTGCCTATATAAAGAAGTCCACTCCATCTTCTTCAGCATCGAACTTCTAGCAAAATCTCTCACCATAGCAAAACTCTCAAAGCTCTTATTATTTTATTTTTGCTATAACATTGTTCTTAACTTAAGAGAAATATCACAGTTGTGATAACAGCTTATTAGAAGCATTTTTACTCTTGTAAAAGTTTTACATTGTTTGTAAAAGGTTTTCCTTAAGAGGATCCAGTTGGGATCAGTTGCTCTTGAGAAGACTCAGTTGTTCTTAGGTGTTGCTATTTGTAATCTGTTTGATTTAAATAGTGGATTAAGTCCTTGACAGAGAAAGGCAAATCACTCTTGAGAGGGTGGACTGGAGTAGTTGTATTCAACGAACCAGGATAAAAATATTTGTGTTCAAATCTTTGATTTTTGGTCCTACTTATTCAACCCCCCCTTCTAAGTAATTTTCTCACCTTCAAAAAGACCTAATTAAGGTAGGGTTTATTCTGAAAGCGCATTACGATAAGGTTGAGTAACCTGACTCCTTCTTGATTTGCTAGTCATATCCTTGTTGTATTTTTTTTTCACTGATCAAATCAGCACTACGTTTGAACTCTGGTTCATTCGTCACTCACAATCATGACACGTAAATGAGTGACAGCACAACATTTTTTCAAAATCTGCATGAACACTGCATTAAAATTACCATTCGGGAATAAACAATTTTATTTGCAGGTCAGTAGTTGACAGGAAGGAAATTCCAACAGGGAATAATCGAACAGGACTGAATAATTCAGCAGTCTGGATCAGAATGGTGTATGTTGTGAAACCCTG
The DNA here is from genome assembly GCA_963859935.3 of Lathyrus sativus. Taxonomy (NCBI): domain Eukaryota; kingdom Viridiplantae; phylum Streptophyta; class Magnoliopsida; order Fabales; family Fabaceae; genus Lathyrus; species Lathyrus sativus. Next base: position 245,540,880 of record OZ012741.1, read on the forward strand.
TGAATCTGGGGCATTGACTTCCGGTGAGTTCAGAATCAGTTGGTCTAAGGACAAGTCCCGAAGCATCGGTTGATTATGGGACAGTTTACTTGAGAAGCAGTTGATCAGAAGTGAATCTTCTTGAGAGCCAATCAGGGGCAATTATCCAAAATGCTGTGATTTGAGGATAGATCCTTCCAGTGTGTGATCAGGGCAGGTTAAGTCGCTCAACGCTCGTTCAGGGGCAAGTCACTTCAGAGATAGTGAAACCAAATATGTTGATAGTTGTTTAATTGAGGTTGAATCCTTTTGTCGTACAGATACCGGGGCAAGCCATCTCAAGGTCATATTGTAGCAAGTTGCTTTCTGTTCAGAGTGAGTTTTCCCAAGAGTCAGATTGGGGCAAGTTGAGTTGCACTGGGGCAAGTTTTTCAAGCAAGTTTGTTCACCCCAACAAGAGTTGAGTATCAGGGAATCGTGTCATTACCCTCGTCAAAAAAACCTGAACCTTCGAAAAGACCTTGTCGTTATTGGATCATTATCCTATGGTTTAAACCTGTCACTTGATAGAACCTTGTAACCTTGTCATTTCCAAAGTCTAGTTCTCTCCTGGAAAACCGGTAACCAGTTCTCGTCTGGTCCACCTTTCCGTAAATACCAGTTCTCGTCTGGTACCTGTTATTTTTCAACTAGTTATTGTCTGACCAACCTTTCCATAAACATCAGTTCTCGTCTGGTGTATGTTAGCTTTCAACCAGCCCCGTCTGGTCATCGTCTCTTTAACCTATTTGTTGCATCAGTTCTCGTCTGGTGCATGTCAGCTTCCAAACCAGCCCCATCTGGTCATCCTTTCCTTAACCTATCATCCGGTCAGCCTCGTCTGATGTTCCAACCATAAATCCATTCTCGTCCGATAACCTAACCTGTTTTTGCTATCAGTTCTCGCCTGGTAGTCCATCTTTGAATGCTAGCCCCGTCTAGTATTTTCCCTTTAAAACCATTTTGTTAATAACCTATTCTCATCCGTAAACTAGAAAAAGCCTAAAAATACCCGACACGATAATTCCCAGTGACTCACATGGTGTCACGTTCCTCGATACAAAGCCCGATTGATACCGGTTTCCCGATTAATGTTAAATTAGGATTACTCTCCTCAGCGGATAGAAGTCACGTATTGTCCTCAAAATAGTTGAGTAGTGGTGAACTCTTTGTTCGTAAATCCTGGAAAACCTGAAGATGCAGGAAATAAGATACAGATTCAAGAATATCGGTCATGCAATATGAATGCATATGCAATTATGTAAATATGCTACAGGTTATATCCCCCCCCCCCGATCCTAGTTTCGGAAAGAATGCCATCACGACAATGGAGTCCCTATCAAACAAGCAAGGAATCAGAAAAACCTTCATATATAAGCAAATGCCAAGAGGCTGAGTACAAGAGTACAACTGAATACAACTGAAAGGACCTCTGCCAACAAGCCTGGCGATGGTCAAAATACAAGTACAAATGACAAAGGCAAGGTAAAGATAAATCAGGCCAAATGGCGTGCTTTGACGTCTTCCAATATCCTCAACGTTTCCGAATGCCCCAGTCGGGAGATCAGCTCCTGTATTAGTAAGGCATGCCGCTCGGTAGTGGACCTCAGCTTTTTGGCGTCGTCTTGGTAGGTTCCTTCGCCAGAACCCTCGTCAAGTTTGTACCTCTTGGAACTGGCCTTCACTTCATAACCTCTCGGCTTCTTGTCAAGGTCACTTACTCTAAGCTCAACAACGCTCCTAAGTGATGTCTCTTCGGTAATCTTTGCGTCTTGGGCTCTAATCTGTGCCTCCAGCGCGGCAATCTGCAGCTTCAGTTCGTCTTCACGCTCCTTCCGCTTGGTAAGCTTGGCATTCCACAAGGCTTCCCACTTGTTGAGACGGGAATAAGCTTTGCTTAAAAGTTCCTTCTTGGAAGTAAGAACCTTGCTAACACCGTTCAAGGCTATCCCCACTTTTTCTTTCTTATTAGTCTCTTCCGTCAGCTCTGAATCCAACCTGTTAATCAATTCAGTCTGTTCCTTCATAGTGAAGGTGGATTCATTCTTCTCACGATGTAACTGGAAGATCTCCTTCTCTAACTCACCATTGGCTTTCTTCAGTTCCTCGTTTTCAGCCAACAATTTATTATACCTCTCACTTTCTTCCAAAGTAGGTACCTCAATCAATGGAAGATACAAAGGTTCCACAGCAGGGTATGGCATCAAGGAAATCCTAGCTCTCTCACGGATCCAAGCCAAATAAGGATCATAAGCTCTGCTGTTGCTCTTACCGAGCAGAGCTTTCCCTCTCCTATGGATGTTAGCCCATGCATGTCTCAATCTGATCAAAACAGCCGTGTCTAATAAGCCCGTGAGATACAGAGATTCCTGTATCTCCTTCTTAATATGAGCGCCTCTCAAAGCATAACCGAACTGTCTTACCAGCAGTGAAGGGTTATAGTTGATACAGCCCTTCCGTCCAATCAAGGGGACATTCGGAAAGCCACTGCAACTATACATAATATCAGTGCCCAGCATACTCCGATCAAACCAAATGATATTCTCAGCAGACAACCCCATCAATCGGGAAGACCAATCCAAAGCATCAATAGCGTCAACAAAAGGCCCTGTCTTTGGAAGGTGCCCCTGGAACCACCTGTACAAAAGAGGAAGACAGCAGGAAACATTCTTTCCACGACGTTTCTCATTCTTGTAGTGAATGGAATGATAAACATCGCCCAAGAGAGTAGGAACTGGATTCTTCGAGGCAAGAATCAAGAAGGCGTCTGAGTCGACAAAATCTGGCACATTAGGAAACAAGACAATCCCGTAGATGCAGACAGCTAGAATGGCACTGAAAGCAACCCAACATCCACTCTTTGCGCACTGTGTAGCCTTCTCAACCAGGACAGACAAGTGGAAACCATAAGCTCCGTTCAGCTTAACCGACCCTCCAGGGAACTCAGAAGCGTCTAAACTGACAACCCCAGCAAGCGTAGCCAACTCAGGCTCAGCATCAACATGTATAAAGGGCATCTGGTCTAACACAGGAACTCCCAACATAGCAGAATACTCCTCCAAAGTGGGTGCCAGAATATAGTCTGGAAATAAGAAACATCTCAGCTGCGGCTCATAAAACTGCATCAAAGTATACACCCCAGTCGTCTCGAATGCTGAAGGTCTATACAACAAGCTAAGCAGTCTCCCATAAGATACTCTGAACTCAGCCCTCACCCTCTCATCTGCTAGAGCAACCACTCCCAGCAAGGAACTGATATCTGGTGAATGCAACCGATAAGCAACTGTCCTTTTCAGGGACTCCATGTCTGGCTAGAAGATACACTAGAATCAGAGGGGAATGATCACACCTGCAACATAAATACATGTTAATGAAATACAGTCATGAAAATGCACATGCATATGCAAACAAGGGACCAAGTGCGATGCTGATGAACTGTGCTGCTTTGTACTGAAGCCTGAGAACCATCAAATCTTTATCTCAAACCAAACCAACCATTCAAAAGAACCCTGCAACCACATCTCATTGACAGAGATAAACCAGGTATTCTGAGGTCAAAGGTTTCCTGCAAACAAACCCACCTACCCCTCACAGGTGTAAACTTAATTCGTAGACGAGGTACGGCATCCTATGCGGGTTCAACGTCACAGACTTTCAAGAGCGATGATACGATACCCAGAAGGTGTGGTATCATCATCCCTTGAAGCGGCCTCACTTAGTTGAATCCCAATTGATAGGTCCCCAGAGTCGACAATCCTCGGGTCAGACAACTTGTCGAGCCCTAAGGGCCAGGCAAGAAGCGTCAAAGTGAATCTCGTCCGAGCGTAAATTTCGCGGCCAGCTGGTGCGAGCTAGGCAAGCAGGCTAACCACTACTCTCTACTTCTAAGTCTATGTGTAACCTCAAGCCCAGGTCCGGCTTTTCTCTTAACAGATTACCCCATTCCCATGACAGCAATAACAATACAAAGTTGATAATAAAATGCGGAAGGTAAAGACAGAAAAGTAAATCTATACAACACCCACGATGGGAAAACAAGCGCTAGGATTGACTCGCATAGGGGATATTCCTGTCCCTAGCAGAGTCGCCAGCTGTCGCTACTGCGAAAATCGGCGCCGACTATGACAGAAGAGTCGCCACCGTGCGTTATTTATCCCAACGGAGGGAAAGGAAACGCTCGAAGTAAACCTACCGCAAAGACGTGAAAGGAATGGTCATTGCAACCAAATCCTGGATTCGGGAGTCGGTTACGCAAAGGGAAGCTATTAGCACCCATCACGTCCTTCGTACTCGACGGGATCCACGCTTGTTTTCTAGTACGGATTGTTATTCTATCTACACTAAGGGTTAGGGTTAAAAGAAAAGAAAATGACTCGGCAAAGTATCGCACTTTATGCCTACGTATTCCCGTCTGGAACGAGAATTCAGAGTCAACGTAGTTCGCCTACCTACGGGAAAGGAGGGGAAGGTTGCTCGCTAGGATACGGCATCCTATGCCTACGTACTTTCATACAGCATGAAAGATCAGAGCAAACGTAGTTCGGGCTACGGAAGACACATATTTGTCTGTTTATCTTTTTTCCTTTTGAAAAAGGTTTTCTCCTGATTACGGGTCCAAGCAGACAAAAATGACGTTTTTGATTAGTTTCCAGTCTTTTACGCAAGAACTGTTTTTTATTGATGTTTGAAAGATTATTGTGTTTTTGAATGTTTCGAGATGAGAAGTGAAACGACACTCTAAAACCTAAGGTTTGAAATGGGAATCAAAACTACCCTAATGTTATCATGCATGGATTACGACCTAATGTCTGTCATAATTCCCTCTTGCCCAGAGGAAATCAGAGATCCTAGGGGATAAACGGAAAAGAAACAACATACATACAGTAAACAGTAAAATGCATGAGATGCAGCAATACAAGCGAGGCAAGGGAGTCCCACTCAACCTCGAATCTGGGGAAACAATAGGCAAAGTGAAACAGCTTCACTTCAAACCTAAGGGGGCAAGCTAAACAAGCCAACAATCAATACAGAAAAAAAGAAATAAAACCCAACACCAGCTCTGACAGTAACACCAGCTTTTACAATAAGCAGTTCAAACAGCACCAGCTCTGACAGCTACAGTTGATTAACAGCAACAAAGGTTGACAGTAACAACTTCAAGTAAGACCCCATCTTCACTCTCCAATGATATTCAAGCTTCAGATAAGCTCTTATCTCCAATAATCTCCAGCTTTAGCAAGCACTGAACCCCAATAAACAAACAGCTTCTAACAGCAGCAAAACCCTAGTTATCCAACTTTGACAGGCACAAGCTTCATCTTATCCAGTCATCAATGCACTTCTTATCCTCAAAAGGCTCCCAATCTTCAATGCAAACACTCACAGGAGAGAATCAACTAATAGATGAAGTTGGAATGTTAAGAGGCCCAGTGACAACCCAGGGAAATCACTAAGATCTTAACATAGCAAGTGAAATATATCCTCAAGGTTCTATCCAACCAAAGCCTGTTCTACATCCCTCCTAAGGAGAGATGGAACTTCTTTGGGGGACCTTGTGTCATAGGATGGAATAGAGGCACAAGAAGCTCTCTATGTTTGGAAGAAGAAATCAGTCTAATCTAAAGCTCTCCCTATATCTCCTATCTCCTAAGTCTTCAAAAGCAACCTTCAAGGATAAGAATCTTCATGCTCCAAGCTCCATCCTTTATCTCCAATCATCTCCAAGGTCTTCATGAGCTCCAACAAACCAAAGTCCAAGCCCAACACCCAATTGAAATGCCCAAACCCAACAAACAAGACAACATCCCAAGAGGGAAACGCACCAATATCACCCAATTTGCAAAAATCAAATAAAAGGGAAATACTCATCCTAAAATCCTAGATTAATTTCTAAGGGACCCTAACTATGTACCCTATACCCCATATAAACCCCAATACCTAAATCAAACCTTAAGTCTCCCAACTATGCCCTAAACTACACCTAAGTATTGTAAAACCCTAATCCTAGCACCCTAAAGTTCATCATTCAAAACTAACCTAAATTTCATCATAAAAATATGAGAAAAATCTCTAAGGGAGCATGTACCTCTAATCTAATCAATCCAACAAGAATCAACTCAAAAACCTTCACCAATTGATCACAAGAAAATCCACAAAAACATGTATCAAATGTACAAAATTAAAGAAATTAAAAAAATGGAGAAAATAAAATTAAATTGAAAAATGGGTGAAAATGAGATTTATTAATTTCATAAAATCACAAATAAATCCAAGATCATGGAGGTATTTTTAAAATATTTTTCTGATCAATATTGGATTTATTATGATTTTTAGAAATTAAATGGAATAAAAATAAAACTAAAATGAATTTAAAAGGAAAAAGAAAATAAAAAGCTGAAAATAAATGAGAGCCATTGGATCCATGGACTGGTAAGCGCATCTGAGAGTTGGGGCGCGTCCACGTGGGGATCCAGTCACCAGCTGACTGGATAAATGAAACGCTGCGTTTCAAAAGCTTGGAGGCAATTCTCAGTTTGAATCGTGGCCCTTGGATCAGCATACAAAGTCTCCTCTTAGACCAATCCAATGGTTTCTCATTCATCTTCTCCAACAAACTCAGGTGGCCTGAAACTATTCTCAGGCGGTGGTCCATGGTGGGAAACACCGTCTTCTCCGGCGAGACAACTTCAAAACCTCACCAAACTTTGCAACCAAATACCCTATCTCACCTAATTTTTCACCCTGATCATGAATACGACCTCCAAAATCATTGATTCGCCCTCCAAAGCCAAACCCGATCAAAGTTGCAGAAAACTCACCAAGTCTTGATGGTCACCATTCTCAAAATTAAAGATACTAACATGAACTACATGTTACACTGATCAATTACCATCATCTAAACACCCTTCATTCCCCAAGAATCACAAGAACCAAGCTCAAACAGAAATTGGTCATCTATCTTAATTGTCACCAATCCACTCCAAACCAATCCAGAAACGTCCTAACCATCATCTATAATGAATCTAACCATTTAAAACCTAGCAATTCTACATGAATCAAGCCATGGAATGAAATTTACATACTTGCAAATCTTGGATGAACAGAGTGAATCACCAAACTCGATTCTGACTTGCAAGGGATGAATTCAAAATGCAATCTCACGATTCTTCCATGATCTTGACTAGAAATCTATCTGGAATCACTCACCAACACCAAAGGAAGCTATTGAACACAAAAGAATGGATTGAAATGGATCAAATTGTTGTAACCGATTCTGTTTTGCAAATGGAAAACTCAAGATGCAATCTCTCAATTCTCCCTCAATCTCCACCAACTCTAGCTTTGGATCACTTCTAAATCTTATATAGAACATGAATGAAAGCTCTAGAAACTTCTGGATTGATCCAATGAGAAGTTCCACATCTCTTGCATTTGAAAATGTCATGAGAAATTCACATATGGCAGCTGAGTTTCAAGCTTGTATTTGCACCTCATTCTGATCCAAATTCTCACCACATGACATATTGAATGTGTTAGGATTCATTAAAGCCTTGGTTATGCCTTGAAGAATGGTTTTGCATATGCGACTTATGATGTAAGTAACCATTTTACAAAGCAAGTCATTGAATTATCCCTCAACTCAAAAATGTGGCAATGTCATTGTTTTCAAAATGCATTTTCCAATCAATTTGGTATGTCATATGGCTTGGTTTGGACCCATAGATCAAAAATCCCAATTTTCATCCTTGGCTCATTTAAAATTCACCCTTATTTTAGGCCATTTTTGTGATTTTGTGAAGCAAGCCATTCCAAGCTATCATGACCTCTTATCTAGCCCAAAAACATCATTTTGAACATATATCATGTTGAACATTTTTTCATTTGAGGAGTGGAAGATAGAGATTTTGACCTATGTTGAAAATGACCTATAATTCAACTTTCCCAAAATACCCCTAGGTTGCCAAGACCATAACTTGAGTTCCACAAATCTTCTTGAGGACTTCTAGTACTCAAATTAAAGCTAAGGTCAAGCCCTACAATTATTATGTTGTCCAAGAATCCATTTGAAAATTCCTTGATGGGCAAAAGTTGCTTGGAAGTCAAGTGACTTTCACAGATAAATTTCAGTGTCCTCTAATGACCCATAACTTGCAAAAACCCTAACTTGAGTTCTACAAACCTCCTTTAAGACTTCTAGTACTCAAATTAAATCTATTGAAAAGCTCTACAAGTTTCATGTTGACCAAGAATCCATTTGAAACTTTCATTTTGACTTATATGGCTTGGAAGTTAAACCTAAATTAGGGGATTTTACACTGAAACCCTAATTTGGCAACTCCTCCTACTCTTGATTCTCTTTGATTTATCCTTAGCACAACACCACACATGTATCAACATATCAATTAATGAATCCCACATCCTTCAATTAAGCCTTGATGCTCTTCAATCACTTAGTTGACCTAGGGTTGACCCAGATGAAATCCTAGTTGACTGCACTTCAACTGTGGCTCTTGTACTTGAATCAATGACTTGTCTTATCTCAATATGACCCTCTAGGCATTTCATAAGCTTTGCACACATTCCATACCCTTAATTCATAGCTCATTGATGACCCTCAATACACCTCAAATTAGGAGAGAAATCCACTGGTTGACCCTCAAACTTCTCAAAGCTTCAAACATTTATTGATGACTTGGATTGTCTTTAAGCTTGAATAAAGCCCCTTGATGTGCTTATTTAGATAAGGATGACACTTGATCCCTTGTTATATGACTTGCTATGCTATGCTATGCAAATGATTAGATTATGTACATGATTTACTATGTAAATGATAATGCAATTGAAACATAAACCAGGTGAAATAGGTTAAGCAAATTTTATGGTGCAACAGCTGCCCCTATTCAAACGGCTTGGACCCGACTGTGTGAAGAGAGAACGGCCTTCAACCATTCGAGGTACGAGACGGTTGAATACAAAGAACCCGGAAATTTGCCAACCGTAGAAATAAACTGCACAAACTGCTTGGAAAACAACATCCGCTGACTGGATTTGGTTGTTACGGCAACAAACTGATCAACCAGCGACTGTGCTGGGGATTATTTTCATCAGCCTGAAAAATATTCTATCATTACGGGGATAGAACTTTGTCCACGTTAGGACGCGATAGTATGTCAACACAGAAACATTCCGACGACTTCGCTGGGGAAACGTTTCCGTCGAAACATTCATCCGCCTGCTTCATACGGGAAAAACCATCTGAATACTGTTTCTCTGCCTACCTTTGCAGTAGCTACCTCCGTTGGTCCAGCCCACAAACGACTCTGAAGAAGACTTTACTGGGGCAGTAACACGAGGAAATCACGACGACTTCCTTGGGAAAAAACTTTTGTCAAATATCAGAACACAACTCACATACCCTGTCTATCACGGGATCATCATCTATCTGGATACCGGAAAATTCATCCGTCTGCTTCATACGGGAAACTCCATTTTCTTGATTCAAACCGGAAAACACATCTGTAACAGCCCGAATTTCATTAAATAATTAATTATAGTAATTAATTGATTTAGTGGGATTTTTATTAATGTTGGAAATTAATTATTATTAATTGGAATTAATAGAGAATTGAGAAGGAAATTGGAAGGAAAATAAAAGAAATATATAATAGAGAAGGAAAAAAAAGTTGGAGAGAAACATTTGGAAAGAAAGAAGAAGAGAAAGAGGGAAGAAGAGAAAGAGAGGAGAAGAAGAGGAAAGTGGAAAATCATCAAGAACCAACATCAAAGCTCCGATTAATCGAGGTAAGGGTGAGAAATGTTTCTATTTGATCATTGCATGACGTTATATATGATGGGTTGGGGTTTTGGTGTAGTTTCTATCCTTTTTCATTTAGGGCAAAAGTTGGAATAATCGGTAGAACTGTGATTTAATCGGTTGGAACTGAGTAATAATGCCATAGAATAGTCGAGTAACATGTATTGATGTTGTTTGAGCTGGTTTTGATGTTTAGGAGTTGGTTGGTGGTGGGTTTGAGAAGGAGAAGACAAAACAAAATTCTGTTCTGCGCAGGTTCGCTGGCTCTCGCCAGGCGAGCTAAGGCGAAGCTTCGCCGGGCGAAGCGTAGCGCACACTGGCGAATAATTATGATTAAGTCCCAGTGGACTTCGCTGGCGAGTTCGCCAAGCGAAGGTTGGTTAGCGAATGTTCACCCAGCGAAAGTGTTGGCGAATGGTGGCGAACAAAGTCAGTAGCTATTGACTTTGGCTCGCTGGGGAGTCTCGCCAGGCGAAGGTCCAGCGAAGGTTCGCTGCGAGGGTTCGCCAGGCGAATATGGGCGAATTTGACAGCATCTTTTCTTTGTTGTGGTTTCTATGTGTTGACGATTTAGTTGTTTCACATAGACTAATACCTCTACATTTTGAGTATGAATGTGATCTATTGTGATGATATGTGTTGTGGGTAGCCTACGGGCGTGAATCCTAGAATTGTGATTTGAATGTTAATTGCATCAAGTATAAATACATGTGAACATAATAGGTGATTATGTGTGTATTATTTAATGAACTTGTGAATGCTTGATGTGTATACAATTATGTGATGAGTATGCATGAGAACATTGTGAATATGTGTGCATAACTTGTAATTGTATGATTGGTATTGTGATGTGAATACCTTGATTGTTGTGATATATGTTGTATGTGCAATCATTGTGTAATTCTTGAAGAGATGAATTATTCAATGCATGAGATTAAGATGCGAGAACGGTCTTAAGTGCATTGTTGTGGTTGATTGCATATGCATCATTTAGTCAAGAGGCAATGTCTGTTAGTTTCGTGGAAACTAGTGGCTTGTCCCAAACCTAGAAGAGTGGGTTTGAAGGCTTAGAGGACGGGCCTTTGTTGTTATCGGTCTAGAAGAGTTGACCCGGTTTAATATAAAAACCGAAAAATGATAACGGGTTATCGGTCTAGAAGAGTGGACCCGGTTTAATGTAAAAACCGAAAAATGATAACGAGAGTCGGTACCGCATTGCATGAGTTGCATTGAGTTGTTGAGTCACATTGATATATGACATATGCATGAAGAGATGCTTGTGTGTGAATGATAAGATTGTGGAAATGTGAGTGTATGCATGATGTGGGAATGCTTTGTGAATATTCATGTTGTCTATATATGTGTGGTAAATATATATGACTAAGAGGGTGAATTGTGGTGAGAAATATGAAGTTGAATTATATGATTACCTATATATATATATATATATATATATATATATATATATATATATATATATATAATCTTATGCTTTGATTATTATGGTTATATTTCTCACCCTTCTGCTGTTTTATAATGCTCTACGAGGCATTGCAGATTAGGATGCTGGAGTCTTTCTTTTGTGAAGTATAGCTTCATTCTTTTGAGTCGGACTGCTATGATTATGTAACATCGGGTAGTTAGGCTGGTATAGTATTCTTTTGTGATACATTGTGATGTATCAGCTGATGTGGCTTTGTAATTACCTGACATGATGTATTAATCTGGATATCTTATGTGTATGTGAATTAATATTTTGGAAATCATTAAATGATTTTATCTTCCGCTTAAATTTTAATGTTGAAATGTGATTTCTAAGACCATGAAAATGTTACATATTTTATGGAGCAAATGTTAAAGTATCTCATTGGTGAAATTGTGACATTCTTCCTTTATGCCTTATTCTAAAATTTTCACTCTGATAAATTTGTATATGCATTTATTTGGGGGTATAGAAGGGGGTGTTACAATAGTGGTATCAGAGCAGGTTGGTCCGTCCGGCCAAGTTGTTAGAGTGTTTTCCCTGTGTGTTATTGATATGCGTGTGTTGCATTATCAATATTGGTCATTCTTACGTGGTTCTGTTGTTGGAATTAGTAAGATGGTTGCAGGGTGGAACGATGAAGCGATCGCAGAAGCTTTGACAAGGTTGGCGGGAGCGATTGGGCAGAATCCTTCGGCCAATGTGAATGCGAGGAATGTTGTTGAAGATGAATTCCGTGCTTTGGGCAAAATCCTCCGATTTTCAAGGGAACCCATGAGCCTGACAAAGCACAGATTTGGTTGAAAGCTGTGGAGAAGATTTTTCGGGTTATGAATTGCTCGGATGCACAAAAGGTGCAGTTTGGGACTCACATGCTCGAAGAAGAAGCTGAAGATTGGTGGGGTAATACTCGCCAAAAATTTGAGGAAGATGATATTGTGATCACTTGGGATCTGTTCAGAGAGACTTTTCTGGAGAAGTATTTTCCAGAGGATGTGCGAGGGAAGAAAGAGATTGAATTTCTTGAGTTAAAGCAAAGTAATTCGACGGTAGCGGAGTATGCAGCAAGATTTGAAGAGTTGATCAAATTTTGTCCTCATTACAATACTGCTAATGCCGAGAGGTCTAAGTGCCTCAAGTTCGTGAACGGTTTGAGACCCGAGATTAGGCAAGCTATTGGATATCAGGAAATCAGGCGGTTTTCTGAGTTAGTGAACAAGAGCAGAATCTATGATGAAGACAGTAGGGCTCGGTCTAGTCACTACAAGAGTTTAAGTGATAAGAAAAGAAAAGGTCAATTCAGAGGAAAACCTTATGTGACTCCTGCAGACAAAGGGAAGCAGAGAATGGGTTATGGCAAGAGGCCAAGCGGGGGAGTTTCTACTCCGGTTAGATGTTATAACTGTGGTGAAGCGGGACATCGTGCTCCCGAATGCAAAAGTGTTGAACAGAAGTGTTTCAAGTGTGGCAAGCCAGGCCACAAGGCTCTTGAGTGTAGAAGCGGTACCGGTTTGACTTGCTACAACTGTGGTGAGAGAGGGCACATTAGTACCAAGTGTGATAAGCCTAAGAAGAATCAAAGAAGCGGAAAAGTGTTCTCTCTATCTGGATCTGAGACTGCTAGCGACGATCGATTGATCCGAGGTACGTGCTTCATTAATGGTACACCTTTGATCGCTATAATTGATACCGGAGCTACGCATTCTTTTATTTCTTTAGATTGTGTTAGAAGGTTGAATCTTGAGTTGTCTATGATTAGTGGCGGTATGGTTATTGATACTCCTGCTATGGGTTCGGTAACTACACCGTATGTTTGTTTGAATTGTCCGTTGAGTATCTTCGGTAAAGATTTTGGAATTGATTTAGTGTGTCTTCACCTAGACCAACTCGATGTCATCCTTAGGATGAATTGGTTGGAATTCAACCGGGTATATATTAACTGTTTTGACAAGACGGTTATTTTTCCGGAATCGGACGTTGCAAGAGATTTGTTTATGACAGCGAGACAAGTGAAAGAATCAGTGCAAGATGGAGCTAAGGTATTTATGCTTATGGCAACTTTGAGAATTGGTGGACGTGAAGAGATTGGTTCTTTACCAATTGTTAGAGATTTTCCGGAAGTTTTCCCTGAAGAGATAAAGGATTTACCACCGGAGCGAGAGGTGGAGTTTTCAATAGATTTGATTCCTGGAACCAGTCCGATATCGATGGCTCCTTATCGTATGTAGGCATCAGAATTGAAAGATTTGAAGAGTCAACTTGAGGATTTGCTTGAAAAGAGATTTATTCGTCCGAGTGTGTCGCCGTGGGGTGCAGGCGTTGTTGGTTAAGAAGAAAGAGGGTTCTATGAGGCTCTGTGTGGATTACAGACAGTTGAACAAGGTGACTATCAAGAACAAGTATCCACTACCGAGGATTGATGATCTGATGGATCAGTTTGTTGGTGCATGTGTGTTCAGCAAGATTGATTTGAGATCTGGGTATCATCAGATTCGCGTGAAAGCTGAGGATATTCAGAAGACGGCCTTTAGGACGAGGTATGGACACTATGAGTATTCTGTGATGCCATTTGGTGTGACTAATGCACCAGGTGTATTTATGGAGTACATGAATAGGATTTTCCATCCTTATTTGGATAAGTTTGTGGTTGTGTTTATCGATGACATCTTGGTTTATTCGAAGAGCGAAGAAGAGCATGCCGAGCATCTGAAGATTATGTTATCTGTGTTGAGAGAGAAGCAGTTGTTTGCAAAGCTTTCTAAGTGTGGGTTTTGGTTGAAGGAAGTTAGTTTCCTTGGTCATGTGATTTCGAGTAATGGTATTGCGGTTGATCCGTCGAAGGTTGAAGCGGTATCGCAATGGGAGACTCCGAAGTCAGTTTTTGAGATTAGAAGTTTCCTTGGTTTAGCCGGTTATTATCGGAAGTTTATTGAAGGATTCGCTAAGTTATCGTTGCCGTTGACGCAGTTGACTAGGAAGGGTCAAGCTTTTGTTTGGGATGCCAAGTGTGAAGCGAGTTTCCAAGAACTTAAGCGAAGGTTGACGACAGCCCCTGTTTTGATTTTTCCAAATCCGGAAGAACCGTTCGTTGTGTATTGTGATGCTTCTTTGATGGGCTTAGGAGGTGTGTTGATGCAGAATAACCAAGTTGTGGCTTATGCTTCGAGGCAACTTAAAGTGCATGAGAAGAATTATCCGACGCATGACTTAGAGTTGGCCGCCGTTGTGTTCGTGTTGAACTTTGGAGGCATTATTTGTTTGGTGCGAGGTTTGAAGTGTTTAGTGACCACAAGAGTTTGAAGTATCTCTTTGATCAAAAGGAATTGAATGAAAGACAAAGAAGGTGGTTAGAGCTATTGAAGGATTATGATTTTGGTTTGAATTACCATCCGAGTAAAGCGAATGTAGTAGCGGATGCATTGAGTCGGAAATCATTGCATATGTCGGCGTTGATGGTGAAAGAGTTGGAATTGGTCGAGCAATTTCGGGATTTGAGTTTAGTATGTGAGAGAACTTCTTTTGGATTTAAGTTGGGTATGTTAAAGCTTACAAGTGGTATTTTGGATGGAATTCGAGAAGGACAGAAATCGGATTTGAGTTTAGTTGATCGGTTGAATTTAATCAACCAAGACCAAGGTGGTGATTTTCGGATTGATGAGAATGGGATTATGAGATGTCGGGATCGAGTTTTTGTTACGAATGTTGTTGAGCTTAAAAAGAGTATCCTAGAGGAAGGACATCGTAGCGGATTAAGTATTCATCCAGGTGCTACTAAGATGTATCAGGATTTGAGGAAAGTGTTTTGGTGGCCTAGTATGAAGAAGGATATTGCAGAATTTGTGTATTCTTGTTTGACTTGCCAGAAGTCAAAGATTGAGCATCAGAAGCCATAGAGTTTGATGAAGCCGTTGTTTATTCCTGAGTGGAAATGGGATAGTATCTCCATGGATTTTGTATCGGGTTTGCTGAGGACGCCGAGTAGTTTTGAGGCTATTTGGGTTATCGTGGACAGATTGACTAAATCTGCTCACTTTATCCCTATGCGTGTGGATTACCCGTTGGAGAAGTTGGCTAAATTGTATATTTAGAGGATTGTGTGTTTGCATGGTATTTCGTCGAGTATTGTTTCGGATAGAGATCCGAGGTTCACTTCGAGATTTTGGGAGAGCTTGCAGAGTGCTTTGGGTACTAAGTTGCGTTTGAGTTCAACGTATCATCCTCAGACAGATGGTCAGACGGAGAGGACGATTCAGTCGCTTGAAGATCTTTTGAGAGCTTGTGTATTGGAAAAAGGAGGAGCTTGGGATAGCTACTTGCCTTTGATTGAGTTTACCTACAACAATAGTTTTCATTCGAGTATCGGTATGGCACCATTTGAGGCGTTGTATGGTAGGCGGTGTAGGACACCATTGTGTTGGTTTGAGTCCGGAGAGAGTTCTGTTGTTGGACCCGAGATAGTTCAGCAGACTACGGACAAGATTAAAATGATTCAAGAAAAGATGAGGATTTCTTAGAGTCGTCAGAAGAGTTATTATGACAAGAGGAGGAAGGCACTTGAATTTCAAGAGGGAGATCATGTGTTTCTTCGAGTCACTCCGATGACAGGTGTTGGTAGGGCATTGAAGTCGCGCAAGTTGTCGCCGCGTTTCATTGGTCCTTATCAGATTTTGCAGAAGATAGGAGAAGTGGCCTATCGTGTGGCTTTACCACCGTCGCTTGCTAATCTTCATGACGTATTCCATGTATCTCAGTTGAGGAAATACATTGCGGATCCGTCTCATGTAGTCCAATTAGATGATGTGCAGGTGAGAGATAACCTGACTGTTGAGACATCACCTATGCGGATAGAGGATCGAAAATTGAAGCAGCTTCGAGGTAAAGAGATTGCTTTAGTGAAGGTCGCTTGGGGAGGACCGGCTGGTGGGAATGTTACTTGGGAGCTTGAGAGCCAGATGAAAGAGTCTTATCCAGAACTGTTTGAACCAGGTAACATTTTCGAGGACGAAAATTCCTAAAGTGGGGGAGGGTTGTAACAGCCCGAATTTCATTAAATAATTAATTATAGTAATTAATTGATTTAGTGGGATTTTTATTAATGTTGGAAATTAATTTTTATTAATTGGAATTAATAGAGAATTGAGAAGGAAATTGGAAGGAAGGAAAATAAAAGAAATATATAATAGAGAAGGAAAAGAAAAGAAAGTTGGAGAGAAACATTTGGAAAGAAAGAAGAAGAGAAAGAGGGAAGAAGAAGAGAAAGAGAGGAGAAGAAGAGGAAAGTGGAAAATCATCAAGAACCAACATCAAAGCTCTGATTAATCGAGGTAAGGGTGAGAAATGTTTCTATTCGATCATTGCATGATGTTATATATGTTGGGTTGGGGTTTTGGTGTAGTTTCCATCCTTTTTCATTTAGGGCAAAAGTTGGAATAATCGGTAGAACTGTGATTTAATCGGTTGGAACTGAGTAATAATGCCATAGAATAGTCGAGTAACATGTATTGATGTTGTTTGAGCTGGTTTTGATGTTTAGGAGTTGGTTGGTGGTGGGTTTGAGAAGGAGAAGACAGAACAAAATTCTGTTCAGCGCAGGTTCGCTGGCTCTCGCCAGGCGAGCTAAGGCGAAGCTTCGCCGGGCGAAGCCTAGCGCACGCTGGCGAATAATTATGATTAAGTCCCAGTGGACTTCGCTGGCGAGTTCGCCAGGCGAAGGTTGGTTAGCGAATGTTCGCCCAGCGAAAGTGCTGGCGAACAAAGTCAGTAGCTATTGACTTTGGCTCGCTGAGGAGTCTCGCCAGGCGAAGGTCCAGCGAAGGTTCGCTGCGAGGGTTCGCCAGGCGAATATGGGCGAATTTGACAACATCTTTTCTTTGTTGTGGTTTCTATGTGTTGACGATCTAGTTGTTTCACATAGACTAATACCTCTACATTTTGAGTATGAATGTGATCTATTGTGATGATATGTGCTGTGGGTAGCCTACGGGCGTGAATCCTAGAATTGTGATTTGAATGTTAATTGCATCAAGTATAAATACATGTGAACATAATAGGTGATTATGTGTGTATTATTTAATGAACTTGTGAATGCTTGATGTGTATACAATTATGTGATGAGTATGCATGAGAACATTGTGAATATGTGTGCATAACTTGTAATTGTATGATTGGTATTGTGATGTGAATACCTTGATTGTTGTGATATATGTTGTATGTGCAATCATTGTGTAATTCTTGAAGAGATGAATTATTAAATGCATGAGATTAAGATGCGAGAACGGTCTTAAGTGCATTGTTGTGGTTGATTGCATATGCATCATTTAGTCAAGAGGCAATGTCTGTTAGTTTCGTGGAAACTAGTGGCTTGTCCCAAACCTAGAAGAGTGGGTTTGAAGGCTTAGAGGACGGGCCTTTGTTGTTATCGGTCTAGAAGAGTGGACCCGGTTTAATGTAAAAACCGAAAAATGATAACGGGTTATCGGTCTAGAAGAGTGGACCCGGTTTAATGTAAAAACCGAAAAATGATAACGAGAGTCGCTACCGCATTGCATGAGTTGCATTGAGTTGTTGAGTCACATTGATATATGACATATGCATGAAGAGATGCTTGTGTGTGAATGATAAGATTGTGGAAATGTGAGTGTATGTATGATGTGGGAATGCTTTGTGAATATTCATGTTGTCTATATATGTGTGGTAAATATATATGACTAAGAGGGTGAATTGTGGTGAGAAATATGGAGTTGAATTATATGATTACCTATATATATATAATCTTATGCTTTGATTATTATGGTTATATTTCTCACCCTTCTGCTGTTTTATAATGCTGTACGAGGCATTGCAGATTAGGATGCTGGAGTCTTTCTTTTGTGAAGTATAGCTTCATTCTTTTGAGTCGGACTGCTATGATTATGTAACACCGGGTAGTTAGGCTGGTATAGTATTCTTTTGTGATACATTGTGATGTATCAGCTGATGTGGCTTTGTAATTACCTGACATGATGTATTAATCTGGATATCTTATGTGTATGTGAATTAATATTTTGGAAATCATTAAATGATTTTATCTTCCGCTTAAATTTTAATGTTGAAATGTGATTTCTAAAACCATGAAAATGTTACATATTTTATGGAGCAAATGTTAAAGTATCTCATTGGTGAAATTGTGACATTCTTCCTTTATACCTTATTCTAAAATTTTCACTCTGATAAATTTGTATATGCATTTATTTGGGGGTATAGAAGGGGGTGTTACAACATCTGCCTGATTCATACAGGAAAGTTTATCCTCCTGATTCTTACGGGAAAAGGTAACACATCTTCCAGATACATACAGGAAAGTTCTTCCGCCTGATTCTTACGGGAAAAGATAACACATCTGCCTGATACATACAGGAAAGTTCTTCCGCCTGATTCATACGAGAAAAGATAACACATCTGCCTGATACATACAGGAAAGTTCTTCCGCCTGCTTCTTACGGGAATAGATAATACATCTGCCTGATACATACAGGAAAGTTCTTCCGCCTGCTTCTTACGGGAAAAGATAACACATCTGCCTGATACTTACAGGAAAGTTCTTCCGCCTGCTTCATACGGGAAAAGATAACACATCTGCCTGATACTTACAGGAAAGTTCTTCCGCCTGCTTCATACGGGAAAAGATAACCTTGGATATAGCTTCCTAGCCTGTTTGCGGTAGTAGCTAACTCCACTGGGGATATTCTGAAAGTAACGGCCCGAAACCCGTTTCGACAACGAGTGACCTCTTCTGAAATCTTGATTCGTGAAACCCTGTAATGCTGCCGCGACAGCAAACCCAAAGAAAGACACTCCGCTGGTTGGATAAGAGAAACTTCAGCAAGTAACTCTGTGGGGAATAATGACAAGAACTGCATCATCACATGTCTCACGGGGAGACCTCGATCGTCTGATAATAGATCTGAACTATAACTTCATACTCCCACTGAGAAACACACCTGAAAGCAAAAGGTTAACCAACCTGATTTATGTTTCAAAAATGCATATGTTTGGCAATGGCGTAATGCTCCATACGGCATGGAAATGCTACGCGTTTGTGATTAGATGCAAACATGATAATGTATGCAAATGCAAATACAGGTTCAGACTGCTGGGGAGCTCTGATAAGCTTGCTTCATCAACACGGCTGTTGAGGACAAATACCACCCTGCCGGGGATGAACGGGTATCGCAACGTATTCTGGCAAAATAAATGCCGAAAATACAACCAACTCTGCCGGGGAGAGATTACACATCGATTTCCACTTGGAGGAAAGAATAACACCTGCTGGGAAGATTAACTCAGCTGGGTGGGGGAAGCGACCTTCTTGGAGGACAACTGTCTGGGTACAGTTTACAACCTCGGAACTACCACTCTGCTGGGGATAATCATCATGACGAAAGCATGACGACCTGCGGGGAGAAAGAAAACCATCCTCGGTGGGGCTAATCCTTCTGAACATACTACCTTGGTTGTGCGCCGCGGAAATCCTCCCAGCTGAGGATTGACCGTGCACATATTCGGCTCTCTGGGGAGTATAACCTCTGCATGGGATACTGATCTCGACTTGCCGAGGATATCCTGTGGACAACCTCCATGAGGATACTTTTCCGGGGAAAATAATCCTTCCTTCGGTAAAGGATAACCTAGTCTCATCCTAGGGGGTGAGGCGCGACCTGCGTGGGGATTAGCGTCAAACAAAGTCAAGTCTTTCGCCACGAGCCTCCGGATGGGGCCACCATTTTCTGATTGTCCACTTCAAGGGCGAGAACCCTGCAAAACACAAACGAGAAAAAACAAATCTATACAACCAAATCTATTCGGGTTAGCATCCGTGACATTACTTCAGTCAATTCGAAGTTTTAGCAATTATTGGTAAGGGCCAGCAAAGTTATGCACACGCAAGTTCATCGGAACATTGGCGTTTTCAAAATACAAAACAGTAAAGCACAAACATCAAATACTGAATAACATGTTTTATTAATAACAGGCCTCTGAATAGACAAAGTCTTGTACATCGGATGTAACTCCTGAAAAGAGGAAGTTACGCACACACCCATACATATATGCACAAAAAGCATAAAAATACAAATACAAATCGAATTTGTACATATGTTGGCAACGTGGTGCAGACAAACATCATGAGCTGATCCTCCTATGACTCGCCGGACTCTGGCGCTTTCTCGGTATTCAATTCTCGGAAGAGATTGTGTCGGATAAACGAACCCTCAGGTACTCCCAAACCACTAAGCAATGTTGTATCAGATCCGGACCGCAGTCATTTGCTTTTCCAATCCCTAACTTTTGCGTGAATCGCCCTTTGCGGGTTTTCAATTCACCGGGGTACCCCTTTTTGCCGAAGTCGCCCAATATAGGTTTTCGACTTCGCGGGTGTACATCTTTTCAATTTTATCCCTAACTTTTGCCCGAGCCTTTTATTCATTTTTTACGGTTCGCCAGGATGCCCCATTTTTGCCTGGACTCTCTTTTTACTGTCCAGCGGGTCACTTTCAAGCAAAGTATTTTTTAACTGCGTCCGAATTCATAGGCGATGTAAAGTCTTCACCATCCATGGTAGATAGTAACAAGGCTCCTCCAGAGAAGACTTTCCTGACAATGTATGGCCCTTCGTAATTAGGGGTCCACTTGCCCCTGTGATCTGTTTGCGGTGGGAGAATCCTCTTCAGCACAAGGTCGCCCGTCTGAAAGCTTCGCGGACATATCTTCTTATCATAAGCTTTCTTCATCTAGCTCTGATACAACCGACCGTATGCTAGAGAAGCTAGCCTCTTCTCATCCATTAAACTGAGCTGATTCAGTCTATCTTTAACCCATTCTGCTTCGTCAAGTTGGACGTCTCGTAGAACCCTTAAGGAAGGAATCTCAACCTCCAACGGTAACACTGCCTCCATTCCGTATACCCATGAAAAAGGGGTTGCCCCGATTGATGTGCGTACCGTCGTACGATAACCGTGCAAAGCGAAAGGTAGCATCTCATGCCAGTCCTTGTACATTACAACCATCTTCTGAACCATCTTCTTTATGTTCTTATTGGCCGCTTCAACAGCGCCATTCATCTTGGGTCGGTAAGGAGAAGAGTTGTGATGCTCAATCTTAAAATTCTGGCACAACTCTTTCATCATCTTGTTATTCAAATTTGAACCGTTGTCGGTGATAATCTGCTCAGGGATTCCATATCTACAGATAATATCTCGTTTGATAAATCTGGTGATCAATTCTTGGTGACATTGGCATATGACGCTGCTTCCACCCATTTGGTGAAGTAATCGATTGCCACCAAGATGAACCGGTGTCCGTTTGATGCCGTAGGCTCGATCTTTCCAATCATATCAATTCCCCACATCGAGAACGGCCACGGTGATGACATCACATTCAGAGGACTTGGGGTACATGGACCTTGTCCGCATAAATTTGGCATTTATGACACCTCTTTGCAAACTTGAAACAGTCTGTTTCCATAGTTAGCCAGTAATAACCTGCCCGCAGCAATTTTCTCGTCATAGCATGCCCACCAGCATGTGTACCAAACGTACCCTCATGTATCTCTTCCATGAGCAACCTCGCCACTTTCTCGTCTACACAGCGTAGCAACACCAAGTCGTGGTTTCTTTTGTATAGGACACCGTCAGGATTTAAATAGAAATTTCCAGCCAATCTCTTGAGAGTCTTCTGATCCCGACTGGATGCCCCAGCCGGATACTCCTTGTCCTTCAGGATTTTCTGGATGTCAAAGTACCAGGGTTTACCATCGGGAGCTTCATCAATGGAAAATATGAATGCAGGCCTATCAAGCCGAGAGATAACAATCCGGGGAGCCTCGTTCCAGAAGTTAACTTTATACATTGAAGACAACGTCGCCAGGGCGTCAGCCATTTGATTTTCTGCTCGCGGCACATGATGCAATTCCACCTTGTCAAAGAAAGGCAACAATCTCCTTGCATAATTCATATATGGTATCAAATTAGGCTGCCGTGTCTCCCATTCTCCTTTAATCTGATTCACCACTAGAGCTGAGTCTCCGTATACGTCCAGATACTTGATTCGCAAATCAATGGCTTCTTCCAGACCCATGATGCAAGCCTCGTATTCAGCCTCATTATTGGTAACAGGAAAGGTCAATCAGGCAGTAAAGGGGATGTGCGACCCCTGAGGAGTAGTGATAATTGCACCTATTCCGCTACCATAGGAATTTACAGCTCCGTCAAATATCAACTGCCATTTGGAACCCAATTCTGGTCCTTCGTTTGGCAACGGTTTTTCACAATCCTTCATTTTTAGGTACATGATATCCTCGTCAGGAAAATCAAACCTCATCGATTGGTAGTCCTCCACAGGCTGCTCCGCAAGGTACTCTGACAAAACGCTACCTTTAATAGCCTTTTGCGAGACATATTGAATATCATATTCGGTTAACACCATCTGCCATCGAGCAATTCTTCCGGAGAGTGCTTGCTTCTCAAACACGTATTTGATTGGATCCATCTTTGAAATTAGCAGGGTTGTATGGTTCAGCATGTATTGCCTCAAACGTTTGGCGGCCCAGGCTAGCGCACAACACGTTTTTTCGAGCATTGAGTATCTGGACTCGCAGTCAGTAAACTTCTTACTCAAATAGTAGATCACATGCTCTTTACGTCTAGTCTCGTCGTGTTGACCGAGAATACAACCCATACTTTCCTCAAGAACCGTCAAATACATAATCAACGGTCTCCCGGCCACTGGGGGTATCAAAACAGGAGGTTCCTGCAAGTATTCTTTTATCTTGTCGAACGCCTTTTGACAATTTTCATTCCAGGTCACAACCTGGTCCTTTTTCAACAACTTGAATAACGACTCACATGTTGCGGTTAAGTGAGATATGAACCGGGCGATATAGTTCAACCTCCCTAACAACCCACGCACTTCTTTTTCTATTTTAGGCGTCGGCATCTCTTGTATTGCTTTTATTTTCGCAGGATCCACCTCTATTCCCTTTTCGCTCACAATAAACCCCAGTAGTTTACCCGATCTCACCCCGAAGGTGCACTTGTTAGGGTTCAGCCTCAGCCTGAACTTCCTAAGCCTCTTGAACAATTTCAGCAAATTAACCAAATGCTCCTCCTCCGTCTGGGATTTGGCAATCATATCATCAACATAAACCTCGATCTCTTTATGCATCATGTCATGAAAAAGAGTCGTCATAGCACGTTGATATGTTGCCCCAGCGTTCTTCAGCCCGAAGGGCATCACTTTGTAAAAAAATGTTCCCCTAGGAGTAATAAAGGTATTCTTCTCCATGTCTTCTGGCGCCATTTTGATCTGATTATAGCCTGAGAAGCCATCCATGAAGGAGAATACGGAGAATTGAGCAGTGTTGTCAACCAGCACATCGATGTGAGGAAGTGGAAAGTCGTCTTTCGGGCTTGCCCTATTTAAATCACGGTAATCTACAGACATTCGCACTTTACCGTCTTTCTTCGGTACTGGCACAATATTAGCGACCCATGAGGGATATTTGGTAACAGCTAGGAAACCAGCATCCCACTGTTTTTGAACTTCCTCCTTGATCTTCACAACCATGTCCGGTCTAGTTCTTCGGAGTTTCTGCTTAATAGGCGGACATTCTTCTCGCAACGGCAGACAGTTTCTGCTTAATAGGCATATCCTCGTATGACCAAGCAAATATATCATTGTACTCTTTGAGCATCTCAACCAACTTTTGCTTGATGTTGCTCTGCAGCGCAGCCCCTATACGGATGTTTCTCACAACCTCTTCCGACCCCAAATTGGTAATCTCAATGACTTCCTCATGAGGCAGAATGATTCTTTCTTCTGTTTCAATAACCAGGTCAACTCTTCTAGTACGCCGCCATCTTCAACAATCTCTTCCTCGGCCTGAAATACCGGGTGCTCGAAGTCGAAGTGAGTCATAGGCGGTTCATAGATGTCATCTGAAATAGTAATCTTGCAAAGGAAATGGTTAAATGCTTCAAAACACAGACAAAGCAAATAACCACATTGCCATTTTATTGTAAAAGAAAAAAACAGGAAAAACAGGGATCACAACATTTGTATATGAAAAACGCCTTTATTTCATGATTAAACAATGTAATGTACATAACCAAATGGCCCTAAGCAAAATCACTATGCCCCGGGTAGGACACAGGATTATTCAACAATTAAGAAAACAAATCATTACTGTTTAGTTGTCACAGGAACAATTTCCCAGATAGACCAATTGCAGAGACTTTGTCCTGGCACGCTTGGCTTGATCCACGCGTCCATATCACAGTCGCTGTCTCCTTCTTCAGAATCGGAAACAACATTGATAGCCTCAAAGCTCACCCCGTTTGGTGTAATGGTTATCGGCCCTCTGAACTTGGGCGCTCCTGAAGAGGATGCTGACGACGAAGGATGATATCCAAGCCCGAACCTGTCATTCTTCACGGGAATTTCCAACACCTTCCCCCATCCCCTGGTTTGGCCTGCCTGCACTAGAGCTTGAGCCTCTTTGTAGGATGACACCGCCACATCTGATACTTTACTTGAGCCTCAAGCTTTGTCTTTCATTTGCAACCCCTCGAAGGCTTGACACGAGGTCTCGTGTATTTCGCCGTCGACTTCCACATATTTGAACGAAGACAAATGGCTAACCAGAATATCTTCTTCTCCACAAACAGTGATGACACTATCCCCCACCATATACTTCAGTTTTTGGTGTAACGTGGATGTGACTGCCCCGGCAGCATGGATCCATGGACGCCCAAGAAGACAACTATACGCTGGCTGGATGTCCATGATATAGAATTCAGTTTCAAATATTTCAGGCCCCACCTACAACGGTAATGTTATCGATCCGAAAATTGACCTCCTCGTTCCATCGAACGCTCTCACCACTAAGTCACTGGGTGTGCAGATAATCCCCCTGATATCCAACTTCATCATGGCTTTCTTCGGTAGCACATTCAAGGAAGATCCAGTGTCCACTAAAACATGGGACATGACCGTGCCCCGGCATTCTACTGACACATGCAATGCCATATTGTGCTCTCGCCCTCTCGGAGTCAAATCAAAATCTGTGAAGCCCAAACTGTGCCCCACATTGACATGCGCCATCACCCCTTCTAGCTGATTAACAGAAACTTCTTGAGGAACGAACGACGTGTCTAGAATCTTCAGCAAAGCGTTCTGATGGGCCTCGAAACATAACAGCAATGACAGGATGGAAATTTTTGACGGCGTTTGCTGGAGGTGCTCAACGATCTTGTAATCACTTTTACGAATGAGCCTCATAAACTCCTCCACATCCTTAAGTGACGTTTCCTTTTCATTCGACTGAGAAGGACCACCCTCAATTACCTTGGCTTTGCCCTTGCCTAATCTTTCTGCCTCTACCTTGGGTGACGTGAAGATTCTTCCGCTTCTTGTCATACCCCCTGTTCCGACAACATTATCTACAGCCCCAGCTGGTTGTCTATTGACCTCAATTTTCTCACCATCGCAATATACCTCCAACCCGTAAGTCCACGACACTGCTTTAGTGCTCTCAAAAGGAACCGGTCCTGCCTTAGTAATTGTGATCGTCGGCCGCCTGGAAGGCGCCGTTATCGTTATTGTTTTCCTCAGAATCGTCACCGTCGCAACATCGTTCTGCTCATCACACAACGCCTCTACGGGCTTTTCAACCGTGGTTCTATCAAATTGCAAGGTACCTTCATCCATCATAGCCTGAATACCCTGCTTCAAATCACTACAACCCTCTGGCTGTATCCAACAATCCAAGCAAAACTCATCACAACCCGGGAATACACCCCCTCTTAGCAACCTGCTTTTAATCTCACCCAACGGTGTCTTCAGCTCATTGACATCCATCACTAGATTCAAATTCTCCTCTGTCAGGACGGCGTTTGCCCCATGATTGGGCATAGGCTGTTGTACGATATTTGGACCCGCCTGTCCAAAGTTAATAGCTTTGCTATCCAATAAATCCTGAACTATGTGTTTAAATGCCTGACAAGCTTCTATATCATGCTCGGGTGCCCCTGAATGAAATTCGCAGTGCTTGTTGGCATCGTACCCATACGGGAGTACTGCCCCTGTAGGTGGTGCCAAAGTCCTCTTTTCAACCAAGTTCAGCCCTATCAGAGTCTGGAGGAGTTCTGCATACGTGGAAGGAGGTGCGTCGAACACTCTTTTCTGTCTCGCATTTTGTATCCTTCTCTGGCCAGGATTCTGTCTTTGTTGTTGCTGTGGTTGTTGTTGTTGTTGCCGCCTTTGTTGAGGAAGCGGGATAGTGACACTAGCTATCTGTTGCGCCTGAACATACTGATGTCCTCCTCTGCCCCTGCCCCTGCCACCAAACACGGCACTAGTATCGCCCTGTCATCTACCACCAAATGCTTTCCTGGAACCTCCTGTTGAAGTAGACTCACTTGCTTGGAACCTTCCAACTTTAATCCCATTTTCAATCATCTCCCCCATAAGAATCAAATCTGAGAAACTACTCAATGACACACTAAACAATTTTTCATAGAACACCCCCGTAAATGTCCCAATGAACATATCATTCATCTCCCTTTCAATTAAAGGAGGATGCACCCTCGCTGCCATATCGCGCCACCTTTGCGCATACTCTTTAAAGCTTTCACCGCTCTTCTGTGACAAACCCTGCAATTGGACCCGGTTTGGCACCAGATTGCTGTTGTATTTGTAATGGGTCACAAAAGCATCAGCCAGTTGTTTCCAGGTTTTAATCTGCATGGGCTCCAGCCCCATATACCATTCAAGTGAAGGTCCTGACAAGCTATCCTGAAAGAAATGCATGAGCATCCTTTCATCATCTGAATACGCGGACATCCTCCTGTAATAAGAGCGGACATGGACCTTAGGGCAGGTGTCCCCCTTGTACTTGTCAAAAGTGGGAGCCTTGAATTTCAACGGCACCCTCAGCCCTGGTACCAAGCCCATTGTAGTCATATCCAAATCGGTGGAGTTCTGATTCACTACCCCCTTCATCTGTTCTTCAAGCATTCTGATCCTCTGCACAGGATCAAGAGGTCCTTCAAATCCCACACCTCTTCCAGAAAAGGCGTCCTCCTGGCAGTCTTCACCCCAATTCACATTTCCCTTTCTGTATCCGTCGTAACCAGTGTTGCGACCAAACCCCTGCTGATTGATCATGGGACCTCGTCCCCCGTTACCGAAACCCTGGTTGATCCTAACAGGTCCAAACCCAGTGTTGACAGGAATCACCCCAGCACCATTCACATTACCGAATCCACCATACCCTTGGTTAGCGTTATCAAGACCGTCGTAACCGAAACCCTGAGTGTTGAAGCCGAATTTCCCGTCCTGATTGACGTAATCAAATCCCTGGTCATTACTGCCATTGTTGTTACCACCACCTTGGTTGGCGTCCCCAACTCCAACATGATTAACAACAGTCTCATTTCCATTCCCTGCGTTGCCATTGCCAGCGCCAGCGTCATTGTTTACAACCACAACAGGTGGGGTCACTACAGGTGGGACCACGGGCGTAGGGGGCCCATCTTCCGGAATAGTCTCAACGTGCGCAGAGTTGTGGTCATTGTTGCCATTCCCATTAGCCCGCGTCAGCAGCGGCTGTACCAAAGTCTGGAGGCTCTCTTGGCCCTTAGCAATGTTCTCCATTGCCTGCATGAACAGATTCAACTTCTCGCGAATTTCCTGCATCTCCACTTGGACTTGATCCATGATTCTCTTGCAGTTGTTTCGGGTTGAGTAGCGGTGAACTCTTTGTTCGTCAATCCTGGAAAACCTGAAGATGCAGGAAATAAGATACAGATTCAAGAATGTCGGTCATGCAATATGAATGCAGATGCAATTATGTAAATATGCTACAGGTTGTGTCCCCCCGATCCTAGTTTTGGAAAGAATGCCATCACGACAATGGAGTCCCTATCAAGCAAGCAAGGAATCAGAAAAACCTTCATATATAAGCAAATGCCAAGAGGCTGAGTACAAGAGTACAACTGAATACAACTGAAAGGACCTCTGCCAACAAGCCTGGCGATGGCCAAAATACAAGTACAAATGACAAAGGCAAGGTAAAGATAAATCAGGCCAAATGGCGTGCTTTGACGTCTTCCAATATCCTCAACGTTTCCGAATGCCCCAGTCGGGAGATCAGCTCCTGTATTAGTAAGGCATGCTGCTCGGTAGTGGACCTCAGCTTTTTAGCGTCGTCCTGGTAGGTTCCTTCGCCAGAACCCTCGTCAAGTCTGTACCTCTTGGAACTGGCCTTCACTTCATAACCTCTCGGCTTCTTGTCAAGGTCACTTACTCTAAGCTCAACAGCGCTCCTAAGTGATGTCTCTTCGGTAATCTTTGCGTCTTGGGCTCTAATTTGTGCCTCCAGCGCGGCAATCTGCAGCTTCAGTTCGTCTTCACGCTCCTTCCGCTTGGTAAGCGTGGCATTCCACAAGGCTTCCCACTTGTTGAGACGGGAATAAGCTTTGCTTAAAAGTTCCTTCTTGGAAGTAAGCACCTTGCTAACACTGTTCAAGGCTATCCCCACTTTTTCTTTCTTATTAGTCTCTTCCGTCGGCTCTGAACCCAACCTGTTAATCAATTCAGTCTGTTCCTTCACAGTGAAGGTGGCTTCATTCTTCTCACGACGTAACTTGAAGATCTCCTTCTCTAACTCACCATTGGCTTTCTTCAGTTCCTCGTTTTCAGCCAACAATTTATTATACCTCTCACTTTCTTCCGAAGTAGGTACCTCAATCAATGGAAGATACAAAGGTTCCACAGCAGGGTATGGCATCAAGGAAATCCTAGCTCTCTCGCGGATCCAAGCCAAATAAGGATCATAAGCTCTGCTGTTGCTCTTACCGAGCAGAGCTTTCCCTCTCCTATGGATGTTAGCCCATGCATGTCTCAATCTGATCAAAACAGCCATGTCTAATAAGCTCGTGAGATACAGAGATTCCTGTATCTCCTTCTTAATAGGAGCGTCTCTCAAAGCATAACCGAACTATCTTACCAGCAGTGAAGGGTTATAGTTGATACAACCCTTCCGTCCAATCAAGGGGACATTCGGAAAGCCACTGCAACTATACATAATATCAGTGCCCAGCATACTCCGATCAAACCAAATGATATTCTCAACAGACAGCCCCATCAATCGGGAAGACCAATCCAAAGCATCAATAGCGTCAACAAAAGGCCCTGTCTTTAGAAGGTGCCCCTGGAACCACCTGTACAAAAGAGGAAGACAACAGGAAACATTCTTGCCACGACGTTTCTCATTCTTGTAGTGAATGGAATGATAAACATCGCCCAAGAGAGTAGGAACTGGATTCTTCGAGGCAAGAATCAAGAAGGCGTCTGAGTCGACAAAATATGGCACATTAGGAAACAAGACAATCCCGTAGATGCAGACAGCTAGAATGGCACTGAAAGCAACCCAACATCCACTCTTTGCGCACTGTGTAGCCTTCTCAACCAGGACAGACAAGTGGAAACCATAAGCTCCGTTCAGCTTAACCGACCCTCCAGGGAACTCAGAAGCGTCTAAACTGACAACCCCAGCAAGCGTAGCCAACTCAGGCTCAACATCAACATGTATAAAGGGCATTTGGTCTAACACAGGAACTCCCAACATAGCAGAATACTCCTCCAAAGTGGGTGCCAGAATATAGTTTGGAAATAAGAAACATCTCAGCTGCGGCTCATAAAACTGCATCAAAGTATACACCCCAGTCGTCTCGAATGCTGAAGGTCTACACAACAAGCTAAGCAGTCTCCCATAAGATACTCTGAACTCAGCCCTCACCCTCTCATCTGCTAGAGCAACCACTCCCAGCAAGGAACTGATATCTGGTGAATGCAACCGATAAGCAACTGTCCTTTTCAGGGACTCCATGTCTGGCTAGAAGATACACTAGAATTAGAGGGGAATGATCACACCTGCAACATAAATACATGTTAATGAAATACAGTCATGAAAATGCACATGCATATGCAAACAAGGGACCAAGTGCGATGCTGATGAACTGTGCTGCTTTGTACTGAAGCCTGAGAACCATCAAATCTTTATCTCAAACCAAACCAACCATTAAAAAGAACCCTGCAACCACATCTCATTGACAGAGATAAACCAGGTATTCTGAGGTCAAAGGTTTCCTGCAAACAAACCCATCTACCCCTCACAGGTGTGAACTTAATTCGAAGACGAGGTACGACATCCTATGCGGGTTCAATGTCACAGACTTTCAAGAGCGATGATACGATACCCAGAAGGTGTGGCATCATCATCCCTTGAAGCGGCCTCACTTAGTTGAATCCCAATTGATAGGTCCCCAGAGTCGACAATCCTCGGGTCAGACAACTTGTCGAGCCCTAAGGGTCAGGCAAGAAGCGTCAAAGAGAATCTCGTCCGAGTGTAAATTTCACGGCCAGCTGGTGCGAGCTAGGCAAGCAGGCTAACCACTACTCTCTACTTCTAAGTCTATTTGTAACCTCAAGCCCAGATCCGGCTTTTCTCTTAACATATTACCCCCTTCCCATGACAGCAATAACAATACAAAGCTGATAATAAAATGCGGAAGGTAAAGACAGAAAAGTAAATCTATACAACACCCACGACGGGAAAACAAGCGCTTGGATTGACTCACATAAGGGATATTCCTGTCCCTAGCAGAGTCGCCAGCTGTCGCTACTGCGAAAATCGGCGCCGGCTATGACAGAAGAGTCGCCACCGTGTGTTATTTATCCCAACGGAGGGAAAGGAAACGCTCGAAGTAAACCTACCGCAAAGACGGGAAAGGAATGGTCATCGCAACCAAATCCTGGATTCGGGAGTCGGTTACGCAAGGGGAAGGTATTAGCACCCCTCACGTCCGTCGTACTCGACGGGATCCACGCTTGTTTTCTAGTACGGATTGTTATTCTATCTACACTAAGGGTTAGGGTTAAACGAAAAGAAAATGACTCGGCAAAGTATCGCACTTTATGCCTACGTATTCCCGTCTGGAACGAGAAATCAGAGTTAACGTAGTTCGCCTACCTACGGGAAAGGAGGGGAAGTTTGCTCGCTAGGATATGACATCCTATGCCTACGTACTTTCATACAGCATGAAAGATCAGAGCAAACGTAGTTCGGGCTACGGAAGACACAGATTTGTCTGTTTATCTTTTATCCTTCTGAAAAAGGTTTTCTCCTGATTACGGGTCCAAGCAGACAAAAATGACGTTTTTAATTGGTTTCCAGTCTTTTACGCAAGAACTGTTTTTTATTGATGTATGAAAGATTATTGTGTTTTTGAATGTTTCGAGATGAGAAGAGAAACGACACTCTAAAAACCTAGGGTTTGAAATGGGAATCAAAACTACCCTAATGTTATCATGCATGGATTACGACCTAATGTCTGTCATAATTCCCTCCTGCCCAGAGGAAATCAGAGATCCTAGGGGATAAACGGAAAAGAAACAGCATACATACAGTAAACAGTAAAATGCATGAGATGCAGCAATACAAGCGAGGCAAGGGAGTCCCACTCAACCTCGAATCTGGGGAAACAATAGGCAAAGTGAAAACGCTTCACTTCAAACCTAAGGGGGCAAGCTCAACAAGTCAACAATCAATACAAAAAAAAAGAAATACAACCCAACACCAGCTCTGACAACAACACCAGCTTTTACAATAAGCAGTTCAAACAACACCAGCTCTGACAGCTACAGTTGATTAACAACAACAAAGGTTGACAGTAACAACTTCAATTAAGACCCCATCTTCACTCTCCTTTGATATTCAAGCTTCAGATAAGCTCTTATCTCCAATAATCTCCAGCTTTAGCAAGCACTGAACCCCAATAAACAAACAGCTTCTAACAGCAGCAAAACCCTAGTTATCCAGCTTTGACAGGCACAAGCTTCATCTTATCTAGTCATCAATGTACTTCTTATCCTCAAAAGGCTCCCAATCTTCAATGCAAACACTCACAGGAGAGAATCAACTAATAGATGAAGTTGGAATGTTAAGAGGCCCAGTGACAACCCAGGGAAATCGCTAAGATCTTAACATAGCAAGTGAAATATATCCTCAAGGTTCTACCCAACCAAAGCCTGCTCTACATCCCTCCTAAGGAGAGATGGAACTTCTTTGGGGGACCTTGTGTCATAGGATGGAATAGAGGCACAAGAAGCTATCTATGTTTGGAAGAAGAAATCAGTCTAATCTAAAGCTCTCCCTATATCTCCTATCTCCTAAGTCTTCAAAAGCAACCTTCAAGGATAAGATTCTTCATGCTCCAAGCTCCATCCTTTATCTCCAATCATCTCCAAGGTCTTCATGAGCTCCAACAAACCAAATCCCAAGCCCAACACCCAATTGAAATGCCCAAACCCAACAAACAAGACAACATCCCAAGAGGGAAACACACCAATATCACCCAATTTGCAAAAATCAAATAAAAGGGAAATACTCATCATAAAATCCTAGATTAATTTCTAAGAGACCCTAACTATGTACCCTATACCCCATATAAACCCCAAGACCTAAATCAAAACTTAAGTCTCCCAACTATGCCCTAAACTACACCTAAGTATTGTAAAACCCTAATCCTAGCACCCTAAAGTTCATCATTCAAAACTAACCTAAATTTCATCATAAAAATATGAGAAAAATCTCTAAGGGAGCATGTACCTCTAATCCAATCAATCCAATAAGAATCAACTCAAAAACCTTCACCAATTGATCACAAGAAAATCCACAAAAACATGTATCAAATGTACAAAATTAAAGAAATTAAAAAAATGGGAAAAATCAAATTAAATTGAAAAAAGGGTGAAAATGAGATTTATTAATTTCATAAAATCACAAATAAATTGAAGATCATGGAGGTATTTTTAAAATATTTTTCTGATCAATATTGGATTTATTATGATTTTTAGAAATTAAATGGAATAAAAATAAAACTAAAATGAATTTAAAAGGAAAAAGAAAATAAAAAGCTGAAAATAAATGAGAGCCATTGGATCCATGGACTGGTAAGCGCATCTGAGAGCTGGGGCGTGTCCACGTGGGGATCCAGTCACCAGCTGACTGGATAAATGAAACGCTGCATTTCAAAAGCTTGGAGGCAATTCTCAGTTTGAATCGTGGCCCTTGGATCAGCATACAAAGTCCCCTCTCAGACCAATCCAATGGTTTCTCATTCATCTTCTCCAACAAACTCAGGTGGCCTGAAACTATTCTCAGGCGGTGGTCCATGGTGGAAAACACCGTCTTCTCCGGCGAGACAGCTTCAAAACCTCACCAAACTTTGCAACCAAATACCCTATCTCACCTAATTTTTCACCCTGATCATGAATACGTCCTCCAAAATCATTGATTCGCCCTCCAAAGCCAAACCCGATCAAAGTTGCAGAAAAATCACCAAGTCTTGATGGTCACCATTCTCAAAATTAAAGATACTAACATGAACTACATGTTACACTGATCAATTACCATCATCTAAACACCCTTCATTCCCCAAGAATCACAAGAACCAAGCTCAAACAAAAATTGGTCATCTATCTTAATTGTCACCAATCCACTCCAAACCAATCCAGAAACGTCCTAACCATCATCTATAATGAATCTAACCATTTAAAACCTAGCAATTCTACATGAATAAAGCCATGGAATGAAATTTACATACCTGCAAATCTTGGATGAACAGAGTGGTAAAACCTCCAAATCAAGCTCCAAGATCTTCCAGACACGTTCTATGATCAATTACCAAGCTTCTGTATGCAATGAATTGGACTGAATCTTCTTGAATCACCAAACTCGATTCTGACTTGCAAGGGATGAATTCAAAATGCAATCTCACGATTCTTCCACGATCTTGGCTAGAAATCTATCTGGAATCACTCACCAACACCAAAGGAAGCTATTGAACACAAAAGAATGGATTGAAATGGATCAAATTGTTGTAACCGATTCTGTTTTGCAAATGGAAAACTCAAGATGCAATCTCTCAATTCTCCCTCAATCTCCACCAACTCTAGCTTTGGATCACTTCTAAATCTTATATAGAACATGAATTAAAGCTCTAGAAACTTCTGGATTGATCCAATGAGAAGTTCCACATCTCTTGCATTTGAAAATGTCATGAGAAATTCACATATGGCAGCTGAGTTTCAAGCTTGTATTTGCACCTCATTCTGATCCAAATTCTCACCACATGACATATTGAATTTGTTAGGATTCATTAAAGCCTTGGTTATGCCTTGAAGAATGGTTTTGCATATGTGACTTATGATGTAAGTAACCATTTTACAAAGCAAGTCATTGAATTATCCCTCAACTCAAAAATGTGGCAATGTCATTGTTTTCAAAATGCATTTTCCAATCAATTTGATATGTCATATGGCTTGGTTTGGACCCATAGATCAAAAATCCCAATTTTCATCCTTGGCTCATTTAAAATTCACCCTTATTTTAGGCCATTTTTGTGATTTTGTGAAGAAAGCCATTCCAAGCTCTCATGACCTCTTATCTAGCCCAAAAAAATCATTTTGAACACATCTCATGTTGAACATTTTTTCATTTGAGGAGTGGAAGATAGAGATTTTGACCTATGTTGAAAATGACCTATAATTCAACTTTCCCAAAATACCCCTGGGTTGCCAAGACCATAACTTGAGTTCCACAAATCTTCTTGAGGACTTCTAGTACTCAAATTAAAGCTAAGGTTAAGCCCTACAATTCTTATGTTGGCCAAGAATCCATTTGAAAACTCCTTGATGGGAAAAAGTTGCTTGGAAGTCAAGTGACTTTCACAGATAAATTTCAGTGTCCTTTGATGACCCATAACTTGCAAGAACCCTAACTGGAGTTCTACAAACCTCCTTGAAGACTTATAGTACTCAAATTAAAGCTATTGAAAAGCTCTACAAGTTTCATGTTGACCAAGAATCCATTTGAAACTTGCATTTTGACTTATACGGCTTGGAAGTTAAACCTAAATTAGGGGATTTTACACTGAAACCCTAATTTGGCAACTCCTCCTACTCTTGATTCTCTTTGATTTATCCTTGGCACAACACCACACATGTATCAACATATCAATTAATGAATCCCACATCCTTCAATTAAGCCTTGATGCTCTTCAATCACTCAGTTGACCTAGGGTTGACCCAGATGAAACCTTAGTTGACTGCACTTCAATTGTGGCTCTTGTACTTGAATCAATGACTTGTCTTATCTCAATATGACCCTCTAGGTATTTCATAAGCTTTGTACACATTCCATACCCTCAATTCATAGCTCATTGATGACCCTCAATACACCTTAAATTAGGAGAGAAATCCACTGGTTGACCCTCAAACTTCTCAAAGCTTCAAACATTTCTTGATGACTTGGATTGTCTTTAAGCTTGAATAAAGCCCCTTAATGTGCTTATTTAGATAAGGATGGCACTTGATCCCTTGTTATATGACTTGTTATGCTATGCTATGCAAATGATTAGATTATGTACATGATTTACTATGTAAATGATAATGCAATTGAAACATAAACCAGGTGAAATAGGTTGAGCAAATTTTAGGGTGTAACAGCTGCCCCTATTCAAATGGCTTGGACCCGACTGTGTGAAGAGCGAACGGCCTTCAACCAATCGAGGTACGAGACGGTTGAATACAAAGAACCTGGAAATTTGCCAACCGCAGAAATAAACTGCACAAACTGCTTGGAAAACAACATTCGCTGACTGGATCTGGTTGTTACGGCAACAAACTGATCAACCAGCGACTGTGCTTGGGATTATTTTCATCAGCCTGAAAAAGATTCTATCATTGCGGGGATAGAACTTTGTCCATGTTAGGACGCGATAGTATGTCAACACAGAAACATTCTGACGACTTCGCTGGGGAAACGTTTCCGTCTAAACATTCATCCGCCTGCTTCATACGGGAAAAACCATCTGAATATTGTTTCTCTGCCTACCTTTGCAGTAGCTACCTCCGTTGGTCCAGCCCACAAACGACTCTGAAGAAGACTCTATTGGGGCAGTAACACGAGGAAATCACGGCGACTTCCTTGGGAAAAAACTTTTGTCAAATATCGGAACACAACTCACATACCCTGTCTATCACGAGATCATCATCTATCTGGATACCGGAAAATTCATCCGCCTGCTTCATACGGGAAACTCCATTTTCTTGATTCAAACTGGAAAACACATATGCCTGATTCATATAGGAAAGTTTATCCGCCTGATTCTTACGGGAAAAGGTAACACATCTTCCTGATACATACAGGAAAGTTCTTCCGCCTGATTCTTACGGGAAAAGATAACACATCTGCCTGATACATACAGGAAAGTTCTTCCGCCTGATTCTTACGGGAAAAGATAACACATCTGCCTGATACATACAGGAAAGTTCTTCCATCTGATTCATACGAGAAAAGATAACACATATGCCTGATACATACAGGAAAGTTCTTCCGCCTGCTTCTTACGGGAAAAGATAACACATCTGCCTGATACTTACAGGAAAGTTCTTCCGCCTGCTTCATACGGGAAAAGATAACACATCTGCCTGATACTTACAAGAAAGTTCTTCTGCCTGCTTCATACGGGAAAAGATAACCTTGGATATAGCTTCCTAGCCTGTTTGCGGTAGTAGCTAACTCCACTGGGGATATTCTGAAAGTAACGGCCCGACACCCGTTTCGACAACGAGTGACCTCTTCTGAAATCTTGATTCGTGAAACCCTGTAATGCTGCCGCAACAGCAAACCCGAAGAAAGACACTCCGCTGGTTGGATAAGAGAAACTTCATCCAGTAACTCTGTGGGGAATAATGACAAGAA
Source organism: Lathyrus sativus (assembly GCA_963859935.3). Taxonomy (NCBI): domain Eukaryota; kingdom Viridiplantae; phylum Streptophyta; class Magnoliopsida; order Fabales; family Fabaceae; genus Lathyrus; species Lathyrus sativus. The sequence goes on from OZ012741.1 coordinate 245,578,059, forward strand.
CTGCATCATCACATGTCTCACGGGGAGACCTCGATCGTCTGATAATAGATCTGAACTATAACTTCATACTCCCGCTGAGAAACACACCTGAAAGCAAAAGGTTAACCAACCTGATTTATGTTTCAAAAATGCATATGTTTGACAATGGCGTAATGCTCCATACGGCATGGAAATGCTACGCATTTGTGAGTAGGTGCAAACATGATAATGTATGCAAATGCAAATACAGGTTCAGACTGCTGGGGAGCTCTGATAAGCTTGCTTCATCAACACGGCTGTTGAGGACAAATACCACCCTGCTGGGGATGAACGGGTATCGCAACGTATTCTGGCAAAATAAATATCGGAAATACAACCAACTCTGCCGGGGAGAGATTACACATCGATTTCCACTAGGAGGAAAGAATAACACCTGCTGGGAAGATTAACTCAGCTGGGTAGGGGAAGCGACCTTCCTGGAGGACAACTGTCTGGGTACAGTTTACAACCTCGGAACTACCACTCTGCTGGGGATAATCATCCTGACGAAAGCATGACGACCTGCGGGGAGAAAGAAAATCATGCTCGGTGGGGCTAATCCTTCTGAACTTACTACCTTGGTTGTGCGCCGCGGAAATCCTCCCAGCTGGGGATTGACCGTGCACATATTCGGCTCTCTGGGGAGTATAACCTCTGCATGGGATACTGATCTCGACTTGCCGGGGATATCCTGTGGACAACCTCCATGAGGATACTTTTCTGGGGAAAATAATCCTTCCTTCGGTAAAGGATAACCTAGTCTCATCCTAGGGGGTGAGGCGCGACCTGCGTGGGGATTAGCGTCAAACAAAGTCAAGTCTTTCACCACGAGCCTCCGGCTGGGGCCACCATTTTCTGATTGTGCGCTTCAAGGGCGAGAACCCTGCAAAACACAAACGAGACAAAACAAATCTATACAACCAAATCTATTCGGGTTAGCATCTGTGACATTACTTCAGTCAATTCGAAGTTTTAGCAATTATTGGCAAGGGCTAGCAAAGTTATGCACACGCAAGTTCATCGGAACATTGGCGTTTTCCACATACAAAACAGTAAAGCACAAACATCAAATACTGAATAACATGTTTTATTAATAACAGGCCTCTGAATAGGCAAAGTCTTGTACATCGGATGTAACTCCTGAAAAGAGGAAGTTACGCACACACCCATACATATATGCACAAAAAGCATAAAAATACAAATACAAATCGAATTTGTACACATGTTGGCAACGTGGTGCAGACAAACATCATGAGTTGATCCTCCTATGACTCGCCGGACTCTGGCGCTTTCTCGGTATTCAATTCTCGGAAGAGATTGTGTCGGATAAACGAACCCTCAGGTACTCCCAAACCACTAAGCAATGTTGTATCAGATCCGGACCGCAGTCATTTGCTTTTCCAATCCCTAACTTTTGCGTGAATTGCCCTTTGCGGGTTTTCAATTCACCGGGATACCCCTTTTTGCCGAAGTCGCCCAATGCAGGTTTTCGACTTCGCGGGTGTACATCTTTTCAATTTTATCCCTAACTTTTGCCCGAGCCTTTTATTCATTTTTTACGGTTCGCCAGGATGCCCCATTTTTTCCTGGACTCTCTTTTTACTGTCCAGCGGGTCACTTTCAAGTAAAGTATTTTTTTAACTGCGTCCGAATTCATAGGCGATGTAAAGTCTTCACCATCCATGGTAGATAGTAGCAAGGCTCCTCCAGAGAAGACTTTCCTGACAACGTATAGCCCTTCGTAATTAGGGGTCCACTTGCCCCTGTGATCTGTTTGCGGTGGGAGAATCCTCTTCAGCACAAGGTCGCCCGTCTGAAAGCTTCGCAGACATATCTTCTTATCATAAGCTTTCTTCATCTGGCTCTGATACAACCGACCGTATGCTAGAGAAGCTAGCCTCTTCTCATCCATTAAACTGAGCTGATTCAGTCTATCTTTAACCCATTCTGCTTCGTCAAGTTGGACGTCTCGTAGAACCCTTAAGGAAGGAATCTCAACCTCCAACGGTAACACTGCCTCCATTCCGTATACCAATGAAAAAGGGGTTGCCCCGGTTGATGTGCGTACCGTCGTACGATAACCGTGCAAAGCAAAAGGTAGAATCTCATGCCAGTCCTTGTACGTTACAACCATCTTCTGAACAATCTTCTTTATCTTCTTATTGGCCGCTTCAACATCGCCATTCATCTTGGGTCGGTAAGGAGAAGAGTTGTGATGCTCGATCTTAAAATTCTGGCACAGCTCTTTCATCATCTTGTTATTCAAATTCGAACCGTTATCGGTGATAATCCGCTCAGGGATTCCGTATCTACAGATAATATCTCGTTTGATAAATCTGGTGACCACTTGCTTGGTGACATTGGCATATGACGCTGCCTCCACCCATTTGGTGAAGTAATCGATTGCCACCAAGATGAATCGGTGTCCGTTTGATGTTGTAGGCTCGATCTTTCCAATCATATCAATTCCCCACATCGAGAACGGCCATGGTGATGACATCACATTCAGAGGACTTGGGGGTACATGGACCTTGTCCGCATAAATTTGGCATTTATGACACCTCTTTGCAAACTTGAAACAGTCGTTTCCATAGTTAGCCAGTAATAACCTGCCCGCAGCAATTTTCTCGTCATAGCATGCCCACCAGCATGTGTACCAAACATACCCTCATGTATCTCTTCCATGAGCAACCTCGCCTCTTTCTCGTCTACACAGCGTAGCAACACCAAGTCGTGGTTTCTTTTGTATAGGACACCGTCAGGATTTAAATAGAAATTACCAGCCAATCTCCTGAGAGTCTTCTGATCCCGACTGGATGCCCCATCCGGATACTCCTTGTCCTTCAGGAAATTCTGGATGTCAAAGTACCAGGGTTTACCATCGGGAGCTTCATCAATGGCAAATATGAATGCAGGCCTATCAAGGTGAGAGATAACAATCCGGGGAGCCTCGTTCCAGAAGTTAACTTTATACATTGAAGACAACGTCGCCAGGGCGTCAGCCATTTGATTTTCTGCTCGCGGCACATGATGCAATTCCACCTTGTCAAAGAAAGGCAATAATCTCCTTCCATAATTCATATATGGTATCAAATTAGGCTGTTGTGTCTCCCATTCTCCTTTAATCTGATTCACCACTAGAGCTGAGTCTCCGTATACGTCCAGATGCTTGATTCGCAAATCAATGGCTTCTTCTAGACCCATGATGCAAGCCTCGTATTCAGCCTCATTATTGGTAACAGGAAAGGTCAATCGGGCAGTAAAGGGGATGTGCGACCCCTGAGGAGTAGTGATAATTGCACCTATTCCGCTACCATAGGAATTTACAGCTCCGTCAAATATCAACTGCCATTTGGAACCCAATTCTGGTCCTTCGTTTGGCAACGGTTCTTCACAATCCTTCATTTTCAGGTACATAATATCCTCGTCAGGAAAATCAAACCTCATCGATTGGTAGTCCTCCACAGGCTTCTCCGCAAGGTACTCTGACAAAACGCTACCTTTAATAGCCTTTTGCGAGACATATTGAATATCATATTCGGTTAACACCATCTGCCATCGGGCAATTCTTCCAGAGAGTGCTTGCTTCTCAAACACGTATTTGATTGGATCCATCTTTGAAATTAGCAGGGTTGTATGGTTCAGCATGTATTGCCTCAAACGTTTGGCGGCCCAGGCTAGCGCACAACACATTTTTTCGAGCATTGAGTATCTGGACTCGCAGTTAGTAAACTTCTTACTCAAATAGTAGATCGCATGCTCTTTACGTCTAGTCTCGTCGTGTTGACCGAGAACACAACCCATACTTTCCTCAAGAACCGTCAAACACATAATCAACGGTCTCCCGGCCACTGGGGGTATCAAAACAGGAGGTTCCTGCAAGTATTCTTTTATCTTGTCGAACGCCTTTTGACAATTTTCATTCCAGGTCACAACCTGGTCCTTTTTCAACAACTTGAATAACGGCTCACATGTCGCGGTTAAGTGAGATATGAACCGGGCGATATAGTTCAACCTCCCTAAAAACCCACGCACTTCTTTTTCTGTTTTAGGCGTCGGCATCTCTTGTATTGCTTTTATTTTCGCAGGATCCACCTCTATTCCCTTTTTGCTCACAATAAACCCCAGTAGTTTACCCGATCTCACCCCGAAGGTGCACTTGTTAGGGTTCAGCCTCAGCCTGAACTTCCTAAGCCTCTTGAACAATTTCAGCAAATTAACCAAATGCTCCTCCTCCGTCTGGGATTTGGCAATCATATCATCAACATAAACCTCGATCTCTTTATGCATCATGTCATGAAAAAGAGTCGTCATAGCACGTTGATATGTTGCCCCAGCGTTCTTCAACCCGAAGGGAATCACTTTGTAACAAAATGTTCCCCAGGGAGTAATGAAGGTAGTCTTCTCCATGTCTTCTGGCGCCATTTTGATCTGATTATAGCCTGAGAAGCCATCCATGAAGGAGAATACGGAGAATTGAGCAGTGTTGTCAACCAGCACATCGATGTGAGGAAGTGGAAAGTTGTCTTTCGGGCTTGCCCTATTTAAATCACGGTAATCTACACACATTCGCACTTTACCGTCTTTCTTCGGTACTGCCACAATATTAGCGACCCATGAGGGATATTTGGTAACAGCTAGGAAACCAGCATCCCACTGTTTTTGAACTTCCTCCTTGATCTTCACAGCCATGTCCGATCTAGTTCTTCGGAGTTTCTGCTTAATAGGTGGACATTCTTCTCGCAGCGGCAGACGGTGAACAACCATATCCATATCCAACCCAGGCATATCCTCGTACAACCAAGCAAATATATCACTGTACTCTTTGAGCATCTCAACCAACTTTTGCTTGATGTTGCTCTGCAGCGCAGTCCCTATACGGATGTTTCTCACAACCTCTTCCGACCCCAAATTGATAATCTCAATGACTTCCTCATGAGGCAGAATGATTCTTTCTTCTTATTTCAATAACCAGGTCAACTCTTCTAGTACGCCGCCATCTTCAAAAATCTCTTCCTCGACCTGAAATACCGGGTGCTCGAAGTCGAAGTGAGTCATAGGCGGTTCATAGATGTCATCTGAAATAGTAATCCTGCAAAGGAAATTGTTAAATGCTTCAAAACACAGACAAAGCAAATAACCACATTGCCATTTTATTGTAAAAGAAAAAAACAGGAAAAACAGGGATCACAACATTTGTATATGAAAAACGCCTTTATTTCATGATTAAACAATGTAATGTACATAACCAAATGGCCCTAAGCAAAATCACTATGCCCCGGGTAGGACACAGGATTATTCAACAATTAAGAAAACAAATCATTACTGTTTAGTTGTCACAGGAACAGTTTCCCGGATAGACCAATTGCAGAGACTTTGTCCTGGCACGCTTGGCTTGATCCACGCGTCCATTTCACAGTCGCTATCTCCTTCTTCAGAATCGGAAACAACATTGATAGCCTCAAAGCTCACCCCGTTTGGTGTAATGGTTATCGACCCTCTGAACTTGGGCGCTCCTGAAGAGGATGCTGATGACGAAGGATGATATCCAAGCCCGAACCTGTCATTCTTCACGGGAATTTCCAACACCTGCCCCCAGCCCCTGGTTTGGCCTGCCTGCACTAGAGCTTGAGCCTCTTTGTAGGATGACACCGCCACATCTGATACTTTACTTGAGCCTCAAGCTTTGTCTTTCATTTGCAACCCCTCGAAGGCTTGACACGGGGTCTCGTGTATTTCGCCGTCGACTTCCACATATTTGAACGAAGACAAATGGCTAACCAGAATATCTTCTTCTCTACAAACAGTGACGACACTATCCCCCACCATATACTTCAGTTTTTGGTGTAACGTGGATGTGACTGCCCCGACAGCATGGATCCATGGACGCCCAAGAAGACAACTATACGCTGGCTGGATGTCCATGATATAGAATTCAGTTTCAAATATTTCAGGCCCCACCTACAACGGTAATGTTATCGATCCGAAAACTGACCTCCTCGTTCCATCGAACGCTCTCACCACTAAGTCACTGGGTGTGCAGATAATCCCCCTGATATCCAACTTCATCATGGCTTTCTTCGGTAGCACATTCAGGGAAGATCCAGTGTCCACTAAAACATGGGACATGACCGTGCCCCGACATTCTACTGACACATGCAATGCCATATTGTGCTATTGCCCTCTCGAAGTCAAATCAAAATCTGTGAAGCCCAAATTGTGCCCTGCATTGACATGCGCCATCACCCCTTCTAACTGATTAACATAAACTTCTTGAGGAACGAACGACGTGTCTAGAATCTTCAGCAAAGCGTTCCGATGGGCCTCGGAACATAACAACAATGACAGGATGGAAATTTTTGACGGCGTTTACTGGAGGTGCTCAACGATCTTGTAATCACTTTTACGAATGAGCCTCATAAACTCCTCCACATCCTTAAGTGACGTTTCCTTTTCATTCGACTGAGAAGGACCACCCTCAATTACCTTGGCTTTGCCCTTGGCTAATCTTTCCGCCTCTACCTCGGGTGACGTGAAGATTCTTTCGCTTCTGGTCATACCCCCTGTTCCGACAACATTATCTACAGCCCCAGCTGGTTGTCTATTGACCTCAATTTTCTCACCATCGCAATATACCTCCAACCCGTAAGTCCACGACACTGATTTAGTGCTCTCAAAAGGAACCGGTCCTGCCTTAGTAATTGTGATCGTCGGCCGCCTGGCAGGCGCCGTTATCATTATTGTTTTCCTCGGAATCGTCACCGTCGCAACATCGTTCTACTCATCACAGAATGCCTCTACGGGCTTTTCAACCGCGTTCTATCAAATTGCAAGGTACCTTCATCCATCATAGCTTGAATACCCTGCTTCAACTCACTACAACCCTCTGGCTGTATCCAACAATCCAAGCAAAACTCATCACAACCCGGGAATACACCCCCTCTTAGCAACCTGCTTTTAATCTCACCCAACGGTGTCTTCAGCTCATTGACATCCATCACTAGATTCAAATTCTCCTCTGTCAGGACGACGTTTGCCCCATGATTGGGCATAGGCTGTTGTACGATATTTGGACCCGCCTGTCCAAAGTTAATAGCTTTTCTATCCAATAAATCCTGAACTTTGTGTTTAAATGCCTGACAAGCTTCTATATCATGCCCGGGTGCCCCGGAATGAAATTCGCAGTGCTTGTTGGCATTGTACCCATACGGGAGTATTGCCCCTGTAGGTGGTGCCAAAGTCCTCTTTTCAACCAAGTTCATCCCTAGCAGAGTCTGGAGGAGTTCTGCATACGTGGAAGGAGGTGCGTCGAACACTCTTTTTTGTCTCGCATTTTGTATCCTTCTCTGGCCAGAATTCTGTCCTTGTTGTTGTTGTGGTTATTGTTGTTGTTGATGCTTTTGTTGAGGAAGCGGGATATTGACACTAGTTATCTGTTGCGGCTGAACATACTGATGTCCTCTTCTGCCCCTGCCCCTGCCACCAAACACGGCACTAGTATCGCCCTGTCGTCTACCACCAAATGCTTTCCTGGCACCTCCTGTTGAAGTAGACTCACTTGCTTGGAACCTTCCAACTTTAATCCCATTTTCAATCATCTCCCCCATAAGAATCAAATCTGAGAAACTACTCAATGACACACTAAACAATTTTTCATAGAACACCCCCGTAAATGTCCCAATGAACATATCATTCATCTCCCTTTCAATTAAAGAAGGATGCACCCTCGCTGCCATATCGCGCCACCTTTGCGCATACTCTTTAAAGCTTTCACCGCTCTTCTGTGACAAACCCTGTAATTGGACCCGGTTTGGCGCCAGATCGCTATTGTATTTGTAATGGGTCACAAAAGCATCAGCCAGTTGTTTCCAGGTTTTAATCTGCGTGGGCTCCATCCCCATATACCATTCAAGTGAAGGTCCTGACAAGCTATCCTGAAAGAAATGCATGAGCATCCTTTCATCATCTGAATACACGGACATCCTCCTGTAATAAGAGCGGACATGGACCTTAGGGAAGGTGTCCCCCTTGTACTTGTCAAAAGTGGGAGCCTTGAATTTCAACGGCACCCTCAGCCCTGATACCAAGCCCATTGTAGTCATATCCAAACCGGTGGAGTTCTGATTCACTACCCCCTTCATCTGTTCTTCAAGCATTCTGATCCTCTGCACAGGATCAATAGGTCCTTCAAATCTCACACCTCTTCCAGAAAAGGCGTCCTCCTGGCAGTCTTCACCCCAATTCACATTTCCATTTCCGTATCCGTCGTAACCAGTGTTGCAACCAAACCCCTGCTGATTGATCATGGGACCTCGTCCCCCGTTACCGAAACCCTGGTTGATCCTAACAGGTCCAAACCCAGTGTTGATAGGAATCACCCCAGCACCATTCACATTACCGAATCCACCATACCATTGGTTAGCGTTGCCAAGACCGTCGTAACCGAAACCCTGAGTGTTGAAGCCGAATTTCCCGTCCTGATTGACGTAATCAAATCCCTAGTCATTATAACCGAAACCATTGTTGCCAAAACCATTACCGCCATTGTTGTTACCACCACCTTGGTTGGCGTCCCCAACTCCAACATGATTAACAACAGTCTCATTTCCATTCTCTGCGTTGCCATTGCCAGCGCCAGCGTCATTGTTTACAACCACAACAGGTGGGGTCACTACAGGTGGGACCACGGGCGTAGGGGACCCATCTTCCGGAATAGTCTCAACGTGTGCAGAGTTGTGGTCATTGTTGCCATTCCCATTAGCCCGCGTCAGCAGCGGCTGTACCAAAGTCTGGAGGCTCTCTTGACCCTTAGTAATGTTCTCCATTGCCTGCATGAACAGATTCAACTTCTCGCGAATTTCCTGCATCTCAACTTGGACTTGATCCATGATTCTCTTGCAGTTGTTTCGGGTTGAGTAGCGGTGAACTCTTTGTTCGTCAATCCTGGAAAACCTGAAGATGCAGGAAATAAGATACAGATTCAAGAATGCCGGTCATGCAATATGAATGCAGATGCAATTATGTAAATATGCTACAGGTTGTATCCCCCCGATCCTAGTTTCGGAAAGAATGCCATCACGACAATGGAGTCCCTATCAAGCAAGCAAGGAATCAGAAAAGCCTCCATATATAAGCAAATGCCAAGAGGCGGAGTACAAGAGTACAACTGAATACAACTGAAAGGACCTCTGCCAACAAGCTTGGCGATGGTCAAAATACAAGTACAAATGATAAAGGCAAGGTAAAGATAAATCAGGCCAAATGGCGTGCTTTGACGTCTTCCAATATCCTCAACGTTTCCGAATGCCCCAGTCGGGAGATCAGCTCCTGTATTAGTAAGGCATGCCGCTCGGTAGTGGACCTCAGCTTTTTAGCGTCGTCCTGGTAGGTTCCTTCGCCAGAACCCTCGTCAAGTCTGTACCTCTTGGAACTGGCCTTCACTTCATAACCTCTCGGCTTCTTGTCAAGGTCACTTACTCTAAGCTCAATAGCGCTCCTAAGTGATGTCTCTTCGGTAATCTTTGCGTCTTGGGCTCTAATCTGTGCCTCCAGCGCGGCAATCTGCAGCTTCAGTTCGTCTTCACGCTCCTTCCGCTTGGTAAGCGTGGCATTCCACAAGGCTTCCCACTTGCTGAGACGGGAATAAGCTTTGCTTAAAAGTTCCTTCTTGGAAGTAAGCACATTGCTAACACCGTTCAAGGCTATCCCCACTTTTTCTTTCTTATTAGTCTCTTCCGTCAGCTCTGAACCCAACATGTTAATCAATTCAGTATGTTCCTTCACAGTGAAGGTGGCTTCATTCTTCTCACGACGTAACTGGAAGATCTCCTTCTCTAACTCACCATTGGCTTTCTTCAGTTCCTCGTTTTCAGCCAATAATTTATTATACCTCTCACTTTCTTCCGAAGTAGGTACCTTAATCAATGGAAGATACAAAGGTTCCACAACAGGGTATGGCATCAAGGAAATCCTAGCTCTCTCGCGGATCCAAGCCAAATAAGGATCATAAGCTCTGTTGTTTCTCTTACCGAGCAGAGCTTTCCCTCTCCTATGAATGTTAGCCCAAGCATGTCTCAATCTGATCAAAACAGCCGTGTCTAATAAGCCCGTGAGATACAGAGATTCCTGTATCTCCTTCTTAATAGGAGCGTCTCTCAAAGCATAACCGAACTGTCTTACCACCAGTGAAGGGTTATAGTTGATACAGCCCTTCCATCCAATCAAGGGGACATTCGGAAATCCACTGCAACTATACATAATATCAGTGCCCAACATACTCCGATCAAACCAAATGATATTCTCAGCAGACAGCCCCATCAATCGGGAAGACCAATCCAAAGCATCAATAGCGTCAACAAAAGGCCCTGTCTTTGGAAGGTGCCCCTGGAACCACCTGTACAAAAGAGGAAGACAGCAGGAAACATTCTTGCCACGACGTTTCTCATTCTTGTACTGAATGGAATGATAAACATCGCCCAAGAGAGTAGGAACTGGATTCTTCGAGGCAAGAATCAAGAAGGCGTATGAGTCGACAAAATCTGGCACATTAGGAAACAAGACAATCTCGTAGATGCAGACAGCTAGAATGGCACTGAAAGCAACCCAACATCCACTCTTTGCGTACTGTGTAGCCTTCTCAACCAGGATAGACAAGTGGAAATCATAAGCTCCGTTCAACTTAACCGACCCTCCAGGGAACTTAGAAGCGTCTAAACTGACAACCCCAGCAAGCGTAGCCAACTCAGGCTCAACATCAACATGTATAAAGGGCATCTGGTCTAACACAGGAACTCCAAACATAGCAGAATACTCCTCCAAAGTGGGTGCCAGAATATAGTCTGGATATAAGAAACATCTCATCTGCGGCTCATAAAACTGCATCAAAGTATACACCCCAGTCGTCTCGAATGCTGAAGGTCTATACAACAAGCTAAGCAGTCTCCCATAAGATACTCTGAACTCAGCCCTCACCCTCTCATCTGCTAGAGAAATCACTCCCAGCAAGGAACTGATATCTGGTGAATGCAACCGATAAGCAACTGTCCTTTTCAGGGACTCCATGTCTGGCTAGAAGATACACTAGAATCAGAGGGGAATGATCACACCTGCAACATAAATACATGTTAATGAAATGCAGTCATGAAAATGCACATGCATATGCAAACAAGGGACCAAGTGCGATGCTGATGAACTGTGCTTCTTTGTACTGAAGCCTGAGAACCATCAAATCTTTATCTCAAACCAAACCAACCATTCAAAAGAACCCTGCAACCACATCTCATTGACAGAGATAAACCAGGTATTCTGAGGTCAAAGGTTTCCTGCAAACAAACCCACCTACCCCTCACAGGTGTGAACTTAATTCGTAGACGAGGTACGACATCCTATGCGGGTTCAACGTCACAGACTTTCAAGAGCGATGATACGATACCCAGAAGGTGTGGCATCATCATCCCTTGAAGCGACCTCACTTAGTTGAATCCCAATTGATAGGTCCCCAGAGTCGACAATCCTCTGGTCAGACAACTTGTCGAGCCCTAAGGGCCAGGCAAGAAGCGTCAAAGAGAATCTCGTCCGAGCGTAAATTTCGCGGCGAGCTGGTGCGAGCTAGGCAAGCAGGCTAACCACTACTCTCTACTTCTAAGTCTATGTGTAACCTCAAGCCCAGATCCGACTTTTCTCTTAACAGATTACCCCCTTCCCATGACAGCAATAACAATACAAAGCTGATAATAAAATGCGGAAGGTAAAGACAGAAAAGTAAATCTATACAACACCCACGACGGGAAAACAAGCGCTAGGATTGACTCACATAGGGGATATTCCTGTCCCTAGCAGAGTCGCCAGCTGTCGCTACTGCGAAAATCGGCGCCGGCTATGACAGAAGAGTCGCCACCATGCGTTATTTATCCCAACGGAGGGAAAGGAAACGCTCGAAGTAAACCTACCGCAAAGACGGGAAAGGAATGGTCATCGCAACCAAATCCTGGATTCGGGAGTCGGTTACCCAAGGGGAAGGTATTAGCACCCCTCACGTCCGTCGTACTCGACGGGATCCACGCTTGTTTTCTAGTACGGATTGTTATTCTATCTACACTAAGGGTTAGGGTTAAAAGAAAAGAAAATGACTCGGCAAAGTATCGCACTTTATGCCTACGTATTCCCGTCTGGAACGAGAAATCAGAGTCAACGTAGTTCGCCTACCTACGGGAAAGGAGGGGAAGGTTGCTCGCTAGGATACGACATCCTATGCCTACGTACTTTCGTACAGCATGAAAGATCAGAGCAAACGTAGTTCGGGCTACGGAAGACACAGATTTGTATGTTTATCTTTTATCCTTATGAAAAAGGTTTTCTCCTGATTACGGGTCCAAGCGGACAAAAATGACGTTTTTGATTGGTTTCCAGTCTTTTACGCAAGAACTGTTTTTTATTGATGTTTGAAAGATTATTGTGTTTTTGAATGTTTCGAGATGAGAAGAGAAACGACACTCTAAAAACCTAGGGTTTGAAATGGGAATCAAAACTACCCTAATGTTATCATGCATGGATTACGACCTAATGTTTGTCATAATTCCCTCCTGCCCAGAGGAAATCAGAGATCCTAGGGGATAAACGGAAAAGAAACAGCATACATACAGTAAACAGTAAAATGCATGAGATGCAGCAATACAAGCGAGGCAAGGGAGTCCCACTCAACCTCGAATCTGGGGAAACAATAGGCAAAGTGAAACAGCTTCACTTCAAACCTAAGGGGGCAAGCTGAACAAGCCAACAATCAATACAGAAAAAAAATAAATAAAACCCAACACCAGCTCTGACAGCAACACCAGCTTTTACAATAAGCAGTTCAAACAGCACCAGCTCTGACAGCTACAGTTGATTAACAGCAACAAAGGTTGACAGTAACAACTTCAAGTAAGACCCCATCTTCACTCTCCAATGATATTCAAGCTTCAGATAAGCTCTTATCTCCAATAATCTCCAGCTTTAGCAAGCACTGAACCCCATTAAACAAACAGCTTCTAACAACAGCAAAACCCTAGTTATCCAGCTTTGATAGGCACAAGCTTCATCTTATCCAGTCATCAATGCACTTATTATCCTGAAAAGGCTCCCAATCTTCAATTCAAACAGTCACAGGAGAGAATCAACTAATAGATGAAGTTGGAATGTTAAGAGGCCCAGTGACAACCCAGGGAAATCACTAAGATCTTAACATAGCAAGTGAAATATATCCTCAAGGTTCTACCCAACCAAAGCCTGCTCTACATCCCTCCTAAGGATAGATGGAACTTCTTTGGGGGACCTTGTGTCATAGGATGGAATAGAGGCACAAGAAGCTCTCTATGTTTGGAAGAAGAAATCAATCTAATCTAAAGCTCTCGCTATATCTCCTATCTCCTAAGTCTTCAAAAGCAAACTTCAAGGATAAGATTCTTCATGCTCCAAGCTCCATCCTTTATCTCCAATCATCTCCAAGGTCTTCATGAGCTCCAACAAACCAAAGTCCAAGCCCAACACCCAATTGAAATGCCCAAACCCAACAAACAAGACAACATCCCAAGAGGGAAACACACCAATATCACCCAATTTGCAAAAATCAAATAAAAGGGAAATACTCATCATAAAATCCTAGATTAATTTCTAAGGGACCCTAACTATGTACCCTATACCCCATATAAACCCCAAGACCTAAATCAAACCTTAAGTCTCCAAACTATGCCCTAAACTATACCTAAGTATTGTAAAACCCTAATCATAGCACCCTAAAGTTCATCATTCAAAACTAACCTAAATTTCATCATAAAAATATGAGAAAATCCTCTAATATAATCAATCCAACAAGAATCAACTCAAAAACCTTCACCAATTGATCACAAGAAAATCCACAAAAACATGTATCAAATGTACAAAATTAAAGAAATTAAAAAAATGGAGAAAATCAAATTAAATTGAAAAATGGGTGAAATGAGATTTATTAATTTCATAAAATCACAAGTAAATCTAAGATCATGGAGGTATTTTTAAAATATTTTTCTGATCAATATTGGATTTATTATGATTTTTAGAAATTAAATGGAATAAAAATAAAACTAAAATGAATTTAAAAGGAAAAAGAAAATAAAAAGCTGAAAATAAATGAGAGCCATTGGATCCATGGACTGGTAAGCGCATCTGAGAGCTGGGGCGCGTCCATGTGGGGATCCAGTCACCAGCTGACTGGATAAATGAAACGCTGCGTTTCAAAAGCTTGGAGGCAATTCTCAGTTTGAATCGTGGCCCTTGGGTCAACATACCAAGTCTCCTCTCAGACTAATCCAATGGTTTCTCATTCATCTTCTCCAACAAACTCAGGTGGCCTGAAACTATTCTCAGGCGGTGGTCCACGGTGGAAAACACCGTCTTCTCCGGCGAGACAACTTCAAAACCTCACCAAACTTTGCAACTAAATACCCTATCTCACCTAAATTTTCACCCTGATCATGAATACGACCTCCAAAATCATTGATTCGCCCTCCAAAGCCAAACCCGATCAAAGTTGCAGAAAACTCACCAAGTCTTGATGGTCACCATTCTCAAAATTAAAGATACTAACATGAACTACATGTTACACTGATCAATTACCATCATCTAAACACCCTTCATTCCCCAAGAATCACAAGAACCAAGCTCAAACAGAAATTGGTCATCTATCTTAATTGTCACCAATCCACTCCAAACCAATCCAGAAATGTCCTAACCATCATCTATAATGAATCTAACCATTTAAAACCTAGCAATTCTACATGAATCAAGCCATGGAATGAAATTTACATACCTGCAAATCTTGGATGAACAGAGTGGTAAAACCTCCAAATCAAGCTCCAAGATCTTCCAGACACGTTCTATGATTAATTACCAAGCTTCTGTATGCAATGAATTGGACTGAATCTTCTTGAATCACCAAACTCGATTCTGACTTGCAAGGGATGAATTCAAAATGCAATCTCACGATTCAAAATGCAATCTATCTGGAATCACTCACCAACACCAAAGGAAGCTATTGAACACAAAAGAATGGATTGAAATGGATCAAATTGTTGTAACCGATTCTGTTTTACAAATGGAAAACTCAAGATGCAATCTCTCAATTCTCCCTTAATCTCCACCAACTCTAGCTTTGGATCACTTCTAAATCTTATATAGAACATGAATGAAAGCTCTAGAAACTTCTGGATTGATCCAATGAGAAGTTCCACATCTCTTGCATTTGAAAATGTCATGAGAAATTCACATATGGCAGCTGAGTTTCAAGCTTGTATTTGCACCTCATTCTGATCCAAATTCTCACCACATGACATATTGAATGTGTTAGGATTCATTAAAGCCTTGGTTATGCCTTGAAGAATGGTTTTGCATATGTGACTTATGATGTAAGTAACCATTTTACAAAGCAAGTCATTGAATTATCCCTCAACTCAAAAATGTGGCAATGTCATTGTTTTCAAAATGCATTTTCCAATCAATTTGGTATGTCATATGGCTTGGTTTGGACCCATAGATCAAAAATCCCAATTTTCATCCTTGGCTCATTTAAAATTCACCCTTATTTTAGGCTATTTTTGTGATTTTGTGAAGCAAGTCATTCCAAGCTCTCATGACCTCTCATCTAGACCAAAAACATCATTTTGAACACATCTCATGTTGAACATTTTTTCATTTGAGGAGTGGAAGATAGAGATTTTGACCTATGTTGAAAATAACCTATAATTCAATTTTCCCAAAATACCCCTGGGTTGCCAAGACCATAAATTGAGTTCCACAAATCTTCTTGAGGACTTCTAGTACTCAAATTAAAGCTAAGGTCAATCACTACAATTCTTATGTTGGCCAAGAATCCATTTGAAAAATACTTGATGGGCAAAAGTTGCTTGGAAGTCAAGTGACTTTCATAGATAAATTTCAGTGTCCTCTGATGACCCATAACTTGCAAGAACCCTAACTTGAGTTCTACAAACCTCCTTGAAGACTTCTAGTACTCAAATTAAAGCTATTGAAAATATCTACAATTTTCATGTTGACCAAGAATCCATTTGAAACTTTCATTTTGACTTATATGGCTTGGAAGTTAAACCTAAATTAGGGGATTTTACAGTGAAACCCTAATTTGGCAACTCCTCCTACTCTTGATTCTCTTTGATTTATCCTTGGCACAACACCACACATGTATCAACATATCAATTCAAGAATCCCACATCCTTCAATTAAGCCTTGATGCTCTTCAATCACTCAGTTGACCTAGGGTTGACCTAGGGTTGACCCAGATGAAACCCTAGTTGACTGCACTTCAACTGTGGCTCTTGTACTTGAATCAATGACTTGTCATATCTCAATATGACCCTCTTGGCATTTCATAAGCTTTGTACACATTCCATACCCTCAATTCATAGCTCATTGATGACTCTCAATACACCTCAAATTAGGAGAGAAATCCATTGGTTGACCCTCAAACTTCTCACAGCTTCAAACATTTCTTGATGTTTTGGATTGTCTTTAAGCTTGAATAAAGCCCCTTGATGTGCTTATTTAGATAAGGATGGTACTTGATCCCTTGCTATATGACTTGCTATGCTATGTTATGCAAATGATTAGATTATGTACATGATTTACTATGTAAATGATAATGCAATTGAAACATAAACCAGGTGAAATAGGTTGAGCAAATTTTAGGGTGCAACAGTTGGTCTCACTTTTCCAGCATTTATTTTGCTGAGATGATTCTATGATATCCGGTACCCCTCAGTGGAGTTGACGTTGCCTTCGGCATTTATTTTGCCAAGCGGTTTTAGACCCAGTGTTCTCTGGCAGCTCAAGCTTACATTTGCACTTGCATATATCGTCATATTTGCATCTATACAAACACATAGCATCTCCATGCCGTATGGGGCATTGCATCTATCTAAACGCATAGCATCTCCATGCCGTATGGGGCATTGCATCATTTTCAAACATATGCATTTCGAAACACAAATCATATTGGTTAACCTTTTGCTTTCAGGCGTGTTTTCTCAGCAGGAGTATGGAGTTCTAGCTCAGATCTATTACTAGGTATTCGAGGTCTCGCTGTGAGAAGTGTGATGATACGGTTCACCTTACTATTTTCCCCACAGAGTTGCTTGTTGAAGTTTCTCTTATCCGACCATCGGAGTATTGTCTTCAAGTTTGCTGTTCCGTCAGCGTCACAGGGTTTCATAATCAAAATTTCAGGAGTTGTCGCCTGTTGTCGAAATAGGTGCCTGGCAGTTAATTTCAGAGCATCCCCAGTGGGTTTGGCTACTGCAAAGATAAGGCGGAGTTATTTTCCAGTATGATTGACAGAACTGAATTCCTATTGTGTGGAAGAATTCGATCCCCAATGAAGCCTCCATGATTTCTTCGTGTTGACAAAATATTATCCCCAGTAGAGTCCTCCTCAAAGTCGTTGTCACGTCAGCGCTGGAAGGTTTGTGGGTTGGGACTGATGGAGTTAGCTACTACAGAGATAGGCAGAGAAACTGTATTCAGAGTGTTTTCCCGTATGGATAGGTGGATGAGGTTTCCTGTGTTTAGGCAGATGATTTTCCCGTATGGATAGGCGGATGAGGTTTCCTGTGTTTAGGCAGATGATTTTCCCGTATGGATAGGCGGATGAAGTTTCCTGTGTTTAGGCAGATGATCTTCCCGTATGGATAGGCGGGTGAAGTTTCCTGTGTGTAGACAGAAATGGTTCCCCAGCGAAAGCGCCGGGAGTTTTCCGTAACGTGAAGTCCTGACGTGGACAAAATTGATTACTCTTCAGAGACCATTTATCCCCAGCAGATATCTTCCTTTGTATCGGCGAAATGTGGGTCCTGACGTGGACAAGGTTATAGTTCTTCATGGTGACAAGATGCACGAGTCCTAATGGGGACAAATTTATCTTTCTTCGTGTTGGCGAAGCGTGAGTCCTGACGTGGACAAGTTTTATTTCCTCAGCAGGTCGAGGATGTGAGTCCTGACATGGACAAATCAAGACGAGGATCCCCTCGTGCTAATGAAATACAGACGAGTCATCCCTAGCGAAGTCACCGGGATTTTGCCGTGTTGATGGCAGGTGGAGTCCTGACGTGGACAAGTTTATGATAAGATTTCTTCGTGTTGACGAAACAAGCGTCCTAACATGGACAAAGTTCTATTCCTATGTTGTTGAGTTGTGAGTCCTGACGTGGACAGATTTGCATTTATTTGTGATTTGACGAAATTTGGGTCCAGATGTGGACAAGGTTACTCCTGTGACGACAGAGTCTCTATTCGTGTTGACGAATTTGTTTCTCTTCTTGTGTTGACAAGGTTAATCCAGTTGTGGACGGAAGTGTTTTTGCGAAAATAGCTCAGTGCCTGTAGTGTCACGCAGGTGATCGATGTTGAAATCAAATTTTATCAGATAATTGACCAGTTGTTGCCGTAACAACCAGATTCAGTTCATCGG
The DNA here is from genome assembly GCA_963859935.3 of Lathyrus sativus. Classification (NCBI taxonomy): domain Eukaryota; kingdom Viridiplantae; phylum Streptophyta; class Magnoliopsida; order Fabales; family Fabaceae; genus Lathyrus; species Lathyrus sativus. Next base: position 245,596,567 of record OZ012741.1, read on the forward strand.
ATGTTGCTTCTCAAGCAGTTTTGCAGTTTATCTCCACGAATGGCAAATTTCAGGGTTTCTTTGGTATTCAACCGTCTTGTACCTCGATTGTTTGAAGGTCGTTCGCTCTTCACCCAGTCGGGTCCAAGCCGTTTGAATAGGGGCAGCTGTTGCACCCCAAAATTTGACCAACCGGTTCCCATATCTGGTTTATGTTTCGACGCATTTTGCATTCGCATTTGCATACCGCGTACATTGCATTTTTTTTGCAGTCAGACTGATTTTATCGGGATTACAGCCTCCCCTGGAGTTTCAGGCAGTTTAGGCCAGTTCGAATAAGTGTATTTTGAGAATTTGTGCTCGTCTCGGTGTTTTCAGCTCTCGCTGTTGTTTTTGAGGACATTTCGGTGTCCGGTTTTTACCGCTTATTTCGCTATAGTTGCGCAGTTGTTCTCTAATTGATTTAATTGGCTTCCTGGCATTTTTTGAATTTTCCCTTTTATTTTCTGGATTTTTAATAGATTTTTAATAGATTTTGATAGATTTAATTGAATTTTTCTAGATATTAAATAGGGATTTTTAATATTTCCTTATAGATTTAATTGTACTTTCTAGATTTTTTTAATAGATTTAATAGACTTTTCTAGGTATTAAATGGTTTTTTAAAGTATATTCTTATAGATTTTAATAGCTTTTTTTAGAATTTTAAATAGATAATTCTTCCTTTTAATTAGTTAAATAGATTTGTTTCTTTCTTTAAATAGATTTTAATAGAGTTTTATTAGGATATTAGATTTTAGTTTTTAATAAATAGTGTTATAGATTTTAATATGGAATTTAAATAGTTTTTTTAGATTAATTGAATAGGGTTTAATACAGAATTTATTAGTGTAGATTTTAATTGTTTTGTTTTAATAGATGTTCTTTTAATATAGTTTACTAATTAGGTTAGTTAACCATCAGCTTTATTAGTTAGATTTTATTAAGTATGCTTCAATTAATTGGTGTTAATTCTCGTTAGCATTAATCATCATGTTGATCCATTAATTAGTCAGGTTTTAATTACCAGATTTTAATCATTAATTGGATCCATTAATCCATTGTTAACCAAGTTTAATCACCAGTTTTCATTAACAAGGTCATTAGTCTGAGTTGGTACTGGACCAATTGTCCAATTTTCGTGGGCCCAAGTCCAAAAATGCCACATGTCATATAAAAGATTGGTCACGCGTGTGTTTTCTCTAGCTGCCACCTCACAACCCACTACCCCACTTCCCAGCCACTTGGCACGCTCTCTCCCTCTCTCTACTGCCACTTGTCATTCTCACCAATCCCTCTCACCACGAGCTGTCCCCTTCGCCGCCGGCCATGCAAACGCCAGAAGATCTTACCGGCGAAATCAAACTTCACCAGAACCTCGCCGTAACCACTCGCCGGAAACCCAAACTACCCGTCGGAAACCTCATCCAAGTTCATCCGATATTCATGTTTATCCAGAAATTCGTCACGATCTTTATCGCGTTTCACATGTTCATATCAATTTTCCAGATTTCCTCCATCAATCTTCATCGTTTTCTTGATGATCTTCATCAGATATTTCATCTGTTCTTCACCTTTTCCGGATTTCTTCACCTTTTCCAGAACTTCATTACAACATTCATCAGAACTCATCCAATGCTCATAAAATTCATCAGTGAGCTTCATCATGTTCGTCAATCCTCACCAGATCCTTCTGAGTTCACCATAACCGTTTTACCAGAGATCTTCCTAAACATTTATCAACGATCTTCAAGAACATTCATAGATGTTCATCGTGTTTCTAGAAGATCTTCTCCGCCCTCAATGCTCATCAAGATCCTTCAAGATCTCCAACAACATCACTCATTTCTAGATCCAAATTCACCAGGCTTCACGCGATTCATACAGCTTCAAGGACTTCGTACGCAAGCCTTCGTGGTTGTTTCCCCGGATCTTCGTAGATCTTCACACCATCCACCAGTCCTTCATCCGTTTCCAGAAGCCTCATCATGTTCTTCGTTCGTTCTCGATCCTCATCCACTTTCAAGATCCAGATTAACGCTCCTTCGTGTTCAATATACTAGATCTTCATGAGTGTTCATCCAAATCTCCGGATCCTTCAAGATCTGTGAAGATCTTCAAAGATCTGTGAAGATCTTCGTCATTTTCTCCCTCACGCCTTCAAGTGAATTTCCTCAATCTTCATCCGTGGATCTTCACATGCGAGCTTTCGGTCGAGCTGTTCAGAGGATTTGCGAGAGTTTATTGTTTTAGTTTATTCAGGTGGTTTTTGTAAGTTGTGAAACAAGTTGCCTGCATTTGATAGGAAGAAGTTGGTTGAACGGAGGTGGTGAAACGAGAGAGAGAGTCTGAGAGGTTTACGGCGGAATGTGAACAGTGAATTGGAGATGAGAGAAGTTTAGGGTTTGCAGAGTTTGGAGTGGGGAGACGTGAGAGAGGTTTGTTCTTTCGTGGGCCTTGGGCCCAGTGACTCTTCAGTCCATGCACACCTATTTTCCCATAGCACTTTTTTTTCCTCCTCACTTTTTTCTGTACGAACGGGCTGAGGCCCAATTTGTTTTTTCTGGACTCACACATCCATTTCCTGAGCTAAACCCCCCTGTTGGATTTTTTTGTGGTTACTGGGCTGGGCCCAAGCGTATGATTTTTTTTTGCCTACACCTCCACATTTACCAGCGCACCCCCTGCTGTATTTTTATTTCTTTTATTTCTTTGCTATGTTCTTTAGATTTTTTAGAAATAGTAAATGCAATAGTATAGATTTTAACTCTATTTTCTTATAGAATATTATGCATAGATTTTAATATAGAATTTATATTCTATTATTTTTAGCGTATTATAGAATATTATAGATTTAATATAGTTTTTTTTCCTATTTTTCTCTATAGAATATTATAGTATTTTAGATAGGAATTTTCTATGCTATTTTCCATTATGCATTCCTTTTAATTTCTTCAGAATATTTTCTATTGGACTTTAATTGCCGTATTTTAGGAGTAGACTTTTATTTCCATTTTGTGATTGGATTTCTCTCCTATTTTCGTTTCTATCTGATTTTATCTCGATTTTATTTCTGGCTGGCCGTGTGACACGATTCAATTGGAGAATGATTTTCGATATCATTTCTCTATCTTGCCTTTGACACGGATATCAATACGCTATCTCTGAGAGTTCGATTTCTCGAATAAGTCGAACCATGACGGTCTAAGCATTATATTGTTCCTGATTCGAGCGTCCTCATCAAGGATCCAGAGAGGAGAAGATTGGAATGGAGCTTGCGCGCATGTCGAGAGCCAATGGAGCCGCTTCATTCAACATCATCTTCTTATTCAAGTCTTCAGGCAACCGGCGAGTGTTGTGAGCTCTGTCGTTAGATACGTAGGAAATGACAGTTGAGGAGTTTCTTCTCAATCATCTAGGATGTCTAGTATGGTACCCTTTGGGTGACATGTAACGCATTCGCTCCTACGTCTTAGGTTCTTGCGTGTGTGTCCCGGGCTCCTTCCCGTTTAGGCGTAGGCCTGCTTCCTCTTTGTTCTCGCCCCGTGCGAGCGAGACCCCTTTTCTCTCGCGTTCAGGCGATCGAGATCCCTTCTCTTGCCCACGTGCAATCGAGACTCGTTTTCCCGTCGAACTATGTTTGCTCTGATCTCTCGTGCCAGACGAGAGTACGTAGGCATAGGATGTGATATCCTAGCGAGCTACCTCCCTTTTACCTTCTTCCCGTTTCTCCTGTTTGCTGTAGTAGGCTGAACTACAGCTGCTCTGATTTCTCATACCGGATGAGAATATGTAGGCATAGGATGCGATATCCTAGCGAGCACACTAACAACTAACCTCTCTGTTCTCTCGTTGCCGTGCGATCGAGACTTTCCCGCTGACGACTGGTGTTATCCCTTTCTCTTGCCCTTGCGCATTTGAGACTAAACCGTAGTTTTACGTTCCGTAGGTTCCCGTACCTCTAAAGCCAACTTAATCTCTCACCCCTGTGTGATTGAGAACACCCTGTCTAGCCGTAGTTAGCCTGAACTACGTAAGCTCTGATCTTTCACGCTGTGTGGAAGTACTTAGGCACGAGATGCGATATCTCGGCGAGCCAATTCCCTGTAGTTTCCCGAACTACGATGACTCTGAATTTCTCTCTTGAGAATACGTAGGCATAGAGTGTGACGCTCTACCAAGTCAGTTTCTTTCCGTTTAGCTTTAGCAGCCGTAGATAGATTGTTTTTACATCCTTTAGACAAACCAACAAGCATAGATCCCGTTGAGTACGACGGACGTGAGGGGTGCTAATACCTTCCCCTTGCGTAACCGACTCCCAAATCCAGGATTTGGTTGCGATGACCATTCCTTTCCCGTCTTTGCGGTATGTTTACTTCGAGCGTTTCCTTTCCCTCCGTTGGGATAAATAACGCACGGTGGCGACTCTTCTATTTAGCCGACGCCGATTTTCGCAGTAGCGAAAATAAGCTTGCAATTTCTTTTGTTGAATTTGTGGTTGATTTTGTACACTCTTCTTTCATTTCCCTTTCTGTCCAAGGACCTTGGAGCACCACTTAAATTTGCTTGATCCCTCCTTAGGAGGTATTTGAAGCTTGACTTGAATGGTGAACCATGAGGACACATTTTGTGCATATTTTGTACAAGTCATAATGAGACTTTGGTTGAATGACATTAGGGATACCATGGTTGTTTTCTCTTCTTCTCCCACTTCTCTTTTCGTTTATAATTCATTCCATGTTTAAGTTGTAGACTTTAGGGTTTGCTTTGCACTTTACTTGCATTAAAGGTTGAGATGTGCTTGTGGAGGTTTTCACCCCACACAATTTCCTTCCTTTGCTTGTGTGTTATTTGCCTTTTTATTCTCTTGTTTGCATTAAAGGTTGAGATGAGCTTGTGGAGGTTTTCACCCCACACAATTTCCTCCCTTTGCCTGTGTGTTGCATTACATATGCATTCATTCATTCATTTCTATTTCATGTCTTATTTCATGTTGCTTTCTTCTTCTCTTTTCTTACCATGCTCCCTTAGGACTTCCAATCTCGTTATTTAAGGATGATTGTGATAGACACTAGGTTTCAATCCATGTATGAGAACATTAAGTAGAATTTCCCTTCAACCTCGACTATAGGTTCATCTTGCATGACAACTACTAGGTTTTGAACTAGTTTCCCTTTAGTTTGTCCTCTCCTCTCTCTTTCTCATCTCAAAACAACTTCAAAATACTTAATAAAGGCTAATGAATGTTGTGCCCTACGAGCCTTAAGTACTTGGGAAATGGTGATTGGGGGCTACCTCTCAATTATCTAGAGTGTTTAGTATACGTCCTTAGGACGATATGCGACGCATTCGCTCCTAAGTCATAGTCTTTAGTGCAACACGAATTACAAACAATTCAAAAACACTTCTCCTTAAAAGACACAAAAACAAATGATCAAACTTCATTTTGTCCCTTGGGACCCTTAACAATGGAAAACCTTTTCATAAAAAGAGTTTCGTTAACTCTTAGTTCTACCGTAAACAGGTAACGCCTAAGTCTCCAAAGGTTGAGCTGCATACACCTAACTGCTAGAACTGTTTGTTAACCCTACTCGGGTAAACACTTTTGAACCAACCGGTGTTCTTGTTAGCCCGAACTACGTTTGCTCTGATTTCTCATACCAGACAAGGATACGTAGGCACAAGACGCGATGTCTTGGCGAGCAACCTTTCCCCACTTTCACCCGTAACTAGCCGAACTACGTTGACTCTGACTTTCCCATTGCACGAGGGAATACGTAGGCACAGAGCGGCGAAGCTCTGCCGAGTCTCTTTTCTTTTCTTTTGTCCCTCTGACCTTAGCGTAGATAGGTTCAATCACCCTTTTAGATAGATAACAAAGCATGGATCCCGTCGAGCACGACGGACATGAGGGGTGCTAATACCTTCCCCTTGCGTAACCGACTCCGAATCCAGGACTTGGTTGTGATGACCTCGTCTTTTCCCTTTTTCTTTAGGTTTTTATGATCGTTTCCTTTCCCTCTTTTTGGGATAAATAACGAAAGGTGGCGACTCTTCTGTTTTCTGTCGGGTGTTTTTCGCAGTTGTGACAGTCTCCTACCTCGAACTTAATCGAAAATTAAGTCGAGCTAGGAATCCTAAGGGATCATGTGAATACAGGGGTAAACAACAAGAAAACACGAAGCATTGCAATCACAAACAACATCAAGTATTGAAACTTAAGATAATATCGAAGAACAAAACAATATGTACAAGTGTCATTAAAGAAAAATACTCACAAACGCACTCGAGAATTAATCAAAATTAAAACCAAAATCAAGAAAAGAATTAGTCAAAGATTAAAAGTTTTTTAAGTCAAAATTAAATCAAAGTCCAATTAACTAAATTCTAAATGAAGGTTAATCCTAAGTTAAACCAAGATTAAATTCTAATCTAAATCTAAATGAATGTTAAATTATAAATTAATTAAACTTAATCAAAATAATCCTAAATTAATTAAACTTAATCAAAATAATCCTAAATTAATTAAACTCTAATATAAATATAATCCTAAATTAATTAAACTCTAATAAAAAATAATCCTAAATTAATTAAACTCTAATAAAAATAATCCTAAATTAATTAAACTTAAACAAAAATAATCCTAAATTAATTAAACTTAATCAAAAGGGGAGGGGGTGTAGACAACAAGGAAATAAAAGGGGAAATCAGTTGGCCTGGAATAGGGGGTGGCGAAATCAATCTCAGCCCAGTCCAACTCAAAAAATTCCCATTGATCTAGTACGCAGAGTCTAGCGAGACTCCGTCATATACCTCACGCTGCAGTCGCCAGATCGCAGATCTGATGAAAGTTAAGCAAAATCCATGCTCAAAATGGAAGGACCACAATGGGCCATGCGAAGACAGGCCACACGGGATGATAGAACAGTCAAAGAACTGGTGACACATGTCACAAGTGGGGAAGTTACGTGTTCAACTCAACGGTGGAACGAGTTTAGTGGGATAAACGTGGAAACGGGTATCTCAAGTTCATTTCATGCGGAACTTTCTCTCTCTCTACCCGTCCTGTCTCGATCCTCTCTCTGCAAAATCACCGCTGAAAAACACAAAAGGGGCGCTGGAGAAGAGGAAGTTCAGTGGAAACCGCCGTCTTCTCCAGCGAGCAACCATCCTCTCACTCCCAACCCAAAACTAACCCCCACCCCCCCACCCCCACCCCAAATTCCATTCTCAACACGAATCCAACCCCATATCAACCTAAAAAACCTTCAAAAACCACAAATCAAATTCCGTTGTTCAAATTTTTGGTATTCTGGTGAACTTTAAATGATAGAACAATAGTCCATATATATAGGTCACATTTAGGGTTTTTTACATGAAAACTTAAGGAGGAATCAAAGGGTACAGAGGTACAACATCAATTCTGAGTTTTTTCCTTTTGTGAGTGGTAAGGAGTTAGCTCGTACAAAATCAATCGAGATCATAATTTTGTCTTTAGCACGAGGTGTGGTGGTCCCCTGTTGATTGTTCACTCTATGGCCCCCACAAGTTTCAACTTTCCTAAACTTAGTAGTATGACAAAGGAACAATTATATGCTGCCTCTAACTTCTTGCAATTTTTGAATGATGAGAACTATCTTGAATGACATGTTAAACTGACTATCCTTGAATTGCTTGAATGAGAACTTGCTATGTTTTTAATGAATTTCTAGATATGAACAAGTGTGCATTGGTTTGAATTCACGTTTGAACATGCTTTGTGAACATGAATTTTGGGAATTTGTGACATGATGAGTTGAATAACATGATAAGCTGACTATCCTTGAATTGCAGGGTTCACATTGGGCATTGCAGTATCTGATATGACTTTAATGTTTGTGTAGGGGATTAATGGCTTTAGCAGCATGTTGCCATATTTAAAGGAATGCGGTCAAAAAGAGCTGAAATGAAGCAATCTAGGGTGAACTAACGATGGGCGTGATTCAAAACAATTGACTTGAGGTGATATGCCATTGGCCTAAAACTTGTTTTCATCACACTTATCTTAGTCATTCTGAAACTGTCTGATGTAGCTATTGTTGTTGCAACTTTGGTGACTTTGGCTTCAGTTGGGTCCCTTATTCTTTTCACTTTTGAAGACTCTGACATCAATAGCTTGTCTCATATCCTTCACAGCAAAAGCGCCCAAGAGGGGATACTTTGCAAGCGTTTACACTGTTGTGGACTTGGTGAAAACTACATCTGCATCACCATTCTTCAACAACTCGGGCTCCCTCTTAATGTCCTCACCATATCAACTATTAATCATGGTAATAAGTTCAGTAATCCCCACAACAAATGTGAGAGGTGTGGTAGTCGGACATCGATGCACAACCATTTCCAATCTGTCTGGGATAGCTCGTGACAATAACTTGAGATGTGAAGTTTGCAACTTCATTGGTAAAGTTATCCTTAGAGTTGGCTTAAATTCAGACAACAATTTGTAGCCTCTATTCTGTGTCACTTTTGATGTTCTTCCTTGTAATATTAACCGTAATTATGCGTTGCTTTAGTATGTGCCATTTATGAGAAGGATTTATTTGGAATTGTATTTATTTCCCTTGTAACATTTGAATGTACACTTCCTAGCCATGAATTAATGAATTCTGACGTGTAGGCTTCACATTCGTACCAACATTTATTAACCACTCAACATGCTTTAAGACTTGAAATCACGTAACCAATACATCTTGGATTAAACTAAGATGAAGAGCTCCAACCTTGGGTTCCTAAAAATACATGAAGCGTGAGATTAGCATGCTAATTGAAATTTTCAAATGAACACTTAGTTATAGACCCACTTTGAAGTTCTACGAAGTTGAATCTTGGTAATATGTATTTGGAAAGTAATCCTGGATTCAATCTTGAATAAGTTATGAGCTTGTAAATAGAAATTAAATAGCAAGTATAAATTTGGTTGTGGATTGGTGAACTTCCTCTGCATAATCTAGAACCTCTATTAAGTTAAATTGAAAGTAACTGCTCCATCTTTCCAACATTCTTATATTGATCAAGAAGAATTTTGAATCAACCATAAGTGAGAAATTCCTTGAAACTTGTGCTGCTCGAAATGTCCAGAAGTAAGCCAAGATTATCTTAGGCTTGAATTCATGTCCTGATCAAAACTCTGAGATGCAGTTAACTTTTGTTGACCAGATAAAAACCCTAACATCTTTTCCATTGATTGAGTTGTTGCCATGACTCGTGATGAGAATTCTAAGGCTTAAGAATACCACAAGGTTGAAATTCAGCCCTTGCTTGATCTTGGAGGATGAAGCTTTTCCTCTTGAGATTTAAATAAGATACCTCGATCCCCTACCTATAACCAATACCATGCATAAATGATGATGCAAAAAATGATTAAACATAAGCTAAGAAATTAAGTAAAAGGATGGGAAAATTTTGGGGTGCTAAAACTAGTAGCAGAAAAACATCATCAACTGATTAGTTAAACTATTTAAAACATAATCATAACAAAATAATAGTCATAATAATTTATTCAACTTAAGAAATTAACATAAAATCATAAACAATCATAAATAAAATTAATAACGTTCCACCCCTTAGTGTTACATATAAGAGCAGACGCCGACTCAACAAAAACATAACGAAAAGCAATCTCTTTCACTCACATCCAAGTCTCTACTACAGATTATCTACACGATGCCCATGTAAAGACAACATTCAAACAAAACGGGTGAGAAATCACAATCATATACAGAAATTCATAATAATATGTAAGCACACGAACAACTTATGCATAAACACCCAATCCTCAAATCAACACTTCACACAATCCACACACTATAATGTAACATGTAAGCAAATAAAAAGAGACTAAACTCAGGACTCAATGCATGTGATACTAAATGTGAACTCTCGGGTTCACTCGCTCTAATCCCCACCTAGGATCAGAGCACACAAAATTGTTACCATCTCCATAGGTAACGCTTCACTAATTCCACCACCATATGAATTAGCTACTCGCACCTAGTCTCTACCATAGGATTAAGGCTCACCAAAAACAGACCATCGTCCAACACCATGATGCATGATACATACAAGACATGAAACAAAAATAACATGTACAATGATGTTCACCATTAATCAATTTACTACGCCAATACTAGCCACCAACACCCAAACACATACTACACGCATTATACATCAACATTATAGTAACATAGCATGCAACAACAACATCCATAATTATTCCACACCTCAGCATACCAATCACATATCATCCAACATCATCATGCAATATTTAAATTAATTTCAGATATTGGAACTATTATTAAATTACAGGTTGTCGTGTCTTCTTAGTGTAACTGGTTACACCAAATCTAGTAATCGGTTACACCCTTCACAAAAGACCTAGTTACGCTATTTTTGAGCAATGTAACCGGTTATGCCAAAACCTGTAACTGGTTACACCTGCGGAAAAAAGCACTTTTCTAAAATTTGTCTCAGGTGTAACCGGTGTCGCTACTCGAAAAAATGCAACGACGGAGAGGCAAAAAAGTGAAAGAATAGAAGAGTCGCCATCGAACTTTATTTATCCCAAAAGGGGACAAGAAAACATCGAGAAAACCCTAAGGAAATGGATAAGATGGTCTCGCAACCAAGAGAAAGGGTTTAGAAGCCGGTTATGTGAGGGGAAGGTATTAGCACCCCTCACATCCATCGTACTCGATGGAAACCATTTTCTTGTCTATGTGTGAAGATGTTGCTAAAGGATGTTGCCTTCTAAAAAGTGTTATAAAGGGAGATGGAAGAGTTGGAGACAAAGATTAAGAGAAAAGAGGAGGTGGAAAGGGTGAAAAGACTCGGTAGGGCCTTGCGATCCTATGCCTATGTATTCTCAACAGGTATGAGAAAGTCAGAGCCAACGTAGTTCAGGGGACTATGAATAAAAAGATAAGAATGTGCTCGCCAAAGATTGGGGCCCTTGTGCCTACGTATCTTCACTTAAAAGAAGTAAAGAATCAGAGCATTCGTAGTTCGGACTACGGGTTGTTGGTGTTTTTTATAGACGATGCCAACATGCGCATTCTAGCAGTTATGTGCATTGAAGCTCACCTGTGCAGTCTTAGGCGTTACCTGTTTGCGATAGAAGGGACGTAACATGTCCTTTTTGAAAAGATTAGTTTTCTCCATCAAGGAAAGATGTCACATTTGATTTGTGGAAATTATTTTTAAGGGTGAAATAATTCCTCGGATAGTAACCCCTTGTGGGTAGTATCTAATTCTTTATATCAAAAGATTTATTGTGAAAAATGGTGTGGCGAATATTGTCACATCTATGTGTTGAAAGACGAGAATCGAGACCACACACTCTAAAGTGAGTATCCTAATACTCGGAGAGGAATAAGTCTTCACTCAATCCTCTCTCTTTAGTACAATATAAAGAGAACTTTATTCTCTTATTAAAGATGTTTTGATTTTGAATGGTAAGTACTTTATGACAGTGAATCCTAAAGGTAATGTCAAGTACTCAGAATAGGAGAAGACCTCCGCCTAACCACTCCATAACCATCCAAGTTTATTAAGAAAAAGTTTGAAAATGCACTTGGTACAAGGCCAAGGTTTTTAGACTCAAGGAGACAAACAGAACTAGAGAAAAGTTTTAAAAAGAAAGGGTGGTGAATAGATCAAGGTAGGTTGATGGTGATGCGCGAAGCAATCGACTTACAATGGTATAATACATACAAGGTTAGTGTGAGGTCAATGCAAAGATAATAAAAGAGAATGAGATGAGAGAAACCCTAAGGTATGAACCAAGTTAATGGATGTTGAAAAATGACTTGACATTGGATCAAGTTTTATTTGTTCTTTATTTTGAAAATGTGTTCTAATCCTAAGTTCATTTTATCTTTTTTTAACATGCAAAAGCAAGCATAAAAGCAAAAGGAACAAAGTAGGATCCAGAGACTTGAGGAAGAAGGAGGTTCAAAGAGAGGAACTTTTCATGTGAAAATGAGAGAGTGTGAGGGCTCTTGGCTGTTGAGTAAGGGTCTTCCCCCTTAGGGTTTGCTCTTTTAACTTATATACGAGGGTTTTTTCAATGGTTAGGGGCATATTTTACTATGGTTAAGTTTGGTTAAAGCTTTTTGTGACAATCTGAATTTGAAGGAGCCACTCGGGTTTGGTACCATAATAAGGAGGTTTTTGGTCCTATTAGCTTTCCTTTTGGTGGCTACAAGATGTGGTATGAAAAAGCATCTGATAGAGTGAGTGAAAGGTAAGCTTTATGCACAATATCTCATTTATTCTTTGATAAAGATAATTCAAAATGAAGAAATGTGGTACGCGACTTGTTGGCTCTTTTGTAGTAATGTTTGTTACAAAAGATGAGGCTTGTTTCACAAGAATGAGTTGATGACCAATTCTTCGAAACCAAATGTAGTTCATGCCAAATAATTATGGCAAGTTGGGTCCTTGGAATCATGTTCAAATACCACACTTTCCTTGGTCCAATATTGATGATTTTTGATACAAAACGGGAGTTCTTGTCATCAATGTGAAGTAGGAAGAATGTTGATCAAAACTTGTGTTCAAAAAACTTTGGAATGAAGCTTGGAACGATGATAAATTTTAATTTGAAAACATGTCCCCAAAACTGTCCCAAAATAACATAGAAAAATTCTAAGTTATGTAACTTTGGCAACTTTGACATCCCATCTTTGAATCCACATAAGTTGAGGAGTTTTGATCCATGGAGGTGTTATGGTAATGGATAGAAATCTTGAAGAATGATCTTCAACTTTCATGTTATGGGAAAACTCAATTGAAGTCAAGAACTTGGTGAAAAATGTCTTGGAAGTTGGGTTGAAAAATCTGTCTAACCACTTACCACTTTTGACAACTTTAAAACCCTAAGTTGGGAGCATCATAACTTGAGCTCTACACATCCAATAGAGATGATCTAGTACTCAAAAGAAAGCTTAGAGGATGCTCTACAAATTTGATTTTGTAGGAAAGTTCAAATGGAGTTTGTATCACCATGAAAAATAGGCTTGAAACTAGGTATTTCAAACTGAATTTCTATACTTAGAAAAATTTCAAAGTGTAGAAATGTTATAATCTCCTTTTTCTCAACTTTGACTCATCATATCTCCTAAACCATTAGTCTTTTGGACATGCTTACTTCTACAAACTTGTAGTTCATAATGTCTTATTCAATTACATAACTAGTTTTCCTTCATTGAATCAAAAATGAGAAAGTTATGGAAGTTGCAAGATGACTAGAATTAGGATTTTTCACACTTAGAAAAATTTCTATCAAAACCCTAATTTAGTCAAACTCTTGATTTTATGTTTCTCCTTGATTATTCTTGTTCCAAAATCAAAAAATCACATGAAAACAAATATCATGCTCTTGATTGGCCTTAAAATTCAAAATCTTGACCTAATTGAATCACAATTGACTTTTGTTGACTAGATGAAATCCTAGGATCATTTTCATTGACTGAGGCCCTTGTGATGGCTTGAGATGAAACATAATCCATGTAGGGTACTCTCAAGCTTTAGAATTTGTCTTGATAAGGAACTGGCCACAAGCCTCCTTTGAACCAAACTCTTAACTTGTTGTCCATGATAGGAGGAGAAGAATCACTGCTTGCATTCTTGATTCAAGTGGTGGAGTGTCATGCCTTGATGATGATGGAGACTTTGTAACTTGAAATTACCACAAAGTTGAGCTTGAGCTCTTAATTGAGTTTTAAAGATGAAGCCCTTTCTCTTGATTTTATTAGATAAGATGCCTTGATGACTGTCTAAGACCAATGCTAGGTGCAAATGCTAATGCAAATGATAATGGCATGGAGGTTAAAGGTTAGGATGAAAAAAAGGGTATGACATATACCCCTATTTGATCTCCTCGAACTTGATAGTGATTATGACTTAGGCCTTCTCAGGGTCAAGGCTCGAGGAAATTAAATACAAGAATACCCAAAGTTTTCAGCTAACCAGGGGTGAAATGTGTCAGAATGGAATAACAGGATGACTTTGAAAAAGGCATTTGTCAAAAGATAAATGGTAGTTTGATGAATTGGTTAATTATAAGGGATATATGATGGTATGCTCGAGATGCAATGCAAAAGAACACAATTGCTTTGCCAGTCCTAGAAGGGGAAAGCATCTTGTATGGTAATTAGGGTTTAAGAAAGATTCCTCCTACAAAAGGTCGAGAGAATTCAAGTCGTATATAGTAAGATATTCCTCCCATAAAAGGTAGCAAGGACTCAAGGGATATAATGAAATAACTCTCACCAAAGGTAGAGATATCATCAAATCCAAGAGTGCAATATTCCTCCTACAAAAGGTAGAGAGGACTCCACAACGAAAGGTTAGGAGAAGAGGTTCCTTTCACAAAAGGCGAAAAGGACTCCAAAACAAAAGGCTTGGAGAAAAGATAAATTCCTTCTATACCATATAGAGGAACTCCTTTCTGGGTAACACGATCGAATAAATTTTTGCAAAAGCAGAAAAGGCTCCTGAACAAAAGGTTAGGAGATAATTCCTCCTATGAAAGGTAGCGAGGACCCTAGAACAAAAGGTTCGGGGACACAAAATTCTTCTAAGAAAGGTAGAGAAAGACGCCAGAACAAAAGGTTTAGGGAAACGAATTTCGTTTGCAAAAGGTAGAGAAAGACGCCAAAACAAAAGGTTCGGGGAAACAAATTTCGTCTACGAAAGCCTTCACCCATTCTGCCTCGTCAAGCTTAACATCAACCAACACCCTCAGGGAAGGAATCTCGACTTCTAATGGTAGGACAACTTCCATACTGAAACTCTAGGTACCCAACAGTGGATGTTATCATGGATGTTATGACATCCACTATAACACAGACTACAAAACTAAATGACAAACTGTAAATGAAAACAGGTAATAACACAAGTAATTATTTATCCAGTTCAGTGAAAACCACACCTGCATCTGGTGGCTACCAAGCCAGGGAGGAAATTCACTATTAGTAAAATTAATTCAGAGTCAAATAACGAGTTTGCACTTTTCACTTAAGACCTACCCAAAGACACTTCAGCCTAACACTAGACCTGAGTTACCAACTCACTCCCCCTCAATCACAGCAGTGATATCAACCAATTAAAGTTACAGATAAAATTGAAGACACACTTCAAACACACCTTGATCTTGCTTCACAAATTTGATAAAGTGACACAACACTCTTGCTTAAAAGCTTAGAGTGACACACAACTCAATAATACTAAACCAATGCAATCATACAACAAACAATTTCTTGGCTCATAAGTATTCCTAAGACACACAAATACACGTGAAGAACATAATTCTTCACTCACAAATACACGCTCTCTAAAACCCTGTCAAGAACTCTCTTCAAATAGGATTGCTACTTCTGTATATATATAGGCAGCATACAGTCCTTGGGCCTTAGTAAAGAAATTAGGTTTACCCAAGATAAACCTCTCTTCATGAAACTGCGCACGTCCACTTTGGTCAGAGGCATTCCATGTTATCCTCAGCAATGCCTGATATGTCGCCCGAGATAACTAGGCTTCCTAAAATGTTTCCTGAAGTATAGCCCGAGCTAATACCATAAACTAAAACCTGCGCGCCCTGATGTCATACACTTGATGTCATAACATTCAGCATGACATCCAACATACTTGACTCTTAGCTATTCAAACTTACCTTGCTGAATACTCATTATGTATATCATAACATCATTCATGACATTCATACATCCATCAATGTTTTGCCATAAAATGCAGCCAATCAAAAACATCTACAAACTCCCCCTTTGGCAAATCAGAGATCACAAGCAGCAGAAATCATACCATATATGCAGGAAAGCTACTAGCTAACAACACACACAGCTACATTACCATATCAGAGTCATCTTCACACCTTTAGAACTACCTGCTAGTCCATACTACAGGTATCACAATAATCTGTGGATAATCTTGTGATACTCCTCCTCAACTGATGCACAACGCATCAGTGCAAACACAACCTGCACAACCTGCAGTCACACAAATTTATCCAGACTGCTATAGATTATGGATGTCAGGACATTTAGGATGACATCCTGAAGAACACACTCACCTGTTAGCCTAGACTACAGATGTCACAGCTTTCTATGAAACATCCTGTGCTACATCTTGTGATACTCCCCATGAAAATATGCACAACCATAAACACACTATAGACACACACATTACTAGCAGTTATACTACTACTAGGTTCCATCAAGGAACACACACAGCTTAGCAGCTTCAGCCACAATTCTAACATACATTCCTACAAATATTAGGAACTCACACAGCAGCAACAACATCCTGTTATCACACCTGCAAAGCAAACATATTCTTTTCAAACATGCATATTAGAAGCAACACCTGTAGCACACTTAGAGCAGCAATAACAGCCAAGGCTTCCACCTGATCTTCCACCTGTGAGGGACACAAATCTAGCCCTGTTGTTACTACCACTTCTCCCCCTTTTTAGCCACAAATTTAGATCAAAACTAAGTAAATAGTATAGATCAAAATAAGTATGGAAGCACAGCTGTTAGGGGTTATTACAACACAAAGCTCATGAAGAGCAACACAGATATTTCATGCTGTCACATTAAAAACAAAAAAAAAACTAGTCACACTACCAGCACACCATCATCAACCCAAGAAAACCATCATCCTGAGCCACACATCAGTCTCCCACACAACCATATTAATCTTCCTCCTCTTCAGCAAAACTGGAACTAACCTCCTCAACATCTTTATCACTTGCCTCCTCAAAATTGGCAACAACTTCCTCTGATGCAGCATCCTGGCCATCATCCTCCCTTGAACCATCATCATTTCTCTCCTCATCAGTGTCAGTGATTTCAGAATCTTAATCTTGCTCAAGAGACCTGATCCATCTTTCAAGATTCTGCTTCCTTGTATCCAACTCCTTGCAAGTTTCTTTGAGCATTGCAGTAACCTCAGCTTTTCTTGTCCTGGAACTTTCCTTGGATGTTTCTGCAGATGTCATGACAATGTCAAGAACATGAGTTCCTTGAAACAGCTTGTGATGGAATGATAAAGGGCTTTCTCTCTTGCTTGCAGAATCATTTTCTTTGAGAATATTGGGATACTGATTTAAGATTATTCCACAGATAAGAGAAGAAAATGTAATGGGGCCCTTTATACTATAGCTGCCTGCATGCTTCATGGTCTGATAAAAAATATAGGTCCCATAGTCAAATTTGGTTTTGGTTCCAACAGAATAGGTAAACTTCCCAAGGATAGTTGCCACAGTTGACTTATGATTTGTGGGCACCTAATTAGCAGCACCAATCTTATGTAACATATCATACTTGGCACTCAGTTTGCTGGCAACTAGCTTCCTTTTTATGGCCAGCTTTTTATCTGGTTAGCTATTATCACCTGACACACTTTGTTGTCAGGAACAACTATAGCAGGTTGTGCTCCATCTGATCTTCCCAAATAGTTGTTGAAGAAAAAGTGACACATTTGCCTCTTACATAAACCTTGCCAAACTAATTTGATTTCCTATCAGCACATTCTTCTGACAGGTTAACTATGAATTCTTTGACAAGTAACTCATAGCAGTTTGAGAATTGAGTGACTGTTTTCATTAAACCAGCATCATGAATAAGATTCATGATCTATTCGTTTTCAAGAGCATTCTGAGCAAGCTCTCTCTCCAATGCCAACCTCTTCTGAAATACATATTTCCATCTGTTGACACTTGATGGATAATGGAATGATACATTGTCAATAGGAACATCAGGAACACTAGCAGCAAGTTTGCTAGTGGTTGGTTTCTTCTTTGGTTGGGTGTCAGTGACATCACAGGCAACATCAGAGTCTGATTCTGTACTAGTTTCATCCTTCCTCTTCTTTGGAACTACCTTGCTCCAAGCTTTGGTAGGGCCAACCTGAGTTCTCTTTGTCCTAACTTTCTTTGTAGGAGCGTTCTGCACAACAGCCTTCTTCCCTTTCCTAGTCATGAGCCTTTTGGCTATGCTAGGGTTGATTGTGGCAATCAGATCATTGTCTGAATACTCATCAAGGTTCACTACATCAGCATTGTCCTTCTGAACCTCATTAGCATCATTTTTATCACTTTCCATGTGATCATCATTATTTTCAGAGGCTTGACCCTTGTCAGTGTCCTTTTGAGAGGTTGTTTCCAAGGTTTCAACATCGTGAGTGACATCAGCTTGCTCATCCAGATGAGGAGCAGAACCCTCAGTGTTAGGGGGAATGGATATTCTTGGCACATCATGTTGCTCACTCAGAACCCTGGTTACCAAAGTAGCAATGGTGTTGTGTATTTTCCTAGCTTCTTCCCCATTGATATCATCATTAGGAATGAGGTTGAAGAGTGAGGAACCTGACCTGTGACTAGGTCTTTAGGTCTTCTTGCATGTGAAGACCGTGTTTTATTCACCATCAATCCTTTTGGGGTTAGCATTCGCAGATGAGCTACCTCAACAACCTCGTTAGGGTTTCTAGACTCAGTTCTAGCATCAGCATCTGCATCAACGATGATGTTTATCTTTTTGGAAGGGGAGGATTTTGGTTGTTGAGACATTTTAGGTGACTTTGATCGTGAGAGGGAAGGTTTTCTTTGGTTGTCGAGGGAGGTATGGAAGATGAGAATTGGAATGGGCACCAAATGAAGTAAGCGTAATGTGTGAAGGTGCTAGAGGGGTAATATTGCACAAGAGGATGAAACTTAATATTTTGACCAATCACCAAATGATTAATTTTCAAAATATAAGTCTCTATTACCATTAATTGCTACAATTTCTCATTAAGGCAGGTCCTCAACTTGCTTTGTGAATTTTCAAATTGAGTAGCCTTGAGACCTCTTGTAACCATGTCATCACTATGTAGATCAGTGTTCCCAAGCTTCACACGAACCTTTCCAACTTGATGCCTGTTATCTCTATGTCTGACTCTTTTAGACTAAACTGAGTTCATATTGATGTTACTCTTAATGTCACAGTACAAAGTCATGACATCCTGAGTGACATTGCTTCCTTTATGATCACTTGTCATGGACTCCATCAAATTCCAGTATAACAGGTCTAGATTTCTATGAGCTCCATTCTGTGGATGTGTTGTCTTGGCTTGCCTCCCAACCTGATATTTACCCCAGCCTGTTCTTCCATCTAGAGTTAACTTTGGAGTTCCTCCTACTGCTTCCTTGGATATGGTCTTCTTTATCCTTTGAAGATGTCCACCCTTTTTATTCCACAGTTGATCCTTCTTTTCTTCTATGGTCAAGGGACAGATATTCAAGTTACTTTTAGGATCCCATAAGTAACAATTGTTCTTAGCTCTAGATCCCCTCATGACTTCCTCACCTTCTTCATTGGTGACAACACATTTACCCTTAATAAATTTGACATTAATACCTTGGTCACAAAGCTGACTGATACTGATAAGACTTACAGTCAGACCTTTAACCAACATGACATTCTCTAGTTCTAGAACACGAGGACAATCTAGTTTTCCAACACCTATGACTTCTCCTCTAGCTCCATCACCAAAGGTTACATGGCTTGAAGAATGAGGTTTGACGTTCATCAAAAGGTTCCCTATTCCAGTCATATGTCTAGAACATCCACTGTCAAAATACCAGTCTTCTTTGGTTGGCATCCTAAGAGAGGTATGAGCTACTAGAGCAACCTCCTAGGCAACTCATTTTTGTTTCTTGACCTGAGCATCCTTTTTGGGTCTAACTTGATGTTGTTTCTTGGCATGAATACCCTGTTTTGATTTTCCTTGATAAGGGTGACTAGGAAATCCATGTAACCTGAAGCAGAAAGGTTTAATGTGTCTAAGTCTTCCATAGTAGTAACACCTATACCCTTGGAATTTATTCTTGATCTGGTTCTTGCTTTTGTTTCCCTGATGTTGTGACATTGGTCGTGACATCCGGTTTGACCTCTGATTCTCAACCTTTGGCTTCTTGGACCCCAAGATGGGTTTCTATTCACCAACAAATCCCAGTCCAGACTTGTTTCCTACTTTCTGACCACTCTGTAGAATTTTTTTCTAGAGTGTCAGTCCCATGTTTAGCATCCTTAAGGATTTTGACATCTGATCTAGTTTAGATTCCAACAGGCTGACCTCACTTTTGAGAGAGTCTATGTGTTGCGGTGGAAATAGGATCACAAACTATTAATGAGTTTGAATCGTAATTCAATTCACAACCGCTCTTTGATTTATCCGAAGGAAAAGGTCAAAAAGGGAAAACCTATTTTGCATCGTAAACACAATGCGGGGAAAGATCTAGGGTTCGGGGGTTGGTTAAATTTAGGGAAGGTATTAGCACCCTAAACTTCTGTAGTACTCTACAGGAACCTTTTGTTCAAATGTTTACTATTTTGCTTTATTTATTTGCTTAAGATATATGTACAAAAGGATTAAAAGTGAGAAAAGAGACCTAAGGGGTTAATTCTAAGTTTACTCGGCAAGACATCGCATCTTGTGCCTACGTATCCTTACGGGAGTGGAATCAGAGTAATCGTAGTTCCCCTCAAAAGGGAGGTTAGAAACGTCTTGACTGTGGCCAAGGTCTCAAGGGGAATAAACGCATCTTAAGGACACGCTTACGTGGAGTGTAGAAACTCCAAATCTCTACGTTGAAATGTTAAGTTGTAATTAGGGTTAAATTAGGTTAGGGATTCCACGGCGGGAAACCCTAAAATGAGCGCGGCGGCTCTTTGACCTAATGCTAGGGGTAAAATTGTAATTTTGCCTGCGGCGAGGCATTTGTGAAAAAAAAATAGGGTTTGTAGTTTGTAAGGGTTTGAAGTTGAGGACTATTGGTGCGGCGACCAAAAGCTAGACCTAATTCCTTCGGCAGTGTGTGCAATGTGACAGAAATATTGATGAAGGTGTGAGATAATTGAATTGCAAACAGGGAATAAAACAGAAGTTAAAGCCATACAAACAGAAATTTAAAGGCAGAAATTTAAAGCGCGATTATTAGATTCGCGGGGTTACATAGGAGAAGCAGTTACAATATAGTAATGAGATTTAAATAAACCAAACAGGCAGGAAGAGCTGCAAATGATGAACCCTGTCAATAAGCAAAGTTAGACGGTAATCGGACGAGTCAGGAGGAAAAAAAAAATGCGAGGTTGGAGATTTTTGTTGTTTTTAAAGAAAACGGTTTTTTGATTTAAGAGAAAAATGTTTAAACATAAAAAGATTAGTTTTAATTTTCAAAAAAAGTTTTACTTTAAATATTTACTTAAAAAAATGATGTTATTACCTTTTAAAAAAAAATATTTTTTCTATTTATTATTTTTCAAGAAAATTCTAGTACTATTTATTTTAAGAAAAAAACAAATAAATATTAAAAAAAGGTTTTAAGAAAATGATTTTAATATAAAAAAAAACACTTTAAAAAAAAAAGAAAATAAAAAGGAAAATAAAGAGGGTTGGGCCAGTCATCACTTCCGGACCCAACCCGGTCAGTGAGTAACAAAAACCAAAATGCAACTTTTAGGGTTTCAGAACCCTGGTATCCCTTCACGGCGCCGTCGTTACTTCTTCTTCTTCTCTCTCGACTCTTTCTTCTCCAATCCTTGTATTCTCTGCGTTCTCTTCTGCAAAACATAAAAAAAAATGAAGAAAAGATGAGTTAACGCGAGGATTTACATTTGTTCCTCGGTGGTTTATAGCCGATGATGTGTAGAACTGAGGCTTGGAGTTGATTGCCCGCCGTTTGTGGTGAACGGCGAAGGTGATCTTCTCCTTCGGTGATTCGCGGTTCAGTGATGGTAATCTCTCTGAGCGATGACGACGATTGCTTCGTCTGAGCTCACGCTGTTTAGGGTTTTCTGCCTGCTATCTCTTCGCTAGGGTTTCTCCTCCCTTTATACTACTCTCAAACTCGTGGGCTTGGACCTCCTTCCGATTTTATGTTATTTGAAAACTGATTCTCAATGATTGATTTCTTTCTGGATTGATTGGAGATTTATTTCAATCTGATTGTGATTTCCTTTCCTTTTCAGGTTCTCTTGATTGGATTTTGTTGATTTGATCTGAGATAACTTCCGTTCTGTTTGATTTGTTGGATGCTCATTGAATGACAAATTCAATCTTTGATCTGTTGTGTTAAATGCTGGTCTATCCATGCTCAAAGTTTTTGAGGATCTGAATAAGATCTTTTTTTGAATATTCTTCTTTCGCAATGGGTATACTTTGATCGATTTGCTAACTCTGAATTATTGTTTGGCAGGGAACGAATAGCAGTGAACTTGGGCCAAAATGAAATTAGCAGCCCAGAGTTTGGTTTATGGGGAATTCACCGAATTTGAGGATTAGGGTGATGTTCTTTGGAGACTTGCACTCGTTCCTGCTCTGAGACTAAACTCTTCCCTTCTGACGACTCAAAATTGTCCATACCGACTGGGGTTTTGTGAATACCACTCGTGGATTTAGGAGTCTGTAGGTTCCTGCATCGACCTGTATGTCCTGGGTGTGAATAACTAACGTTGGGCTAGTTAATTTTGTTTGGTAAGAAAAGACAACACCCTGCTTCACTCCTTGGATTTCCTTGAGTATATCTGATGATGATGTATTGGTTATGCAGGTTATAGGCTGGTGTAAGATGCCTCCTCCTCATTTGTCCTTGTTGCTGATATTGCTACTCGTATTGTTGATTCTGCAGTATCTGATGTTCCTGGCGTTCCAGTTAGGGCTAAAGCGTAATGGATCCTGACTGAGGGGTTTTTTAGGTTTGTCTAGATCACACTCACCCTACCTTGTGAGGATAATGAATTGATGATGGTTTGCTGATGAGCGTTAATATTATTCTTGCAGGGAGCTCAAAAGGGGACCTGTTGCAGGGAGTTTGCAGAATTTCCTTGCTTAGCATCTACACTTTTATTTGGTTGAATTTTACTCAATGTGATTTGCTGTGTTGTTGCTAAACCAGACATAGAACTATGTTGCAAGCCTGCAGCATTGTTCTGCTGTATAGTTGTCGCAGAACCTTGTAAGTTTGATGGCTGCATTTGAGAGATCATTTGATTTTCATGAGACTGTACTGAAGTAACTTGAGATTGTGACTGTGCTGTTGAAAACATATGAGTTGGGGAAGCTGTCCAGGTTGCAAGGACAAGATGGGTTTCCTGAACTTATGAGGTTTACACTCTGCTTTTCTATGCTCTCAATTTTCTTTGAGACTAGGCGTAATGATGTGCTTAGGAATCTGTAGGAATGTTATCATGCGTTCTGGAATTATTCTGTATTGCTTCGACCTTTCCACCTGATCTGACTTGGGTTGTTGAGGGGGTAGAATCATACTGCTGCTAATTCCCCATTAGGTGAGCCTGTCCTAATGTTTTCTTGAAAGAGACTGATAGAAGTTACTTGTCTGGTTGTGTTTTCACTTTATGTATATCTTATGCTTCCTGAACATTTCCTTATGTGTGATTCACTCTCTATAGTCTGAGATTGGACTAATTGATTATTGTGAGGGTGGCAAAGTTCTGGGACTAATCAGGGCCTATGCAGAGACCTTGATTTGATGGGGCTTTTCCAAGCAAATTATGTGCAGAGGGTTGCTTTAGTGAGTAATGTTATCGACATTCTCGTCAAGTTCATCACTTATTGCTATACTCCTGGCTTCTGAACTAGACTCGAATGGTAACGGCAGAGTTCCATTCCCAATGGCCTGTTGTTGTTCATGTTGTTATTGCAGGTTGTAACTAGTGTTGCTTGGTTTGTGGTAGCTGATATTGGTTCTACGGTTTTGTTGCCTTTTTCTTGAGCTATACTGTTTTAACTCTGTTATGAAATTGGGGTTGCAGAATCTTCTGATGCCTTGTCCTATGTTATTTTGCCGCAGCTTGTTGTGTGTCTTATTCTTCTGCACATGGTTCAGAACTGATGCTGCTCATGAACTATTTAGGCTTTGAGTTCCAAATTCTGAATCTGACATTGATGCGTTTGTGGCTTTTCAGGTGTAGGAAACTTCGGAACCAAAGCGACTCAGACCTGCCGGCATCCGGGTCTGAGTCCAAACTTGCCCATGTTGCCTTATTCTCGTATCAGTTTGGAAATCCAATCACGGCAAAACGAATCAGCCCCACTTCTTTTATTTTTTCTATCTCTCGGATGTCCCGTATCGATAAGAACAAGCATTGCCTGATCTGACGCCCATGGCGCGGATCGGTAACGGGGGTAGGACGCAGCTTCGGTTGTGCCACTCCCGGCACTCGATGATGACAATCGTTCTGAGAGTGTCGAATAACCTCTAACACTTTCCTTTTTCTTCTGTTTTGTTTTCTTTGGCTCTTTTCAGGTAATCGGAGCTTCATGAAGGACTCAAAGGAGGAAGATTACTTAGAAGCTTAGGACTTAGAATTTTTTGTAGAATAGATAGCCAATGTAATGAATCTTTTTGTAAACCAGTGGGTATAAAGTTCAAAATTATTTATCCATTTCCATTGTAAACTAAATATTTATGAAATAAAGTTCAAGAATATTTATTCACTTCTTATTTGTAAATAATAATTCGAAAATTATTTAAATTCACTCCTTAGATGTAAATTGCAAATACTTATGAATAAAGCTTCAAAAATATTTAAACTCACCTCTTAGTTGTAAATTATAAATATTCACGAATGATATTCACAAATATCTAAACTCATTCCCCTTTTTGTATTGGACAATATTATGAATGAGATCCACTCTCTTTATATTAATTGACTGCTTACCGTAACCGGATTAAATCTGACCAAAACTCAAACTGAGTTCCTGCTTTCCAAATAACCTTAGCAGTATCTGCTTCCTCTCAGGAATACTGTGCCATTTGTCTCAAAATTACAGACTCCACGTGAAATGACCAAAATGCCCCTGTGGTAATTCCTGAAATAAAACGCACTCATATGATTGGTTAGTGGTTAATGGATGCAAAATGAAATGCTATGTGAAATGAACTGACTAAATGTAAGGGTAAAATTTGGGGTATTACAGTTGCCCCTATTTAAATAGCTACACCGGACGATTTGAGTGACAGAGACATCGAGGAATCGTGGTGGAGAGATTTAAATATAGATAACCGAAAATTTTGCCCTTATATGCGACGATATGCAATGCTACGGACAAAACTGGAACGAATTAATGCAGATGATGCCATGACTATGATATGATGCGTATGCTGGAATAATGAATGCGAAAATGCTGACGAAACATGACGGCACCGAGACAGACGCCACGAGAAGAAACACACTGGGGAAAATGACGCGCTGAGACACAGTACATCACTGGGGAATTCTAAAAATGATAGTCAACTGGTGCAAACGACCAATTGTCACTTTTAGAAAAGGAACGAGATCCTCGAATGGAGATGGTACCTATGAGACGGCCTCCACTGGGGAACCTAAAAATACAACTGGATCACGTACGATTGTAAGATCGATTACAGAATGCTGGAGCATTGAGCAAAGAATAACCTCCAAGCTTCTGTGAACTATCTCTCGTGACAGGATCAAACGGACTTTTCGGAACTCCGTAGCAAATATACAGGGTAAAGACCGACTGTATGCCAAAATAAATGGACTTTGATGGGAAATGCCCTGATAAGCTTCTCGAGGGAGAACTGTCACTCATCGTTGGAAGGGACTTACATGCCAAAACGGATAAGCACTCAAATAAAGAGGCTGCTGCTTATCTGATAAATAAATCTTCTCGCATTCTAAGGTCGGCGCCTGGAATGCGATTCTGATTTTTCTCTTACTGAAGGATAAATAAACTGCTTCAAGATCGTGCTCTCTTGAATATGAAACGGGTAAACTGAACTTCCTCATACTTTCAGAATGAGACTGGCTGACTGAATTTACTCATACTTCAGAATCGTGCTCTTCTGAATATGAAACTGAATGACTGAAGATATTCATATTTCAGAATCGTGCTCTCCTGAATATGAAACTGGATGACTGAAGATACTCATATTTCAGAATCGTGCTCTCCTGAATATGAAACTGGATAATCGAACTTCCTCATAACTCAGAATCGTGCTCTCCTGAATATGATTCGGTTCCTGAAATTTCTTCATTCTTCAGAATCGTGCTCTCCTGAAAAACGGCCAACTGAACTTCCTCATAACTCAAAATCGTGCCCTCCTGAATATGATTCCGTTCCTTCTTTTACTAAAGGATAAATGAACTTCTTCATAACTCAGAATCGTGCTCTCCTGAATATGAAACTGCTCAAACCTCCCCGTAACTCAAGATCGTGCTCTCCTGAATACGATTTGGTTCAAACCTCAAGACGGCAGGTAAATGGAAGCCCAACTGCTCCATGGAGATGGCCATTTGCTGCGAGTCATACAGAGGATATGATCGACTTCTTAGGTGAGAAATGTCGTATGTTGATGCTGTAAAATGTAAAGTGTAAAAGGTTGTAACATGTAGGATTGTAAAGTGTTGTACTGATATATTTTCCAGGCGTGAACTGGCGTGTATCTGTAAAGGATTGTAGTTGATTTTCTTGAAAGTTAGTGCAAAATAAATGCACGTCCGAGTACAGTGATAACCTTCTCAAGCGAGATAGTCGCGTATCTGCCAATGTATGGTGAAAATTTTAGATGGTGCAAAATAAATGCACGTCCGGTTGGGATTGACGACCGACACGACTGAGATTCAATCTAGGATCGAGCTAGAAAGAAGACTGGAAATCAAAACTCCATCGAGGGAATGATCTCGAAGGGTAAATATCTAATCCTGGCGAGGAAAGATAGCTGAAGTAACCGTCATCCACGAGGATCAAGCTCTGTGGGGAAACTGAAAACACATATGTATTTTATGCTTAGGGCTGACAATCTATTTGGAGAGAATGGACGAACCCAGTTACTCGGCGGTAACAACCAAGTGATGGTGAAACACAATGAACCTGTGAATGCTAATGCATATGTTAATGCATATGTTAATGTGAATGTATGTTAATGTCTATGTATGTTAATGTTTATGTATGCAAGATGTTATGAAATGAGTATGTAATGAATATGAAATGAAATAGGCATGTGATGCTTATGCCCTTGCGTATACTGACGAAACAGACTAGAGACGGGACGAGAGATGAAATAAACATCTTGACGGAAATACCCTGCGTTCCCTGCAACCAATACGTCAATCATGGGTAAGAAAGATCAATGGTAGAACCAAGTCTGGTTTTAAAGTTTGGAATTCTCTGGGGAGAAGGTAATCTGCTTGGGTGCATAGTATTACGTCTTCACATGGGGAGAAGAAAACCTGAGGGACACTTTTGAGTTACCCAAGAAAAGGTTGTCAGCTTGTAGTCTCTCTGGGGACTATCACTGGGCAATGGTTTGAAAGTGTTTCTGCAATAATGATATTTCCGGGGGATGAAGAGATCCTGTCGGAATTTCCACTAGTCAAAGTAATTTATTACATTTCAAATTTGTTTGTTTTTTGAAAAACAGTTTTGAAAAATCTACAATACACCTTTCATTTTCAAATTTTAAGAATAAACGCATTTTGCATAACAATAGAAAATAAAGAGCAATGCACCAAGGAATGTAAGTAACGAGATGGTATCTTTTATTAAAGGGTGGCTGCTTGCTGAAGGCATAGCTCCACAGATGATTACATTTTGAAATTGGCAACATGGGAAAAAGGTTACATTGAATCCAATAACACCTACTGACACTACTAACTAAGACTAATCCAGAATCCTGCTTTGGGCCCGGATGAAAGAACTGAAACATGGCTCTTCATGCGGAAAGTGTGTTCGAGATAATCAGTGTCTTCTGATGCAATGAAACGCCTTTGTCCCTAACTTTTGCCTGGACCGCCCTTTCGGGTTTTCAATCCACCGGGACGCTCTTTTTTGCCTAAGCCGCCCTTTCGGGTTTTCAACTTAGCGAGCTTTTTATTATTGCTTTTTTTTGTCAACCCTTACTTTTGCCTAAGTCGCCTTTTGCAGGTTTTCGACTTAGCGGGTCTTTAGGCATAATATTTTCGGACTGCATCAGAATTCACGGGATGTGCTAGTTCTTCACCGTCCATTGTCGTAAGTATTAGAGACCCTCCGGAGAAGACAGTCTTTACAACGAATGGTCCTTCATAATTGGGCATCCACTTTCCACGCATATCTTTGTGTACTGGCAAGATCTTTTTGAGTACGAGCTCTCCTTGTCGGAACTCACGAATACGAATCTTCTTATCAAACGCTCTTTTCATCCGTTTCTGATATAATTGCCCATGGCACATGGCTGTCAAACGCTTCTCGTCAATGAGATTCAACTGATCCAATCTGTCTTGAACCCACTCAGCTTCCTCAAGTTCAGCTTCCATTAACACTCTTAAGGAAGGTATCTCTACTTCGATGGGGAGCACGGCGTCCATTCCATACACCAATGAGAAAGGTGTTGCCCCTGTTGAAGTTCTCACTGATGTTCTGTATCCATGCAAAGCAAACGGTAACATCTCATGCCAATCTTTGTAAGTCACAACCATCTTTTGCAGGATCTTCTTGATATTCTTATTCGCAGCTTCAACGGCCCCATTCATCTTAGGACGGTACGGAGAAGAATTGTGGTGAGTGATCTTGAAATTGTCACACAGCTCTTTCATAGTCTTATTATTCAGATTGGTGCCATTGTCAGTTATTATCCGGCTTGGGACTCCATAGCGGCAGATGATCTCTTTCCTGATGAATCGGGCAACCACTTGCTTGGTCACGTTGGCGTAGGAGACAGCCTCTACCCATTTGGTGAAATAATCAATGGCAACAAGGATAAAACGATGACCGTTAGAAGCCTTCGGCTCGATTGCCCCAATCATGTCAATGCCCCACATAGAGAACGGCCATGGTGAAGACAACACATTCAACGGTGACGGAGGTACATGCATTTTATCAGCATAAATTTGGCACTTATGGCATTTTCTAGCGTATTGGATGCAGTCGGCTTTCATGGTTAACCAGTAATACCCGGCCCTTAACATCTTCTTGGACATAGCATAACCATTGGCATGGGTTCCGAAGGTCCCCTCATGAATTTCCTGTAGTAAC
Organism: Lathyrus sativus; assembly: GCA_963859935.3. Classification (NCBI taxonomy): domain Eukaryota; kingdom Viridiplantae; phylum Streptophyta; class Magnoliopsida; order Fabales; family Fabaceae; genus Lathyrus; species Lathyrus sativus. The sequence goes on from OZ012741.1 coordinate 245,625,682, forward strand.
ATGTCCGCTTCCCGTTTATCAACATATCTGAGCAGGACCATGTCGTGATTTCTCTTGTACAACACACCATTACTGATAAAGAATTTGGACGCCAGTCTTCTCAATGTCTTTTTGTCCAGACCAGTAGCACCATCGGGATATTCCTGCTTGACGAGATAGTTCTTGATATCGTGAAACCAAGGCTTTTCATCCACCTCAACTTCTTCGACCAACTGACAATAAGCGGGCTCAACCTTGCGCTCAATATGGATAAGAGGTGCTTCATTAACGAATTTAACTTTCCACATAGATGCTAACATGGCTAATGCATCAGCTACGTGATTCTCGGATCTAGGAACATGCTCGAACTCTATCTCGTCGAAATACTTGATCAACTCAATAATATAGTCTTTATAAGGGATCAGCTTCTCATTCTTCGTTTCCCATTTGCCTTGTACCTGGTAGATAACCAAGGCTGAGTCACCACTTACTTTAAGAAGTTTGATTCGGAGGTGAATCGCTGCTTCGAGGCCGAGGATACATGCTTCATATTCTGCGACGTTGTTAGTGCACTCAAAGTCCAATCTTGCTGTAAATGGAGTGAATCCACCCTTTGGGTTCATCAAAACGGCGCCTATACCGTGCCCATTGAAATTTGAGGAACCATCAAACATCATCTTCCACCAAAGATCTGGTTCTGGGCCTTCGCTCGGATCTGGCTCTTCGCAATCTCTTTTAATCAACAAAATATCCTCATCAGGAAAATCGAGCTTAAGAGGTTCATAATCTTCAACTGGCTGGTCTGCAAGATAATCGGATAAAATACTACCCTTAATCGCTTTCTGGGGTACATACTGGATGTCATATTCGGATAACAACATGTGCCAACGGGCTAGCCTCCCGGTTTGAGCAGGTTTTTCGAAAATATACTTGATCGGATCCATTTTAGAAATCAATAGAGTGGTATGACAGACCATATACTGCCGAAGGCGCTTAGCGGCCCATGCCAATGCACAACAAGTTTTCTCTAATGGTGAATACCTGTTTTCGCAATCGGTAAACTTCTTGCTCAGGTAATAAATCGCATGTTCCTTTTTCCCAGTCTCATCATGTTGTCCAAGCACACAACCCATAGACTTCTCGAGCACAGTAAGGTACATAAACAACGGCCTTCCAGGTACGGGCGGGATCAGAATAGGGGGATCTTGCAAATAACCTTTAATCTTCTCAAACGCTTTCTGACAATCTGGGTTCCACTCAACTGTCTGCCCCTTGCAAAGCAACTTGAATATCGGCTCACAAGTAGCGGTCATATTAAAGATAAACCTGGAAATGTAATTCAGACGTCCCAGAAAACCCCTAACTTGCGTCTCTGTTCGCGGAGCCGGCATATCTTGAATGGCTCGGACTTTGTCAGGATCTACCTCAATCCCTCGCTGGCTAACAATGAAACCAAGCAATTTTCCGGATCTGACACCGAAGGTACATTTTGCAGGATTCAATTTCAACTGATATTTCCTGAGTCGTTCAAACAATTTCACCAAATGGCCTAGATGCTCCTCTTCACTTTGAGATTTGGCTATCATATCGTCCACATACACCTCAATTTCTTTGTGCATCATATCATGAAAAAGAGTGGTCATAACACGTTGGTAAGTTGCCCCTGCATTCTTTAAACCGAAGGGCATGACTTTGTAGCAGAAGGTTCCCCAAGGAGTAATGAAAGTAGTCTTCTCTCGATCATCGGGATCCATCTTGATCTGATTATAGCCAGAGAAACCATCCATAAATGAGAACAACGCAAAACTGGCTGTATTGTCTACCAGTGTATCAATATGTGGCAGAGGGAAATCGTCTTTCGGACTTGCTTTGTTCAGGTCCCTGTAATCCACACACATCCTAACTTTACCGTCCTTCTTAGGTACTGGCACAATGTTGGCAACCCAATCTGGATATTTTGCGACTGCCAAGAAACCTGCATCCAACTGCTTTTTAACCTCATCTCGAATCTTCAAAGCCATGTCGGGTCTCGTTCTTCGAAGCTTTTGTTTGATAGGCGGACAATCTGGCTTAAGCGGCAACTTGTGAACAACAATATCCGTGTCTAGGCCCGGCATATCTTGATACGACCACGCAAACACATCAATATACTCTTTTAACAACTCAACCAACCTCGGCCTAATCTCCGTCCCAAGCATTGCACCTATCTTGACCTCTTTCTTGCTCTCATCTGTACCGAGATTAATTAGGTCCACCTGCTCTTTATGCGGTTGAAGCTCTGTGTACTCGTACTCAATCAATCTTGTTAGTTCAGCGGGTACTTCAAAATCTTCTTCACCCTCGTCCTCAGCTTGATTGATGGGTGCATCCCAGTCAGGAGTGTCAGCAAAGTCATTGGATCCAACAAGGTTTATGATGTCTCTGCATGATGGAAGGCTTACTTAATTAAAATGCTCGAAGACATGTAAGAATGAAATGCTGTTTTTTTTTATTTTTTTGGAAGAAAGGTTGCCGATTTCATCTTTAAAGGTGAAAACGAAAAACGCAAATGAACCAACGTGGAATTGAACAAAATGCTTTTATTAATATCTTTTTAGAACTGAAAGGTGGCCCGACAAAACAACCCTATAGCCTTGGGCAGAGCTACAGATTTTTATTTGAAAATGTAAATGAAACTTAAAAAAACAATTACTTTGACAAGGGAAAAATAACAGGGATCTCTACGGCCTCCCAGTTGTTCAAAACTGCATCACCCTTAAACACCAGGTTACTCAGCTCTTCATTTTTTTCACAGTTGCTGATGGCATTGATTTGGAAACCTCCGCTGACAAATACTTCTTGGATAACCTTCGGACGCCCTTCGACAGTGGTGGCAGCTCCATTCTGAGTTGGTTTGTAACCCAACCTAGAGCGATCAGTCTTGGTCTTGACATCAATTACCTCTCCCCAACCTTCAGGAATGCCCCTGTCAATTGTTGATTTGGTACTCTTCAGAGATGCAAAAGATGGATTACCCTGACCCACTGTCTCTTCGACTTCCAGCAGAACAGCATTGGCGATCTCAAGTGCTTGAAAGGAGATGTCTAAAGCATTCTCATCGGCCTCGATGTAACGGAAAGAAGACAGGTTACTGACCATCAGATCTTCCTCACCGTGTATAATAACCAACTTTCCATCGATCACGAACTTCATCTTCTGATGTAAAGTTGAGGTCACTGCCCCAGCGGCATGGATCCACGGCCTTCCAAGTAAACAACTGTAGTTGGGATTAATGTCCATGACTTGAAACGTGATATTAAAAATTTGCGGACCAATCAGGATAGGAAGCTCAACCTCCCCCATTACCGACCGGCGAGAACCATCGAAAGCCTTGACGACCAAAGGAGTAGGTTTCAACACAGTCTCTTTACAAGCCAACTTATCAAGAACCCTCTTGGGTAGAACATTCAGAGAAGAGCCGGTGTCCACTAGCACTCTCGCTAAATTGTCCTCCTGACATTTCACCGATATATGTAAAGCACGATTATGGTTCGGACCCTCCTTAGGTAACTCTTCATTGCTGAAACTGAGAGTGTTACAGGCGGTCAAATTGGCAATCACACTATCAAACCGACTGGTGCTAATATCTTGATCCACATGCGCTTGAGTCAAAACCTTCTGCAAGGCCATCCTATGAGCGGGTGAATTCATTAACAGAGATAGAATTGAGATCTTGGAAGGAGTCTGATGAAGTTGATCAATAACTTTATAGTCACTTCTCTTGATGATCCTCAAAAATTCGGCATCTTCATCATTCGTGATGGCTCCCTTACCTTTGTCTTTGGCAGGCACAGGGATATTAGTGGTCTCCTTAGGTGGATCCTTATTAGAATGGGGAGTGTACACACGGCCACTGCGAGTCATCCTGCTTGCCTCCGCGATATTGGTCACCGTGCCCTTAACCTCTTCATTTGGAATAACCTTCCCAGACTCCTTGTCAATCATAGTCACGTCATATTTCCAAGGCACAGCTTTAGGATCACTGAAAGGAAACGGACTCGGTCTTCGAATAACTATAGGCTTAGGCTGATTCACTTCAGGGACATACGACCTTGGTATATCGAACACGAGGTTGGCGGAGCCTGCCCCTGATAAATTAAACACGGGTACCTTACCCTTTGATTCAGGCTGATGGAAAACAGGCTCAACCACAGCGACTACATCCTTCTTGCCTTGGCTTGTCACTTGTAAAACACCCTCATTAATTAATCTCTGAACATCATTCTGAACCACCACACAACCCTTAGTACTGGCTTCACAACTTACACATGCAACGTGGGAAGTATCTACTAAACCAGCTTCAAACAGTTTTGAATGGAACAATTTGAGAGGAGTCTTAATCTGTTCGACGTCAAGGGCATAACCATCCCCCGAATCAACACTAACGGCATTGACACTCTCATGGTTAGGAAAAGGGTTCTTCTTAACATTTGGTTGAGGATCTTCAAATGACAAAATCTTCTTTTCCAATAGGTCCCTGACAATATTTTTGAGAGCATAACAATTCTCCAGATCATGGCCAGGCGCACCCTCATGAAATAAACAAAGAGCAGCGGCGTTGTAATTGGCGGGTAGAGGATTAGGAGGCGGACCCAAAGCCCGAGTGGTGATGAGACCTTGCTTGACCAAAGAGGGGTACAACTCGGTAAAAGTCATTGGGATCGGCGGACAAGGTTTATACGTTCTTCTGTTTGGCATATTCTGGCGAGGAGCCGGACTCTTTGGCTGTTGAGGAGCAGGAGTATTGGGTGCCTGTAGGTAGTTGACAGGAGGCGGATAAACAGGAGGTTGTTGCATAGGTTGATACATGGGAACCTGGTGATTGAAAGAAGGTGTAATAGCTGCCACATAGGGTTGTTGAGCATACTGGACTGGGTACCCTTGAGGTTGAGCATAACCTTGCGGATGCCGATAAGAGCGTTCCCTTGGTCTACCAGAGGATATAGCATTAGTCTCACTCTCCTTCTTTTTCTGGGAGCTATACGGAGGTTTCTTCGGCTGATCCTTAGAAGCGCCATGATTATTTGTCATTTTACCACTCTTCATACCCAATTCAATCTTGACACCCACAGCAACGATGTCGGAGAAATTTGAAGTCACACTACCCACCATTCTCTCGTAAAATTCTGGACGAACCGTGTCGACAAACCAATCAGCTAACTCTTTCTCGGTCAAAGGAGGTTCTACCTGTGAAGCAGTCTCTCTCCACCTTTGAGCATACTCTTTGAATGACTCAGAATTCTTTTGTGACATACTCAGCAATTGTCTTCTGTCAGGAGCCAGATCCATATTGTACTTGTAGTGTTTGATGAAAGCGTCAGATAAATCTTGAAAGCTCTTAACGCGGGATTGGTCCAAAGTTAAATACCACTTGGAAGAAGCACCCTTCAAACTGTCTTGGAAGCAATGAATCATCAGTTTATCATTCTCAACATGGGCAGCCATTTTGCGATAATACATGATCAGATGACTCTTAGGACAGGTGGCACCTTCATAACGATCGAAGTTCGGAGTTTTGAACTTCGGGGGAATAACCAAACCCGAAACCAAACAAACATCCCTTGCAGCGGTCCCAAAAATTTGATCACCCTCTACCTTTTTCAATCTCTGGACGATAGTGTTTACTTCCTCACGAAGCTTATCATGTTTCTCATAACCCTCAACATTCTCATCAAGATTATCAAAAACTGTCTCATTGAAGTACGGTTGCGCACGAGTGTGTACAACAGGTGGTGCAAAGATAGGAGCCCCCCTAGAAACTTCAGAAAACAAGGGCACGGCTTGCTGAACAGGTTGATTAATCGGAACAGTGGCTTGAGGAGGCACAAAACCTGGAGCAAGACCATAAGGTGGGTCCCTTGCTACGGTCACACTTGGTGGAGGGTCCACAGTAACGCCGGTAATCTCAGAAACAACAGTGGGCTGGGTATCCATCTTAGCATTCATGACATGTAACAATTCCATCATACGCCCCATACCCCCTCGAAGGTCTTCAAGTTCATTGCTAAGGCGATCAATCTCTTTTGCCTGATCCTCCATTCTTTTCCGAGTTTGAGCTCTGGTGTTGTATTGGTGCCGAGAACTCAGGGTGACGAAACTGGAAGGTGAGAGAACCGAGTGTGAGAAATCGGGAGACACATGCAATGCAAAAGTACGATGCTAAAATGTGAATGTAAATGAAGATTTCATGGAATTCAAAACATTTACTAATGTCGTGGGGTACCAAGGAAATCTTTTTCTTGTTTTTCATTTTATATTTTTTTTTTATTTATGGTATCCCGCGATATCCATAAATGATGTTTGAGCTCCATGAAATACAATGCAATGAGATGCTTTATGGATGCAATGCATGAAAACACACAAAGTCCTAGGTTAAAAGCTTGCATGAGGTTCAAAGGCAAATACCCTCCCCTGAAGTTAGATGGTTCATCCTGTCCTACAAAAGTAACCAGGTTCTAAGGGATCTCAATATCATTGATCCTTCACAAGGGTGGTTGTTCAGAAGGCAACTTACTTGCCAACCAAAACCCTCCAAGTTTAAGATCTCAATGAGCGTAGTATCGAGTGTCAACCAACTTCAGTCTGCACCAAAGCCGGTTACCTCACTACTTTCTAAAGGCCAAGATGAGTTAACTAGGGTTCTAAAAGTCAGTTAGTGCGTTGACAACATATGGCAGCCTCAATATTATCCTCAACTTGACTTAAGGAATATAAGCACCAACCAAGAAGTCGCACTAACTATGGCCACCAGATCAACCGCATCGATATACGTCGTACAGTTTCCTTGGTCTATTGCCATTTACCTAAGGTACACTAGATCCGGGTTAGGACCTATCTCACAGCACAAGGAACAGTCCCACAATCAAAGCACAAATATATACATGCAAATGAATAATATCACAGATAGTAATAAATATGAACAAGTTAGGGATAACCCTCAAAAGTTAAAGTTAGTCCCCAGTGAAGTCGCCATTTTCTGTTGCGGTGGAAATAGGATCACAAACTATTAATGAGTTTGAATCGTAATTCAATTCACAACCGCTCTTTGATTTATCCGAAGGAAAAGGTCAAAAAGGGAAAACCTATTTTGCATCGTAAACACAATGCGGGGAAAGATCTAGGGTTCGGGGGTTGGTTAAATTTAGGGAAGGTATTAGCACCCTAAACTTCTGTAGTACTCTACAGGAACCTTTTGTTCAAATGTTTACTATTTTGCTTTATTTATTTGCTTAAGATATATGTACAAAAGGATTAAAAGTGAGAAAAGATACCTAAGGGGTTAATTCTAAGTTTACTCGGCAAGACATCGCATCTTGTGCCTACGTATCCTTACGGGAGTGGAATCAGAGTAATCGTAGTTCCCCTCAAAAGGGAGGTTAGAAACGTCTTGACTGTGGCCAAGGTCTCAAGGGGAATAAACGCATCTTAAGGACACGCTTACGTGGAGTGTAGAAACTCCAAATCTCTACGTTGAAATGTTAAGTTGTAATTAGGGTTAAATTAGGTTAGGGATTCCACGGCGGGAAACCCTAAAATGAGCGCGGCGGCTCTTTGACCTAATGCTAGGGGTAAAATTGTAATTTTGCCTGCGGCGAGGCATTTGTGAAAAAAAATAGGGTTTGTAGTTTGTAAGGGTTTGAAGTTGAGGACTATTGGTGCGGCGACCAAAAGCTAGACCTAATTCCTTCGGCAGTGTGTGCAATGTGACAGAAATATTGATGAAGGTGTGAGATAATTGAATTGCAAACAGGGAATAAAACAGAAGTTAAAGCCATACAAACAGAAATTTAAAGGCAGAAATTTAAAGCGCGATTATTAGATTCGCGGGGTTACATAGGAGAAGCAGTTACAATATAGTAATGAGATTTAAATAAACCAAACAGGCAGGAAGAGCTGCAAATGATGAACCCTGTCAATAAGCAAAGTTAGACGGTAATCGGACGAGTCAGGAGGAAAAAAAAAATGCGAGGTTGGAGATTTTTGTTGTTTTTAAAGAAAACGGTTTTTTGATTTAAGAGAAAAATGTTTAAACATAAAAAGATTAGTTTTAATTTTCAAAAAAAGTTTTACTTTAAATATTTACTTAAAAAAATGATGTTATTACCTTTTAAAAAAAAATATTTTTTCTATTTATTATTTTTCAAGAAAATTCTAGTACTATTTATTTTAAGAAAAAAACAAATAAATATTAAAAAAAGGTTTTAAGAAAATGATTTTAATATAAAAAAAAACACTTTAAAAAAAAAAAGAAAATAAAAAGGAAAATAAAGAGGGTTGGGCCGGTCATCACTTCCGGACCCAACCCGGTCAGTGAGTAACAAAAACCAAAATGCAACTTTTAGGGTTTCAGAACCCTGGTATCCCTTCACGGCGCCGTCGTTACTTCTTCTTCTTCTCTCTCGACTCTTTCTTCTCCAATCCTTGTATTCTCTGCGTTCTCTTCTGCAAAACATAAAAAAAAAAATGAAGAAAAGATGAGTTAACGCGAGGATTTACATTTGTTCCTCGGTGGTTTATAGCCGATGATGTGTAGAACTGAGGCTTGGAGTTGATTGCCCGCCGTTTGTGGTGAACGGCGAAGGTGATCTTCTCCTTCGGTGATTCGCGGTTCAGTGATGGTAATCTCTCTGAGCGATGACGACGATTGCTTCGTCTGAGCTCATGCTGTTTAGGGTTTTCTGCCTGCTATCTCTTCGCTAGGGTTTCTCCTCCCTTTATACTACTCTCAAACTCGTGGGCTTGGACCTCCTTCCGATTTTATGTTATTTGAAAACTGATTCTCAATGATTGATTTCTTTCTGGATTGATTGGAGATTTATTTCAATCTGATTGTGATTTCCTTTCCTTTTCAGGTTCTCTTGATTGGATTTTGTTGATTTGATCTGAGATAACTTCCGTTCTGTTTGATTTGTTGGATGCTCATTGAATGACAAATTCAATCTTTGATCTGTTGTGTTAAATGCTGGTCTATCCATGCTCAAAGTTTTTGAGGATCTGAATAAGATCTTTTTTTGAATATTCTTCTTTCGCAATGGGTATACTTTGATCGATTTGCTAACTCTGAATTATTGTTTGGCAGGGAACGAATAGCAGTGAACTTGGGCCAAAATGAAATTAGCAGCCCAGAGTTTGGTTTATGGGGAATTCACCGAATTTGAGGATTAGGGTGATGTTCTTTGGAGACTTGCACTCGTTCCTGCTCTGAGACTAAACTCTTCCCTTCTGACGACTCAAAATTGTCCATACCGACTGGGGTTTTGTGAATACCACTCGTGGATTTAGGAGTCTGTAGGTTCCTGCATCGACCTGTATGTCCTGGGTGTGAATAACTAACGTTGGGCTAGTTAATTTTGTTTGGTAAGAAAAGACAACACCCTGCTTCACTCCTTGGATTTCCTTGAGTATATCTGATGATGATGTATTGGTTATGCAGGTTATAGGCTGGTGTAAGATGCCTCCTCCTCATTTGTCCTTGTTGCTGATATTGCTACTCGTATTGTTGATTCTGCAGTATCTGATGTTCCTGGCGTTCCAGTTAGGGCTAAAGCGTAGTGGATCCTGACTGAGGGGTTTTTTAGGTTTGTCTAGATCACACTCACCCTACCTTGTGAGGATAATGAATTGATGATGGTTTGCTGATGAGCGTTAATATTATTCTTGCAGGGAGCTCAAAAGGGGACCTGTTGCAGGGAGTTTGCAGAATTTCCTTGCTTAGCATCTACACTTTTATTTGGTTGAATTTTACTCAATGTGATTTGCTGTGTTGTTGCTAAACCAGACATAGAACTATGTTGCAAGCCTGCAGCATTGTTCTGCTGTATAGTTGTCGCAGAACCTTGTAAGTTTGATGGCTGCATTTGAGAGATCATTTGATTTTCATGAGACTGTACTGAAGTAACTTGAGATTGTGACTGTGTTGTTGAAAACATATGAGTTGGGGAAGCTGTCCAGGTTGCAAGGACAAGATGGGTTTCCTGAACTTATGAGGTTTACACTCTGCTTTTCTATGCTCTCAATTTTCTTTGAGACTAGGCGTAATGATGTGCTTAGGAATCTGTAGGAATGTTATCATGCGTTCTGGAATTATTCTGTATTGCTTCGACCTTTCCACCTGATCTGACTTGGGTTGTTGAGGGGGTAGAATCATACTGCTGCTAATTCCCCATTAGGTGAGCCTGTCCTAATGTTTTCTTGAAAGAGACTGATAGAAGTTACTTGTCTGGTTGTGTTTTCACTTTATGTATATCTTATGCTTCCTGAACATTTCCTTATGTGTGATTCACTCTCTATAGTCTGAGATTGGACTAATTGATTATTGTGAGGGTGGCAAAGTTCTGGGACTAATCAGGGCCTATGCAGAGACCATGATTTGATGGGGCTTTTCCAAGCAAATTATGTGCAGAGGGTTGCTTTAGTGAGTAATGTTATCGACATTCTCGTCAAGTTCATCACTTATTGCTATACTCCTGGCTTCTGAACTAGACTCGAATGGTAACGGCAGAGTTCCATTCCCAATGGCCTGTTGTTGTTCATGTTGTTATTGCAGGTTGTAACTAGTGTTGCTTGGTTTGTGGTAGCTGATATTGGTTCTACGGTTTTGTTGCCTTTTTCTTGAGCTATACTGTTTTAACTCTGTTATGAAATTGGGGTTGCAGAATCTTCTGATGCCTTGTCCTATGTTATTTTGCCGCAGCTTGTTGTGTGTCTTATTCTTCTGCACATGGTTCAGAACTGATGCTGCTCATGAACTATTTAGGCTTTGAGTTCCAAATTCTGAATCTGACATTGATGCGTTTGTGGCTTTTCAGGTGTAGGAAACTTCGGAACCAAAGCGACTCAGACCTGCCGGCATCCGGGTCTGAGTCCAAACTTGCCCATGTTGCCTTATTCTCGTATCAGTTTGGAAATCCAATCACGGCAAAACGAATCAGCCCCACTTCTTTTATTTTTTCTATCTCTCGGATGTCCCGTATCGATAAGAACAAGCATTGCCTGATCTGACGCCTATGGCGCGGATCGGTAACGGGGGTAGGACGCAGCTTCGGTTGTGCCACTCCCGGCACTCGATGATGACAATCGTTCTGAGAGTGTCGAATAACCTCTAACACTTTCCTTTTTCTTCTGTTTTGTTTTCTTTGGCTCTTTTCAGGTAATCGGAGCTTCATGAAGGACTCAAAGGAGGAAGATTACTTAGAAGCTTAGGACTTAGAATTTTTTGTAGAATAGATAGCCAATGTAATGAATCTTTTTGTAAACCAGTGGGTATAAAGTTCAAAATTATTTATCCATTTCCATTGTAAACTAAATATTTATGAAATAAAGTTCAAGAATATTTATTCACTTCTTATTTGTAAATAATAATTCGAAAATTATTTAAATTCACTCCTTAGATGTAAATTGCAAATACTTATGAATAAAGCTTCAAAAATATTTAAACTCACCTCTTAGTTGTAAATTATAAATATTCACGAATGATATTCACAAATATCTAAACTCATTCCCCTTTTTGTATTGGACAATATTATGAATGAGATCCACTCTCTTTATATTAATTGACTGCTTACCGTAACCGGATTAAATCTGACCAAAACTCAAACTGAGTTCCTGCTTTCCAAATAACCTTAGCAGTATCTGCTTCCTCTCAGGAATACTGTGCCATTTGTCTCAAAATTACAGACTCCACGTGAAATGACCAAAATGCCCCTGTGGTAATTCCTGAAATAAAACGCACTCATATGATTGGTTAGTGGTTAATGGATGCAAAATGAAATGCTATGTGAAATGAACTGACTAAATGTAAGGGTAAAATTTGGGGTATTACAGTTGCCCCTATTTAAATAGCTACACCGGACGATTTGAGTGACAGAGACATCGAGGAATCGTGGTGGAGAGATTTAAATATAGATAACCGAAAATTTTGCCCTTATATGCGACGATATGCAATGCTACGGACAAAACTGGAACGACTTAATGCAGATGATGCCATGACTATGATATGATGCGTATGCTGGAATAATGAATGCGAAAATGCTGACGAAACATGACGGCACCGAGACAGACGCCACGAGAAGAAACACACTGGGGAAAATGACGCGCTGAGACACAGTACATCACTGGGGAATTCTAAAAATGATAGTCAACTGGTGCAAACGACCAATTGTCACTTTTAGAAAAGGAACGAGATCCTCGAAGGGAGATGGTACCTATGAGACGGCCTCCACTGGGGAACCTAAAAATACAACTGGATCACGTACGATTGTAAGATCGATTACAGAATGCTGGAGCATTGAGCAAAGAATAACCTCCAAGCTTCTGTGAACTATCTCTCGTGACAGGATCAAACGGACTTTTCGGAACTCCGTAGCAAATATACAGGGTAAAGACCGACTGTATGCCAAAATAAATGGACTTTGATGGGAAATGCCCTGATAAGCTTCTCGAGGGAGAACTGTCACTCATCGTTGGAAGGGACTTACATGCCAAAACGGATAAGCACTCAAATAAAGAGGCTGCTGCTTATCTGATAAATAAATCTTCTCGCATTCTAAGGTCGGCGCCTGGAATGCGATTCTGATTTTTCTCTTACTGAAGGATAAATAAACTGCTTCAAGATCGTGCTCTCTTGAATATGAAACGGGTAAACTGAACTTCCTCATACTTTCAGAATGAGACTGGCTGACTGAATTTACTCATACTTCAGAATCGTGCTCTTCTGAATATGAAACTGAATGACTGAAGATATTCATATTTCAGAATCGTGCTCTCCTGAATATGAAACTGGATGACTGAAGATACTCATATTTCAGAATCGTGCTCTCCTGAATATGAAACTGGATAATCGAACTTCCTCATAACTCAGAATCGTGCTCTCCTGAATATGATTCGGTTCCTGAAATTTCTTCATTCTTCAGAATCGTGCTCTCCTGAAAAACGGCCAACTGAACTTCCTCATAACTCAGAATCGTGCCCTCCTGAATATGATTCCGTTCCTTCTTTTACTAAAGGATAAATGAACTTCTTCATAACTCAGAATCGTGCTCTCCTGAATATGAAACTGCTCAAACCTCCCCGTAACTCAAGATCGTGCTCTCCTGAATACGATTTGGTTCAAACCTCAAGACGGCAGGTAAATGGAAGCCCAACTGCTCCATGGAGATGGCCATTTGCTGCGAGTCATACAGAGGATATGATCGACTTCTTAGGTGAGAAATGTCGTATGTTGATGCTGTAAAATGTAAAGTGTAAAAGGTTGTAACATGTAGGATTGTAAAGTGTTGTACTGATATATTTTCCAGGCGTGAACTGGCGTGTATCTGTAAAGGATTGTAGTTGATTTTCTTGAAAGTTAGTGCAAAATAAATGCACGTCCGAGTACAGTGATAACCTTCTCAAGCGAGATAGTCGCGTATCTGCCAATGTATGGTGAAAATTTTAGATGGTGCAAAATAAATGCACGTCCGGTTGGGATTGACGACCGACACGACTGAGATTCAATCTAGGATCGAGCTAGAAAGAAGACTGGAAATCAAAACTCCATCGAGGGAATGATCTCGAAGGGTAAATATCTAATCCTGGCGAGGAAAGATAGCTGAAGTAACCGTCATCCACGAGGATCAAGCTCTGTGGGGAAACTGAAAACACATATGTATTTTATGCTTAGGGCTGACAATCTATTTGGAGAGAATGGACGAACCCAGTTACTCGGCGGTAACAACCAAGTGATGGTGAAACACAATGAACCTGTGAATGCTAATGCATATGTTAATGCATATGTTAATGTGAATGTATGTTAATGTCTATGTATGTTAATGTTTATGTATGCAAGATGTTATGAAATGAGTATGTAATGAATATGAAATGAAATAGGCATGTGATGCTTATGCCCTTGCGTATACTGACGAAACAGACTAGAGACGGGACGAGAGATGAAATAAACATCTTGACGGAAATACCCTGCGTTCCCTGCAACCAATACGTCAATCATGGGTAAGAAAGATCAATGGTAGAACCAAGTCTGGTTTTAAAGTTTGGAATTCTCTGGGGAGAAGGTAATCTGCTTGGGTGCATAGTATTACGTCTTCACATGGGGAGAAGAAAACCTGAGGGACACTTTTGAGTTACCCAAGAAAAGGTTGTCAGCTTGTAGTCTCTCTGGGGACTATCACTGGGCAATGGTTTGAAAGTGTTTCTGCAATAATGATATTTCCGGGGGATGAAGAGATCCTGTCGGAATTTCCACTAGTCAAAGTAATTTATTACATTTCAAATTTGTTTGTTTTTTGAAAAACAGTTTTGAAAAATCTACAATACACCTTTCATTTTCAAATTTTAAGAATAAACGCATTTTGCATAACAATAGAAAATAAAGAGCAATGCACCAAGGAATGTAAGTAACGAGATGGTATCTTTTATTAAAGGGTGGCTGCTTGCTGAAGGCATAGCTCCACAGATGATTACATTTTGAAATTGGCAACATGGGAAAAAGGTTACATTGAATCCAATAACACCTACTGACACTACTAACTAAGACTAATCCAGAATCCTGCTTTGGGCCCGGATGAAAGAACTGAAACATGGCTCTTCATGCGGAAAGTGTGTTCGAGATAATCAGTGTCTTCTGATGCAATGAAACGCCTTTGTCCCTAACTTTTGCCTGGACCGCCCTTTCGGGTTTTCAATCCACCGGGACGCTCTTTTTTGCCTAAGCCGCCCTTTCGGGTTTTCAACTTAGCGAGCTTTTTATTATTGCTTTTTTTTGTCAACCCTTACTTTTGCCTAAGTCGCCTTTTGCAGGTTTTCGACTTAGCGGGTCTTTAGGCATAATATTTTCGGACTGCATCAGAATTCACGGGATGTGCTAGTTCTTCACCGTCCATTGTCGTAAGTATTAGAGACCCTCCGGAGAAGACAGTCTTTACAACGAATGGTCCTTCATAATTGGGCATCCACTTTCCACGCATATCTTTGTGTACTGGCAAGATCTTTTTGAGTACGAGCTCTCCTTGTCGGAACTCACGAATACGAATCTTCTTATCAAACGCTCTTTTCATCCGTTTCTGATATAATTGCCCATGGCACATGGCTGTCAAACGCTTCTCGTCAATGAGATTCAACTGATCCAATCTGTCTTGAACCCACTCAGCTTCCTCAAGTTCAGCTTCCATTAACACTCTTAAGGAAGGTATCTCTACTTCGATGGGGAGCACGGCGTCCATTCCATACACCAATGAGAAAGGTGTTGCCCCTGTTGAAGTTCTCACTGATGTTCTGTATCCATGCAAAGCAAACGGTAACATCTCATGCCAATCTTTGTAAGTCACAACCATCTTTTGCAGGATCTTCTTGATATTCTTATTCGCAGCTTCAACGGCCCCATTCATCTTAGGACGGTACGGAGAAGAATTGTGGTGAGTGATCTTGAAATTGTCACACAGCTCTTTCATAGTCTTATTATTCAGATTGGTGCCATTGTCAGTTATTATCCGGCTTGGGACTCCATAGCGGCAGATGATCTCTTTCCTGATGAATCGGGCAACCACTTGCTTGGTCACGTTGGCGTAGGAGACAGCCTCTACCCATTTGGTGAAATAATCAATGGCAACAAGGATAAAACGATGACCGTTAGAAGCCTTCGGCTCGATTGCCCCAATCATGTCAATGCCCCACATAGAGAACGGCCATGGTGAAGACAACACATTCAACGGTGACGGAGGTACATGCATTTTATCAGCATAAATTTGGCACTTATGGCATTTTCTAGCGTATTGGATGCAGTCGGCTTTCATGGTTAACCAGTAATACCCGGCCCTTAACATCTTCTTGGACATAGCATAACCATTGGCATGGGTTCCGAAGGTCCCCTCATGAATTTCCTGTAGTAACATGTCCGCTTCCCGTTTATCAACACATCTGAGCAGGACCATGTCGTGATTTCTCTTGTACAACACACCATTACTGATAAAGAATTTGGACGCCAGTCTTCTCAATGTCTTTTTGTCCAGACCAGTAGCACCATCGGGATATTCCTGCTTGACGAGATAGTTCTTGATATCGTGAAACCAAGGCTTTTCATCCACCTCAACTTCTTCGACCAACTGACAATAAGCGGGCTCAACCTTGCGCTCAATATGGATAAGAGGTGCTTCATTAACGAATTTAACTTTCCACATAGATGCTAACATGGCTAATGCATCAGCTACGTGATTCTCGGATCTAGGAACATGCTCGAACTCTATCTCGTCGAAATACTTGATCAACTCAATAATATAGTCTTTATAAGGGATCAGCTTCTCATTCTTCGTTTCCCATTTGCCTTGTACCTGGTAGATAACCAAGGCTGAGTCACCACTTACTTTAAGAAGTTTGATTCGGAGGTGAATCGCTGCTTCGAGGCCGAGGATACATGCTTCATATTCTGCGACGTTGTTAGTGCACTCAAAGTCCAATCTTGCTGTAAATGGAGTGAATCCACCCTTTGGGTTCATCAAAACGGCGCCTATACCGTGCCCATTGAAATTTGAGGAACCATCAAACATCATCTTCCACCAAAGACCTGGTTCTGGGCCTTCGCTCGGATCTGGCTCTTCGCAATCTCTTTTAATCAACAAAATATCCTCATCAGGAAAATCGAGCTTAAGAGGTTCATAATCTTCAACTGGCTGGTCTGCAAGATAATCGGATAAAATACTACCCTTAATCGCTTTCTGGGGTACATACTGGATGTCATATTCGGATAACAACATGTGCCAACGGGCTAGCCTCCCGGTTTGAGCAGGTTTTTCGAAAATATACTTGATCGGATCCATTTTAGAAATCAATAGAGTGGTATGACAGACCATATACTGCCGAAGGCGCTTAGCGGCCCATGCCAATGCACAACAAGTTTTCTCTAATGGTGAATACCTGTTTTCGCAATCGGTAAACTTCTTGCTCAGGTAATAAATCGCATGTTCCTTTTTCCCAGTCTCATCATGTTGTCCAAGCACACAACCCATAGACTTCTCGAGCACAGTAAGGTACATAAACAACGGCCTTCCAGGTACGGGCGGGATCAGAATAGGGGGATCTTGCAAATAACCTTTAATCTTCTCAAACGCTTTCTGACAATCTGGGTTCCACTCAACTGTCTGCCCCTTGCAAAGCAACTTGAATATCGGCTCACAAGTAGCGGTCATATTAAAGATAAACCTGGAAATGTAATTCAGACGTCCCAGAAAACCCCTAACTTGCGTCTCTGTTCGCGGAGCCGGCATATCTTGAATGGCTCGGACTTTGTCAGGATCTACCTCAATCCCTCGCTGGCTAACAATGAAACCAAGCAATTTTCCGGATCTGACACCGAAGGTACATTTTGCAGGATTCAATTTCAACTGATATTTCCTGAGTCGTTCAAACAATTTCACCAAATGGCCTAGATGCTCCTCTTCACTTTGAGATTTGGCTATCATATCGTCCACATACACCTCAATTTCTTTGTGCATCATATCATGAAAAAGAGTGGTCATAACACGTTGGTAAGTTGCCCCTGCATTCTTTAAACCGAAGGGCATGACTTTGTAGCAGAAGGTTCCCCAAGGAGTAATGAAAGTAGTCTTCTCTCGATCATCGGGATCCATCTTGATCTGATTATAGCCAGAGAAACCATCCATAAATGAGAACAACGCAAAACTGGTTGTATTGTCTACCAGTGTATCAATATGTGGCAGAGGGAAATCGTCTTTCGGACTTGCTTTGTTCAGGTCCCTGTAATCCACACACATCCTAACTTTACCGTCCTTCTTAGGTACTGGCACAATGTTGGCAACCCAATCTGGATATTTTGCGACTGCCAAGAAACCTGCATCCAACTGCTTTTTAACCTCATCTCGAATCTTCAAAGCCATGTCGGGTCTCGTTCTTCGAAGCTTTTGTTTGATAGGCGGACAATCTGGCTTAAGCGGCAACTTGTGAACAACAATATCCGTGTCTAGGCCCGGCATATCTTGATACGACCACGCAAACACATCAATATACTCTTTTAACAACTCAACCAACCTCGGCCTAATCTCCGTCCCAAGCATTGCACCTATCTTGACCTCTTTCTTGCTCTCATCTGTACCGAGATTAATTAGGTCCACCTGCTCTTTATGCGGTTGAAGCTCTGTGTACTCGTACTCAATCAATCTTGTTAGTTCAGCGGGTACTTCAAAATCTTCTTCACCCTCGTCCTCAGCTTGATTGATGGGTGCATCCCAGTCAGGAGTGTCAGCAAAGTCATTGGATCCAACAAGGTTTATGATGTCTCTGCATGATGGAAGGCTTACTTAATTAAAATGCTCGAAGACATGTAAGAATGAAATGCTGTTTTTTTTTATTTTTTTTGGAAGAAAGGTTGCCGATTTCATCTTTAAAGGTGAAAACGAAAAACGCAAATGAACCAACGTGGAATTGAACAAAATGCTTTTATTAATATCTTTTTAGAACTGAAAGGTGGCCCGACAAAACAACCCTATAGCCTTGGGCAGAGCTACAGATTTTTATTTGAAAATGTAAATGAAACTTAAAAAAACAATTACTTTGACAAGGGAAAAATAACAGGGATCTCTACGGCCTCCCAGTTGTTCAAAACTGCATCACCCTTAAACACCAGGTTACTCAGCTCTTCATTTTTTTCACAGTTGCTGATGGCATTGATTTGGAAACCTCCGCTGACAAATACTTCTTGGATAACCTTCGGACGCCCTTCGACAGTGGTGGCAGCTCCATTCTGAGTTGGTTTGTAACCCAACCCAGAGCGATCAGTCTTGGTCTTGACATCAATTACCTCTCCCCAACCTTCAGGAATGCCCCTGTCAATTGTTGATTTGGTACTCTTCAGAGATGCAAAAGATGGATTACCCTGACCCACTGTCTCTTCGACTTCCAGCAGAACAGCATTGGCGATCTCAAGTGCTTGAAAGGAGATGTCTAAAGCATTCTCATCGGCCTCGATGTAACGGAAAGAAGACAGGTTACTGACCATCAGATCTTCCTCACCGTGTATAATAACCAACTTTCCATCGATCACGAACTTCATCTTCTGATGTAAAGTTGAGGTCACTGCCCCAGCGGCATGGATCCACGGCCTTCCAAGTAAACAACTGTAGTTGGGATTAATGTCCATGACTTGAAACATGATATTAAAAATTTGCGGACCAATCAGGATAGGAAGCTCAACCTCCCCCATTACCGACCGGCGAGAACCATCGAAAGCCTTGACGACCAAAGGAGTAGGTTTCAACACAGTCTCTTTACAAGCCAACTTATCAAGAACCCTCTTGGGTAGAACATTCAGAGAAGAGCCGGTGTCCACTAGCACTCTCGCTAAATTGTCCTCCTGACATTTCACCGATATATGTAAAGCACGATTATGGTTCGGACCCTCCTTAGGTAACTCTTCATTGCTGAAACTGAGAGTGTTACAGGCGGTCAAATTGGCAATCACACTATCAAACCGACTGGTGCTAATATCTTGATCCACATGCGCTTGAGTCAAAACCTTCTGCAAGGCCATCCTATGAGCGGGTGAATTCATTAACAGAGATAGAATTGAGATCTTGGAAGGAGTCTGATGAAGTTGATCAATAACTTTATAGTCACTTCTCTTGATGATCCTCAAAAATTCGGCATCTTCATCATTCGTGATGGCTCCCTTACCTTTGTCTTTGGCAGGCACAGGGATATTAGTGGTCTCCTTAGGTGGATCCTTATTAGAATGGGGAGTGTACACACGGCCACTGCGAGTCATCCTGCTTGCCTCCGCGATATTGGTCACCGTGCCCTTAACCTCTTCATTTGGAATAACCTTCCCAGACTCCTTGTCAATCATAGTCACGTCATATTTCCAAGGCACAGCTTTAGGATCACTGAAAGGAAACGGACTCGGTCTTCGAATAACTATAGGCTTAGGCTGATTCACTTCAGGGACATACGACCTTGGTATATCGAACACGAGGTTGGCGGAGCCTGCCCCTGATAAATTAAACACGGGTACCTTACCCTTTGATTCAGGCTGATGGAAAACAGGCTCAACCACAGCGACTACATCCTTCTTGCCTTGGCTTGTCACTTGTAAAACACCCTCATTAATTAATCTCTGAACATCATTCTGAACCACCACACAACCCTTAGTACTGGCTTCACAACTTACACATGCAACGTGGGAAGTATCTACTAAACCAGCTTCAAACAGTTTTGAATGGAACAATTTGAGAGGAGTCTTAATCTGTTCGACGTCAAGGGCATAACCATCCCCCGAATCAACACTAACGGCATTGACACTCTCATGGTTAGGAAAAGGGTTCTTCTTAACATTTGGTTGAGGATCTTCAAATGACAAAATCTTCTTTTCCAATAGGTCCCTGACAATATTTTTGAGAGCATAACAATTCTCCAGATCATGGCCAGGCGCACCCTCATGAAATAAACAATGAGCAGCGGCGTTGTAATTGGCGGGTAGAGGATTAGGAGGCGGACCCAAAGCCCGAGTGGTGATGAGACCTTGCTTGACCAAAGAGGGGTACAACTCGGTAAAAGTCATTGGGATCGGCGGACAAGGTTTATACGTTCTTCTGTTTGGCATATTCTGGCGAGGAGCCGGACTCTTTGGCTGTTGAGGAGCAGGAGTATTGGGTGCCTGTAGGTAGTTGACAGGAGGCGGATAAACAGGAGGTTGTTGCATAGGTTGATACATGGGAACCTGGTGATTGAAAGAAGGTGTAATAGCTGCCACATAGGGTTGTTGAGCATACTGGACTGGGTACCCTTGAGGTTGAGCATAACCTTGCGGATGCCGATAAGAGCGTTCCCTTGGTCTACCAGAGGATATAGCATTAGTCTCACTCTCCTTCTTTTTCTGGGAGCTATACGGAGGTTTCTTCGGCTGATCCTTAGAAGCGCCATGATTATTTGTCATTTTACCACTCTTCATACCCAATTCAATCTTGACACCCACAGCAACGATGTCGGAGAAATTTGAAGTCACACTACCCACCATTCTCTCGTAAAATTCTGGACGAACCGTGTCGACAAACCAATCAGCTAACTCTTTCTCGGTCAAAGGAGGTT
The DNA here is from genome assembly GCA_963859935.3 of Lathyrus sativus. Lineage (NCBI taxonomy): Eukaryota > Viridiplantae > Streptophyta > Magnoliopsida > Fabales > Fabaceae > Lathyrus > Lathyrus sativus. The sequence continues at coordinate 245,646,784 of OZ012741.1, forward strand.
CTACCTGTGAAGCAGTCTCTCTCCACCTTTGAGCATACTCTTTGAATGACTCAGAATTCTTTTGTGACATACTCAGCAATTGTCTTCTGTCAGGAGCCAGATCCATATTGTACTTGTAGTGTTTGATGAAAGCGTCAGATAAATCTTGAAAGCTCTTAACGCGGGATTGGTCCAAAGTTAAATACCACTTGGAAGAAGCACCCTTCAAACTGTCTTGGAAGCAATGAATCATCAGTTTATCATTCTCAACATGGGCAGCCATTTTGCGATAATACATGATCAGATGACTCTTAGGACGGGTGGCACCTTCATAACGATCGAAGTTCGGAGTTTTGAACTTCGGGGGAATAACCAAACCCGAAACCAAACAAACATCCCTTGCAGCGGTCCCAAAAATTTGATCACCCTCTACCTTTTTCAATCTCTGGACGATAGTGTTTACTTCCTCACGAAGCTTATCATGTTTCTCATAACCCTCAACATTCTCATCAAGATTATCAAAAACTGTCTCATTGAAGTACGGTTGCGCACGAGTGTGTACAACAGGTGGTGCAAAGATAGGAGCCCCCCTAGAAACTTCAGAAAACAAGGGCACGGCTTGCTGAACAGGTTGATTAATCGGAACAGTGGCTTGAGGAGGCACAAAACCTGGAGCAAGACCATAAGGTGGGTCCCTTGCTACGGTCACACTTGGTGGAGGGTCCACAGTAACGCCGGTAATCTCAGAAACAACAGTGGGCTGGGTATCCATCTTAGCATTCATGACATGTAACAATTCCATCATACGCCCCATACCCCCTCGAAGGTCTTCAAGTTCATTGCTAAGGCGATCAATCTCTTTTGCCTGATCCTCCATTCTTTTCCGAGTTTGAGCTCTGGTGTTGTATTGGTGCCGAGAACTCAGGGTGACGAAACTGGAAGGTGAGAGAACCGAGTGTGAGAAATCGGGAGACACATGCAATGCAAAAGTACGATGCTAAAATGTGAATGTAAATGAAGATTTCATGGAATTCAAAACATTTACTAATGTCGTGGGGTACCAAGGAAATCTTTTTCTTGTTTTTCATTTTATATTTTTTTTTTATTTATGGTATCCCGCGATATCCATAAATGATGTTTGAGCTCCATGAAATACAATGCAATGAGATGCTTTATGGATGCAATGCATGAAAACACACAAAGTCCTAGGTTAAAAGCTTGCATGAGGTTCAAAGGCAAATACCCTCCCCTGAAGTTAGATGGTTCATCCTGTCCTACAAAAGTAACCAGGTTCTAAGGGATCTCAATATCATTGATCCTTCACAAGGGTGGTTGTTCAGAAGGCAACTTACTTGCCAACCAAAACCCTCCAAGTTTAAGATCTCAATGAGCGTAGTATCGAGTGTCAACCAACTTCAGTCTGCACCAAAGCCGGTTACTTCACTACTTTCTAAAGGTCAAGATGAGTTAACTAGGGTTCTAAAAGTCAGTTAGTGCGTTGACAACATATGGCAGCCTCAATATTATCCTCAACTTGACTTAAGGAATATAAGCACCAACCAAGAAGTCGCACTAACTATGGCCACCAGATCAACCGCATCGATATACGTCGTACAGTTTCCTTGGTCTATTGCCATTTACCTAAGGTACACTAGATCCGGGTTAGGACCTATCTCACAGCACAAGGAACAGTCCCACAATCAAAGCATAAATATATACATGCAAATGAATAATATCACAGATAGTAATAAATATGAACAAGTTAGGGATAACCCTCAAAAGTTAAAGTTAGTCCCCAGTGAAGTCGCCATTTTCTGTTGCGGTGGAAATAGGATCACAAACTATTAATGAGTTTGAATCGTAATTCAATTCACAACCGCTCTTTGATTTATCCGAAGGAAAAGGTCAAAAAGGGAAAACCTATTTTGCATCGTAAACACAATGCGGGGAAAGATCTAGGGTTCGGGGGTTGGTTAAATTTAGGGAAGGTATTAGCACCCTAAACTTCTGTAGTACTCTACAGGAACCTTTTGTTCAAATGTTTACTATTTTGCTTTATTTATTTGCTTAAGATATATGTACAAAAGGATTAAAAGTGAGAAAAGAGACCTAAGGGGTTAATTCTAAGTTTACTCGGCAAGACATCGCATCTTGTGCCTACGTATCCTTACGGGAGTGGAATCAGAGTAATCGTAGTTCCCCTCAAAAGGGAGGTTAGAAACGTCTTGACTGTGGCCAAGGTCTCAAGGGGAATAAACGCATCTTAAGGACACGCTTACGTGGAGTGTAGAAACTCCAAATCTCTACGTTGAAATGTTAAGTTGTAATTAGGGTTAAATTAGGTTAGGGATTCCACGGCGGGAAACCCTAAAATGAGCGCGGCGGCTCTTTGACCTAATGCTAGGGGTAAAATTGTAATTTTGCCTGCGGCGAGGCATTTGTGAAAAAAAAATAGGGTTTGTAGTTTGTAAGGGTTTGAAGTTGAGGACTATTGGTGCGGCGACCAAAAGCTAGACCTAATTCCTTCGGCAGTGTGTGCAATGTGACAGAAATATTGATGAAGGTGTGAGATAATTGAATTGCAAACAGGGAATAAAACAGAAGTTAAAGCCATACAAACAGAAATTTAAAGGCAGAAATTTAAAGCGCGATTATTAGATTCGCGGGGTTACATAGGAGAAGCAGTTACAATATAGTAATGAGATTTAAATAAACCAAACAGGCAGGAAGAGCTGCAAATGATGAACCCTGTCAATAAGCAAAGTTAGACGGTAATCGGACGAGTCAGGAGGAAGAAAAAAATGCGAGGTTGGAGATTTTTGTTGTTTTTAAAGAAAACGGTTTTTTGATTTAAGAGAAAAATGTTTAAACATAAAAAGATTAGTTTTAATTTTCAAAAAAAGTTTTACTTTAAATATTTACTTAAAAAAATGATGTTATTACCTTTTAAAAAAAAATATTTTTTCTATTTATTATTTTTCAAGAAAATTCTAGTACTATTTATTTTAAGAAAAAAACAAATAAATATTAAAAAAAGGTTTTAAGAAAATGATTTTAATATAAAAAAAACACTTTAAAAAAAAAAGAAAATAAAAAGGAAAATAAAGAGGGTTGGGCCGGTCATCACTTCCGGACCCAACCCGGTCAGTGAGTAACAAAAACCAAAATGCAACTTTTAGGGTTTCAGAACCCTGGTATCCCTTCACGGCGCCGTCGTTACTTCTTCTTCTTCTCTCTCGACTCTTTCTTCTCCAATCCTTGTATTCTCTGCGTTCTCTTCTGCAAAACATAAAAAAAAAATGAAGAAAAGATGAGTTAACGCGAGGATTTACATTTGTTCCTCGGTGGTTTATAGCCGATGATGTGTAGAACTGAGGCTTGGAGTTGATTGCCCGCCGTTTGTGGTGAACGGCGAAGGTGATCTTCTCCTTCGGTGATTCGCGGTTCAGTGATGGTAATCTCTCTGAGCGATGACGACGATTGCTTCGTCTGAGCTCACGCTGTTTAGGGTTTTCTGCCTGCTATCTCTTCGCTAGGGTTTCTCCTCCCTTTATACTACTCTCAAACTCGTGGGCTTGGACCTCCTTCCGATTTTATGTTATTTGAAAACTGATTCTCAATGATTGATTTCTTTCTGGATTGATTGGAGATTTATTTCAATCTGATTGTGATTTCCTTTCCTTTTCAGGTTCTCTTGATTGGATTTTGTTGATTTGATCTGAGATAACTTCCGTTCTGTTTGATTTGTTGGATGCTCATTGAATGACAAATTCAATCTTTGATCTGTTGTGTTAAATGCTGGTCTATCCATGCTCAAAGTTTTTGAGGATCTGAATAAGATCTTTTTTTGAATATTCTTCTTTCGCAATGGGTATACTTTGATCGATTTGCTAACTCTGAATTATTGTTTGGCAGGGAACGAATAGCAGTGAACTTGGGCCAAAATGAAATTAGCAGCCCAGAGTTTGGTTTATGGGGAATTCACCGAATTTGAGGATTAGGGTGATGTTCTTTGGAGACTTGCACTCGTTCCTGCTCTGAGACTAAACTCTTCCCTTCTGACGACTCAAAATTGTCCATACCGACTGGGGTTTTGTGAATACCACTCGTGGATTTAGGAGTCTGTAGGTTCCTGCATCGACCTGTATGTCCTGGGTGTGAATAACTAACGTTGGGCTAGTTAATTTTGTTTGGTAAGAAAAGACAACACCCTGCTTCACTCCTTGGATTTCCTTGAGTATATCTGATGATGATGTATTGGTTATGCAGGTTATAGGCTGGTGTAAGATGCCTCCTCCTCATTTGTCCTTGTTGCTGATATTGCTACTCGTATTGTTGATTCTGCAGTATCTGATGTTCCTGGCGTTCCAGTTAGGGCTAAAGCGTAGTGGATCCTGACTGAGGGGTTTTTTAGGTTTGTCTAGATCACACTCACCCTACCTTGTGAGGATAATGAATTGATGATGGTTTGCTGATGAGCGTTAATATTATTCTTGCAGGGAGCTCAAAAGGGGACCTGTTGCAGGGAGTTTGCAGAATTTCCTTGCTTAGCATCTACACTTTTATTTGGTTGAATTTTACTCAATGTGATTTGCTGTGTTGTTGCTAAACCAGACATAGAACTATGTTGCAAGCCTGCAGCATTGTTCTGCTGTATAGTTGTCGCAGAACCTTGTAAGTTTGATGGCTGCATTTGAGAGATCATTTGATTTTCATGAGACTGTACTGAAGTAACTTGAGATTGTGACTGTGCTGTTGAAAACATATGAGTTGGGGAAGTTGTCCAGGTTGCAAGGACAAGATGGGTTTCCTGAACTTATGAGGTTTACACTCTGCTTTTCTATGCTCTCAATTTTCTTTGAGACTAGGCGTAATGATGTGCTTAGGAATCTGTAGGAATGTTATCATGCGTTCTGGAATTATTCTGTATTGCTTCGACCTTTCCACCTGATCTGACTTGGGTTGTTGAGGGGGTAGAATCATACTGCTGCTAATTCCCCATTAGGTGAGCCTGTCCTAATGTTTTCTTGAAAGAGACTGATAGAAGTTACTTGTCTGGTTGTGTTTTCACTTTATGTATATCTTATGCTTCCTGAACATTTCCTTATGTGTGATTCACTCTCTATAGTCTGAGATTGGACTAATTGATTATTGTGAGGGTGGCAAAGTTCTGGGACTAATCAGGGCCTATGCAGAGACCTTGATTTGATGGGGCTTTTCCAAGCAAATTATGTGCAGAGGGTTGCTTTAGTGAGTAATGTTATCGACATTCTCGTCAAGTTCATCACTTATTGCTATACTCCTGGCTTCTGAACTAGACTCGAATGGTAACGGCAGAGTTCCATTCCCAATGGCCTGTTGTTGTTCATGTTGTTATTGCAGGTTGTAACTAGTGTTGCTTGGTTTGTGGTAGCTGATATTGGTTCTACGGTTTTGTTTCCTTTTTCTTGAGCTATACTGTTTTAACTCTGTTATGAAATTGGGGTTGCAGAATCTTCTGATGCCTTGTCCTATGTTATTTTGCCGCAGCTTGTTGTGTGTCTTATTCTTCTGCACATGGTTCAGAACTGATGCTGCTCATGAACTATTTAGGCTTTGAGTTCTAAATTCTGAATCTGACATTGATGCGTTTGTGGCTTTTCAGGTGTAGGAAACTTCGGAACCAAAGCGACTCAGACCTGCCGGCATCCGGGTCTGAGTCCAAACTTGCCCATGTTGCCTTATTCTCGTATCAGTTTGGAAATCCAATCACGGCAAAACGAATCAGCCCCACTTCTTTTATTTTTTCTATCTCTCGGATGTCCCGTATCGATAAGAACAAGCATTGCCTGATCTGACGCCCATGGCGCGGATCGGTAACGGGGGTAGGACGCAGCTTCGGTTGTGCCACTCCCGGCACTCGATGATGACAATCGTTCTGAGAGTGTCGAATAACCTCTAACACTTTCCTTTTTCTTCTGTTTTGTTTTCTTTGGCTCTTTTCAGGTAATCGGAGCTTCATGAAGGACTCAAAGGAGGAAGATTACTTAGAAGCTTAGGACTTAGAATTTTTTGTAGAATAGATAGCCAATGTAATGAATCTTTTTGTAAACCAGTGGGTATAAAGTTCAAAATTATTTATCCATTTCCATTGTAAACTAAATATTTATGAAATAAAGTTCAAGAATATTTATTCACTTCTTATTTGTAAATAATAATTCGAAAATTATTTAAATTCACTCCTTAGATGTAAATTGCAAATACTTATGAATAAAGCTTCAAAAATATTTAAACTCACCTCTTAGTTGTAAATTATAAATATTCACGAATGATATTCACAAATATCTAAACTCATTCCCCTTTTTGTATTGGACAATATTATGAATGAGATCCACTCTCTTTATATTAATTGACTGCTTACCGTAACCGGATTAAATCTGACCAAAACTCAAACTGAGTTCCTGCTTTCCAAATAACCTTAGCAGTATCTGCTTCCTCTCAGGAATACTGTGCCATTTGTCTCAAAATTACAGACTCCACGTGAAATGACCAAAATGCCCCTGTGGTAATTCCTGAAATAAAACGCACTCATATGATTGGTTAGTGGTTAATGGATGCAAAATGAAATGCTATGTGAAATGAACTGACTAAATGTAAGGGTAAAATTTGGGGTATTACACTATGGTTGCCAGATGATCCATTTTCTCAGCCTCTAATTCCCTTATGCTTTTCTTCTGTTGCTCTCCTTGCTGATATATTTCTGCACTTCTGATGCATAGCTTCTTATATGAAGCTGCAAGTTCATCAAAAGTTAGCTCATCTTCAATTGAGTCACCATCAGATATGCATACACTGTTCAGAACAGTGACATGTTTGGAAGATTCTTCTTCTGATCCATTCTCAAAATCTCCATCAGACCAAGTGACTGCTAGGCCCTTCTTTTGTTTCTTGAAATAGGCGGGACATTCAGCTCTAATGTGCCCATATCCTTCACATTCATGACACTGAACTCCTTTGCCTTGGCTGGGCCTTTCTTCATTTTTACCTCTTCTACTAATGTCATAAGAAGTGTTCTTGTCATTAGGCCTAGACTTGTGATCTATTATTTTGATCAGTTTGTTAAATTGTCTTCCAAGCAAGGCTATTGCTTCTGACAGATTCTCCTCACTTTCACCATTGTCTTCCTCAGTGTCATTTGCAGTATTTGAGACAAGAGCTATACTTTTGTTCTTCTTCTCAACCTGATCAGACATTCCCATCTCAAAATTTTGGAGAGAACCAATGAGTTCATCCACTTTCATGTTGCTTATATTCTGAGCTTCTTCAATAGCACTGACTTTCATGGAAAACCTCTTAGGAAAAGATCTTAGAATCTTCCTCACAAGCTTTTCTTCAGACACCTTTTCTCCTAAAGCTCCTGAGGTGTTGGCAATCTCAAGAATATTCATGTAGGATTCATGAATAGTCTCATCCTTATTCATTCTCAGATTTTCAAATTTAGTGGTTAACATCTGCAATCTTGAAATCTTGACCTTTGAGGTGCCTTCATGAGTTGTTTTGAGGGTATCCCAAACCTCTTTGTCCAATTCACAGTGATGCACCAGTCTGAAAATGTTCTTGTCTATTCTATTGAATAGAGCACTCAAGGCCTTAGAATTCCCAAGGGCCAAGGCCTCTCGTTCTTTGGTCCATTCTTCCTCAGGTATTAACACAGATAATCCATCTTTATCAGTCTTCACAGGATGTTCCCATCCTGAGTTTGCAGCTCTCCATGCCTTTCTATCTAGAGACCTCAAGAAGGCTATCATACGAGGTTTCCAGTAGTCATAGTTAGAACCATCCAGAATTGGTGGTCTATTTGTGAATCCTATATCCTTGTCCATTGTACCAGAATTTATCTTCCATAGATCTCACCTAGAAAGTAACAAGCATGGTGCCTTCTCTTATGCCAATTGAAATTCTAGGTACCCAACAGTGGATGTTATCACGGATGTTATAACATCCATTGTAATACAAACTACAAAACTAAATGACAAACTGTAAATGAAAACAGTAAATAACACAAGTAATTGTTTACCCAACTCAGTGCAAACCACACCTACATCTGGGGGCTACCAAGCCAGAGAGGAAATTCACTATTAGTAGAATTAATTCAGAGTCAAACAACCAGTTGCACTCTTCACTTAAGACCTACCCAATGACACTTCAGCCTAACACTAAACTTGAGTTACCAACTCACTCCCCCTCAATCACAGCAGTGATATCAACCAATTAAAGTTACATATAAAATTGAAGACACACTTCAAACACACCTTCATCTTGCTTCACAACTTTGATCAAGTGACACAGCACTCTTGCTTAAAAGCTTAGAGTGACACGCAACTCAACAATAGTAAACCAATGCAATCATACAACAGACAATTGCTTGGCTCACAAGTATTCCTAAGACACACAAATACACGTGAAGAACAAAATTATTCACTCACAAATAGACGTTCTCTAAAACCCTGTCAAGAACTCTCTTCAAATAGGATTTCTACTTCTGTATATATAGGCAGCATACAGTCCTTGGGCCTTAGTGAAGAAATTAGGTTTACGCAAGATAAACCTCTCTTCATGAAATTGCGCGCGTCCAATTTGGTCAGGGGCATTCCATGTTATCCTCAGCAATGCCTGATATGTCGACTGAGATAACTAGGCTTCCTAAAATGTTTCCTGAAGTATAGCCTGAGCTAATACCAGAAACTAAAACCTGCGCGCCCTGATGTCATACGCTTGATGTCATAACATTCAGCATGACATCCAACATACTTGACTCTTAGCTATTCAAACTTACCCTGGTGAATACTCATTATGTATGTCATAATATCAGTCATTACATTCATACATCCATCAACATACTTGACTCTTAGCTATTTAATCTTCTTGATGTTTTTGTTGGCTGCCTCGACAGCACCATTCATCTTTGGGCGGTACAGAGAAGAGTTGTGGTGTTCGATCTTGAAACTCTGGCACAGTTCCTTCATCATCTTGTTGTTCAAATTCGAACCATTATTAGTAATGATCTGTTCTGGAACTCCATAACGACAGATGATGTCCTTCTTGATAAATCGAGCCACGACCTGTTTGGTTATGTTGGCGAAAGAAGCTGCTTCTACCCACTTGGTGAAATAGTCGATTGTCACCAAGATAAAGTGATGTCCGTTTGAAGCAGTCGGCTCAATCTTACCGATCATATTAATGCCCCACATAACAAAGGGCCAAGGAGATGCCAAGACATTCAATGGACTTGGCGGCACATGCATCTTATCAGCATAAATCTGGCATTTATGCCATTTTCTGGCGTACTTGAAACAATCAGACTCCATAGTCATCCAGTAGTAGCCTGCCCTCAACATTTTCAGGACATTGCATGTCCGCCAGCGTGGGTACCGAAGGAACCTTCATGGACTTCTTCCATTAGAAAACCTGCTTCGTTTTCGTCCACACACTGCAACAACACCAAGTCGAAGTTTCTTTTGTATAACACACCGTCCTTATTTAGGTAGAAGTTCCCCGCCAATCTTCTCAAAGTCTTCTTATCACGGCTGGATGCCCCAGACGGATACTCTTGATTCTCAAGAAAAATTTTGATATCAAAATACCAAGGCTTCCCATCTGATGCTTCCTCTACTGCGAATTTGAATTCCGACCAATCAAGGCGCATGATAGTGATCATTGGGGCTTCATTCCAATAGTTCACTTTATACATTGATGATAAGGTTGCCAAAGCATCTACCATCTGGTTCTCGGCCCTTGACACATGATGAAACTCTACTCTATCAAAGAAAGGTAGCAATCTCCTGGCATAATTCTTGTAAGGGATCAAATTGGGCTGACGAGTTTCCCACTCTCCTTTAATCTGGTTGATGACCAAAGCTGAATCACCATAAACATCAAGGTTCTTGATTCTCAAATCAATGGCTTCTTCAATAGCCATGATGCACGCTTCATACTCAGCTTCGTTATTGGTGCAAGCAAATGTTAATCGGGCGGTAAACGATATGTGGAACTGTGAGGCGTTGTAATGATTGCCCCAATTCCATTGCCGTATGAGTTAACAGCACCATCGAAAACCATCTTCCACTGGGAGCCTATCTCGGGACCTTCGTCAGATAGCAGCTCATCATAATCTTTCATCTTTAGAAACATTATGTCCTCATCAGGAAACTCAAATTTCATCGGTTGATAATATTCAATCGACTGCTCTGCGAGATATTCTGACAAAACACTTCACTTAATGACCTTTTGGGAAACATACTGAATATTGTATTCTGTCAAAACCATCTGCCACCTTGCAATTCTTCCCGAAAGAGCTTGCTTCTCGAACACATATTTGATCAAACCCGTCTTTGAAATCAACATGGTTGTGTGATTCAACTTGTACTGCCTTAGGCGTTTGGCGGCCCAAGCTAGTGCACAACACGTCTTTTTCTAACATTGAGTATCTGGACTCACAATCTGTTAACTTCTTACTCAAGTAATAGATAGCATGTTCTTTTCTTCCTGTCTCGTCGTGTTGACCGAGTACACAACCCATGGAATTCTCAAGAACCGTCAAGTACATAATCAGAGGTCTCCCTGCCACTGGGGCATCAATATCGGAGGTTCCTGCAAATACTCTTTTATCTTTTCAAATGCCCTTTGGCAATTATCATTCTAGACAACCACCTGATCTTTCTTTAACAACTTGAATATTGGTTCACAGGTGGATGTAAGGTGAGATATGAACCTTGCAGTTCAATCTCCCCAGAAAACCGCGAACCTCTTTTCTATTTTCGGTGCTGGAATTTCTTGTATTGCTTTTATCTTTGTAGGATCAACCTAGATTCCTTTTTCACTGATGATAAACCCCAATAGCTTTCCTGGCCTTACTCCGAAGGTGCACTTATTCGGATTCAACCTCAATCTGAATTTCCTCAACCTTTCAAACAACTTCAAAAGATTAACCAAATGCTCTTCCTCCGTCTGTGACTTCGCGATCATGTCATCAACATAAACCTCGATCTCATGAAAGAGAGTCACCATCACCCGCTAATAAATTGCCCCTGCATTTTTCAATCCAAAAGGCATAACTTTATAGCAAAAAGTCCCCCACGGTGCGATAAAGGTAGTTTTCTCCATGTCCTCTGGGGCCATCTTGATTTGGTTGTACCCAGAAAATCCATCCATGAAGGAAAACACAGAATGTTGGGCAGTATTATCGACTAACACATCAATGTGGGGAACGGGAAATCATCTTTCAAGCTCGCTCTGTTCATATCTCTATAATCAACGCACATCCTGACCTTTCAATCCTTTTTAGGCACGGGAATGATGTTAGCGACCCACGGAGGATAGTTTGTAACAGCAAGAAAACCGGCGTCCAACTGCTTCTAGACTTCTTCCTTAATCTTGACTGCCATGTTCGGCCTGGTTCTTCTCAGCTTCTGTTTTACAGGTGGAAATTCTTCTCGAAGAGGTAGTCGGTGTACCACTATGTCCGTATCGAGTCCTGGTATATCTTCATATGACCAAGCAAAGATATCTTTGTACTCTTGGAGCATTTCAACTAGTCTTCTCTTGACACTGTTGCGGTAAGAATCATGATACCAAGCTATTGATTAACTTGAATCATTAATTCTTAAATTCACAACCGGACATTAATTTATCCAAAGGAAAGGTCTAAAGAAAGAAAGAACCTTTTGCGCGATGTAACAACAATGCTAAGAGATTCGGGGATCAGGGGTTGGTTATGCATAGGGTAGGTATTTCACATCCTAAACATCTGTAGTACTCTACAGGAACCTTTTGTTTATTTGTATGCTAAGTTTGCTAAATGTTTGCTATGGATTGGGATTGGGCAAAAGGTGTAGGTTAAGACCTAAAGATAGTTTCTAAGTTTGCTCGCAAAGACATCGCGTCCTCTGCCTACGTATCCTTACTAGGATAGAATCAGAGTAATCGTAGTTCACCTCACTAAGGTTGAAGAACACTTGATTAAGATCAATGTTCAAAGGGGAACGAACATAACAATATTTGTATAGAGTTTCACAAAACTCTCTAGATCTATGTTGAACACTCAAAAGAGGGGAGTAATTAATCATTACTATGATTCTTATATAGAGTTAACAACTCTATCCTAAGTTCTAATTGAAAAACACTCCTAGTAAAGGTGGGTCTTTTAGACTTAAAGCAAAGTCTAATGGCTTATACTAAGGTTCAAGATGACTTTACAAAGTCAAGGGAGGGTAATGAGCTATCCATGACACAAGGGTCAATGGAGACACTTTTCCTTTGGAAGGAGAAAGGGGAGGCAACTTGGATGAGAACTAAAGAGTTCCATCACTTGGGGAAAGGATACTTAACAAAGTACTAAACATTTAAGCATGATGAATACAAAGAATATGGTCACAACCAAGCAGGCAAACAATGCCACAATCAACAAGGATTAGAATAATACAATTGGTTTCAACCAAGTATGACACATCTTTACAAAGATAAAGGCAACAACTCAATGGAATCATATTAACAAATATGGAAACAACAATCACGCAAATAAGTCACAACTTAAGATAAGCATGTTATAAGTTCAAGGTGTATCAAATGTAACAACATTAAGCATTAATGATAATCAATTATAAGCAAGTATGTAAGACATGTCACAACGGTTTAAGTTCAAAATTTTTAGGAAGGAAACAACAAGTTTATGGTAACCACCAATGAGAAACAAAGCCTTAACATGTTAACAAACACAGGGAAGTCAAACATAATGAAATCTTACAAGATAAGTCAAACATGGTTTAAAAGAAACTCAACAAGATGCAAGGTAACGATCCTAACAAGGAACCAAATTTCAAATAGGCAAGGAGCATCATAAACATGAAAAATTTGAAAGATTCTTTCATTAAATGAAAAATAGACAATATTATGAACATTTTGCAAAAAGAATGGATTAAAAATAGTAAGACATGAAGAAGTTATGATATTTTGAATTTTATGAGGAAAATATAAAAATAAGTGATAAAAACAAAAGAAAGGGCCATGGGAGGTGTTGAACCCACGCCCTCATGTTTGCAAACACAAGGCTTAACCAAACCCACCACTGCACGCGCGCGTTTACTAAATGGAAAAGAAAGAGAAAGTAGTAAAAATAGGTAAACAAAATAAAACATGAAAAAAAGTTGTCCCATTCAGGGATCGAACAGAGGACTAGCAAGACACAAGGTATAACACACGCATGTTGTAACCACTGGGGTGGCGATGCATCCAGTATGTAAAGCCACCCCATTAAAACATATACCTAAACAAGTACATTTCCTGGGCAAAGTTACAAAGCAATACAAGGCAAGCATGATGAAAACGATTACAATCTAATTTTCTCATATCCTAACTAAATCTAACAAAATTAAGGTTTAAATTACTTGGAATCTCATGAGGATTAAGATGGTAACAACTGTTTCTTAAAATGATGCACAAACAACAAGATTCAAGTGAATACGCAAATATGAGTTTTAAGATGCACTTTGGTATTCCATGATCACAACAGATGCAAATAGATCAAATTACAACTGCATACAAACTCCAAATATGCAAAAGATCAAGTCTTTGAAAAGAAATGAATCAAAAGACAATGTGAAAGGATCTTGGCACACGAGCTGCTATGACATGAACATATTTAAACAAGATAATCAAAACATCAAGTCAAGCCATACTTAACCATGCTAAGGGTTACAACCAAATCCTAACAACCTAAATGACCAACTGTCAACCTGAAGATTTGAAAGAGAGTATTGCTAAGTCAATGTCATGATCTAAAACATGACTGCCAAGTTTGCAAATCAGTGAAATATGGTTGAAATGGCCACTTAATGGTAATGGAGGTTGACAAACCTCTAAGCAAAACGGTGATGGAAACAGGTGCACCAAAGGGTTTATAATAGCTTGACAAAGTTGGTAATACACAAAACAAAATGGACATGCTCACCTAAAAACAAAAACCTCAGAACAGAACTGAACAACCCTATGCATCAGCTTAAATACAAGGCCAAGGATAACAGCAACATATCTTGAAGGAAATCAGGATGCAAGCACATGTTCAATATAAGCAAGTACCAATTCCTACCATAAATTTAGCAGCCAATCGAGAAACTGCTGTGAGGTCACAAACTGAGAAACATACAGATGCAGCCACAAAGAAATGCAAACATACATATGCAAGGTGAAAAAAAGGTGAGTTTAAGACCAACATAGGTCTGTTCATGCTTGGAGCATCAAACTCATGATGAACTCCAAAAGAAAAAACTCATTTCTGTCATGAATAAAAAAGGGCTGTCAAGCTGCAAATTATGGAAATGGTTTAGGATAGACTTTATGTTAAAACACCAAGACAAAGATTTCTCAATAGCAGCTACTTGCCACAAAAAAATAACAGGTCATGCACTCAACACATACTAGTTGCAACAAAACTCAAACTGAATTTTGATGACATTTGAGGTTGACAAACCTCATGGTAAGAGCTGGCAGCATTCAAGCAAAATGTTTTCTCATGGCCACAAACATACCAATCAAACTCACATGATCTAGGCAGCAACTTATACAAAAAAAAAGTTATGGAAACAAAATTAAAAAGGTATTGGTTGGACACAGGAACAACAACATGAACTTATGCAGAAACCCTGCAGCAGTGATAACAGTATACAAGCATAGTAGCATCATTCACTAAAAGTCTCAACAATGGTGCTAGAGCAACACATGAACCTCACAATTCAAACAAATCAAACTAGACAGCAGTTGAGTCATGAACTTAACACAAACACATTGTAAGGATTGAAAATGGACACTTGATAATATTAGAGGTTAACAACCTCAAAGCAAAGACAGACAGATATGTCTTGGTATTTCAAATGAATTTCATTGATGAATTTCAAACAACATGCCTATATGCAACTAGTTCAAACCATATGGATTTTAAGAAAAGGGCAATGGAAGTCTTTAATGAAGAAACCAATGTTGACAAACACTAACCATAATGCAAACAGTGAGATATTAAAGTTGGACAGTTGACAGAAACATGGAGACAAACAGCCAGTTCTTGGTACTTCATCCATTGATGAATTCCAACAATAACCACAGAAATTAAAAGTCATTAAATTCAAAAGCATGATTTAAGGAAAACAGGATCAAAGCAAACAACATCTTTTAATTCAAATCATAACAGGCTGTGAATTCCATACATAAATGGTTTTTGACCAAGCTTGAAAAATTGTTGGCAGCCAGTTGTTGGTATACACAATCCAAAAGAAACAACCTAGTGCACTAAGGGCTAACAGCTTTGAATAACACAATCTTACAGTGAAAAAGATGCATAAATGAAATGAGGATCCAAGATCCTATGCAAATCAAAAAGGTCTGACAGTAGAGTAGTAGGTTTCTGTGATAGCCAACAATGATCCAATAATTCAATGATAGCACAATGAAACAAAAGCTAAATGGATCAAACCTCACAAAATGACAGAGAGTGTGTTTTGGTATTTCAATCAATGAACTTGATGAATTCCAATTACCCTTCTGTCAGCAACTCAAAGATAGAAAGAACAAGAAATCTCAATGTAAGAACAAAATTTAAAAGATTTTTATTGATAATTTGAAATCAACACAAGCTTATGATGTAAACAGGATGCACCAAATCAAACTAAACCAACAACTTATTCAAATGTACATGAGAGGACAAAATGCCACTAAACCAGTTACAGACATACATATCACAATTTGATAACAAAGGACCAGATTTGGTAGTTTTAAACAGAAGTGTGTGTCATGCAGCAATGGACTCATCATAACAATGCTAAACATACATAGGAAAAAGTGGCCTCAGATACTCACAAACCTCATGACAAAGCCAATCCTAGTTACCTACCAACCTTGAATACTGACAGAATAATTCACTCTTAGAAACAGTCATCAATTTGTCAAAGTAAACATAGACTCAAGTTTAGTATGGAAAGACAACTTAGGACAGTGATGGATCATGAGTTTACAAACTCAAGATGATTCCTAATAGAAACAAAACATAACAATGCTTATTCACAATGTATCACAAATATTTGTATTTTCTAGCAAGAGTTCATAATCAAACAAACACCTTTAAATCCTAACAAACTGTTTGCAATTTAACAGGAGTATGCTATAGACTTGTCATGACAACAATCAATTTAATGCTTTGTATAACAGTTAACAAACTTCAAGCTACCATACATAAATTTCAGTTAACAAACAGCTATGAACTTACAACACTCAATCATTTTGACCGCACAGTGAGAAATTAGCATGACAATGGCTAAACCACCTAAGCAAAGCATGATTCACTTGATATTATATTTTCATGACAGCAAGCATGTGCCAACCACAAAACAATAGCTCAACAAACACCACAGAGATAAACTTTGGATTGCACAGTTAAACATCAAACTTAAACCACATTTTTCATGATGGCTACAGCCTTAACAATATGCATAAATAACATTTAATCATGAGGAATAGGTGTTGACAAACACATACTTAAAACAACAGCTAAAACTCAAAGAAACAAATGTTTATGGTACATGTGAATAAATGCAAACATAATAAATTTTGTAGTCAATAGTTTAATGATGCATATTGTACATGAAACAAAACAAAAGTTAGAGGTCACCAACCTCTTGTAGACTCCCAAATATCAGCTAGCAGCCCAGATAGAAAACCAGAGATCCTTTTAGAGCAACTTGGTGAAACTTCCTTCCTCTTGAAGAAATAACCAAAGCTTGATGACAGTTTGAATAAACTCACTTCCAGCTATGATTTATGATAATGAACAACTATAATATCATGGATATGGTGTGTTTTGAGTGTTAAATTGGTGAGAGTGAATGCAAGTAGTGGTTTGGTGTGAAAAGTGCTTAAAAGTCAAACTATTGTGGTGTGAAGTTTGACTTTTTGATTTATGGAGTTTTTGGTGAATGTGATGATTGAAACAACTCTAAATAGTTATTTTGAGGTTGTGTATATGGTTTTAGTGAGGTTTGAATGGTTGGAAATGAAGCTGGTATGGAATTTGCACAAAGGCAATTTTGGTGGTTTTGGAGGGTTTCTTCACTTTTAAGCAAAGAGAGGAAGGAGATGAGAGAGTTGTGTTCTCTGGTGCTTAGAGCTGCTCTGGTTTGATTTGGAGAGTGGGAAGAGCCCTCCTTTTATAGGCCAAGCAAGTTGGGGCAGATTTGTCATTCTTGAATTTGCAAGCTTGCATTGGTGGGAAACCTCAAAAGTGTGTCTGCTGGTTTAAGGTTAATTCCATCAGTTAATATCCCTCCTAACAGCTGTCCTCAAGCTGGCTGTGGCTAGGATAGCTCTGCTGCAGCAAACCTAATGCTTCTTACACCATTTGCTTTTGCTTTTCAATATGGTAATCAAAGAGATTATGGTGAGATTCATGGTTTTCTCTTGGTTTCCACCCACATCAAGTCCCAACCTGATTCTAATACCACACCAGATATGTTTCTATGGTTAGAAATCGACCATATGGTTGAAAATCAATTTATGTTGAATTTTGAGAAGTTAACAAACCAATGCTCAGGCCCAACTTGCACACCTCATAACTCTCAGCTCACAACGGCTATGAATGAGTTCTATAACTTTATGGAAAGCCCTCATGGAGCTCTATAACTTTCATGTTTTTGAGATTTTCAAATTCTGAGTGGAACTAGGTTGAAAAACCCTTCCAAGTTGGCTGAAAACATGACTTTCTAAGTGTTTTGCCCTCTTAAAATGATTTTGGCTATAACTCCAATTCTATGCATTTTATGCTTATGGACCACTTTGGGAATTTTGTAGGACTTGTCAAGAGCTTTCCAATGAGCTTTGAACCAACTCAATTGGATGTGTGGTTAGGGAGTTATGGTCTTGCCCTTTTCAAAACCCTAATTTCCAATTTTTGCGATTACTCCCTAACCCTTGATCCAATGGTCATGAAACTTCATGGGTAGGTGTAATATGTCCTTAGGCACATTTTTGATTCCCACCTTGAGGTCAAATTCCTTATGGTTGAAGAGTTGACTTTTCAGTCAATCGAACGATCGATCGATGACTACCGAGTCGCCTATTGATGTTCCGGGTCTTTCGAGGCCTTGAAACTTCTTGAGTAGACTTTACTAATCCATATGAACTCCATGGGCCATGATCCCACCATTCGAACACTTTTTAAATCCAAAGTCAAACTACAGTTGACTTTTCCTGCTCGAAAACCCTAACGGGTATCCTGAACTGCGCTGTTCTTGATCCTTGGGTGACAACCTCAAATTGGATTCATACTTGATCCATTGGAGTATGTTTAATGATGTGGAGACTTATTTCATGGAGAACCAATCCAATACGTTGACTGATTAAACATCTTAAAATCTCGATTCTCGGCTGTATGGAACCCTAATTCTTGTAT
This sequence comes from Lathyrus sativus, assembly GCA_963859935.3. NCBI lineage: Eukaryota > Viridiplantae > Streptophyta > Magnoliopsida > Fabales > Fabaceae > Lathyrus > Lathyrus sativus. The sequence continues at coordinate 245,665,229 of OZ012741.1, forward strand.
CTTAACAAAGACCAACTTGAAACATGTTGAGGTTAGATAATCAAATGCATATGACCCTAAAATGATGATGAAGATCTAAGGGTTCAAAATTTGGGGTGCAACAGTTGCCCCTATTTAAATATTTTCACTAGATGGCAATGAGAGATGATAATCCTCATAGAATCGTAGTGAAAGGTATTTAAATATAGCAAACCAAAAATTTTATCCCTTAGATCCGATGGCATGCAAAAGGACAAATGAGAACATGTCATGAATCTAAATGATGCTTTATGCAGGACAGGTGCAGATACACGAGCAAGGATAAAAGGACGACAATACAACGAGTAATCACTCACGAGGGACCCAGCATACTGGGGAAAGATTCAAGGCAAAACAAAACAGGATAGTTCAAACATGACTAAAGATGTTGCTCAGGGGAATCTTTCACACAGGAGATGCAAAATCCACCAGGGAAGACAAATCTTCATTGGGGAAAAGGAGGCACACTCCACTAGGGAAGAAGACAAATCTCTACCAGGGAAGCGAAAGATCAGAGACGTAAACCTCGCTGGTGATAACCAAATGAGGAATTTCCTATAACGAAGAGTTCGAACGGGATCTTCAGGAAAAGACTAGAAACAAGACTAGATGCACCGGGGGTGCTAGTATCCACTAGATCTCCGAGACTCGAATGGGGAAAGCGACATCTTTGCTGGGAACATTGGTGACTACCAGAATTAACAAACAGTTTCAAGTGGTGTTAGTTTTCACTAGACTCACAGGGGATAATGGTGACGACCAAACCAAAGTTACGACCAATTGGGAATTCCCATTAGCGTTTAAAAAATACAGGACTTCGGCCGGGGAAGTTGGTTACAATCAACTTTCAGTACTAATAACGATTAGTTTTCAAGCAGTGCCAGTAACCACTGGACTTAGAGGGGACTGGTGATGACCAAACCAGGGTATGCCAATAACAATTGGGTCGAGATAGTTTTAGCAATTACTAGACTTAACTGGGAAGATTGGTAACGACCGAATCAAAGGAGACCAATAACCATTGGATTTAAGCGATGACAATAACTATTGGACATAGACAGACTGGTGACGACCAAACCATAGGTATATCAATAACAACTGGTTCTGATAATGCTAATGACCACCAGATTCAACAAAGACTGGTAATAACCGAATCGAAAGGGCTCCAATGACCATTGGTTTCTTTATAACAGAGTCAGTAACAGTTGGGTTTGGAAAATTGTTGATGACGACCAAATCGAGACACCAACCATAATTGGTTCTAAACAATGCTAGTGACTACTAGACTTTCAAAGATTATTGGTGACAACCAAATCAGATATAAACATTAGTAACAAATGTCCATCTGTATAAATCGGATACTGCTAGTCACCACCAGCTTCCCAGAGAAGATAGTAATCCCAGGATTACTAGTAACATTGGGGTATCAACCTCAAAGCAAAATCTGCGGCAACGAATCAAAGATAGGGATAACGACCAAAGGATCTTAAGGGCAACAGCCACACAAACAGAGACCAAAACCACATGCAAACAAATGTGTATGCTGATATGATGCTGTATGTAAAATGCAAACCGACCCGCAAGAAAAAAGGAAAGCAAAACAAGGAAAACACAGAGGGAGCTCGTCACGTTGAATCTCAATTGCTCCAAGTTAGGTGGCGCTTTCTTCTGGCGTAGACAGCAATCTTCCAAGATAGATAATGTCCTTGTAAACTTGCAGAGGAGAAGTTCTAGCTTAAGAGCGGGAATTGCTGTTGGACGCATCTAGTTTGGTCAGAGGCGACAACAGGCTTTCACGGCCAGAGAACTGTGTAATATTGTCGAATTACCTCTAGAGTTCTTCAATCTTTTTGTCAAATTGTTTTTTCTTTTTAAAACAAAATTTAAATTTTTTCAAAACACTTTGCTTTTCGAAAAAATCCTTATTAACAAATAAGTGAAATTGCATAACAAAAACAGGAGATCATAATGATGATTGGTCAAAAATCTGATTTCATTGATAGACAAGAACATTACAAAGGGCAAAGCCTTTGGAACTTTATACATTTGGAAAAAATGGCAAACAAAAAGGGTTACAGAATCCCATAATAATCCGGTCCTCCTAACTATCCATTCATTTGCTCCGCTGCTTCTGACGAGAATGACAGACATTGATCTTTCTTTTAATATCTTGTACGAGACTTTGTCCCGGTGTTCGTCGACTCTTAGTCCTTGGACTCTCGTCTTACCGAAGCACTTGCATCACCCTTCTAGGTTTTCTGCTTTAGGCATAGTACTTTCTCACTGCATCTGAGTTGATAGGGTACTTGAGTTGTTCGCCATCCATAGTCTCGAGAATTCGAGATCCTCCGAAGAAGACGGTTTTTACAACGAAAGGGCCATCGTAATTGGGCATCCACTTGCCGCGCATATCCTTTTGTGTTGGTAGGATTTTTCTAAGCACAAGCTCTCCTTTCCTATACTCTTTGGGACGAACCTTCTTGTCGAATGCTTTTATCATTCTTTGTTGATAGATCTGACTATGACACATGGCCGTCATTCTTTTCTAATCAATGAGGTTCAATGAGTCGAACCTTTCTTTTATCCATTCGTCTTCCTCAAGCTTGGCTTCCATCAAGATCTTTAGAGAAGGTATTTTGACTTCAATGGGCAGCACAGCGTCCATCCCATATACTAAGGAAAAGGGAGTTGCTCCTGTTGAAGTTCGCACTAATGTTCGGTATCCATGTAGAGCAAATGGTAACATCTTGTGCCAATCCTTGTAGGTTATGACCATCTTCTGTACTATTTTCTTGATATTTTTGTTTGCAGCTTCGACTGCGCCATTCATTTTGGGTATGTAGGGAGACGAATTATGATGCTTGATCTTGAAGTCATCACAGAGTTCCTTCATCGTTTTGTTGTTTAGATTCGACCCATTGTCGGTAATAATCTGGTTAGGAATACCATATCGACAGATGATTTCCTTCTTGATGAAGCGAGCAACCACTTATTTTGTCACGTTCGCATACGACGCTGCCTCTACCCATTTGGTGAAGTAATCATTTGCAACAAGGATGAAGCGATGACCGTTAGAAGCTTTTGGCTCTATTGCCCCAATCATGTCTATGCCTCACATTGCAAAAGGCCATGGTGATGTCATCACATTGAGAGGATGTGGAGGGACGTGCACTTTGTCAGCATAGACTTGGCATTTATGGCATTTTCGAGCGAAGAGGATGCAATCCATCTCCAGAGTTAACCAAAAGTAACCTGCTCTTAAGATCTTCTTAGCTATGGCATGGCCATTGGCATGGAGGCCGAATGTTCCCTCGTGCACTTCAATCATTATGAGACTTGCCTCTTTTTCATCGACACATCAAAGTAAAACCATGTCGTGGTTTCTTTTGTACAAGGTACCATTGCTGATGAAGAATTTAGCCGACAGTCTTCGTATGGCTCTTTTGTCAATTCTGGATGCGTCAGCTGGATATTCCTGATTTTGAAGAAAGTTCTTGATGTCGTGGAACCACGGTTTCTCATCAGTTTCTTCATCTTTTGTCATAACATATGCGGGTACTGTCCTTCTTTCAATGCGAATCAGAGGCGCCTCGTTAACAAACTGGACTTTCCACATTGATGCCATCATGGCTAATGCATCAGCGATGTGATTTTCCGCTCTCGGTACATGCTTGAAGGTAATTTCATCAAAATATTTGGCCATCTCTAGGATATGAGTTCTGTACGGGATCAACTTTTCATCCCTGGTTTCCCATTCTCCTTTGAGCTGATAGATCACCAAAGCATAATCACCGATTACTTCCAAGATTTTGATGTGAAGATCAATAGCAGCTTCCAATCCTAAGATGCAGGCTTCATACTCGGCTATGTTATTCGTACACGAGAAACAAAGTCGGGCTGTGACGACAGTCTACCCTCCGGTTGTATTTTTCAAGACAGCTCTCACACCATGTCCGTTTTTGTTTGACGCTCCATCAAACATCATTTCCCACCGAGATCCGGGCTCGGGACCTTCTTCAGGACCAGGCTCTGGTTTTGTGCGCTGAATGTACATCACATCTTCATCAGGAAACTCAAACTTGAGTGGTTGATAATCTTCCATGGGATGCTCTGCAAGGTGTTCTGACAAGACACTTCCCTTGATAGACTTTTGAGCAACATATTGAATATCATACTCTGATAAAAGCATATGCCATCTGGCCAATCTTCCTGTTTGAGCTGGTTTTTCAAAGATGTACTTGATGGGTTCCATCTTAGAAATCAGCATTGTGATGTGGCAGATCATATATTGTCTTAGGCGCTTGGCAACCCATGCTAAGGCACAACAGGCTTTCTCTAGGTGAGAATAATGACTCTCGCAATCAGTGAACTTCTTGCTCAGATAGTAGATTGCGTGCTCTTTCTTTCCCGACTCATCAGTCTGGCCCAAGACACAACCCATTGAATCTTCTAGTACTGTCATATACATGAACAAAGGCCTTCCAGGTACAGGAGGAATCAACACCGGAGGTTCTTGTAAATACTGCTTGATTTTCTCAAATGCGGACTGGAAGCTCTCGTTCCATACCACCGTCTGATCTTTTCATAACAACTTGAAGATCAACATGCAAGTAGGAGTTAGATTGGAGATGAACCTGGAGATGTAATTCAAACGTCCGAGGAAACCTTTGACCTGTTTCTCTGTTTTAGGAGCAGGCATCTCTTGGATTTCTCTAACCTTGTCAGGGTCTACTTCAATTCCTCATTGGCTAACGATGAAGCCGAGTAATTTGCCTGAGCGAACCTCGAAGGTGCGTTTTGCTGGGTTTAACTTTAGTTGATACTTTCGGAGTCTCTCAAATAGCTTCAACAGATGATCCAAATGGTCTTCTTCGCTTTGAGACTTTGCGATCATATCATCCACATATACTTCAATTTCTTTGTGCATCATATCATGGAAGAGTGTGACCATGGACCTCTGATACGTTGCCCCTGCGTTCTTTAAACCGAAAGGCATGACCTTATAACAATAGGTGCCCCAGGGTGTGATGAAGGTTGTCTTCTCCATGTCGGTCGGATCCATTTTTATCTGATTATAACCAGAAAATCCGTCCATGAACGAGAATACCGCGAAACTAGCTGTATTATCCACCAAAGTGTCGATATGTGGTAGAGGGAAATCGTCCTTCGGACTTGCTTTGTTTAAATCCCTGTAATCGACGCACATTCTGACTTTGCCATCCTTCTTTGGGACTGGCACGATGTTTGCCACCCACTCCGGATATTTGGATACTACTAAAAAGCCCGCATCAATATGTTTCTTGACTTCATCTCGGGTTTTAAGAGCCATGTCTGGTCTTGATATACGAAGTTTTTGCTTGACCGGAGGACACTCTGGCTTCAGGGGGAGCTTGTGCATAACAATGTCGGTATCCAACCTTGGCATGTCTTGATAAGACCAAGCGAATATGTCGACATAATCTCTGAGGAGTGATATCAGCCTGCTTTTGACCTCTAGCTCCAATGATGCCCCAATCTTGACTTCTCTTTTTTCCTCTTCGGATCCCAAGTTGATGACCTCAATCTGTTCTTTGTACGGTTGGAGATAAACATCTTCGTACTCAGTCATCCTCTTCAACTCTTCTGGGACTTCTAATTCTTTATCATTCTCTTCTTCAGCTTGGAAGACAGATGAACCACTAGTAGAAGGAACCGAAGGATCACGGGATTCTATGGGTGATGGAGGTATTCTGCATGTTTTATTTTTGGGAATAATTAGACACACTCACACAGATATGCAGATGAAGGGTTGCTTTTACTTTTTTCAAAAAGAGTTGCCATTTTTTCCTTTTAACAAAAAGAGTGAAAAATGATAAGCAATAAATAAACAAGAGTTTTAACAAAAACACTTTTCATTCATAGACTTTCAAATCGCAAAGTGGCCCATACAAAATAATTCGCAGGCCTTGGGCAAGACCAGGAATTTTAAAGAAAACACAAAGCTAAAAAGAAAAATGAATTACTCTAAAGGTAAAAAGACAGGAATTTCCACAGCCTCCCAGTTGTGTAAAGCTGCTCCTCCCCGAGTTATCAGATGATCTAGATTGCAATCCTCATCCTCAGCAATAATAACGTTGATTTGTATCCCGCCACTGGTAAATATTTCCTTCAAAGACTTCTTCCTCATGGTGCTTTCTTCCGGCTCATCTTCTAGAGTTGGTTTGTAACCCAACCCTTGTCGATCGTTTTTTGCCCGAGCGTTGACTTCAATAATCTCTCCCCATCCCAACGGTATTCCATCTTTTAGCGCCGCTTTGACACTCTGAACAGATGTGAAGGATGGACCGCGAGTTATGTCAGATTCGTCGACCAGAACAGCATGGGCTATCTCTAGCGCTTGAAAGGCTGTTTCGAGGGAATCTTCGTCAGCTTCGATGTATCAAAATAAGGATAGGTTGCTCACCATTAGATCCTCTTCTCCGTGAACGGTAACCAACTGATCATCCACAACAAACTTCATCTTTTGATGGAGGGTAGAGGTTACAGCGCCAGCTACATGTATCCATGGCCTCCCTAGTAGATAGCTGTAAACCGAATTGATGTCCATCACCTGAAAGGTGACTTCAAAGATTTGTGGTCCTATCATGATAGGAAGATCAACCTCCCCTATCACAGCTCTTCTAGACCCATCAAATTCCTTCACTACGAGAGATGTTAGCCTCATATTAGCACCTTGGTAAGCCAGCTTGGCTAGTGTCCTCTTCGGCATCACATTGAGCGCGGATCCTGTGTCAACAAGCACCCTGGACAATGTATCTTCTTCGCATTTAACTGACACATGCAGAGCACGATTGTGCTTACGTTTTTCAGCTGTTAGATCATTGTTATCAAAGCTTAGAGTGTTGCAGGCTGTGATGTTCGCCACAATGGAGTCGAATTGCCCCACTGTAATGTCTTTGGTCACGTGGGCTTGCGTCAAGATCTTTAGCAAAGCCTGGCGATGCGCCGGGGAGCTTAAAAGTAATGACATGATTGATATCATAGGTGGCGTCTGATTCAATTGGTCTACCACCCGGTAGTCACTTCGTCTGATGATTCGCAAAAACTCTTCTTCATCATTTTTGAGGCTCTCTTTTCCTTTAATCAAAGGCTCTTTAGTGACGACTTCCTCTGGAATGGATTTTTGAGGGACTACAGCTTTTGGAATGGGGACCGCTGGCGGGGGAACTGCATTATTCACCCATGGTTGGTATATGCGACCGCTCCGGGTCATCCTACTCCCACCGGCGATATTGGCTACATTTACCGGCTTCCTTTCTTTGAAAATTCCTTCACACCATGAATGATCCTGTTTTGGTGTTATGGCCCTTGGGTGAGGTCCAGATTCTCCCCTTGGTTCAAATCTAGCTTGCCCTCTCCCAAATTTCGGGGGTGCATCGCCGCAGAACACTGGCCGGACGTTTTTTTTTTTTTTTTTTTTTTGTTGTTGTTGTTATTTTTGAAAACAGCCTTTTTGCTAGGCTCTTCAGGAATATTAAACACGGGTTCAATGACTGCCACATCTTCCTCTTTCTTCCTGCGAGCAATCTCTATCATCCCTTGTTCGATCATTGCTCGAATGTCTTTTTGCACAAGGTCACAACCTTGTGGGTTCATCATGCATTGTTCACAATCTTCATGAGATGTTTTAAGTGCCCATGCTTGCGCAATACGTTTGTGTAGTTCCACCAACGGTACCTTGATCTCATCAATGGTAGTAACTATCTTATCTTCAGACCTTTCCCCTTCTTCAGTAATAGCATTTACTCCACCATGATTTGGTAGAGGGTTATTCTTTACGTTTGGGTGGTTGTCTTCAAAAGACAGAATCCTTTTTTTGATTAACTCTCGGACGAGGTGCTGGAGCGCGAAGCAACCTTCAAGGTCATGGCCCAGAGCGTTTTCATGGAATAAATAGTGGGCATTGGCGTTGTAGTAGAATGGAAGTGGATTAGGTGGAGCACCTAATTTCCTTGTCTTGACCAAACCTCTTTCTATCAGCATTGGGAATAGATCAGTGTAACTCATTGGAATAGGCTGTATCTTTGGCCGATTCGTCTGGTAGTTTGCCCTTGGAGCCCTATTTTGAGGTTGTTGACCCTGATGTTGATGGTACTGTTGTTGATTATTAGAATGATATTGTTGTTGATTGTTGGATGCCTCCTGTTGAGGACTCTGCTGCGATGATTGTTGAAAAACTGGAGTCACAGCTGCTATGTATGATGGTGGATGATATTGTTAGCGATGGTTCCTAGAACTTTGCGCCTTCTTTCTGTATGTTACAGCACTTACGTCCCCCTCCTTCTTTTTATGGAAGTTGTTGGTCGGCTTCTTTGCAACACTGGTGCTTGAATTGGTATTTGGAGTAGCCCCTTTCCCACTTTTTAAACCGGCTTCAACCTTGACTCCCACTGCTACGATGTCAGAGAAGTTGGTCGTGACATTGATGATTAGCCGCTCATAGAATTCTGGTCTTACCGTATGTACAAACCAATCTGCCAATTCCTTTTCAGTAAGGGGTGGCTCCACCTGAGCAGCAGTCTCGCGCCATCTTTGCGTGTATTCTTTGAAGGTTTCAGTGCTCTTTTGTGTCATGCTGAGGAGCTGACGACGGTCTGGAGCCAGGTCCATGTTGTATTTATATTGTTGAATGAAGGTGTCTGAAAGATCTTGAAAACCATGGATCTTTGCTTGATCCAGGCTTAGATATCATTTAGCTGATGCTCTTTTAAGACTGTCCTGAAAACAGTGTACCAATAGTTTGCCGTTTTCAATATGCGGAGCCATCCGCCTGCAATACATGATCAGGTGTACCTTGGGACAAGTAGTTCCCTCGTATTTGTCAAACACAGGCATCTTGAATTTCTGGGGGAATACTAAACCAGACACCAGACACATGTCTTTGGCGTCTGATCCGAAAACATTGCTTCCTTTGATGGCTCTCATTCTTTTAGCCATAATGTCCATTTCCACTCTTAACTTCTCATGCTTCTCATCTTCTGCTTCAGAGCCATCTGGTACATCAAAGATCGGTTGAGAGTTGAACATAGGTCGGACCTGAGTTAGTCCCCCTGCTTGAGTAAAAATAGGATTTGTTGCCATTGGACCAACTTGCGGTTGGAAGTTGGCCGATTGAAGCTTGTTGATCGGAGGTAAGAAGTCCATGGACATGCCGAATGGGAAATCGGTTGTCACGACTACAGCGGTGGGAAGACTCGTTGCTGCTGTAACGACTTCAGAAACTACAATAGTCTGTGTCTCTATCTTTGCGTTAATCATATTGAGGACCTCCATGATATGACTGACGTTGTCTTTGATCCCCTCGATGCCGTTATCAATCTGGTCAATTCTTTATTCGTTATCTGCCATTTTTCGTTGAGCTTGTCCCCGGGTATTTTACTTGTGTGAATTCAGCGTGAACTTCTTCCCTCTTTCTCTTTCTGACATAAGAACAGAGGATGAGCTGCGGAACTCGGATGCAAGACCAATGCAGGATGAGGTGCGAATGCAAATGTAAATGCAAATGCACAAACCATTCAAGGAAAAGCAAATTTAATTTACAAACAAAAAAAGTTAGAACAACATGTAACGACATGCTTTAAAAGCGTTTTTCATTGATAATTTGAAATCTATTACAATAGATGGCTCTTGCCAAAAAGCAAGACCTTTCTTACAACAAGAAGCGAAAATAACTGCAACATAGGATTATAATCCTTTTTTAGGAAAAGCAGGAAATGGTGAAATAATGATCATTCTAACAAGACGATCCTTCTCCTTCTTGGTCTTCGGCGCGAATTCAATTCTGGCGGATGATCTCTCACAGATCTTCATTTTCACGTTGTTCTTTGATCAAAGGGTACTTCAGTTTTTCCCTAATTACGGGGACCTCTGGTTCCATCGTTATCTCGTGAGTACGAGTGTAGAACATGGTCAAAGCTATTTCCTTCGACCAAAGCAAGTAAGCTCTGGTAGTTAAACAACTTATGTTCTCCATTGGAGTTATACCCAAGAGGTGAGGATCTCTCTGAGCGTAGTGAGCACGGGCTTCTAACTCCGGGTTGCAACCGGTTTCACAGAAGCAAGGTCTTAGTAGCTCGGGCTCCGGCCCGGTTGAATACCCATACTGACGCTTAGCAAGGACATGGTTGTAGGTGATGCCCCTTTCCTTCCAATGAGAGGTACATTGGGGAAGTCTCCATAACTGGGAATCATAACTAGATTACCAAGGCTGATGTCATACCAGGTGATATCATAATGCTTGAGAGTGATGAGCTTGGAAATCCCCAGGTTTCTATTTTCGTAATGGAACTCAGCCATCTCCATTAGCGGTCTTGCTTCCTTTCCATAGCATTCCCCCTTCACTCTCATAGGTGGTAACTCTTCTAGCCTGAGATGTAAGGCTTTGGCCAAATCCCTTCTCTTTTGTTTTCCATAAGGAGATTTGAAAGTCCACGGAATCTTCAGATAATCAGTGTACTCTTCTATGGTCGGAAGCAGCTGAAAGTCTGGGAAGATGAAACAGTGGTAGGTTGGAGAATAAAACTCAACAAGAGCTTGCAACATAAACTCGTTGACTTGAGCACTTATCAATGGTAGGAGATCCCCATATTTGGCAATGAATGTGGTGGGGTGCCTGACAAGGCCTGCCAGCATCCTAAGACGGCCCAACTTCAAATCCGAGAAAGGAAGCATGCCTCGTCTTACCATGTTGTCGTCTACAAAAGAAAAGTTTGAATTTCCTTGAATGGTTAGAAAAATGCAAAAATGCGATGCAAATGCGACTAGTTTTACAAAACTCAGAAGATCAATTTGTGTCAAACTCTCATTTCATTCATCATTGGTAGAAGTTACCACCTTTAAGGTACAATACAAGAAACTCAAATTACATCAAGAAACTAGATTTTACAATCTAAACTAATGACTTCAAGCACGTGGCCTCTTCAACTTCTTCAAGATTGCGTTCTCCATTACCAATTTGTCCACTATCCCTTTCCAAGCTCCAGAGGTAGGGGGATATTGGAGTACTCATGGTTGCTTTGGGTGGGTTTGATGCTAGAGAAAAATAAATTCTCCTTTGTTGTTTCTCCATCGATTACTCGTCGTTCCAGCCATCTATCAACTCATCTTTTTCTTTCACTTCTCTGGCGAGCTTTGTCGTTTCGGAGAGGAGCGAATGATATTTTCCTTCCCAAGTATCTCTTTCAAGTTGCGCTCTTGCAAGGAGTTCTTGGTATTCTTCCATTTTCTCAATGGGAATGGCGGACGATGACGGCGCAATGACAATTGGTGCGTCTTTTTCTGGAAGGTATGGCATCTTCAAATCTTTTGCTCTAGATTGGACCCATCGAGTAAATGGCTCCAAAGCTATGCAATTTCTCTTTCCCAAATTTGCTTTCATCTTCTTATGGATGTTCTCCCAAGCGTCGATGGTGCTATTTCTCATACTTTTGGTTACCTCTGTGTTGAGGTAAAAGAAACCAGATAGAAGCAAGTTGTTGGGTTTATCTTTCATCGGAAAGCCAAATTGTCGTCGAGCCAAGGTTGGATTGTAGTTAATTCCTCCTCGTACTCCAATGAGTGGTATATTCGAGAAACTTCCACAATGGTCAAAATAGACTCCTTGATCATATAGGGGATCATACCAATGAATATCTGCTTGAGTCAAAGAGATTATCCTCTGAGACCATCTCCATCCGTTGGGATTTTTTTTAAAGCGTCAGTTTTTGGCAAATGATTGACAAACCACTTGTATAACATAGGTGTGCAGCAGAGGAAAGTTCCTTTTCCTTGAAGCGTACGATGATGAATTGAATGGTACGCATCTCCCAACAAGGTAGGCACAAGATTTCTGCTTAGAAGTATGATGATGGAAGGGAAGTTGACGAGCTCCTCTACTTTAGGAAATAATACTAGTCCATAAATTAATAGAGCTAGTACTGATTCAAAGGCATCCATACTTCCTTCTTTGGCAAAATAGGTAGCTTTCTTGATTAAGAACTCTGAATGAAAACCCACTACTCCTTTCTTGGTTACAAGATGGGCCTTGATTTCGGAAGCTTCAAGGTGAAGAGCATCTGCAATTTCTTCTGGTGAAGGCATCTTTTCCAATCCACTATAAGGTTTTTGGTCTTTCACAGGAACTCCCATGTAATAAGCATACTCCTCCAAAGTTGGCATCAACTGATAGTCAGGAAAGGTGAAACAATGATACAAAGAGTCGTAGAATTGAACCAAAGTATTGAGGATCCCTTCTTCCATTCTCATTCTGATAAGGCTTAGGATTTTTCCATATTTCTTTCCAAAGTCATCTGATACCATAGTTCCTAATTTTCTCAAATCGGAAGTATCGGGCTTCTTGAAAGCGTACTTCTTGGTTTTTCTCGTCCCAATGTCCATGATATGTCTGAGATTTCACACACAAAGAGATCAACTGAGTTTTACAAAACTAGTCTCAATATGAAATGCTTATGATGATATGATGAGATGATGCACACACCACACAAAAGCAAGATATTCACAAATATAATGCACATCCACACACAAGGCCTTCCTAAGCTCAAGGTCAAAGCATGAAGCCAAAGGTCTACCCATCCCCAAGGATTTGTACTATGAGATATTTTGTACCTGTCGAATGGGTTCTAACAAAGTTCCCAAAGTCATAGTAAATCATTCGGATATTGCCAACTAACGCGACTACTCACGTGAGTCAACAATATTCTCAAGATAAACTCGCTTGAGTATAGCATCGCATGACAACTATTGAGGGACTACTCCCTAACAGTTTTGCGCTACGTCTTAAAAAGGCTAAGTGGGATAAAAGTGTTACTAAAGGTTCCCAGCTTCATGGACTCATATTGAAATAATTAGTGAATGCACAACTACTCATGCATTACCAATTATCTCAAAGATTCTCCACTGAGTGCAATCACATCATATGTCAAACATATTAGGACTACTCCCAATAGCCCAACTATTGATTATATCACAATCCTATCTCATGTGTCACTCAAATCCGGGTTAGGATTTATCTCACCTCTCCAGGCACCCCGTATCCAACATACAAACAATTATATTGACAAATATACATCATAAGAAAATATTCACAAATATAGCATATAATCAAACAAAATAGGCCAAACCCTCAAGTTTTAACATTTCCCCAGTGAAGTCGTCATTTCTGTTGCGGTGAGAATCGTGATACCAAGCTATTGATTAACTTGAATCGTTAATTCTTAAATTCACAACCGGACTTTAATTTATCCAAAGGAAAGGTCTAAAGAAAGAAAGAACCTTTTACGCGATGTAACAACAACGCTAAGAGATTCGGGGATCGGGGGTTGGTTATGCATAGGGTAGGTATTTCACATCCTAAACATCTGTAGTACTCTACAGGAACCTTTTGTTTATTTGTATGCTAAGTTTGCTAAATGTTTGCTATGGATTGGGATTGGGCAAAAGGTGTAGGTTAAGACCTAAAGATAGTTTATAAGTTTGCTCGCAAAGACATCGCGTCCTCTGCCTACGTATCCTTACTAGATAGAATCAGAGCAATCATAGTTCACCTCACTAAGGTTGAAGAACACTTTATTATGATCAAGGTTCAAAGGGGAACTAATATAACAATGTTTGTATAGAGTTTCACAAAACTCTCTAGATCTATGTTGAACACTCAAAAGAGGTGAGTAAGTAATCATTACTATGATTCTTATATAGAGTTAACAACTCTATCCTAAGTTCTAATTGAAAAACACTCCTAGTAAAGGTGGGTCTTTTAGACTTAAAGCAAAGTCTAATGGCTTATACTAAGGTTCAAGATGACTTTACAAAGTCAAGGGAAGGTAATGAGTTATCCATGACACAAGGGTCAATGGAGAGACTTTTCCTTTGGAAGGAGAGAGGGGAGGCAACTTGGATGAGAACTAAAGAGTTCCATCACTTGGGGAAAGGATACTTAACAAAGTACTAAACATTTAAGCATGATGAATACAGATAATATGGTCACAAGCAAGCAAACAAACAATGCCACAATCAACAAGGATTAGAATAATACAATTGGTTTCAACCAAGTATGACACATCTTTACAAAGATAAAGGCAACAACTCAAGGGATACATATTAACAAATATGGAAACAACAATCATGCAAATAAGTCACAACTTAAGATAAGCATGTTATAAGTTCAAGGTGTATCAAATGTAACAACATTAAGCATTGATGACAATCAAGTATAAGCAAGTATGTAAGACATGTCACAACGGTTTAAGTTCAAAATTTTTAGGAAGGAAACAACAGGTTTATGGTAACCACCAATGAGAAACAAAGCCTTAACATGTTAAAAAACACAGGGAAGTCAAACATAATCAAATCTTACAAGATAAGTCAAGCATGGTTTAAAAGAAACTCAACAAGATGCAAGGTAACGACCCTAACAAAGAACCAACTTTCAAATAGGCAAGGAGCATCATAAACATAAACAATTTAAAATATTCTTTCATTAAATAAAAAATAGAAAATATTATGAACATTTTGCAAAAAGAATGGATTAAAAATAGTAAGACATGAAGAAGTTATGATATTTTGAATTTTATGAGGAAAATATAAAAATAAGTGATAAAAACAAAAGAAAGGGCCATGGGAGGTGTTGAACCCACGCCCTCATGTTTGCAAACACAAGGCTTAACCAAACCCACCACTGCACGCGCGCGTTTACTAAATGGAAAAGAAAGAGAAAGTAGTAAAAACAGGTAAACAAAATAAAACATGAAAAAAAGTTGTCCCATTCAGGGATCGAACAGAGGACTAGCAAGACACAAGGTATAACACGCGCATGTTGTAATCACTGGGGTGGCGATGCATCCAGTATGTAAAGCCACCCCATTAAAACATATACCTAAACAAGTACATTTCCTGGGCAAAGTTACAAAGCAATATAAGGCAAGCATGATGAAAACGATTACAATCTAATTTTCTCATATCCTAACCAAATCTAACAAAATTAAGGTCTAAATTACTTGGAATCTCATGAGGATTAAGATGGTAACAACTGTTTCTTAAAATGATGCACAAACAACAAGATTCGAGTGAACACGCAAATATGCATTTTGAGATGCACTTTGGTATTCCATGATCACAACAAATGCAAATAGATCAAATTACAACTGCATACAAACTCCAAATATGCAAAAGTTTAAGTCTTTAAAAAGAAATGAATCAAAAGACAATGTGAAAGGATCTTGGCACACGAGCTGCTATGACTTGAACATATTTAAACAAGATAATCAAAACATCAAGTCAAGCCATACTTAACCATGCTAAGGGTTACAACCAAATTCTAACAACCTAAATGACCAACTGTCAACCTGAAGATTTGAAAGAGAGTATTGCTAAGTCAATGTCATGATCCAAAACATGACTGCCAAGTTTGTAAATCAGTGAAATATGGTTGAAATGGCCACTTAATGGTAATGGAGGTTGACAAACCTCTAAGCAAAACAGTGATGGAAACAGGTGCACCAAACGGTTCATAATAGCTTGACAAAGTTGGTAATACACAAAACAAAATGGACATGGTCACCTAAAAACAAAAAACTCAGAACATAACCAAACAACCCTACGCATCAGCTTAAATACAAGGCCAAGGATACAAGCAACATATCTTGAAGGAAATCAGGATGCAAGCACATGTTCAACATAAGCAAGTACCAATTCCTACCATAAATTCAGCAGACAATCCAGAAACTGATGTGAGGTGACAAACTGAGAAATATACAGATGCAACCACAAAGAAATGCAAACATACATATGCAAGGTGAAAAAAGGTGAGTTTAAGACCAACATAGGTCTGTTCATGCTTCGAGCATCAAACTCATGATGAACTCTAAAGGAAAAAACTCATTTCTATCATGAATAAAAAAGGGCTGTCAAGCTGCAAATTATGGCAATGGTTTAGGATTGACTTTATGTTTAAACACCAAGACAAAGATTTCTCAATAGCAGCTACTTGTCACAAAAAAATAACAGGTCATGCACTCAACACATACTAGTTGCAACAAAACTCAAACTGAATTTTGATGACATTTGAGGTTGACAAACCTCAAGGTAAGAGCTGACAGCATTCAAGCAAAATATTTTCTCATGGCCACAAACATACCAATCAAACTCACATGATCTATGCAGAAACTTATACAAAAAAAAAGTTATGGAGACAAAATTAAAAAGGTATTGGTTGGACACAGGAACAACAACATGAACTTATGCAGAAACCCTACAGCAGTGATAACAGCATACAAGCATAGTAGCATCATTCACTAAAAGTCTCAACAATGGTGCTAGAGCAACACATGAACCTCACAATTCAAACAAATCAAACCAGACAACAGTTGATTCATGAACATAACACAAACACATTGTAATGATTGAAAATGGACACTTGATAATATTAGAGGTTAACAACCTCAAAGCAAAGACAGACAGACATGTCTTGGTATTTCAAATGAATTGATTTGATGAATTTCAAACAACATGCCTATATGCAACTAGTTCAAACCATATGGATGAGAGAGCTGTGTTCTCTGGTGCTTAGAGCTGCTCTGATGTGATTTGGAGGGTGGGAAGAGCCCTCCTTTTATAGGCCAAGCAAGCTGGGGCAGATTTGTCATTCTTGAATTTGCAAGCTTGCATTGGTGGAAAACCTCAAAACCTCAAAAGTGTGTCTGCTGGTTTAAGGTTAATTCCATCAGTTAATATCCCTCCTAACAGCTGTCCTCAAGCTGGCTGTGGCTAGGATAACTCTGCTGCAGCAAACCCAATGCTTCTTACACCATTTGCTTTTGCTTTTCAATATGGTAATCAAAGAGATTATGGTGAGATTCTTGGTTTTCTCTTGGTTTCCACCCACATCAGGTCCCAACCTGATTCTAATACCACACCAGATATGTTTCTATGGTTAGAAATGGACCATATGGTTGAAAATCAATTTATGTTGAATTTTGAGAAGTTAACAAGCCAATGCTCAGGCCCAACTTGCACACCTCATAACTCTCAGCTCACAAGGGCTATGAATGAGTTCTATAACTTTATGAAAAGCCCTCATGGAGATATACAACTTTCATGTTTTTGAGATTTTCAAATTTTGAGTGGAACTAGGTTGAAAAACCCTTCCAAGTTGGCTGAAAACATGACTTTCAAGGCCAGAAAACTTAGAAAATTTCCAAGTGTTTTGCCCTCTTGAAATGATTTTGGCTATAACTCCAATTCTATGCATTTTATGCTCATGGAGCACTTTGGGACTTTTGTAGGAATTGTCAAGAGCTTTCTAATGAGCTTTGAACCAACTCAATTGGATGTGTGGTTAGGGAGTTATGGTCTTGCCCTTTTCAAAACCCTAATTTCCGATTTTTGCGATTACTCCCTAACCCTTGATCCAATGGTCATGAAACTTAATGGGTAGGTGTAATATGTCCTAAGAACATTTTTGATTCCCACCTTGAGGTCAAATTCCTTATGGTTGAAGAGTTGACTTTTCGGTCAATCGAACGGTCAATCGATGACTACCGAGTCGCCTGTTGATGTTCCGGGTCTTTCGAGGCCTTGAAACTTCTTTAGTAGACTTTAATAAGATATATGAACTCCATGGAACATGATCCCACCATTGGAACACTTTTTAAATCCAAAGTCAAACTACAGTTGACTTTTCCTACTCGAAAACCCTAATCGGGTATCCTGAACTGCACTGTTCTTGATCCTTGGGTGACAACCTCAAATTGGATTCATACTTGATCCATTGGAGTATGTTTGATGATGTGGAGACTTATTTCATGGAGAACCAATCCAATACGTTGACTGATTAAACATCTTGAAATCTCGATTCTCGGCTGTATGGAACCCTAATTCCTGTATCTTAACAAAGACCAACTTGAAACATGTTGAGGTTAGATAATCAAATGCATATGACCCTAAAATGATGATGAAGATCTAAGGGGTCAAAATTTGGGGTGCAACAGTTTCCCCTATTTAAATATTTTCACTAGATGGCAATGAGAGATGATAATCCTCATAGAATCGTAGTGAAAGGTATTTAAATATAGCAAACCAAAAATTTCGTCCTTTAGATCCGATGGCATGCAAAAGGAGAAATGAGAACATGTCATGAATCTAAATGATGCCTTATGATGCTTTATGCAAGACAGGTGCGGATACACGAGCAAGGATAAAAGGACGACAATACAACGAGTAATCACTCACGGGGGACCCAACATACTGGGGAAAGATTCAAGGCAAAACAAAACAGGATAGTTCAAACATGACTAAAGATGCTGCTCAGGGGAATCTTTCACACAGGAGACGCAAACTCCACCGGGGAAGACAAATCTTCATTGGGGAAAATGAGGCACACTCCACTGTGGAAGAAGGCAAATCTCTACCAAGGAAGCGAAAGATCAGAGACGTAAACCTCACTGGTGATAACCAAATGAGGAATTTCCTATAACGAAGAGTTTGAACGGGATCTTCAGGAAAAGACTAGAAACAAGACGAAATGCACCGGGGGTGCTAGTATCCACTAGATCTCCGAGACTCGAATGGGGAAAGCGACAGCTTTGCTGGGAACATTGGTGACTACCAGAATTAACAAACAGTTTCAAGTGGTGTTAGTTTTCACTAGACTCACTGGGGATAATGGTGACGACCAAACCAAAGTTACGACCAATTGGGAATTCCCATTAGCGTTTATAAAATACAGGACTTCGGCCGGGGAAGTTGGTAACAATCAACTTTCAGTACTAATAACGATTAGTTTTCAAGCAGTGTCAGTAACCATTGGACTTAGAGGGGACTGGTGATGGCCAAATCGGGGTATACCAATAACAATTGGGTCGAGATAGTGCTAGCAATTACTAGACTTAACTGGGAAGATTGGTAACGACCGAATCAAAGGAGACCAATAACCATTGGATTTAAGCGATGCCAATAACTATTGGACTTAGACAGACTGGTGACGACCAAACCATAGGTATATCAATAACAACTGGTTCTGATAATGCTAGTGACCACCAGATTCGACAAAGACTGGTAATAACCGAATCGAAAGGGCTCCAATGACCATTGGTTTCTTTATAACAGAGTCAGTAGCAACTGGGTTTGGAAAATTATTGATGACGACCAAATCGAGACACCAACCATAATTGGTTCTAAACAATGCTAGTGACTACTAGACTTTCAAAGATTATTAGTGACAACCAGATCAGAGATAAACATTAGTAACAAACGTACATCTATGTAAATCGGATACTGGTAGTCACCACCAGCTTCCTAGAGAAGATAGTAATCCCAGGATTACTAGTAACATTGGGGTATCAACCTCAAAGCAAAATCTGCGGCAACGAATCAAAGATAGGGGTAACGACCAAAGGATCTTAAGGGCAACAACCACACAAACAGAGACCAAAACCACATGCAAACAAATGTGTATGCTGATATGATGTTGTATGTAAAATGCAGACCGACCCGCAAGAAAAAAGGAAAGCAAAACAAGGAAAACACAGAGGGATCTCGTCACGCTGAATCTCGATTGCTCCAAGTTAGGTGGCGCTTTCTTCTGGCGTAGATAACAATCTTCCAAGATAGATAATGTCCTTGTAAACTTGCAGAGGAGAAGACCTGGCTTAAGAGCGGGAATTGATGTTGGACGCATCTAGTTTGGTCAGAGGCGACAACAGGCTTTCACGGCCTAAGAACTGTGTAATATTGTCGAATTACCTCTAGAGTTCTTCAATCGTTTTGTCAAATTGTTTTTTCTTTTTAAAACAAAATTTAAGTTTTTTCAAAACACTTTGCTTTTCGAAAAAATCCTTATTAACAAATAAGTGAAATTGCATAACAAAAACAGGAGATCATAATGATGATTGGCCAAAAATCTGATTTCATTGATAGACAAGAACTTTACAAAGGGCAAAGCCTTGGGAACTTTATACATTTAGAAAAAATGGCAAACAGAAAAGGTTACAAAATCCCATAATAATTCGGTCCTCCTAACTATCTGTTCATCTGCTTCGCTGCTTTTGACGAGAATGACAGACATTGATCTTTCTTTTAATATCTTGTACGAGACTCTGGCCCGGTGTTCGTCGGCTCTTAATCCTTGGACTCTCGTCTTACCGAAGCACTTGCATCACCCTTTTAGGTTTTCTGCTTTAGGCATAGTACTTTCTCACTGCATCTGAGTTGATAAGGTACTTGAGTTGTTCGCCATCCATGGTCTTGAGAATTAGAGATCTTCCGGAGGAGACGGTTTTTACAACGAAAGGGCCATCGTAATTGGGCATCCACTTTCCGCGCATATTCTTTTGTGTTGGTAAGATTTTTCTAAGCACAAGCTCTCCTTCCCTATACTCTTTGGGACGAACCTTCTTGTCGAATGCTCTTATCATTCTTTGTTGATAGATCTGACTATGACACATGGTCGTCATTCTTTTCTCATCAATGAGGTTCAATGAGTCGAACCTTTCTTTTATCCATTCGTCTTCCTCAAGCTTGGCTTCCATCAAGATCTTTAGAGAAGGTATTTTGACTTCAATGGGCAGCACAACGTCCATCCCATATACTAAGAAAAAGGGAGTTGCTCCTGTTGAAGTTCGCACTGATGTTCAGTATCCATGTAGAGGAAATGGTAACATCTCGTGCCAATCCTTGTAGGTTATGACCATCTTCTGTATTATTTTCTTGATACTTTTGTTTGCAGCTTCGACTGCGCCATTCATTTTGGGTCTGTAGGGAGACGAATTGTGATGCTTGATCTTGAAGTCATCACAGAGTTCCTTCATCATTTTGTTGTTTAGATTCGACCTATTGTCGGTAATGATCCGGTTAGGAATACCATATCGACAGATGATTTCCTTCTTGATGAAGCGAGCAACCACTTATTTTGTCACGTTCGCATACGACGCTGCCTCTACCCATTTGGTGAAGTAATCAATTGCAACAAGGATGAAGCGATGGCCGTTGGAAGCTTTTGGCTCTATTTCCCCAATCATGTATATGCCTCACATTGCAAAAGGCCATGGTGATGTCATCACATTGAGAGGATGTGGAGGGACGTGCACTTTGTCAGCATAGACTTGGCATTTATGGCATTTTCGAGCGAAGAGGATGCAGCCCGTCTCCAGAGTTAACCAAAAGTAACCTGCTCTTAAGATCTTCTTAGCCATGGCATGGCCATTGGTATGGGTGCCGAATGTTCCCTCTAGCACTTCAGTCATTATGAGACCTGCCTCTTTTTCATCGACACATCGAAGTAAAACCATGTCGTGGTTTCTCTTGTACAAGGTACCATTTTTGATGAAGAATTTAGACGACAGTCTTCGTATGGCTCTTTTGTAAATTCTGGATGCATCAGCTGGATATTCCTGATTTTGAAGAAAGTTCTTGATAGCTCTGTTGCAGCAAACCCAATGCTTCTTACACCATTTGCTTTTGCTTTTCAATATGGTAATCAAAGAGATTATGGTGAGATTCTTGGTTTTCTCTTAATTTTCACCCATATCAGGTCCCAAACTGATTCTAATACCATACCAGATATGTTTCTATGGTTAGAAATGGACCATATGGTTGAAAATCAATTTATGTTGAATTTTGAGTGGAACTAGGTTGAGAAACCCCTCCAAGTTGGCTGAAAACATGACTTTCAAGGCCAGAAATCTTAGAAAATTTCTAAGTGGTTTGCCCTCTTGAAATGATTTTGGCTATAACTCCAATTCTATGCATTTTCTGCTCATGGACCACTTTGGGTACTTTTGTAGGACTTGTCAAGATATTTCCAATGAGCTTTGAACCAACTCAATTGGATGTGTGGTTAGAGAGTTATGGTCTTGCCCTTTTCAAAACCCTAATTTCTGATTTTTGCGATTACTCCCTAACCCTTGATCCAATGGTCATGAAACTTCATGGGTAGGTGTAATATGTCCTTAGGAACATTTTTTATTCCCACCTTGAGGTCAAATTCCTTATGGTTGAAGAGTTGACTTTTCGGTCAACCGAACGATCGATCGATGACTACCGAGTCGCCTGTTGATGTTCCGGGTCTTTTGAGGCCTTAAAACTTCTTGAGTAGACTTTAATAAGCCATATGAACTATATGGACCATGATCCCACCATTGTAACACTTTTTAAATCCAAAGTCAAACTACAGTTGACTTTTCCTACTCGAAAACCCTAATCGGGTATCCTGAACTGCATTGTTCTTGATCCTTGGGTGACAACCTCAAATTGGATTCATACTTGATCCATTGGAGTATGTTTGATGATGTGGAGACTTATTTCATGGAGAACCAATCCAATACGTTGACTGATTAAACATCTTGAAATCTCGATTCTCGGCTGTATGGAACCCTAATTCCTGTATCTTAACAAAGACCAACTTGAAACATGTTGAGGTTAGATAATCAAATGCATATGACCCTAAAATGATGATGAAGATCTAAGGGGTCAAAATTTGGGGTGCAACAGACACCGTCTTGCAATGCAGCCCCAATTTTGACCTCTTTCTTATCTTCTTTTGTGCCCAGATTGACAACTTCAATTTCTTCTTGATGAGGCAGAATGGCCTTCTCCTCTTGTCTCAACAGTATGGCAAGCTCTTCAGGTAGGTTCTCATCTTCATCAACCTCTCTTTCAGCTTGAAAGATAGGACTGTCAAAGTCAAACCGAGTCATAGACAAATCAATAGCGGTGGCATCTGTCATCTAAAACCTGCATGATTGATGTTTTATGCTTAAAATGATATGAAAACAAGCACAACCACATTGCCATTTTATTGTCAAAAATAAAAAACAGAAAAACAGGGATCAAAACATTTGAATGCAAATAAACGCCTTTTGATTAACGATAAAAAGAGTTCAAACATAAACAGACAGGGCCCTACAAAGCAAAGCCACTACACCATGGGCGGAACGCATGACCACACATAATCAAAACAAATATATTACTCTTCAAAGGTAACTTGAACGACTTCCTCGATAGTCCAGTTGCCTAGGCTTTGACCAGGAACACACGGATGAATCCACGCGTCCATATCACAATCACTATGTCGTTCATCTTCACTTACACCATTGATTCTGTCAAAGATGACCCCACCAATAGTAAACTGCGCCGGTCCCCTGTACCTTAGAGCACTCTGCGAGGAGAAAAGATGGGATGTATCCCAAACCAAATTTTTCTTGCTTATTGGGAATACTGAGAACTTGACCCCATCCTTTTGAAGATCCAGACTCCACAACAGCTCGAGCTTCTTTGAAAGAAGACATGGAAATCTCAGGAACTCCGTCCTCAACTAGAGGCTTCTCTTTAATCTGAACAACATCGAACATTTGGCACAAGGTTTCATGGATCTCTCCATCCACCTCTACATATTTGAAGGATGACAGGTGACTCACCACGATATCCTCTTCACCGCATACCGTGACAATCCTTCCTTCAACCATCTACTTCAGATTCTAATGCAAGGTCAAAGTAATTGCACCTGCAGAATGAATCCATGGTCGACCAAGCAAACAACTGTATGCTGGCTGAATATCTATGATGTAGAAAACAGAACTAAAAATTTTCGGACCCACTTGAATAGGAAGAGTAACTTCACCGAACACCGATATTCTCGTCCCATCAAAGGCTCTCACCACTAAATCGCTGGGAGTACAAATCACACCCTGGGTATCCAATTTCATCAGTGCTTTCTTGGGCAACACGTTAAGAGATGACCCAGTATCAACCAAGACATGTGACAAGACAACCCCTCTGCATTCAATGGAGATATGCAAGGCATGGTTATAATTTCTTCCCGTGGGAGTCAAGTCTAGGTCTATGAACCCCAAGCCGTTGCCAACGTTAACGTGGGCTACAACCCCTTCAAGCTAATTTACCGAAACTTCCTGCGGTACATAGGCGGTGTTCAGAATTCTCAACAAGGCATTCCTGTCTGCCTCCGAGCATAATAACAAAGACAAAATGGATATTTTGGAAGGGGTTTGCTGCAGATGATCAACAATCTTATAGTCACTCTTTCGAATAAGACGCATGAAATCTTCAGCGTCTTTGATCAGAGAATCTTGCTCTCCTTGTTGTGAACTTTCTTCCACTACAGCCTTTCCTTTTCCTTTATCAGGCCTCTCCACATTAACTTCTGGCAGTGAAAACACCCTACCACTTCTAGTTAATCCACCAACTCCGACCACATTGTCAACCGCAGACGATGTTCCCATCAACTCTTACTTCTGGCCGTTACAAAATACCTCCGCCCCATAATTCCATGTGATGGCCTTGGTACTTTCGTATGGCACTGGTCCGAATTTAGTGATAATCACAGGCGCTTTCCTCGGAGGCGCTGATATATTTATTATTCTGTAAGGGATTAAAATCGTGGCGATTTCATCTCGCCCACTGTTCACATCTTCCTCTTTAATTCTATCAAACTGCAAAACACCTTCATTCATCAGACATTGAATGTGATTCCTCATATCCACACAACCTTCAGGGTGAGCAATAAAACCTTCACAACCTTCCACACAACCAGGAAACACACCTCCTTTCAACAGTATGCTTTTTACAAAACTTAACGGCGTCTTCAGCTCTGCGACGTCAGTTATCAGATTCAACTTCTCACCCTCAACAATGGCATTAACTCCGGCTGCCCCATGGTTTGGCATTGGGTTCTTAACCACATTCAGAGTCTCGTTGGTGAAGTTAATTTCTTTGGTGTCAAGAAGGTCTTGCACCTTGTGCTTAAAAGCTTTGCGATTGTCTATGTTGTGGTCTGGAGCGCCAGAATGAAACTCGCACCTGGCATTGGCATCATAGCCTGGAGGTGGTGCGCCTGTAAGAGGTGCTAGAGTTCTTTTTTGAATTAGTTGTATTTGAAGGAAATGTTGAAGTAGTTGAGAATACGGCATATGCGGAGTATCAAACTTCCTATTAACTGTTCTTCCTCGATCCTGAAACCGGCGCGATGCATAATTTTGTTGTTGTTGAGGTGCCGCTGGAATGGTTATCCTGGAAACCTGTGGCTGTTGTTGAGGCTGAAATTTCTGTTGACGCTGAGCTCTATTCCTGTTTCTGTTTCTGAAACCCGTTACTGCATTTGAATCACCCTCTCTTTTCTTAGGATTTCCAAAAGTCTTCCTTCCTCCACCAAATTTGGATCCTTCTCCGCTCTGAATCTTACCCAACTTGATTCCATTTTCTACCCTTTCACCGGTAATTATCAGATCAGAGAAACTACCAGACATATTTCCAATTAGCTTCTCATAATAAATTCCTGGCAACGTTTCCATGAACATATCAATAAGCTCTCTCTCCACCATCGGAGGCTGAACTCTGGCCGCCAGTTCACGCCACCTTTGGCCATACTCTTTAAACCCCTCATTACTCCTCTGTGACAGATTCTGCAACTGAACTCGGTTCGACGCCAGGTCACTATTATACTGATAATGACTAACAAAGGCCTCTCCAAGATCCCTCCAACTTCTGATATGAGCCGGCTCTAGACCAATGTACCATTCTAATGAAAGCCCTGACAAGCTATCTTGGAAAAAGTGCATCAACAGCTTTTCATCGTTTGAGTAGGCAAACATCTTCCGATAGTAGGATATGAGATGTACTCTTGGACAAGTTGTCCCTTTGTACTTATCAAAGTCTAGAACCTTGAACTTAGGCAAAATCTTCACCCCTGGAATCAGCCCCAAGTTGGACATGTCAAGTTCTAGAGAGTTCTGATTCTCTAGATTCTTCATCTTTTCTTCGATCATTTAAAACCTTTTATCTGCATCAGTCTGAAAGCCTACACCCAAATCTCCCATCGAGAAAACATCATCTTGTTCATCCTCCTCCCACTGAGGACCTGCTGCCCCATGTGCAACACCCGCTACACCTGGTACGTGAACTCTTGGTTAATAGCCTCCGCCCGGAGGAATGACAATAGTAGGAATAGCATTGGCCTAAGGAGTGCCATTATCAACTTGGGGAGGAACAACAGTGGTCCCACCATGCAAGACCCCACTACCAGCCACCCTGGCAATTAGAGGCTGGAGTTGTGTTCTGAGCTGTTCTTGACCATTGGCAACCCCTTGCATGAGATCCATGAACTGAGCCATACGATCTCTAAACTCTTGTAATTCTAGCTGTATCTGATCCATAGCTTCCTGCTAATTCCCTCTGGTCGAGTATCGATGAATCGTCTGGTCTACTATCCTGAAACGCTGCTGAGAGAAAACCACGGAGAGAATAAGGTTAATAGCACCAAGAACACCTACAATGCAATATAATAACGATGCAAAATGCAAGCATGTAAATATGTTTCAGGAAAATTGTCCCCCTTGATTCTAGTCCCACAAGCAACAGAAGAACCACAAATAGGACCACAAAATCCATCTCAAAAATAAAATGAGGATAAGGATCAACATACACAAAGCAACATCAAGGAATACACAGAGTGATCAATATGACCTCATCCAATAAGCCTGGTGATGGTCGGAATACAAGATAATAACAAAAGAGGAAAAACTACAGAGGAAACTGCATCAAGTAACTCTCCCTTTAGCCACGGTAGCGAGTCTGAAAATCCTCTAACAACTCCTTAGTATCTGGATGCTCAGGCCTTACAACCAACACTTGAATGAGAAACTCCCTTCTGTTGATGACATCCTTCAGACCATGAGCATAATCCTCCCAAGCTCCTTCTCCGAAAGCATCTTCGAGTCTTGGTTTCTTCAATTTCGCTCTCATCTTGTATTCTTCCAACGTTTCCAGAGCTTCTCGTAACTTACGGTAATTTTCATGCTGACTAGATGATTCCCCTGAATATTTTTCATCTTTAATCTTGAGCTGAGTCTTCAACCTGTCAATCTGTTGATGGAGCTCATCCTTTCTTCCATTACTGGCAGTCAGAGCTGCATTCCACTGATTATTGAATTTGGATATCTCCGAGCGCGCTCTTTCCAACTCTTTCTTCTTGTCTTTGAGGATCTTGCCCATGCTCCTCAAGTCTTGACCAAGTCGTTCTCTGACATGAATCTCTTCAGTCAGTTCTCTCCCTATTTTGTTCAAGGTTTCAGTCTTCATCCTGGACAGGCAGGCTGTTTGATTCTTTTCACTTCTCACCCGAATAACCTCCTTTTCCAGCGCTTCATTCACTTTGCGTAACTCTTCTTTCTCAACCCACAATTGGTTATGCTTCTGAATGTCAACTGTTGTCGGTTCTTCAACTACAAAAGGATATAAAGGCTCTCTGATCGGGAAGGGTAACAACAGCCTCTCAACCTTCTTTTGGATCCACTCAACATATGGTCCATAGGCTCTACAGTCTCCTTTACCCAAGGAAGGCTTTCCTCTCCGATGAATGTTACCCCAAGCTTTCTTCAAACTGGCTAGAGTATCACTATCAGCTGACCTTGTGAAATACAGAGATTCCTGTATTTCCTCCTCCTTCGGGGGCTCTCTCAAAGCATAGCCAAATTATCTGAAGGAAAAAGCATGATTATAATTTATGCCACCATTCCTTTCTATCAAAGGAACATTGGGAAAACTTCCACAACTGAAGATAATATCACTACCAAGCAGATCTCTGTTGAACCAAACAATATTCTCTGAGGTCAAGCCCATGAGCCTCTCTGACCAATCAACTGTGTTTGAGGCATCTACAAAAGGTATGACCTTAGAAAGATGTGACATAAACCATCTGTATAGCAGTGGTGCACAACAGAAGACATTCTTTCCTCTTCTGTTCTCATTCTTGTAGTGTACAAAATGGTATACATCCCCCAAAAGAGTAGGCACAAGATTCTTAGAAGCGAAAATATGGAAGGCGTTTAAGTCAATGAAGTCTGGGATATTAGGGAATAAGACTATTCCGTAAATGCATAGAGGCAAAATAGCATTGAAAACTGACCAACATCCCTCCTTAGCAAAGTGTTGAGCTTTACTCACCAAGAATGACAGTGGAAAACCAGGGACTCCACCTCTCCACACCAACTTACCATCCAATTTAGAGATATCCAAATGAAGAGCGTTGGCCAGTTTGGTCAGGTCAGGTTCTGCTTCAGAGTGACAGAAAGGTGTCTGCTCTAGGACCGAAACTCCTATCAACATAGAAAAATCCTCCAAAGTTGGCATCAAGACATAACCAGGGAAGGTGAAGCAACACAACTGAGGATCATAAAACTGCAGCAGTGTATGGATACCTTCTAGCTCATATCTTGAGATTTTAATGACATAACTCAAGATCTTCCCATAATCCTTCCTGAAGTCTTCCATCACCCCATGATCAGATATAGAGATAAGACTAAGCAAGGGGCCTAACTCTGGTGTCGGGAACTTGTAGACGATAGTCCTCTTGAAACTAGGCTCCATACTAACGGTGGATTAGATTACTAGAATCAAAGGGAAAATATACACCTGAAACACAAATACATGTAAATGTTAAAATGAAAATGAAAATGCAGATGCAAACAGGGGATCAAGACTGCTGTGTTGTTGATTGAGATGAACCGTAACTCTGCCTCGGCGAGAAAAATACCAGAACATCAGAATACTGAAGCAAAAGAAACCCACAGTATCAAGATCAAAGGTCCGCAATGATAAGAAAACCAGAAACCCATAGTATGGACCTAATCTGATAAGGTTCGACATCCTATACGATCGTCAGCGTCACAGACTTTCGAGAAACAATGATACGTTCACCATTTCTGGTTTGGCATCATGGTCAAACAAAGAGGTCTCACTTAACTGACTTCCAAATGATCGATCTCCAGAGTCGAGAATTCTCATATCCAACATCCTCTCAACTGTCCGAGATAAACTGGAAAAGATGTCTTCAAAGAAAATCTCGTCTGACATACAGGTCCTCACTACTTTCGACACTAATGTTAGGCATGTCCTCAAGCCTGGGTATTGGGCTTATCTCTCAATGGAAAAATCCCACCCTACAACACAGCAATAACAGGATAATAAAGTGCGGAAAATAAAATGCAAATGCAATAATGTATAGATACAACACATATGCACACAAATATACACACCCATAAACACAAAACATACAAGCGCTAGGATTGATCGCATAGGGAACCAGAGTCCCCAGCAGAGTCGCCAGTTGTCGCATACTGCGAAAAAAGGGGAAAGCCGGCAAACTAGACAGAAGAGTCGCCACCGAATGTTATTTATCCCAAAAGAGAGGGAAAGGAAACGATCAAAGAAAACCTAAGAGAAAGGGAAAGACAAGTTCATCGCAACCAAATCTAGGGTTCAGGAGTCGGTTACGCAAGGGGAAGGTATGAGCACCCCTCACGTCCGTTGTACTCAACGGGATCCACGCTTGTTGTCTAATCTATGGGTGAAAACTATCTAATGCTACTGCTAAACGGGAGTGAACAGAAAGAACTGACTCGATAGGACATCGCCATCCTATGCCTACGTATTCCCTTGTGCAATGGGAAAGTTAAAGTCAACGTAGTTCAGAAAACTACGGGTAAAAGGGGGAAGGTTGCTCTCCAAAACATTGTTGTCTTGTGCCTACGTATCCTCATCTGGTATGAGAAATCAGAGCAAACGTAGTTCGGGAAAACTAGACCACTGATTGGTTCAAGTGTTTTATGAACAATGTTAAATATTCGTTCTAGCAGTTAGGGACGATGCCTGTTTACAGTAGAACGGAAAAAACAACATACTCTCTCTGAAAATGAGGTTTGAAAACAATCCCGAAGGATGAAAAAAGTTTGAATTTTGTTTGTGTCTTTTAGAAGAAGAAGTGGATTGAGTTAGTTTGTAACTCATGTTGCACTAAATACTATGACATAAGAGCGAATGCTTCGCATATCGCCCAAAGGGCATACGCTAAACACTCTAGACAATGTGAGAGGAGGCCCCCACTTATCATTCCTCATGTACTTAAGGCTCGTAGTGTACAACACTTGTTATCCTTTATTAGGTGTCTTAAGATGTTCTGAGATGAGAAGAGAAGACACAAGATTCTAAAGGGAACTGATTAAACCTAATGTTAGCATGCAATGATGGTCCTAATGTTGGGATTGAAAAGGGATGCTACATAATGTTATCATGCAAAGGGTTGAAAGCCTAATGTCTCTCCTACTCCCATCTTAAACAGAGGGGCTAGGAATCCTAAGGGATCATGGTAAAAGAGCACAAGTAACCACATAGAAATTCAATCACAGATGAAAAGAGATGAGAGAACTTAAGCAAGTCAATGCAAGATGAGATGCAAACACAAATGCAAATATGCAACAATGCAACAAGACTCAAAGACAAAGGAAACTTAAACACAAGAGATGACTTAAACAAGTCAAGAAGGATGAGATAAAATGGGAGAAGTAAACTCCTACAACCAATTACCATCAATCATCAAAGGAGAAAGGTGCTATCCTAAGAAGCACAAACCATGAAATGAGGGAGGAAAGAGTGTGGGGCAGCCACCAACACATAATCAACTCACCCAATAATTACTTCAAGATCAAGCAAAATAAGGCAAGCAAGCAATGCAAAAGAAACACAATTGTTCATGACAAACTCAAAGTGTACTCAACATCACCAAATCATCATGAACAAGTGTCAAACCAAACAGGGCAGAAGTGAATCAAAAATTGAATGATCCAAATTCAAATTCAAAATGAAAATCAAGCACAAGAAGGATCATGTTCAAATGAAGAACCAAAGTTCAAACACAATCTTATACTTCAAACAAGTGGAGAGACATGATCAAAAGGTAACTTGTGGCACAAGTTACACACACCAATGACATCTAAACAAGCAAGGAAGCACCTCAAGCATGTTAACAAAGGTTAACAAGGCTTAAGAAGTGCTCAAGGGATTCTCATGATCATATCCCAAAGATTAAGTTAAGATTAGTATGTGTAAACATGATGAAATCAAATTGAATCTGAAAAATCCAATAAATGCCAAATAAAAGACTCAAAGCAATTTGAGTCAAGTGGAAAATAGAATGAAAAACCTCATGGAAAAATTCAACTCAAAGCACCACCAATTTAATCCAAGAAGGTAAGGTGTTCCACTTTATCGAGTGTTCATCGAGGGTCAACAAAAACGCAATGGAAAACAATTAAAAAATGGTCATTAACACCTCAAATCAACCTCAAAAATACCTCAATCCATCACCTAAGTGGGAGATAAAATTGGGTCCTAGGGGATATTTGAATGAGGGAAAATGATCAATTTCAAATTAGGGTATAAACCATAAAACTCATTAAATCTTAAAATCAATTAAAAATATTTAAAATAAATGGAAAATAAAATAAAAATATTGAAAATTAAGTCAACATCTCAAAAAGTCAGAAAATGATTTTTGGGTATTTTTATGAAATATGGAACTATTTTTAAAATAATTAAATTTGAAATGCAAATAAAAAGAAATAAAATAAAAGGCAAGGTGGAAGGGGGGGGGGGGTTTGACCAGCAAGTGGACTATGAACTAAATTGCCTTGTATGCGTATCTGGGCTAAAAAAGGTGGGGTGTCAAAAGCAATGGACTAAGCCCAATAGTTAAACCCATCCAGACTTAAGTGAAATGGTACGTTTCACTAAATCTAGTCAGATTCAACGCCCACGCAAGCCAAGTCAAACCAACTAGGGCATGACACCTCACAAGTCAACAAGTCTTCCCCAACCATGTCAGCCTTCAACAGAAACTGAACTAGACACCGAAGCTAGGGCTCCGGTTGTCTTCTCCGGCCAACTCGCCGGAGCTCAAACATGAAACCTCAATAAAAATCCCAAATTCTAGTACCATTCGAAAGCTCTACTCACGTGGAACATGAATCCACCCTTCATTTTAAAAAAAGGTTCTTAAAAAAAGGATAAAACAGGTCATGGTATTTTGCTACACATTCTGAAAATTAAGCAAATAGCAACCAAAACAATCCAAACATGGCCTACATTGTGTAGGGCTTCAGATGCACCAGTAATGCAACATAAAGAATGCCTAAAATGGGAGATTTAAGTTACGAAAATTTACCAAACGGAGTAGTTCTGTTGACTCTTGAATCTACGTGCAAGCTTCTGTTTCAAGCCTCTAACCTCTTCCTTGATCCTCTGTGAAGATGATTTGAACCACAGCTTGAAGAAATATCCAGGGAGATGTGAGATTTGAAGATGAGAAAAGTTTTTGAAATTTCTTGTGATTCACTTTTCCTTCACACAACCAGCTCTCTCTAATCAATTAGGGAAACTTTTGAACTTATATATGGTGGATTTAAGGCATTCATTCAGGCCCATGATGACTCCTTCAAGTGATTTCAAAAATTTGGCCAAAACTTCCACTTCACTCATGCACACGGGTTTGTTCTCTTCATTCACTATTGGGTAAGCAAATGGCACTTTGGAGTGTGTCAAAATGAAATGGAACAAATTGGTGAGTTGAAAAACAAGTTGCACCAAGTTTTGGTTCATTACTTCTTAAAGCATGGAATTTGAAAAAAGTGGTATGAATTGTGATTCTTGTTTGTTCAAATTGGGTAAAACACATCATGACCATGTAATGATATTGTAATGATGCCAAAAATTCAAAATCAAAGGCATCTTATGGCTTGTAATGGAAGGAACACTTATCATGTCCAAAAATTCACATTTTCAAGTTTACCATGATTCAAATGTCCACAAAAATAATCAAACATCATGGATTTTGATTTCATTGTGAAGTTAAGGCAATGTGACACAACTTTCATGTGGCACAAAAATGGATTTGAAGTCTTAAAGTTCATGAAAATGGTCATTGAAATGAATGACCTATAAGGAAGTTTCCAGAAATACCCTTGCCTTGTGAAGACCATAACTTGAGCTTCACACATGAGAATGAGGACTTATAGGACTTCTTGGAAATCTAAGACCATGAGGAACAACTTTCATGTTCACTTGAAAGTAAGGAGAAACTTGATTCTATGTGAATGATGCCTTGGAAGTGAGTTGACTTTGTGTACCTCAAAATTCTTTTCATCGGATGACACCAACTTGTTGACACCATAACTTGAGATGTACAATCCCAATGGATGAGTTCTTGTACTAAAAAGAAAGATTGAAATGTGGTTAATAAGTCTCATGTTCGTGAGAAAAGGATATTGAACTTGTATCATGGTGAAAATTGTCCTTGAAGTTAGAGACTAAAAGAGGGGATTTTACACTGAAATCAACTGAAACCCTAATCCAGTAACTCCTTAAACTCTTTAATCTTCTTGATTTGATCTCAACATGACATATGATGATTTCCCATGGCTTTCATGACCTAGAACCAAGTCTTGAACCCTCTCAAGTCCACAGTTTACTTTGGGTTGACCAAATGAAACCCTAATTCCATACCCAATGGCTGAGGCTCTTGCAGATGATTTGAATGGCCATAAAAAACTCCATAAAGACCTCTCAAGATGCACATTGAGATTTTGAACCATGCCTTATCCAAATAGGTAATCTCATGACCCTCTGATGATCCTCAAGATAGGAAATGATACACATACACAAACCTCTCCCTTCAAGGAGCTTTGAAACCCACCCTGATGGCAATGAACTCTTGATGCTTTACAAATGACACCCTTGTAGGCCTGCCTATGATAACCTTGCTTGAGCTTGAACAAGAAGTCCTCCTCTTGAATGGAAAAACAACACCTCTTGATCCCCTGATTAGAACCAATGCTATGTAGATGCAAATGCTAAATGATATGAAACATAACAAGTTAAAAGAAAAGGTTGGACAAATTTTGGGGTGCAACACAACCAAGTCAAAAATCAAACCCTATCATGTTATGGTTATAAAAAGACACATAAACAAGTAGAATGAAGCATGAAAAGCATATTCAGGAGGTCACAGCATCAAGAATCATGTCAAAGTTCACAGATGAAATTCAAAATATACCATGCATATTCAAGAATTCAAGAATCATGTTATGTTTCTAACAAGACACATAAGAAAGTAGAAAAAGACATGGTAAACACATTCAAGAGGTTACAACATCAAGAATCATGGCAAAGTTCACAGATGAAGTTCAATAGGCCATTTTCACATATATGCATTCACAAAAGCAAGTATGAACATGGTAAGGCAATGGATCAAACATATTTGAACATTTAAACACGTTAAAAAACATATATGAATCATACAAGATCAGTCTTACAAGAAAAATCAAGTTACAAGTTGAAAGAGTTTAAGAACATCAAGGTAAAAACCATAAAAACACATGTTTTTCAAGTGGACCAAAGTATTTCTAGGATAACAATCCTTGAATTATTTCTTCACTCAATGAAAATAGACATATTAGGGAGTAGTTTTAAAAAATAATGGCATCAATAGCACAAAAAATGAGCAAGTTATGATCAAGACAAGTTGGTGCACCGATGAGGGCAAAACTAGGGCAAGACTAGTTTGGTGACAAGAAAACCCGATAACATACACCCACAAGAAAACCCGATAACATATGTGTTTGGGAAAGTTTGGTGACAACCAAAAGTATGAACATATGAAAAACATTGTGTAGTGGTGTACTTGGTTAAACAAGTGTACAAACATCACATATACATCATATATAGAGGTTGGGATAAGATAAATCAAGAAATGCACACATGGTTTGACAGATTGGATGCATCATGCAAAAAATGACTAGGTTGTGCCTAGTTTGTGACCTGGTTTGTGACATGAGTTTGACAGTTCAAAAACTACATGTTTTGCTATAAGAAATGGTCCATTTATGAAAAATAACATACATCAAACATGTTCTAACAACGTACAACCCCAAATCATAGCTAGAAGTCAAGATAGCATGTGAAATTCAAGTGAAAATTTCATGTTTTTGAGTTTTAAGCTTACCTCTTAAACCAAGATTGAGAAATAAGAAAACCAGAGACATTCAGTGCTCCTCCAAGGATGATGAGAAGATGCTCCAAATGAACTTCAAGCAAGTTGGTGGGCAGAATGCCTTGTAAGTGAAGAAAAACTTCAAAAATCCAAAGATTTCCAAATCCAACTCCCTCAATCCTTGTTACAGAAGTTTGGAACCACCATGGCCAGTTTATATATGACAAATATGAAGTGTTAGAGGTCTTAGAGAGTGTGGAAGTACAAAGGATTAGTGGTTGTCCTTCAAAATGCAAAAAAGTCCATAAATGAGCTTTTGTGGGTTGACTTTTTGATTGGATGAGTTTTTGGCCAAGGTGAGGGTTTGGAAAGCTCTAACACATAATTTTTGAAGTGTTTAAAGCTTTGTTTGGGTTTGAAAGTGTTTGGAAAGTGTTGTACCCCAAAATTTGACCAATCGTTTCTTATATTTGGCTTATGTTTCGATTCATTTTGCATTTGCATCTGCATACCGCATACTGTGCATTTTTCCAGCCATATTGATTTTATCGGGATTACAGCCCTCTCTCTCGCGTTTCAGGCGAGTCAAACCAGTGCGAATAAAGAGGTTTATTTTTGAGTTTGTGCTTTTCCCGGTGATTCAGTCTACTCTGTTATTTTTGGGGGTATTTCGGTATCCGCCTTTTACCGTTTTATTTCGTTGCATGCACATTTTTTGTTAACTGATTTAATTACGTTTCATTGCTTTTCTATGGATTTATCTTTAATTTTAGAGTTTATTTCATTAACTTTTAGCATAGAATATAGTTGTTTTTAATAGAGTTTTAAATTTATTTTCTATTTTGGTTATTTTAGTTTTTAATAGATTTTAATTGAGTTTTTGTAGAAATTAATTGTTTGTAGAATGTTTTAAGTTATTAATTCTTTTAGATTTTTATTAGATTTTATTAATCTAGGTTAAATTTGATTAGAAATTTTAGAGTGAATTTTAATTAGGATATTAGTGGTTATTTTGGTTAGGATTAATTGGTTATGTTAATTGATTAGTTTTAAAAGAAGAATCACGGTGCACCAGTTTTCATTAGGGCAGCTTTGTTAATCTTTAACTAGTTTAGTTAGTTTAATATTACTGTTTTTTTAGTCAGCTTGCATTTAATGGCATTTAGCATTAATTAATTAACCAGTTAGCTTAATCATTAATCAGTCCAATTATGCAGCTTTTCGCAGGCCATTTGTCAGAGCTATAACTAGCACAGTACTCTCTCTCATCATAATGCCTAGCACGAATCCCAAGACAAACCCTAAACAGTCGCACCGGAAAAATCACACGGCCCAAAACACGCCAGAAAATTCATCATTCCACCGGAAAACTCATCAGTGTTCTTCATGTTCATAACAATTTTTTCCAGATTTTTCTTCATGAACTCATTAATGTTCATCGTAATTTTCTTCCATGTTCATTCGTGTTCATCATTATTTCCAGATTGTATCAACAATGTTCTTCAACCTTCATATGATCTTCATACACTTTTCCAGATTTCCTTTACACATTCAAACAACCTTCAAACATTCATCCATTTCTCCAGATTTTTTCATACGAAAATCATCAAGTTCTAACAACCTTCATCCCATCTTTATCCTCTCTCCAGATACTTCCAGATCTGCATACAAGATCTAGATCAAACGCAACAGATTCATCTTCATCAAACGCAGTGAACACCATATCGGATCCTCAGCCTCATTTAACTTCAAATCCAGATCCGAAACTTTGCAAACTTCATCTGAAGCCTTATCAACAACATATCTTCAGATCCATCAATAGACTTTGTCACCATCATAACACCAATCCAGATCTCCACTTCAAATCTTCAAACTCGTCCTCACCTTCAATGCATGAACAAATCCACAGATCTACAATCAAACACCATCCGTAATTGCAATCTCAGAACCAATCTCTAAAACCTTCTTCACCTCACACCTCACACGAACCAGATCTGGCAAACATGCATGTATTCACCATTAAACTCCATAAATTGTTCTTGAAACCACCATCAACTTCAGATCTGAAGAACATGAGTTATTGTTCAGATTTCGAAACTTCACCTTGAAGAACATCTTCATCCACCGTCTTCATCAACTTCAACTTCAACAACTCGTCTTCAGTCTCCTCGAATTCACAGTACTCAACAAGAATTGGAAAGTTTTTTGGTTTGTTTTTGTGGATTTGTGCTTTCGTAGGGTTTGTAGTTGATGGCGGTTAGGGGAGCAAAACTGAGACGGTGAGGGAAGGTCGGCGGTGGCGGAAGTTGAAGAAGAAGAAGAAGAGCTAGGGTTTTGGGTAAGCTGAAGAGGAAGAGGAAAAGTCTCACAAACTCCTTGGGTTGGTTAGTGGGCCGTAAGGCCCAACCTTTCATTTTTCAGCTCATACCCCGTTTCCCCACTGCGCCCCCCTCTGTTGGTTTGTGATTGTGGGCTTTAAGCCCACCGTGTGGATTCCCATTGCACCCCTGTTCTGATTTGTTGCACCCCCTGTCCTTTGTTTTTGTTTTTATTTTTGTTTTTGTAATAAACTTTTAAATATATGTTAATATATTTTATATTTCTTTCAGGATTTATTTTATATAATATTTTCTTTTACATGTACATAGAGTTTATATATTATATTTTTATAAACCTTTTTCTTTTAAGTACTTCTATTAGAATTTATTTTCTTTTTAGAAGTTGTATTTCAATTTTAGTGTTGAACTCTTATTTCCATTTGTTATTGGACTTGTTATCTCATTTTCATTTTGTTTTGGTCGATGATGAGACCTCCGTAATTCGTTATTAATCAAATTGTTGATGGATAATGTAGGATATGAGACCACTTTTCCTCTCCTCTTTTCTCTTCTCCTTCTGACTTTATTTTTTACTTTCTTCTGGTTTGGTCCGTGTGACACAATCCAATTAGAGAATGGTTCGTAATATCATTTCTCTATCTTGTCTTTGACATGGATATCAATACGCTACCTCTTGGGGTTTGACTTCATTTATAAGTCGAATTATGACGGTTTAGCGTTACATTGGTCTTGATTAAATTCGAAACGTCATCATCAAGGATCAAAGGGGGAAAGCTTGGAATTGAAGCTTGCACGCAAAAGTCAAGGGTCAACGGAACCACTCCATTCGGTAACATTGTTTTTATTTCATCTCTTTCATCTCTTTTATTCAACCGTCGAGTGTTGTGAGCCATAACCGTTAGATACGCGGGAAATGATGAGTGGGGGCTTCCTCTCACTCGTCTAGAGTGTTTAGTGTACACCCTTTGGGTGATATGCGACGCATTCGCTCCTACGTCTTAGGACTTAGCGTGTGTGTCCCGTTCCGAACCTTTTCTCTCATATCCTGGCGATTGAGTTCTTTTCTCTTACCCCCGTGCAATCGAGACCGTTTTCCTGTAGTTGGCTAAACTACGGCTGCTCTGATCTCTTATATCTGTTGAGAGTACGTAGGCATAGGATTGCGATAATCCTAACGAGCACTTTTCCCCCTTTCTTGTAGTTAGCTGAACTACAGCTGCTCTGATTTCTCGTACCAGACAAGAATATGTAGGCACAAGATGTGACGTCTTGGCGAGCACACTAACAACTAATTTCTTTGTTCTCTCGCTTCCGTGCGATCGAGACTTTCCTGCTGACGACTAATTATCCCTTTCTCTTGCCCTAGCGCAATTGACACCAGCCCGTAGTTGTAGAACCCGTAGGTTCCCGTACCTTTAAACCAATGACATACTACGTTCGTCCTACCGCAAACAGGTAACTCCTAAGTCTCCAATGGTCGAGCAGCATACACCTAACTGCTAGAATGCATACGCTAGTATCGTCAACCTTTTCTCTCACCCCCGTGTGATCGAGGACACCCTTTCGTCCCGTAGTTAGCCTGAACTATGTTTTTCTCTGATTTCTCATACCAGATGAGAATACGTAGGCACAAGACGCGATGTCTTGGCGAGAAGCTCTCCCCATAGTTTCCTGAACTACGTTGACTCTGACTTTCCCATTGCACGAGGGAATACGTAGGTATAGAACGACGATGCTCTATCGAGTCAGTTCTTTCTGTTCAGCTTTAGCAGCTGTAGATAGATTGTTTTTTACCTATTGACTGAACAACAATGCGTGGATCCCGTCGAGTACGACGGACGTGAGGGGTGCTCATACCTTCCCCTTGCGTAATTGACTCCCGAATCCAGGACTTGGTTGCGATGACCTCATCTTTCCCTTTTTCGTTAGGTTTTTCCGATCGTTTCCTTTCCCTCTCTTTGGGATAAATAAGGAAAGGTGGCGAATCTTCTGTTTTCTGCCGGGTGTTTTTCGCAGTAGCGACAGCTGGCGACTCTGCTGGGGACAGGAACATCCCCTATGCGAGTCAATCCTAGCGCTTGTTTGCTTGTCTTTGGGTGTGTGTATATTTGTGTGTTGTATTTTGTATATTGTTGTATTTATATTTTCCGCACTATATTATTATCTATTGTTGTTGTGCTGTTGGGTGGTTGTTCCTTTGAGAGATGAGCCAAAACCCAGGCTTGAGTACACACCTAGCATTAGTAGTGGAGAGTAGTGGTAGATGTGCTTGCTTTGCTCGTACTAGTTCACCATGAAATTCGCGCTCGAACGAGATTCTCTTTGATGATTTCTTTTCTGGCCCTTTGGGCTCGAAGAGATTTTGGATCTGAGGATTGTCGACTTTGGGGACCGATCACTTGGAAGTCAGCTAAGTGAGGCCTCTTCGAGAGACTATGATGCCAAACCAGAAATGGTGAATGTATCATCGTTTCTTGAAAGTCTGTGACGCTGACGACCGCATAGGATGTCGTACCTTGTCAGTTTAGGTCCATACCTGTGAATGGGAGGGTTTTTGCAGGAAACTTGACTTCCAGCCAACCCGATATTTTGGTTTTCTCTTCAGAGTGAACTTACTCAGTCAACAGTGCAGCAGTATTCAGAGCTTAGTGGGGGTTGTAATCCCGTGTTTGCTGCATCTTGCATTGCATTTGCATAAGCATCTTTGCATCATTTTGCATGTCATTCCTCAACTGGCCAGAGCTCTTATCCAGCCTTTGTTTTGATTCAGAAGGTGATTCTCCGGTGACCGTTCTGAGCAAGTGGTGATTGTTGGAAGACGACTAAGTGGTTGAATCAGAATCAAGCAGTGAAATCAGTTGAAAGTTATTGATAGCCATGTCAGAGAACGACTTCCAGAATGTTGATACCTTGTTAGGTTTTACTGTGATGACTAATCCTCTGTATGGTTCTCTGCCCGATGAAGACTTTCCGCAAGTGAACAACCTGACTGAAGCTCAGCCTGTACAGCCTTCTGTTGAAGACCAGGGTCTACATGAATAGTTTATTGTCCAGAGTGAACGTTCTTCTTCTCCTGATACCACAGATTATCATGATGTTGTTTTCTCTGTGTCGAATTCCGGAAGAGAGGTTCTGATAATAAAGACTGAAGACCCGAGAGCTCTTGAGTATGCTAAAAGGCTTCATGCGTTGGAGGAAAAACTCAAAGCCTTGGAAGTTAAAGATGATGTTGGCCTCAATGCTTCAGACATGTGCCTAGTTTCTGGCCTAGTGTTACCTCCAAATTTCAAAGTGCCGAGGTTTGAAAAGTACAAAGGGGATAGTTGTAACACCCATTTTAATTATTTAGTCTTTTTGGTGTTATTTTATTTTGGTGTGTCCTTATGTGGGGGTGTGTCTAAGCGCGTTGGTGGGTGTCCTTAATTTATAGGGATTATTTATAAGCTACAGAGTTTTAATTTAATATAATATGATTATTGGTGGTGATAATTTAATAATTAATAGTATTATTATTATTATTGGAATAAGTAAAATAAGGATTTAAGGGGTATTAGAGAAGTTTTGGGGGAGAAGAGGAAAGAACACGATAAACAGTTTTAGAGCAAGGTTAAGGAGGAAGGACAAAGAAGAAAAGGAAGAAGGCTAAGGCTGTCATATTCTTGGGGATTCTTCATCAATCGAAGCAATTAATCGAGGTAAGGGGGGAGAAACTGATTGGGATTGGTATTTTACATGAATTGGGTAGAGGGGATTCCTTGACCCCATAGGGATTTGATGAGCAAGATGAGTATATTGTTATGTTTATGATTGTTGCTACTATTGATGAATTTGTGCATATATTGTTTTGATTTTGGCGAGTTTCTGTGTAACGTAGCAGAGTTGTGATTTTGGTGGGGTTTTGTGTAACTTCTGTGGCTTTGGTAGTGACCATGAGTTTTGGTTCTGGAGAGAAAGTTTGAGGAACAATTGATTAGAGTAGTGTATAATAGTTGTAGTAATAATAGGTAGAAGATTGGTGAAGAATGATAAGCTTGGAATTAATCAAAGTGACATTTTGGACAGTGAGGGTTTGGAGTATCGCAGACGCTCAGTAGCAGGTTTGCTAGGCGAGCAGGTGGTGAGCATTCGCTAGGGACTCACTAAGCGAGCTAGGTAGCGAACACTTCCAGTAGCCATTGTATGCCTTCGCTAGCAGGTTCTCTAGGCGAGTAGGTAGCGAACGTTCGCTAGAGCCTCGCTAAGCGAGTAGGGTGGCGAGCGTGACAACATTGTTTGATTTTGTGGTTTCCAACCAATGCTGATGTTTGGTAGGATCCCTTTGGTCATGATGGGTATAGGTAGGATGTTTGGTGGTGAAGAGTGTGTACTGGGTGTTAGAATATAAATTCCCATGATATTTGATTTAATTGATATGATTAATTGGTGTATAATATAAATATGATGTATGGTGATGTAATCAGGAGGATCGTGTGCACTTAGTATGCTTGAATTTATTGGTTGTGTATGGTGATGTGATCAGTAGGATCGTATGCACGTAGCGTGCTTGAGTTATTTATTGTGCATTTGGTGTCGTGCATATCATAGTGTTTTGGTGGGATGAATCATTGCTCAGGAGGAGTGTATGTGATTCATCTGTACTCCTTTGTGGAGAATGGTGGTGATAGATCATTGCCAAGGAGGGGTGTATGTGATCTATCCGGGGTTCGATTGAATGAACCAATGAGTCGGTACCGCATGCATGGTGTTGAGTTGCATATTTGCATTATTGTGTGTTGTGTTTGATGATTGGACAGTAGGTCGTGGTTGATGCATGTTGGGTGATATTTTATATGATTGCTACCTTTATTTCATGTATCTTATTACCGATAATTTTGATCATGTTTTCTCACCCCTTTGTTGGTTTTGTGGCCTGTGCTTCTTCAGAGGTATAGATAATCCAGGTACTTAGCTAGCTTGGATAGTGGTGTGCGAGTCGAGTCTTAGGATGCTCTGATACGTAGCACGGGACTTGGGTGTTTATTTGTTTTATATTGAACTTGCTTTACTCCTGTGATGTATCGTATT
Source organism: Lathyrus sativus (assembly GCA_963859935.3). NCBI lineage: Eukaryota > Viridiplantae > Streptophyta > Magnoliopsida > Fabales > Fabaceae > Lathyrus > Lathyrus sativus. The sequence continues at coordinate 245,707,511 of OZ012741.1, forward strand.
TGGTGAACTTGTTAATGAACAATTTTATATAAATGGGGCGGATGGCCGGGAATATTGGATTAATGATTATTTCCGTTGTTTATTTTGAAAACCAACTAATGAAGATTTATGTTGAATTATTTGATGTGATATCCCACTATTGAGGGGAAACTCTAATGTTTATTTGAAATAATTGTATTTTATTTAATTTTGGGAAAGTGGGGTGTTACAATTGGTATCAGAGCAGGTCGGCCCGTCCGGCCAATGTAGTAGTTGAGTCTGTCCTTAGGATAGAGATTGTATACCTTTTAACTCGGTGTTGTTATTGTTAAGCAGTATGGCAGGAAGGAATGATGCTGCTTTGGCTGCTGCTATGCAAGCGATGGCGCAAGTGGTTGCTAATCAGAACCAAGTTGCGGGTGCGCAATTCAGAGATTTGACACAGTTTCGGAGTAACAAGTCACCGACGTTTGAAGAAGGAATTTTGGATCCTGAAGCTGCACAGAAATGGCTGAAGGCAATTGAGAAAATTTTCAGGACAATGGGTTGGAGTGATTAGCAAAAAGTGAAGTTTGGTACTCACATGCTGGAAGGTGAAGTCAAGGCTTGGTGGGACAACAGTCGCCAGAGATTGGAGACTGCAGGAACTGGAATTACTTGGGATGTGGTTCGGACTGGTTTCCTGGAAAAGTACTTTCTGGAAGATATACGAAGTGCTAAGGAGATAGAGTTTCTGGAGCTGAAGCAGGGTAATCTGACTGTAGCAGAGTATGCTGCTAAGTTTGAAGAGTTGGTGCAGTATTGTCCTCATTACAATACTGAGGCGGCAATGACTTCCAAGTGTTTGAAGTTTGAAAATGGGATGCGTTCGGAAGTCAAGATAGGGATCACTTGTCAGAAGATCAGGAATTATCCGTAGCTGGTTAGCAAAAGCAAAATTTATGATAATGATAACCGAGCCAGGTTTGCACATTATAAGGCTGTGAATAACCGTAAAGGTAAGCAGAGATTTGGTGGTACTCCTTACAGTGTTCCTGCTGATAAGGGAAAACATAAGGTTGATACTGATAAGAAGTCCAGAGAAGGGAAAACATCTGCTGATTTGAAATGTTTCCGGTGCGGTGGCACGGGTCATCATGCTAATGAGTGTTTTAATGAGGTGAAGAAGTGTTTCAAGTGTGGTAAGCCAGGCCATGTGATAGCGGATTGCAGGGCCACTATGCCTACCTGTTATAACTGTGGTGAGAAAGGTCATATCAGTACAAATTGCGAGAAGCCGAAGAAGTCTCAAGCGTCTCAAGCCAGCGGTAATGTATTTGCTGTGGTAGGAACTCAATCTGCCAGTGAAGAGTGTTCCATCAAAGGTACTTGTTTCATCAATAATATTCCTTTGACTACTATGATTGACACGGGTGCAACCCACTCGTTCATTTCTGTTGAGTGTATGAAGAGAGTAGGATTGGTGCCGTCTACTCTTGAGCGACGGATGACTATTGAAACTCCCTCTATTGGTGCAGTGACTACTTCTTTGATGTGTTTGAAGTGTCCACTGACTATTTTTGGCAGAGACTTTGGAGTGGATCTGATTTGTCTGCCACTTAGTAATTTGGATGTTATTCTGGGTATGAACTGGTTGGAGTTCAACCGAGTCTACATCGATTGTTTTCGGAAGGTGTTGTTTTTTCCTTACTCCAGAAGGGGAAGCGTTGGCGAATTCCTTATTTAATAGGGATTTAAGGACCTTGTTGGAGGACGAAGCTAAAATGTTTGCTTTATTTGCATCATTATCTGTTGACAGCAAGACATCAATGAAAGAGTTGGCGGTGGTGAATGAATTTCCCGAAGTGTTCCCTGATGATATTACAGAATTACCTCCGACGAGAGAAGTTGACTTTAGAATTGATCTTGTTCCTGGTACGAGACCTATATCTATGGCGCCGTACAGGATGTCGGCAGTGGAATTGGCTGAATTGAAATCTCAAATTGGAGAATTGTTGGATAGAAAGTTTATCAGACCGAGTGTGTCGCCGTGGGGAGCTCTAGTGTTGTTGGTAAAGAAGAAGGATGGTAGTATGCGTTTGTGCATCAATTACCATCAGTTGAATAAAGTGACCATTAAGAATAAATATCCCCTTCCAAGGATTGACGATTTGATGGATCAATTGGTGGGAGCTTGTGTGTTCAGCAAAATTGACTTGAGGTCGGGTTACCATCAGATTAAAGTGAAAGAAGGTGATATTCAGAAGACGGCGTTTAAAACCAGATATGGACATTACGAATATGCTGTAATGCCTTTTGGAGTGACTAATGCGCCAGGAGTATTTATGGAGTATATGAACCAAATCTTCCATTCTTATTTGGATCAGTTTATTGTTGTGTTTATTGACTATATACTGATTTATTCTAAGTCTGATGAAGAGTATGCAGGACATTTGAGAATTGCTTTACAGGTGTTGAAAGATAATAAGTTGTTTGCTAAACTATCGAAGTGTGAGTTCTGGTTGAAGATAGTGAGTTTCTTAGGGCACGTAATATCTGGTGATGGTGTAGCGGTGGACCCATCGAAAGTGAGTGCAGTGTTGCAGTGGGAACCGCCGAAGACAACGACAGAGATTAGAAGCTTTTTGGGTTTGGCAGGATATTACCGAAGGTTTATTGAGGGGTTTTCTAATTTGGCGTTGCCATTGACTCAGTTGACGAGAAATGATCAAGTTTTTGTGTGGGATGCTGCTTGTGAAGAAAGCTTTGAAGAACTGAAGAAGAAGTTGACTATGGCACCGGTGTTAGTGTTGCCGAATATGAGCGACCTTTTGTGGTGTACTGTGATGCGTCTAAGATGGGATTAGGCGGAGTTCTTATACAAAATGGTAAGGTAGTGGCGTATGCTTCCCGGTAATTGAGGGTGCATGAAAGGAATTACCCTACTCATGACCTTGAATTGGCTGCAATAGTTTTCGTGTTAAAGATCTAGAGGCACTATTTGTATGGTTAGAGATTTGAGGTGTTCAGTGACCATAAAAGTTTGAAGTATCTGTTCGATCAGAAGGAACTAAATATGAGACAGAGAAGATGGTTGGAATTCTTGAAGGATTACGATTTCAGTTTGAGTTATCATCCAGGAAAGGCGAATGTAGTAGCCGATGCTTTGAGCAGAAAAACGATTTATATGTCGGCTTTGATGGTGAAGGATATGAACTAATTGAGCAGTTCAGAGATTTGAGCATGGTTTGTGAGACAACGGCAGATGGTGTGATGTTGGGCAAGTTGCAAGTGAACAACGATTTCTTGGATATAATTAGAGAAAACCAAAAGCTAGATGAAAAGTTAGTGGATTTGATGCTTGGAGGAGGAAGTGACTCTGATAGTGATTTTGAGTTGGATAGTACAGGTGTGTTGAGATTCAGAGGCAGGATTTGTGTGCCGAATAATGATGAACTAAAAAAGTCAATTCTGAGTGAAGGACATCGTAGTAGTTTAAGTATCCATCTGGGAGCTACGAAGATGTACCACGATTTAAAGAAGTTATTTTGGTGGTTCGGTATGAAAAGAGATATAGCTCAATTTGTTTACGCCTGTTTGATATGTCAAAAGTTGAAAGTGGAACATCAGAGACCTTCTGGATTTATGCAACCGTTGGAAGTTCCGGTTTGGAAATGGGATTGTATAACCATGGATTTTGTTACGGGTTTGCCGAATACGGCGAGAGGATTTGATGCTATTTGGGTAATTGTGGATCGACTTACAAAGTCTGCACATTTTGTACCGATTAATATCATCTTTCTGTTGGTGAAGATGGAAGAGATTTATATTCGGGTAATTGTGAAGCTACATGGTATCCCATCGAGTATCGTGTCGGATAGAGATCTGAGGTTTACTTCAGAATTTTGGAGGGGTTTACAGGAAGCTTTGGGTACTAAGTTGAAGCTGAGTTCAGCTTACCATCCGCAAACCGATGGTCAGTCAGAGAGGACTATTCAGTCGCTGGAGGATTTGCTAAGAGCTTGTGTGTTGGAAAAGGGTGGTGCGTGGGATACTCATTTACCGCTGATCGAGTTCACGTACAACAACAATTACCATTCTAGTATCGGGATGGCACCGTTTGAAGCTTTATATGGTAGAAGATGCAGAACTCCTTTGTGTTGGTATGAAACAGGTGAGAATATGGTATTGGGACCAGAAATTATGCATCAAACTACTGAGACTATTCAGATGATTCGTGAGAGAATGAAAGCATCTCAGAGTAGGCAGAAAAGTTATCATGATAACCGAAGAAAAGAACTGGAATTTAGTGAAGGTGATCACATGTTCCTAAGAGTTAACCCAGTGACCGGTGTGGGTCGTGCGTTGAAGTCCAAGAAGATGGATCCTAAGTTTATTAGACCGTATTAGATTTTGCAGAGAATTGGTGGTGTGGCTTATAGGGTGGCGTTACCGCCTGAACTGTCGAATTTGCATGACGTGTTTCATGTGTCGCAACTTTGAAAGTATGTCTCGGATCCATCTCATGTGATTCAAAGAGATGAAGTTCAAGTCCAGGAGAATCCTACCGGTTAGACGATGCCGTTGAGGATCGAAGATCGTAAGATGAAACAACTCCGTGGGAAGGAGATATCTTTGGTGAAAGTGGTTTGGGGAGGTGCTGCAGGAGGCAGTGTGACCTGGGAATTGGAAAGCAGGATGCGAGAAGCGTATCCGGAATTGTTTCCATCAGGTAATTTTTGAGGACAAAAATAATTAAAGTGGGGGAGAGTTGTAACACCCGTTTTAATTATTTAGTCTTTTCGGTGTTATTTTATTTTCGTGTGTCCTTATGTGGGGGTGTGTCTGAGCGTGTTGGTGGGTATCCTTAATTTATAGGGATTATTTAATAAGCTATGGAGTTTAATATTAATATAATATGATTAATGGTGGTGATAATTTAATAATTAATAGTAATATTATTATTATTATTATTATTATTATAATTATTATTATAATTATTATTATTATTATTATCATTATTGTTATTATTATTATTATTATTATTATTATTATTATTATTATTGGAATAAGTAAAATAAGGATTTAAGGGTTATTAGACAAGTTTTGGGGGAGAAGAGGAAAGAACACGATAAACAGTTTCAGAGCAAGGTTAAAGAGGAAGAACAAAGAGGAAGAGGAAGAAGGCTAAGGCTGTCAAATTCTTGGGGATTCTTCATCAATCGAATCAATTAATCGAGGTAAGGGGGGAGAAACTGATTGGGATTGATATTTTACATGAATTGGATAGAGAGGATTCCTTGACCCTATAGGGATTTGATGAGCAAGATGAGTATATTGTTATGTTTATGATTGTTGCTACTATTGATGAATTTGTGCATATATTGTTGTGATTTTGGTGAGTTTCTGCGTAACGTAGCAGAGTTGTGATTTTGGTGGGGTTCTGTGTAACTTCTGTGGCTTTGGTAGTGACCATGAGTTTTGGTTCTGGAGAGAAAGTTTGAGGAACAATTGATTAGAGTAGTGTATAATAGTTGTAGTAATAATAGGTAGAAGATGGTTGAAGAATGATAAGCTTGGAATTAATCAAAGTGACATTTTGGACAGTGAGGGTTTGGAGTATCGCATACGCTTGCTAGCAGGTTCGCTAGGCGAGCAGGTAGCGAGCATTCTCTAGGGACTCGCTAAGCGAGGTAGGTAGCGAACACTTCCAGTAGCCACTGTCTGCCTTCGCTAGCAGGTTCTCTAGGCGAGTAGGTAGCGAACGTTTGCTAGAGCCTCGCTAAGCGAGCAGAGTGGCGTGCGTGACAACATTGTTTGATTTTGTGGTTTCCAACCAATGCTAATGTTTGGTGGGATCCCTTTGGTCATGATGGGTATAGGTAGGATGTTTGGTGGTGAAGAGTGTTTACTGGGTATTAGAATATGAATTCCCATGATATTTAATTTAATTGATATGATTAATTGGTGTATAATATAAATATGATGTATGGTGATATAATCAGGAGGATCGTGTGCACTTAGTGTGCTTGAATTTATTGGTTTTGTATGGTGATGTGATCAGTAGGATCGTGTGCACCTAGCATGCTTGAGTTATTTATTGTGCATTTGGTGTCGTGCATATCATAGTGTTTCGGTGGGATGAATCATAGCTCAGGAGGAGTGTATGTGATTCATCCGTACTCCTTTGTGGAGAATGGTGGGGATATATCATTGCCAAGGAGGGGTGTATGTGATCTATCTGGGGTTCGATTGAATGAACCAATGAGTCGGTACCGCATGCATGGTGTTGAGTTGCATATTTGCATTATTGTGTGTTGTGTTTGATGATTGGACAGTAGGTCGTGGTGGATGCATGTTGGGTGATATTTTATATGATTGCTACCTTTATTTCATGTATCTTATTACCGATAATTTTGATTATGTTTTCTCACCCCTTTGTTGGTTTTGTGGTCTGTGCTTCTTCGGAGGTACAGATAATCCAGGTACTTAGCTAGCTTGGATAGTGGTGTGCGAGTTGAGTCTTAGGATGCTCTGATACGTAGCATGGGACTTGGGTGTTGTTTGTTTTATATTGAACTTGCTTTACTCCTGTGACGTATCGTATTTGGTGAACTTGTTAATGAACAATTTTATGTAAATGGGGCGGATGGCCGAGATAATTGGATTAATGATTATTTCCGCTGTTTATTTTGAAAACCAACTAATAAAGATTTATGTTGAATTATCTGATGTGATATCCCACTATTGAGGGGAAACTCTGATGTTTATTTGAAATAATTGTATTTTATTTAATTTTGGGAAAGTGGGGTGTTACAATAGCTGCCCGAGGCAACATTTGGTGATGTTCTGCAGAAGAATGACTTCATTTGTGCACGATGACAAGTTGATGATCCACTGTTTTCAGGACAGTCTGATTGGGGCATCTCTGAGTTGGTATATGCAGTTGGAGAGTAATCAGATCCGATCATGAGTGGATTTAGCTAAGGCTTTTCTGAAGCAGTACGAATATAATCTGGACATGGCTCCTAGTCGCATGCAGTTGCAAGAATTGTCTCAGGAGAACAATGAAGCCATCAGGAGGTATGTTCCGAGATGGAGAGAATTTGCTTCCAAAGTGCAACCGCCGCTTCTAGACCAAGAGTTAGTAGACATGTTCATAAACTCCTTGCAGAGCCCGTACTTTGAAAGAATGCTCGGAATTGCACCAAATTTCTCTGAATTGGTAATGGCAGGAGAACGCATTGAGAATGGCATTAATATTGGAAAAATTCAGGATGTCTCACGCAGTCAGGCTAGTGAAATTGAATCTCTCTGTAGCTTTCAAACTGAAGAAGAAATTATGGTCAACGCAGTCATGACAGATGTTGGGTATTCTCGAGGTGAATCGGTGAAATCGTTTGGTTCTTCATCTTCTCAGCAATTAGTATCTTCAGTGTCTCGTTACTCTGGACAGACAAATGTGCCTAGGGCACCATATCAGAGAATTTCGATCGCTCCTCAAGCAAATCAACGAGCCCGTAGCCGAGGTTATCCGAATCAATGCCAGAATCAGAGCAGGCCTCGCAACAATTTGGAATGAAGGAGTGCTCCTTTTAATTCGGTTCCCGTGCTGTACAGTTATCTTCTGCCACATCTAATTCATAACTCTTTGGTGGAGCCTAAGACTCTTAAGCCTGTGCCAGAACCTTACCCTCCCGGGTACGATCCCCATGCTCAGTGTGGATGTCATGGTGGATCCATGGGGCATTCGACCGAAGATTGCAAGGATTTTCAAGCAAAAGTGCAACAGTTGATCGACAAAGGGTGCATTTCCTTTCCAGAAGGAGTTTTGATTGTTCATGCCAACCTCTCAGATGTCTAAGCTTGCAGATTCAGAGGGTCATCTTCAGAAGCCAGTGGTCCAGACAGGCAGACGTCCTCAACATTGGTAGTCCTTGGATTTTTTATCATTTGCATTTGTAGTTTCTTTCGGTTAGTTGCTACTTGCTTTTAAACATTGTTGTTCTGAATGGTAATATTAATGAAGTGACTATGCATTTTTCTGAATTAATTATGTCGCTTTCACTCATTTTTTGCATAACACAGACACTTGCACTTTTTATCCACTCCACTTTATCACTAATAGAAAACCATCAAATAAAAGACTCGATCTAGAAAACCGTCAGAAAGAGAAACTAATATGGAAAACCATCAAATAGATTCTGGAAAACCATCAGAATCAAAGGTAAATATCTGGAAAACCATTAGATAAAAGACTCGATCTAGAAAACCGTGAGAAAGAGAAACAAATCCGGAAAACCATCAGATAGATTCTGGAAAACCATCAGAATCAAAGGTAATATCTGGAAAACCATCAGATAAAAGACTCGATCTGGAAAATCGTCAGAAAGAGAAACAAATCCGGAAAACCATCAGATAGATTCTGGAAAACCATCAGAACCAAAGGTAATATCTGGAAAACCATAAGATAAAAGACTCGATCTGGAAAACCGTCAGAAAGAGAAACAAATTCGGAAAACCATCGGATAGATTCTGGAAAACCATCAAAATTAAAGGTAATATCTGGAAAACTATCAGATAAAAGGCTCGATCTGGAAAACCGTCAGAAATAGAAACAAATCCGGAAAACCATCGGATAAAAGACACAAATATAAGGGTGACATCCAAGAATGACATTGGATAAAAAGATACCGGACATCCAATAATGGATTTGGATGAAAGGTAAAAACACAATATATGAGAAGAGTATTGGACGTAAAAGGAATAGACATATCCGGAAAACCATCGGATAAGAAAAACGGCATATTTGGAAGCATCAGACAGACAAGACAACTCTACTTGGTAGGTGCCAAGTAAGTTGGACTTCGACCACAAGGTAAGACGTGGATAAAACACGACCTCGGGAGAAATGCAAATGAGGATAAAACACTCATGATATGTATATGTATATGAATTGTGCAAATGATGTATGATCAAATGCAGATGCAGATGCCGACGACAAGGCTCGACTCTTGTGGGAAATGACAAGGCTGGAAAACTGATTCCTTAACACAAAGATCAAGGTTATTCTGCTCGGGGACTAAAGATGCCACTGCTGGGCACATCTTCGCCACATTTCGAAACTGTATCAAGTTGATGATCCTTGTAGGAAGGAAGGGTAGCTGTCTGGGGATTCTTCAAGTAAACTACCCCAGATTAAACTGTCTGTTATAGATGAATTGATAATTGCTTCAACTTGTCTGATTCTTGAAAATGACTGTTTTACTGTACCCTCGGAGGGCTTGCTCCAGTATGAGTCTTGAAAAATCTTTTGGATAAACCAAATCGGAGAAGACCTTGCCTTGAACAAATCTTGAACTAATTCTTAGACAGGATGTAAAAAAAACTTGCCCCTGATAGGACCACTTGACCAAGTTTCTCGATGTTTGAAAATTCCTTAGAGGAAAGCCAGTTTGCAAACAAAAGTATTCATATAAACATGGTAATGCAAAGTTCATGCAACTTTTGAGATCAAGATTATTTTTGAAATATGAAGAATAAATGAGTCGTTGGTTGGAACACGGTGGTTCAAAACGCTCAAATTTTAAAACAAATGTGTACTACCAAAATAAATGATTCGCGAAGATCTTTTGGAGTCAGTTTACGCAACCTTGCTGTAGTATGCTTTCAAAATAACCTTGCTTCAATTAGGTCTTTTGAGGGTTGTAACGTGGCATGGTTCACGGTTTATGAAACAAAGGATAAAGGCTCAAATTTTATTTGTACCCACCCCCCATCTACGTGATAATCTTCAGTCCTACACTCAGTTAACTCATGTTATGCATTCAGGTTCTTATAGGTTAGGAATTACATTGATGGTAGCAATGATGGTTCAGAAGTCAAGGGACCTATGAAAAGGCAGCCACTGTTTCTTTACAACATATGGTTATTTTGACATTGAGGATTTTCATGGTAAAGATTTAAAGATCTCTTCTTTTTATTACCCCTAACTTTTGTTTGAACTGTTTCTTTTGAAGATTATAGTCAGCGGGATGCCCCAGTTTTGCCTAAGTTTCCTTCATAGGTTTTGATTTATCGGGCTTTTTCTTTGATTTTTTTTATTTTTAGAAAGTGACTGCCTAGCTTTAATGATTACGGCGAACCATCATCGGCGTTTTGGCTTGGAAAACATCTTCGACACTTGCTTGTTGTGTGTGAAGAAAAATTGTGAGTGCGACCTTTATATGAAAGGTGTATTGTATGCGCGCAACCGAGTTAACTGAGAAACTACCCATGCCCCAGGTTAAGATTGCGGTTTTTTTGTAAAGAAAGAAACTCCAACTTCTAGGCTCGAAGGGGGTGACAAGGGGATAACTTCCTTATTTCTCCAGTGTTTGGGAGTTGAAACAATGCCTTACATCATCAACAAAGTTTGATTGAAAGCATACTGACACCAATTATGGGTATAACATTTCCTTCATCCTCCCTCCAATCTTTGCATATCAAAAATTTGGACAAGAAGTAAATATTTGAAAGATAAAACATAAAGATGCAAATAAATAGACAAAATGAATTGAAATCGAAAGTTGCGATGCTTATTCCATCAATATAAAAGTACAAACATACTTCATAGGCAAACAACTAATGTAAAAATAAGAAAAGTACAAACAACGAGAAACAAAAGCCTAGTGACTAAATAAGTAAAAAGATGGCGTCCTATCTGAAACACAAATAATCTGCTGGAGTCAATTCAAAGCTTCACTTTTGAAGCACTGGCAAAGGATTTTTCTGGACATTTGGAGGATTATCTTCAAAATCAAGTATTCCATCTCTGACTAACTCACGTACTCTAGCCTTCAGTGCAAAACAATGCTCCAAGTCGTGGCCTAAGGCACCCTCATGAAAAGTGCATTGGAAATCAGTCCTGAATCCAGCTGGAGGAGGATTAGGAGGAGGTGGTAGAGCCCTTGTACTGATCAGTCCTCATTGAACCAGGTAAGGATAAAGTTCTGTGTAAGTCATGGGAATAGGATCAACTTGATTTCTGTTTTGATACTGGTCTTGTCTAATAACTAGATGTTGAGGAGTCTGAGCTGGCTGTGGAGCAACAACAGGTTGAGGTCCATGGCGAGGCTTTCTTGATTCAGTCATGATAACATTGGTCTGTTCCCCCTTCTTCTTTTGGAAATTCCCATAGGATTTCTTTGCCCCATTAGAAGATTTGGCAGCTTTGGATACCTTACCATTTTTCAAACCCTCTTCTAACCTTTGGCCAATATTCACCAAATCTGTAAAGCTTGCTTCTTCCAAACCCATAATACAAGCTTCGTATTCGGCTTCATTATTGGTGCAAGGGAATGTTAACCTGGCAGTGAATGGGATATGAGAACCATGAGGAGTCGTGATAATTGCCCCAATTCTACTACCGTAAGAGTTAACAGCGCCATCAAATATCATCTGCCATTGAGAACCCTTCTCGGGACCTTCTTCAGGTAATGGCTCGTCGCAATCCTTCATCTTTAAGAACATGATGTCTTCGTCGGGAATTCAAACTTCATAGGTCGATAGTCATCAATCGGCTGTTCAGCAAGATATTCCGACAAAATACTCCATTTGATAACTTTCTGGGAAACGTACTGAATATCATACTCTGTCAAAACCATCTGCCATCTGGTAATTCTCCCCGAAAGTGCTTGTTTTTCGAAGACATATTTAATCGGATCCATCTTCAAAATCAGCATGGTTGTATGATTTAGCATATACTATCTCAGGCGTTTAGCAGCCCAAGCAAGTGCGCAACACATTTTCTCCAACATTGAGTACCTGGACTCACAGTCTGTGAACTTTTTACTCAAATAGTATGTTGCATGCTCTTTTCTTCCATTCTCATCATGCTGACTGAGAACACAACCCATGTTGTTCTCAAGAACCGTTAAATACATTATCAATGGCTTTCCAGCTACTGGAGGTATCAATATCGAAGGCTCCTGCAAATATTCTTTTATTTTATCAAATGTCCTTTGGCAATTTTCATTCCAGACGACCGCCTGATCCTTCTTTAACAATTTGAACATGGGTCACACGTGGCTGTAAGATGAGATATGAACCTAGCAATGTAGTTCATTCTACCCAGGAAACCACGAACCTCTTTCACCGTTTTCGGCGTTGGCATATCTTGAATAGCCTTTATCTTTGCAGGATCTACCTCGATTCCTTTTTCACTAACAATGAACCCCAGCAACTTTCCGGACCTGACACCAAAAGTGCACTTGTTCGGATTTAACCTCAGTCTGAATTTCATTATCCTTTCGAATAACTTCAGAAGGTTTACCAAATGTTCCTCCTTTGTTTGCGACTTTGCTATCATGTCATCAACATATACTTCAATCTCATGATGAATCATATCATGAAACAAAATGACCATCTCCCGCTGATAGGTTGCCCCTGCGTTTTTCAACCCAAAAGGCATTACCTTATAACAAAAAGTTCCCCACGGTGTAATGAAAATTGTTTTCTCCATATCCTCTGGCGCCATCTTAATCTGATTATATCCGAAAAAACAGTCCATGAAGGAAAACACAGAATACTGTGCAATATTATCAACCAATACGTCAATGTGGGGGAGCGGGAAATCGTCTTTCGGGCTCACTTTATTGAAATCTCTATAATCAACACACATTCGTACCTTACCGTCCTTCTTTGGTACCAGTACGATATTAGCGACCCACTGAGGGTAAGTTGTTACAGCGAGAAATCCTGCATCCAACTGTTTCTAGACTTCTTCTTTGATTTTCACAGCCATATCTGGTATAGTCCTTCTGAGCTTCTGCTTGACTGGTGGACACTCCTAACGTAAAGGCATGCGATGAACCACGATGTCCGTGTCAAGACCGGGCATATCTTCGTATGACCAAGCAAAGATATCACTATACTCTCAGAGCATCTCAACCAATCTTTGCTTGATATCACTCTGCAACACAACCCCTATCCTGACATCTCTTCTAGCTTCCTCGGTACCCAAGTTGACGACCTCAATTTCCTCCTGATGAGGCAGAATGATTTTCTCTTCCTGTTTCAAAAGCCTGGCTAGCTCTTTTATCAAGTCTTCATCTTCATCAATCTCTTCTTTGACTTGAAATATCGGATTATCAAAGTCAAAGCGAGTCATAGACGGCTTTGGAGCGATGTCATCTACAATGTGAAACCTGCAATAATGATGATTTAATGCTTAAAATGATATGCAAACAAGCACAAACCACATTGCCATTTTATTGTTAAAAATAAAACAGGAAAGACAAGGATCACAATATTTGAATGCAGAAAAACGCCCTTTGGTTGATTGATAAAAAGATTGCTCAAACATAAACAATTAGGCCCTGAAGACAAATACCGCTATGCTCCGGGTAGAACATAGGGTTATACAATAATCAGAAAAACAAATCATTACTCTTCTGTCGTCACTTGGATGATTTCTTCGACAGACCAGTTGTTTAGGCTTTGTCCTGAAGTACATGGCCAAATCCACGCATCCATGTCACAATCGATGTCACCGTCTTCATCTGATATGGCATTAATCTGCTCAAAGATTACACCCCCGCTGGTAAACTGGACATGCCCCTTATAGCGCGGCGCGCTCTGGGAAGAGGAAGATGGGTTGTATCCCAATCCGAATTTGTCTTGCTTGTTGGGGATGTTCAGCACTTGGCCCTAACCTTGTGATGCCCCAGCCTTCACCACTGCCTGGGCTTCCTTAAAGGATGACATGGCGACTTCAGGCACTTTCCTCACAATCAGTGCTTTGTCCTTGATTTGCACAGTTTCGGAGGCCTGACATAAAGTCTCATGGATTTCGCCATCAACCTCGACATACTTGAATGACGACAAATGACTAATCATTATGTCTTCTTTCCCGCAAACAGTGACAACACTGCCACCCACCATGTACTTCAACTTTTGGTGCAGCGTAGAGGTTACGGCGCCTTCTGAATGTATCCAGGGATGTCCCATCAGACAACTATAAGCTGGATGAATATCCATGATGTAGAACACGACGTCAAACACCTCCGAACCGACCTGAATTTGAAAAGTCAATTCTCCGAACACGGACCTTTGAGTCCCATCAAAAGCTCGTACTACCAAGTCATTTGGAGTACACAATATACCACGGGTATCTAACTTCATCAGCGCTTTCTTCGGAAGTACGTTCGAAGACGACCCTATATCAACAAGCACATGTGACAGAACGGCCCCTCGGCATTCAATAGATATGTGCAACGCACATTTATGATTCCTCCCCTTGGGTGTCAAATCCAAATCTATGAATCCCAGCCCATTACCTGCATTTACATGTGCCACAACTCCCTCGAGTTGGTTCACAGAAATTTCCTATGGTACATAAGCTGTATTCAGGATTCTCAACAAAGCGTTCATGTGCGCTTCCGAACACAACAACAAGGACAAAATGGATATCTTGGACGGAGTGTGCTGTAAGTGATCAACAATCTTGTAATCACTCTTTCTTATCAAGTGCATGAACTCCTCCGCCTCCTTCAACAAGGATTCCTTCTCACCAGCTTGAGAAGTCTCTTCAACCACTACTTTACCCTTTCATTTGTCAGATTTTTCAGCGACCACTTCAGGTGACGAAAATACTCTTCCACTTTGAGTAATTCCACCAGCTCTAACTAAGTTGTCCACAGAATCCACCGGTAAACTTTTCAACTCCTGCTTCTGTCCGTTTCAGTATACTTCGGCTCTGTAATTCCACAGAATTGCCTTAGTACTTTAATATGATACAGGACCAGCTTTGGTAATGATGATGGTTGGCGGCCTCGACGACATAGAAATAGTAATAGTCTTGTATGGAATTGAGATTGTCGCAACCTCATCCCTCCTTTCAACCACTAATTCCTCAGTCTTCTTCTCAGCAACTCTGTCAAATTGCAAGACACCATCATTCATCAACTTCTGAATATGGTTTTTTAGCTTCTCATATCCCTCGGGATGGCTCAAACATTCAGCACAAGTTTCATCACACCCCGGGAATACTCCTCCCCTCAACAACTTGCTCTTTACAAAACTCAGCGGCGTCTTCAACTCATCAACATCCGACACCAAATTCAAGCTCTCATATTCAAGGATAGCACTGACCCCAGCTGCCCCATGATTAGGCATGGGGTTCTACACGACATTGGGCGCATCGTGAGAAACGTTTATAGCCTTATTGTCTATGAGATTCTGAACTTTATGCTTAAACGCCTTACAGTTGTCAATATTGTGACCCAGAGCACCAAAATAAAACTCACATCGAGCATTAACATCGTAACCAGGAGTTGGTGCACCTGTAAAAGAAGAAAGAGTCCTTTTCTGTATTAACTGTAACTGTAACAAGTGTTGAAGCAATTGAGAATACAGTTGTTGCACCCCAAAATTTGACCAACATTTATTTACCTAGCTTGTGGTTCATCTCATTCATCATCTGCATCTCATTGATATGTGGGCAGTAGATCAAGGGGTATGATTGCCCAGCAAGAGTTGTATGAGACTATGAAGCTAGCCAAGAAGGTTATTCATGTGTTCAAAGGTTGATATCTTTGTCAGAAAACTCAAGAGATCCTCAGAGAGATTGGTTGAAACCAAGGTTGTGTGTCTCATAACTTGAGAGTTGTGGGAGCTCCTCAGATGATTCTGAGACTATGAGGATGGACTTGAAGCTTTGAGAAAGCTTATGAGATGTCTTGAAAGCCATCATGAAACCTAGAGAGGTCATTGTACAAGAATTCAGAAGACTCAGCCATGAGTGGTGGAATTAGGGTTTGACTGGGTCAACCCTAGGTCAACTGATGATTTGGAGAGGGTTGAGACCTAATCCAAGAGCCATTTGATCATGGAGTGATGAATTGAGATGCTATAAGGATGTTTCCTAGACCAAATCATCATGATTGAGGAGTTTGAGAAGTTTCAAGCTAGGGTTTCTAAGGCTTGACAGTGTAAAATCCCCTAGTTTGATCCCTATCTTCAAGGAAGTTCAGCTCAAGATGTGATTGTCATCTCATCTTCCCCACAACATGAATGTTGTAGAGCTTGTTCTTAGCTTTAATTTTAGTGCTATAAGTCCTTGATAGGATTTGTAGAACTCAAGTTATGACTTTGACAAGTTACAGGTCATCTGAGGTATGTGAATCTGGGTCCTTGAAAGTCACCCAACTTGCATCCAACGTTTGCCCTAGTAGGATGATTCCTATGAACTCTTGGTCAACATGAATGTTGTTCCTCATCTTCTTAGCTTTCTAGATAGTAATAGAAGTTATTGATAGGATTTGTAGAACTCAAGTTATGGCTTTGACAAGTCAAGGGCATTTTGGTCATTTGGATATTATAGGTCATTTCAAGCATAAGGCCATATCTCCTATTTCCAAGCTTCAAATGGAAAAATATTCAACATCAAACTTGCTTAGAATGATGTTTTAAGGCTAGTAGTGAGGTCATGAGATGTTGAAAAGGCTTGTATCAAAAAGTGATAAAAATGACCTAAAATGGAGGCATAAGTTAAATAAGTTGAAATTGGAAATTGGAAATCCCAAGTTACACATCCAAACCATGTCATATAATAGGTCATTTTGACTCTAAAAGGAAGTCTAAAAACAATGGTTCAGCCACAATTTTGATTTGATGCCTATATCATGGGGATGCTTTGGAAATTGGTTGCTTGCATCTTAAGGTTCAAAGGCAAAACTTAAGAAAACTCAATAAACAAGTTAGTTATGCATCTCAACACCTCATAAATCTCATATGGGGAGAATTTCAAGTCAGTTACAAGGGTTGCAAGGGCTATGGCATGAGATAGCACATAAGGAGAAGTGAATTCATAAAATCATGACATGAGATTTCCAATTTCTCATGGGAAGGTTCTAGATGATTCTAAACCACTCTATATAACCTATAGAACTTGCTCAGATGCAAGGTTGGTGTAAGATTTGAGAGAAGAGAGAGTTGGCCATTTCACTTGCCTTCATTGCAAGTTGAAAGTGAATTCCCTATTCTGAACCATTTCCATTCATTCTTTCCATCTAAACACACTCCATTGATGATAGTGAAGCTGTGCAGATCAATTTGAGAGCAAATCCATGGTGAATTGAGGAATTGGCAATTGGATTTTCAAGGTAGCAAGTCAGAATCGAATTCTGAGATTCAAGCATTCTCCATCCAATCTTTTGCAAACAGTAGCAAGATCGTCATCCAAGGAAGCTTTCTGAAGAATTTCAAGGCTTGAAGTGAAGGTTTTCACCATCTGTTGATCAAGAAATACCAGGTTTGCAAATTCTCCACTACACCATAATTTATGCATCTTTAGGTAGATTTGTTAGGTTAGAACTGTTAGAGACCAATAGGAGATGGATTTTGAGAAGTTTGAGAAGGATTGGTGAAGTTTCAGTTGGTGTCACCATTTTTATTTGAACCAAGAACTCGAGCTATGGTGAGTTATAGAATGAACTAGACATCAAGAATCAATCAGTGTGAGTTGGTGATTAATCTGAGGTAGTTAATTGCAAGAATTGTTGAGATGGATGATTGAGCATATCTTTGATCTTGGATCGGGTTTGAGAATTTAGGATGATTCAGTTGATTTTAAGATCATGGTTAGATTCAGGATGAAATTCTGGGGAAGATAGGGTTTTGAATTTCCATTTTTCATGAAGAATTGATGAGGTTCGTGTTTGAGGAAGAAGGAGCTTGAAGCTCTGCATTTCCATGGCTTCTCTTGCAAACCCTAGCTGGAGGTAGAAGACACACGCGTGGCCATTGGATCGTGGGTTGAATCTTGACTGAGACTAAGATCTGAGGGCTGGGATTTAATCTTGCGCGAAGAGGGAAAATCTGACCAGCATGAAACGCACCGTTTCATTAAAAGGACTTTGGGCTGGATTGCTAACAACACCCCATCTTCGTGGCCCACTTGGTTTTGAATTATATTTTGTTGCTTTATACACCGCTCCTTTTTCTTTTTCTTTTCATTTTATTAATTGATTTTCTGATTAGTTTTGGGCCTAGCACGCATGATTACCCACACCCCCATTTTTAGCCCATTGATGAATTGAACTGTCCATAGTTACTATTTGCACCCAAGTTTTATCTTTTTCATTTTATTTTCTCCATTTTATGTTAAACTTCGAAAAATCATAATAAATGGAAAAATAACGATTTTCAAGTGGGGATTTTTCCTCCCATTTCATATTCATGTCCAGAAAATTATCAAATAAAAATATTTGCATTTCATGCATTTTTAATATTTTTTCTCTTTAATTTCTTTTATATTCTTTTATGTTGATACATGAATTTGTATAATTTTGTTTAGCTAGTTCCCTTAACATTTTTAGGCCATTCTTTTTAGGATAGTTAGATTAGGACTTTAGCTCCCCCCTGGATTTATTCCATAATTGTGTGATGAATTTTAGATTAGTTTTGATTAGATGACATTAGGTTGTATAGAATTAGGGTAATCCTTAACATAGGTCCACAATAACACTAGAATTCTGGGTTTCTAGGTCAAGTTAGACATTGGGGCATATAAGGGTATTAAGGGTAGGTATGTAGGATCCCTTAGGAATTATATTAGGTTTTAATATAGTAGTATACTATTTTTAGATGATTTTTGTAGTTGATGATTGTTTGTGTTGCCCTTGTGGGCTTGAATTTTTGTTTGCATTGCTTTGTGGGCTTGGAGAGCTTGGTATTGCTTGGAGTAGCATTGAGTAGCATAGTAGGAGCATGGAGGAGCATTGAGGAGCTTGAGAGCTTGATCTTGTTTATTTTGTTGATTGTTTTAGGGTTAGGAATTAGGAAGAGCTTAGACCTAGTTAACTTCTTTCTTAAACATGGATGGTACCTTTCACCTCCATTCCTCCCTATGATTCAAAGTCCTTCCATGGTATACACCTCTCTCCTTTGGAGGGATAAGTGATAGTACCTAGGAGGTAGAACTTTTTAGGGAACCATTCCTTTGATGTTGAACCCTTATAGGTCACCTTTGGTGGTCAATAAGCAGTTCAATATCCCCAGCTTGTCCAGTAAGTGATTTCCTCTGGTTTGAGTATCTTGAGAGATGTTGAGCTTGAATGTGAAGATGAAGACTTCATTGAAGAGTGTGAAGATGAAGACCCCTTGAAGGTGCTTAAAGACTGAAGGATGAAGTTGATACTTCTAAGTGATTGAAGATTACTCTAAGCAGCTGAAGCTTGCAAGAAGAGAAGACCAAGTTGAGACTGGAAAAGCTGGAAGAGCTGAAGCTTGAAGAACAAAGGAAGTTGATACTTACTTTGATACCTGGAGACCCTGAAGGGATCAAGTTGATACTTGTGGTTAACAGTGAAGCCTGAAGGTGGAACTGATCAAGGAGCTGAAGCTTGCAGAGAAGATGAGTTGAAACTTATGTTGAAGGGTTGAAACCTGGGAAAGCAAATTGATATTTGTCAAGAGTGATGGAAGTCTGAAGACTGAGTTGCTGTTGGAAGAGCTGAACCTTGAAGTTGAGAGAGGAGTTGATCTGCTTCCTTATCTTTTTTTTTGTATTGATGTGTTTTGTTTGACTTGCTTGATGCATTAGAATAAGTCCATATCTAGAATAGGTAGAATCTAGGAGCATGATTACACTAGAGGTTGAGTTGCTCCCTCTGCTTGTATTGTTACTGTATGGCTTTGCTTGCGGATATTCGGTAGAGCCCTGCTCCCTTGCCCATGTGGTTTGTTTGCTTGATAGCATGATTTTATTTTCTTCTGTATGATTGCAGTTTACTGTTCTTGCTTGATAGCATGTTGTTTATTTCAGTATGATTACTGTTATCCATTCTGGCTTGAGGTTGAGATGAGCTTGTGGAGGCTGAAGCCCCACACACATTTCCTCCCTCACTTGCATTGCATGCATTTTACTGTTAAGCTGATGCTTTGTCTGTTTTGGTGTATCATTGACATGATCCCTTAGGACTCTCATTTCCTTTGATAAGGAATTGATGATAGAACTTTAGGTTGAAACCTATGCATGACAACTTCTAGGAGTTCCGTGTTCAAACCTCAACCATAGGATGAATCCTTGGCATGACAACAGTAGGACTTGATAGTCTCCCTCCTAGTTGGGCCTGTTCTCTTCTCATCTCAAAACAGTTTAAGATACAGTAATCATGAATGATTTCTTTCGCACGTTACGAGCCTTAAGCTACCTGAGAAAGGATTGTGGGAGAGTTTCTTTTCCACAGTCTGGATGTTTAGTATGGTACCCTTTGGGTGACATGCGACGCATTCACTTTCAGGTCATAGTCTCTAGTGCGATTGAAATTGCAAACACAATAAAAAACACTTCTTTCGTAAAAGACAGGAAATAAACCGTAGTGTCCCGAACTACGTGAGCTCTGATCTCTCATACCTGTTGAGAGTATGTAGGCAGAATACTGATGTATTGGCGAGCTACCTTCCCCCATAACCCATCGTAGGTCGAACTACGTTGACTCTGATTTCTCGTTCTCTGATGAGAATACGTAGGCATAAAGTGCGACGCTTTGCCGAGTCATTTTTCTTTTCTGTTTAAGCCAGCCTTGATAGGTAGGTAGATAAAACTAACCCGTCCAAGTAATCACAACAAGCGTGGATCCCGTCGAGTACGACGGGCGTGAGGGGTGCTAATACCTTCCCCTTGCGTAACCGACTCCCGAACCCAGACAATGGTTACGACGACCTTGTCTTACCCTTTTTCGTTAGGTTTTTCCGATCGTTTCCTTTCCCGCTCTGAGGGATAAATAATTAAAGGTGGGGACTCTTCTGTTGTGCCGACACCTTATTTTCGCGCAAGCGACAGCTGGCGACTCTGCTGGGGACTCTTCTGTTCCCCTGCGAGAGTCAATCCTAGCGTTTGTATGATTACTTGTTAGGTTGCGTTTATTTATCGCATTTTACTTCTCGCACTCTATTTCCTGCATTTTATTTTCAGTATGATATGATTATTTGTGCTGTTGTGGGAAGGGGCATTCTGATGAGTGAGAAGCCAGACCCAGGCTTGAGTGCACCATAGCATTAGTTGTGGAAATTAGTGGGCGCGTGCTTGCTTTGCAGGCACTAGTGTCTCATGAAATCCACGCTCAGACGAGGTTCTCTCGGTTGGCTTCTCTTTCAACCCTTTGGGTTGAGACGGTTGCTGGTTTGGTGGATTGTCGACTCTGGGGACCGGTCATTTGTGATTCAGCCGAGTGAGGCCGCTTCATGAGCTGGTGATGCCACACCTTCTGGGTATCATATCACCCTTCTTGAATGTCTGTGACGCTGATGAACGCATAGGATGCCGAACTTGAGTCAGTTCATACCTGTGAGCAGGGTTGGGTTCATTGCAGGAAACTTTGACTTCAGACCACCTGGTTTTCTTGATAGTGGATCAGTTTTGTTGGGATCTGAGGTTCTCATCTGCAGATGTGTATTTGTTCTTGATAGAGCAGGTTTTGATCAGAGGATCTTATCATCAGATGTGTATTTGTTCTTGATAGAGCAGAGTTTCCGTCATCAGTTGTTTGTTCTTGAGAGAGCATATTTTTGAGTGGGGTCTGAAGACCTCATCAGCAGATGTTGTTTGTTCTTGATAGAGCAGATTTTTGATCGGGGTCTGAAGATCTCATCAGCAGATGCATGTTTGTTCTTGACAGAGCAGATTTCTTGGTCCTACATCAGAGGTCCTTATTATCAGACATTTGTTCTTGACATAGTAGAATTATGATCCTATGTATATGGCCCTATCAGATGGTGGTTCTTGGCAGATCAAATTTGTGGTCCGATACCAGGGTTTCCTTCTTATCAGATGCAGTGGTTGTTCTTGATAGAGCAAGATTTTGGTTTTGTTGATACAGAATCTCCACAGCAGTTGCCTTGGTCTCCTATTGCATGATTGCATTTTGCATTAGTTCGCATACTCATTTGCATTTCATTAACGTGTGTCTGTGTTGCAGGTACCGTTTTCCCCGATCCAGGATTTCTTGCCTCCTATTGTATTGTTATGGGTTCTCTGAGGAAGACCGTGGCTTACAAGTTCCCTTCCCCTGATGTGGCTAAGTTGACTGGTTTGATAGCTCTAGCAGATGATTCTGTGAGGGATGAGTTCAGAAAATCTTACGGCAGGTTGCTCAGTTTGGTTCATAAACCTTCTGTGTTCGAGCTGAATGGGTTGCACGCTCTGCTGCAGTTCTACGACCCTCCGCTGAGATGTTTCACTTTCCCGGATTTTGTTCTCGCACCCACGCTGGAAGAGTATGTTGATTTGCTAGGGGTGCCTATCAAGAGGCAGATGCCTTTTGCTCATATGGACGTTGAGCCTGATCTGGCTGGTTTAGCTCCTTCACTTCATCTGGACGCCTCCGAGTTGGTGTTGACTAGTTGGAATAAGGTTCCTGGGTTCTCCTTGCAGTTTCTAGTGGGTAAGGCTCAACAGTGTGCCAAGGACGGATGTTGGGTCGCGTTCAATGCCATCCTCGCTCTGTGCATATATGGCATTATTCTGTTCCCCAATATGCCCGATTTTGTAGACTTTGATGCGTTTCACATCTTTGCTTCAGGGAATCCAGTCCCTACCTTGATCGGAGATGTCTACCATTTTGTCCACTATAAAAACGAGAACAGGAGGGGGAAGAATGTCTCATGATGCGTACCCTTGCTGTACAAATGGCTTGATAGCCATCTGCCCAAGAGGGGTCCTTTTGTCTCGTCTGCAACCACAGCTGAGTGGTCCGAGCGTCTGATGAGTTTATCTGCAGAGGATATTGACTGGTTCGACAGAGATAGGTTGGGTACTGAGGTGATCTTCAGCTGCAGTGGGTTTCCAAATGTGCCTTTGATAGGCAGGAAGGGCTGTATAAACTACAATCCATCGTTGCTGGTTCAACAGTTCGCGTATGCTTTGAGAGCTCCGCCTAAGGATGAAGAGGTACAGGAATCTCTGTACCTCACTGGTCTTCTAGAGGGGGACCTGTTGTCCAAGCTTCAGCGCGCGTGGAATGGTATCAGTAAGCGAGGAAAACCATTGCTGGGAAAAAGCAACAGTCAAGCCTACCCTCCGTATTTGACTTGGATCAGAGCCAGAGTAGATGCTATAGGGATGCCGTTTCCTCATGCCAAGCCAGAAAGCCCTCCAATAATCGAAGAGCCTACTACTGTGCCCATTCAGTAGCATAATCAGATGTTGGCTGAGCGGGATGAATTGAAGCGGGCGAACGAAGAACTGGAGAAGGAATTAGCTCAGCTCCGAAGCGAGAGGAACGAAGCCGTTCATTCTTTCAAAAGGCAGACAGAGTTAGTGAACCAGCTAGGTACAGACCTGACTAAGCAGATAGCCAAGCGTGAACGCATGGGTCTGGACTTCAAAGCTGTCAACGACGTACTGGCTACAAAGAAACAACACTTGGACGAGGCATATCGGAGGATATCCAAGTTCAACCAGCACTGGAAGGCTTCCCTGGCCACCAGGAAAGAGCGGGAGGATAAGCTGATGCTACAGATCTCCAAGCTGGAAGCCCAGGTGCAGGACAGTGAGAAGAGGTTTGATGAAGAAACCGCCCCGCAGATACACCGCCGAAGGCCAGCTCAACAAAGCTCTCGCTAACCTGAAGGAGCGCAAGCTGACGTTTGAGTCCAAGAAGCGGAAGTTAGAAGATTGCTTCGGTGAAGGAGCATGGGAAGGTTCGGTCGAAGGTCTTCAGTACACCATTGTGCAAAGGGAGTTACTCGTCGAGGGGTTACTCACGCTGCCAGATCATCCAGAAATGAAGGAGTTGTTAGAAGAGTATCGCGCCCATGGCCGTACTTGACTATTTGTATTCCTTTTGTTTTGATCATTGTTGTATGCTGACCATCACCAGGCTTGTTGGCTGAGGTTACACTGTTGATTCATCTTGTACTCGCTGATGCTATGTACTGCCTTGATAGGCTTTCTTTATATAGGAGATTGTTATTTCCATGATTAGACCCGGACTTCTTCTTATTATTATCAGCACTGGCACTCAGGCACTAGGATCGGGGGAGATCTCCCTAACACACAGACACACGCATGCATCTGCATGAAGCATTTGCATGACAAGTATTTTGTTGTTTTTCCTAACCCTTTTAGGTTTTTCAGGTTTTTCAGGTTTACAGGTTGTCCCAGGTTGTTTCCGGTGGTTCCAGGATTGATCAGAGACTAATTCACCATTATCCGACTAGAGCTAATCAGACCAGGATCATGGATCAAGTGCAAACCGATGTTCAGGAGCTCCGCGAAAGGATGGATCGCTTCATGGAGCTCATGCAAGTGGTCGCCAACGGCCAGGACCAGCTCAGAACTTTGGTTCAGCCTTTGATCTCCAGGGTTGATAGCAACGGCGTGCTCCACGGTGGGACCGTGCCTACTCCTCCACCAGTTGAAACTCCGCAGAATGGTGTCCCCGTGGCCGGGGGCAACGGCAGTGCTAATGGCAATGTGATGGCCAACATCGGACTCAATACGGCGGGCGTCGGTAATGGGAGTCTGGGAGCTAATGTCAATATCGGGCCGGGCAACGGCAATGCAGGTGTCGGGAATCTGTTTGTGCCTCAGCCATGGCTAGAGGATCGTCAGGATGATGTGTTCTCTCAGAAGGGTGCTGAAGGGGAGCTGAATGCTGAAGCGCGGCTTAGATTCAAGGCACTTGAAGATAAAATGAGAGATATTGAGAATCAGAATACTTTGGGCGTTGATATGTCCAAGCTGGGATTAATTGCTGATTTCAAGGTACCTCCTAAGTTCAGGGTACCTGAATTTGAAAAATATAAGGGCACCACTTGCCCTCGTGTCCATCTGAGGTCGTATTACAGGAAGATGTCTGCTCATTCCGAAGACGAGAAGTTGCTGATGCACTTCTTCCAAGACAGTCTTTCCGGGCCATCCCTCGAGTGGTACATGGGTCTGGAGCCCACTAGTGTGCGCACATGGAAGGATCTCGTTGAAGCATTTGTGCACCACTACCAGTACAATAACGACTTGGCCCCGAACCGAGTCCAGCTGCAGAACCTGTCGCAGAGGAATAATGAAGGATTTAAGGAGTACGCCCAGCGGTGGCGCGAGTTGGCAGCTCGGGTTCAGCCGCCGATGGTTGAACGCGAGCTTGTGCAGATGTTTGTAGCTACCCTCCCAGGGGTTTACTATGAAAAGTTAGTCAGCGGTATGTCTGGGACGTTCTCAGCTCTCATTATCATGGGCGAGCACGTCGAGAATGGGATCAAGATAGGGAAAATTCAAGGTGAGTCATCCTCAGCTGGAGGAGGTGGAAAGAAACCTTATGCTGGCAAGAGACGAGAAGGAGATGCGAGCGCTGTGACCAACGCTCGAAGGAAGGGCAAAGGCCCTCAGCAGCAGGTAGCCAGTATAAATATCCCGGCAGCTCCGCAGCAGCAGCAACCGAATCAACAGGGATACAGAAAGTACCAGAATCGGGCATCTTTGGCAAATCGTCACTTCGAGACACGGCCCATGTCGTATGCGCAAATGTTACAGACTTCGCTTCAACTTCAGTTGGTCCAGAAGAGGATGATGGCTCCCTTGACAGGGGCACCTCCCCCAGGGTACGACGCCAATGCCACTTGCGATTTCCACTCAGGGGCACCAGGCCACACAATCGAGAACTGCAAAGCCTTCAAGCACAAGGTGCAGGACTTGGTGGATGCCAAGATCATTAACTTCTCCGATAATGTGCCCAATGTCACGAAGAATCCTATGCCAAATCATAGGGGAGGTGGTGTGAACGCCATTATCGAAGAAGAGAGTGCAGATTTGTTGACTGATGTCAAAGATCTAAAGACGTTGCTTAGCTTCGTTAAAGCTAAGTTGCTGAAAAGAGGTTTCTTTCCAGGTTGCGGAGAGTTATGTATAGACTGTGCCACACATTCTGATGGATGTGAGCAGTTGGTAGAAGGAATTCAAAGTCTGATGAATGAGGGGATTCTGCAGTTTAGCCGGAGGGATGAAGGTGGATCAGGAGAGGTAGTGCTGAAGCAGGCCGATGAAGTCGCCACCATCACCATCCCTCGCCGGCCAATAACTATTTCTACGCCCAGACCGCCCACAATTACTATTACCAAAGCTGGGCCGATACCCTTCGAGAGCACTAATGCCATTCCGTGGCATTATGGGGCTGAAGTCTACTGCAGCGGACAGAAGTTGGAGCTGGAACCGTATGGGTCGACTGTGGAGAACCTCGCAGGAATCAGTGGTACTACTCGCAGCGGAAAAGTGTTTGCACCGCCAGAGGTCGTGGCGGATAAAGCGGTCAGAGCTGATGCGGCCGATAAAGGGAAAAGAAAATTCGTCGAAGAAGTCCCGTGTGGGGTAGAAAAAGATTTGCTTGTCAAAGATGCCGAGGAGTTTATGCGGTTGATAAAAAAGAGTGACTACAAGATTGTAGACCATCTCCATCAGACGCCCTCAAAGATTTCTATTCTCAACCTGTTGCTGTATTCTGAAGCACACCGCAATGCGCTGCTGAAGGTGTTGAACGCTGCCTACGTACCGCAAGAAATATCGGTGAATCAGCTAGAGGAGGTTGTAGCCCACGTAAATGCTGGGAATGGGCTAGGGTTCACAGACTTAGAGCTGACGCCAAAAGGGAGGAATCACAATAGTGCCCTGCACATCTCGATAGAGTGCAGGGGCACGATCATGTCGCACGTCCTGGTGGACACGGGTTCATCGCTTAATGTTCTTCCGAAGAAGGCATTAATGAAGTTGGACACTCATGGATTGGTTTGCACACCCAGTGATCTGGTTGTGAAAGCGTTCGACGGAACTAAATGGCACGTTTTCGGGGAGATGACCTGCCGATCCAAGTCGGGCCGGAAGCGTTCGACGCGGTCTTTTATATTATGGACATCATGCCTGCCTACAGTTGTCTCTTGGGCCGGCCGTGGATCCATGTTGCTGGTGCCGTGACCTCCACGTTGCACCAAAAGCTCAAATATGCTGTCGGAGGAAGCATCGTAACCGTGTGTGGCGAGGAAGACATAATGGTGAGCCATTTGTCGTCCTTCAAGTATGTGGAAATGGATGGCGAAATCCATGAAACTCTTTGCCAAGCATTCGAAGCTGTCAAGGTGAAGGAAGTAGCTCCTGTAGTCACAGAGAAGCCAGAGATGAATCTCTCCTCCTTCAAAGAAGCTCGGGCCGTTGTCCAAGCCGGATCTACCCCAGGCTGGGGGCGTATTTTGGAGATACCCAACAAGCAGGATAAGTTTGGATTGGGGTATTCTCCTGGAGCTGAAGCTTCTTCTTCTTCGTCTAGCAGTGCGTCACGAGGTAAAGGGCCGATCCAATTTACCAGTGGCGGAGTGATCTTCGAAAGCATCAACGCGACGTCTGAAGACAGCGGGGATATCGATTGTGACCTCGACTCTTGGATTCAGCCAAGCAAGCCGGGCGGGGGCCTCAACAATTGGACCATCAAGGATATCATCCAGATGACAAGTGAAGAGTAATGATTTACTTTTTCCAATCATTGTATAACCCTATGTCCTACCCGGGGCATAGCGGTTTTATTGTCAGGGCCTTGTTGGATTATGTACATGCATTTTGTTAATAAATCAAAGGCGTTTTCTTCGTATTCAAATTTTGTGATCTCTGTTATTCCTGTTTTATATTTGTTTTGAAAAACAGTAAAATGGCAACGGGGTTTGTGCTAACCTGCACATCCTTGTTTTAATACTTAACCCTTGTTATTGCAGGATTCACATAACAGATGACATCGACTATGGACCTTCTACGGCTCACTTTGACTTCGATTGCCCGATCTATCAAGCCGAAGAAGAGATTGATGAAGACGAAGACCTTCCTGAAGAGTTGGCCCGCTTGTTGAAACAAGAGGAGAAAGTTATTCTGCCTCATGAGGAGGAGATCGAAATCGTGAACCTGGGTTCTGAAGAGCTCGTCAGAAACGTCAGGATAGGGGCTGCATTGCAGAGTGATGTCAAGAAGGGATTAGTCGAGATGCTGAGAGAGTATAGTGACGTCTTTGCTTGGTCATACGAAGATATGCCCAGACTTGACACAGATATCGTGGTCCACCACTTGCCGCTGTGAGAAGATTTCCCTCCCGTTAAGCAGAAGCTTAGGAGGACAAGACCAGATATGGCCGTTAAGATCAAAGAAGAAGTGCAGAAACAGCTTGATGCTGGCTTCTTAGCGGTCACCACTTACCCTCCGTGGGTCGCCAACATAGTGCCTGTACCAAAGAAGGACGGTAAGGTACGAATGTGCGTCGATTATCGGGATTTGAATAGGGCAAGCCCTAAAGATGATTTCCCGTTGCCTCATATCGATGTGTTGGTCGACAACACAGCCCAGTTCTCCGTGTTTTCGTCCATAGATGGCTTCTCCGGTTACAACCAGATCAAGATGGCGCCGGAGGACACGGAGAAAACTACGTTTATTACGCCTTGGGGAACATTTTGCTATAAGGTAATGCCTTTCGGTCTGAAGAACGCAGGGGCCACTTACCAACGAGCAATGGTAACTTTGTTTCATGACATGATTCATCACGAGATTGAAGTCTATGTTGATGACATGATTGCGAAGTCCCAAACGGAGGAAGAGCATCTGGTCAATTTGCTGAAGCTTTTTGAGAGGCTTAGGAAGTTCAGGTTGAGGCTGAATCCTAACAAATGTACTTTCGGAGTACGGTCCGGAAAGTTACTGGGGTTTATCGTGAGTGAAAGAGGCATCGAGGTTGATCCTGCGAAAATAAAAGTCATTCAAGAAATGCCAGTGCCGAGAACAGAAAAAGAAGTTTGTGGTTTCTTGGGCAGAATAAACTACATTGCAAGGTTTATCTCTCAGCTCACGGCCACATGTGAACCGATGTTCAAGCTTTTAAAGAAAGATCAGGCGATTACTTAGAATGAGGATTGCCAGAAGGCATTTGACAAGATAAATCAGTGTCTCCAAGAACCTCCAATCTTGATACCCCCAGTGGCTAGACGGCCATTAATCATGTACTTGACAGTTCTTGAGAATAGTATGGGGTGTGTTCTCGGTCAGCACGACGAGACGGGCAGAAAGGAGCATGCCATTTACTACTTGAGTAAGAAGTTAACGGACTTTGAATCTCGCTACTCGATGCTGGAGAAGACGTGTTGTGCACTAGCATGGGCTGTGAAACGTTTACGACAGTACATGCTCAATCACACCACCATGCTAATTTTGAAGATGGATCCGATCAAGTACGTCTTCGAGAAGCAGGCTCTTTCGGGCAGGATTGCTAGATGGCAAATGGTGTTAACGAAATATGATATCCAGTACGTGTCCCAGAAGGCCATCAAGGGAAGCGTATTGTCTGAATACCTGGCCGAACAGCCAATCGAGGATTATCAGCCGATGAAATTTGAATTCCCTGATGAGGACATCATGTTTCTCAAAGCGAAGGATTGCGATGAGCCGTTGCCCGACGAGGGGCCAGATAGGAAATCCCAGTGGAAATTGATATTCGACGGGGCGGTTAATTCTTACAGAAGTGGCATTGGGGCGATCATCACGACTCCCCATGGAACCCACATCCCGTTCACTGCGAGACTGACGTTTCCAGTCACCAATAATGAAGCGGAGTACGAAGCATGCATCATGGGTCTAGAAGAGGCAATTGATTTGAGAATCAAGAATCTAGACGTATATGGTGACTCAACGCTTGTGATTAACCAAATTAAACGGGAGTGGGAGACTCCTCAATCGAATTTGGTGCCGTACATGAATTATGCCAGAAGGCTACTTCCGTTCTTTGATCGAGTGGAACTCCATCATGTGCCCAGAGCGGAAAATCAGATGGCTGATGCCCTAGCCACGTTGGCTTCGATGTATAAAATCAATTTTTGGAATGAGGCTCCAAGAATTGTCTTGTCTCGTCTTGATAGACCTGCGTTTGTCTTTGCAATCGAGGAAGCCGCCGAAGGCAAGCCATGGTTCCATGACATCCAGACTTTCCTTATGACTAAGGAGTATCCTGCGGATGCGTCAACCCAGGATAAGAAGACTCTGAGGAGGCTGTCTGGAAATTTTTATCTCAATCCTGATGGAGTTCTGTATAAGAGAAACCACGATCTCGTGCTACTCAGATGTGTAGATGAGAAAGAGGCGAGTATGCTCATGGAAGAAGTCCATGAAGGCACATTTGGTACGCACGCCGGCGGGCATGCTATGACGAGAAAGATCCTGAGAGCGGGGTACTACTGGCTGACGATGGAATCAGATTGCTTTAAATTCGCGAAGAGATGTCATAAATGCCAGATTTATGCTGATAAAGTTCATGTGCCGCCGTGCCCGTTAAATGTCATGTCCTCCCCGTGGCTGTTCTCCATGTGGGGCATCGACATGATAGGCAAGATCGAGCCCACTACATCTAACGGTCATCGCTTCATTCTGGTAGCTATCGACTACTTCACCAAGTGGGTGGAGGCAGCCTCGTATGCTAATGTGACCAAGCAGGTAGTGGCTAAATTCATAAAGAGGGACATCATCTGTCGTTACGGAATTCCCGAGCGGATCATTACTGACAATGGTTCGAATCTGAATAACAAGATGATGAAGGAGCTGTGCCAGAGTTTCAAAATTGAACACCACAACTCGTCTCCTTACCGGCCGAAGATGAATGGCGCCGTTGAAGCGGCCAACAAGAACATAAAGAAGATTGTTCAGAAGATGGTTGTGACATACAAAGACTGGCAAGAGATGCTGCCATTTGCATTACACGGTTATCGTACGACGGTACATACATCGACCGGGGAAACTCCTTTCTCCTTGGTGTACGGTATGGAAGCTGTCCTACCGTTAGAAGTGGAGATCCCTTCTTTGCGAGTTTTGGTTGATGTGAAACTCGACGAGGCAAAATGGATTACGAACCGACTGAACCAACTCAGCCTGATGGACGAGAAGAGGTTAGCATCGATTGCGTTTGGTCGTCTGTACCAAAGTCGAATGAAGAAAGCTTATGATAAGAAGGTGCGTCCTAGAAGCTTTCAGACGGGTGATCTCGTCCTGAAGAAGATTCTTCCTCCACACTCCGATCACCGGGGCAAGTGGACTCTGAATTACGAAGGTTCGTACGTCGTCAACAAGGTCTTCTCGGGAGGAGCTTTGTTGTTATCCACGATGGATGGTGAAGATTTTGCATCCCCGGTGAACATGGACGCAGTTAAAAAATACTTTGCTTGAAAGCGACCCGCTGGACAAAAAAGGAGAGTCCAGGCAAAAATGGGGCATCCCAGCGAACCAAAAACAGAATAAAAGGTTCGGGCAAAAATTAGGGATATAAATTGAAAAATGTACACCCGCGAAGTCGAAAACCTACACTGGGCGGCTTCGGCAAAAAAGGGTATCCCGGTGAACTGAAAACCCGCAAAGGGCGGTTCACGCAAAAGTTAGGGATTTGAAAAAGCAAATGACTGTGTTCCGCGTGTGGACTTTCTTTGTTTAGTGGTTCGGAAGACCTGAGGGCCGTTTATCTGAATCAATCTCTTCCGAAGCTGAAGCGTCGGAGAAGTATCAAAGTCGAGTGGGTCATAGAGGGATCAACTCATGGTGTTCGTCTACGCCTCATTGCCGTCATTTGTATATACTGATGTATATTTATGTTTTATTTT
Source organism: Lathyrus sativus (assembly GCA_963859935.3). NCBI lineage: Eukaryota > Viridiplantae > Streptophyta > Magnoliopsida > Fabales > Fabaceae > Lathyrus > Lathyrus sativus. Next base: position 245,739,104 of record OZ012741.1, read on the forward strand.
TGTGCGGCTTCCTCATTCCAGGAGCTTGCCTCTATTGTAAAACATTTCTACCCTTTCAGGGGTTCGTTATCAATAAAATGCATATCATTCAACAATTCTGTTTGTCTGTTTAGCATTTATCCGTTTTGTTTGCGAAAAAGAACGCCGATGTTTTTGATAAAATGTGCATACATAAACTTACTGGCTTAGGCCACTGATTGTTGAAACAATGAATTACTTGAATATTGTCACGAGATAATAACCTTGATAGGTCCCTTTGAGAAGGGTATCTTGTCTGTTTGTTTGTGTTGTTACAGGTGTAGCATATTCCAGACAGTGCGCCGTGCGCATCCCTGAAGCAGGATGATTCCTCTTTCTCCAGCAGAGTTCAGCCGCCTCTCCCCGCAGAGTCTGAACGCGAGATTACGAGCATTGATATGTACCCCCAAGCAGAGATGATTCTCTCCCCAGTCAGACGCATCCTGAAGGAATGTCATCTCCTCAGCTGAGTCAAGCGCCGAAGCGTGTGTTCAACCCCCAGCACCGGGTCACAAGTGCAGGTTTCGTAGGAAACTATTCATCCATTGAAGTGTGTAGCAACTGATAGTCCAGACTGAAGTCTCCAGCGGAATTGAAATTCCCCACCAGAGTCGTACTCTCCCCCGAAGTCGGATGATTCCTTCTTCCCCAGCGGAATTGAGATTCCCCCCTAGAGTCGTACTCCCTGACAAGCAGAATGATTTCTCCTTCCTCGGCCGAGTCTGCAGATCCCCAAGAGAGCCGAATCCTTGGAAGCTGCTCGAGCCATGATTGGTTTTCCCCCAGGGGAGTGTTGAATAGCTGATGCTGTGTTTCCCCACAGAGTCGTCATCTCCAGAGAAGTAGCCGAGAAGGCCATGCAGTTTATTCCCGCGATTGATATCGCTTTCCCTCAGCAGGTCCAGGTCCTCGTAGAGCTTCGTTCCCCTGCAGCAGTCAACTGAAGTTGTCGCCCCTGCAGCAGTCAACTGAAGTTGTTCCCCCCGCAGCAGTCAACTGAAGTTGTGTCCCCTACGGTGTCCAATTGAGATTGGCGTGACCTTGTTCTCCTCAGTAGGATGATTCCTCCATCTGAGTAGTTCTTTCTCCTTGACAGGAGGCTCTCCTTTCAGCATTTATTTTGCTGACGGGATCGCATCATATTGCATGATTGCATAGCATTTATCCTAAACGCATAGCATTTCCACCGTGTGGAGCATTGCGCCATTGCCGAAGCATATGCATGATAAGCATGATCTAGGTTGGTACCGTTCTTATTTTGCAGGTGTTCCGCCGCAGAATCGATTGCTCAGGATGATTCCTGACATTCTCCCCAACGAAGCCGCTTGCTCAAGATGATTCTTGAGGTCCCCAGCAAAGTCTTCAGTTCAAGATGATTCTTGAATTCCCCAGCAGGGTCGTTTGCTTAAGATGATTCTTAAGATCCCCAGTGCAGTCGCCGGTAAAGGTTGCCCAGGATGATTCCCGAAATCCCCAACAGAGTGTTCGCTCAGGATGATTCCTGAAATCTCCAGAATGGTCATCGGTTCAAGATGATTCTTGAAGTCCCCGGCGGAGTTATTTGTCCAAGATGATTCTTGAAGTCCTCAGCAGAGTTGATTCATCCAGAATGATTTTTGGATCCCCGAAGCGGAGTTACTTGATAGTTCTCCAGAATCCCCAACAGGTTTTCGAACGGCGAAGTTGAAACCTCCCTTGAAGACTCCATGATTGAAGTCTGACCGTGTTAATAAAGCAGTTCTCTCAGCTGATGCGGAGTGCCTGATGGCAGAGGTTTAGATGTTCCCAGTTGGCTCATGATTGACCAAGAATTCTATTCCCGACTTGCTGACGAAGTCCGGCTGATGCCCGACGAGGTCTTTGGATGCCTGATGGCATGATCAACCTGATGGTTGAAGTCCAGGTTGAAGTCCGGCTGATGCCCGACAAGTTCTTTGAATGCCTGATGGCATGATCAACCTGATGGTTGAAGTTCGGCTGATGCCCGACAGTTTTCTTTGAATGCCTGATGGCATGATCAACCTGATGGTTGAAGTCCGGCTGATGCCCGACAGTTTTCTTTGGATGCCTGATGGCATGACCAACCTGATGGTTGAAGTCCGGCTGATGCCCGACAGTTTCTTTGGATGCCTGATGGCATGACCAACCTGATGGTTGAAGTCCGGCTGATGCCCGACAAGTTCTTTGGATGCCTGATGGCATGATCGACTATGTATTACCAGTTACCGTGTGACCAATTCTCCAGCTAGTTGCCGTGCAGCTATTATTTCAGTTTTCGAAGATTTGTTCTCAGTAGAGTACCGGGTACTTGTGCAGTTGGCAAATTTCCGAGTTTATCGGTATTCAACCATCTCACACCTCAATTGGCTGAGAGCCGTTCGCCTCACCCAGTCAGGTTCAAGCCGTTTGAATAGAGGCATCTGTTGCACCCCAAAATTTGACCAACATTTATTTACCTAGCTTGTGGTTCATCTCATTCATCATCTGCATCTCATTGATATGTGGGCAGTAGATCAAGGGGTATGATTGCCCAGCAAGAGTTGTATGAGACTATGAAGCTAGCCAAGAAGGTTATTCAAGTGTTCAAAGGTTGATATCTTTGTCAGAAAACTCAAGAGATCCTCAGAGAGATTGGTTGAAACCAAGGTTGTGTGTCTCATAACTTGAGAGTTGTGGGAGCTCCTCAGATGATTCTGAGACTATGAGGATGGACTTGAAGCTTTGAGAAAGCTTATGAGATGTCTTGAAAGCCATCATGAAACCTAGAGAGGTCATTGTACAAGAATTCAGAAGACTCAGCCATGAGTGGTGGAATTAGGGTTTGACTGGGTCAACCCTAGGTCAACCGATGATTTGGAGAGGGTTGAGACCTAATCCAAGAGCCATGTGATCATGGAGTGATGCATTGATATGCTATAAGGATGATTCCTAGACCAACTCATCATGATTGAGGAGTTTGAGAAGTTTCAAGCTAGGGTTTCTAAGGCTTGACAGTGTAAAATCCCCTAGTTTGATCCCTATCTTCAAGGCAATTCAGCTTAAGATGTGATTGTCATCTCATCTTCCCCACAACATGAATGTTGTAGAGCTTGTTCTTAGCTTTAATTTGAGTGCTAGAAGTCCTTGATAGGATTTGTAGAACTCAAGTTATGACTTTGACAAGTTACAGGTCATCTGAGGTATGTGAATCTGGGTCCTTGAAAGTCACCCAACTTGCATCCAACTTTTGCCCTAGTAGGATGATTCCTATGAACTCTTGGTCAACATGAATGTTGTTCCTCATCTTTTTATGTTTCTAGATAGTACTAGAATTCCTTGATAGGATTTGTATAACTCACGTTATGGCTTTGACAAGTCAAGGGCATTTTGGTCATTTGGATATTATAGGTCATTTCAAGCATAAGGCCATATCTCCTATTTCCAAGCTTCAAATGGAAAAATCTTCAACATCAAACTTTCTTAGAATGATGTTTTAAGGCTAGTAGGGAGGTCATAAGTTGTTGAAAAGGCTTGTATCAAAAAGTGATAAAAATGACCTAAAATGGAGGCATAAGTTAAATAAGTTGAAATTGGAAATTGGAAATCCCAAGTTACACATCCAAACCATGTCATATAATAGGTCATTTTGACTCTAAAAGGCATTCTAAAAACAATGGTTCAGCCACAATTTTGATTTGAGGCCTAGATCATGGGGCTGCTTTGGAAATTGGTTGCTTGCATCTTAAGGTTCAAAGGCAAAACTTAAGAAAACTCAATGAACAAGTTAGTTATGCATCTCAACACCTCATAAATCTCATATGGGGAGAATTTCAAGTCAGTTACAAGGGTTGCAAGGGTTATGGCATGAGATAGCACATAAGGAGAAGTGAATTCATAAAATCATGACATGAGATTTCCAATTTCTCATGGGAAGGTTCTAGATGGTTCTAGATTATTCTAAACCACTCTATATAACCTATAGAACTTGCTCAGATGCAAGGTTGGTGTAAGATTTGAGAGAAAAGAGAGTTGGCCATTTCACTTGCCTTCATTGCAAGTTGAAAGTGAATTCCCTATTCTGAACCATTTCCATTCATTCTTTCCATCTAAACACACTCCATTGATGATAGTGAAGCCGTGCAGATCAATTTGAGAGCAAATCCATGGTGAATTGAGGAATTGGCAATTGGATTTTTAAGGTAGCAAGTCAGAATCGAATTCTGAGATTCAAGCATTCTTCATCCAATCTTTTGCAAACAGTAGCAAGATCATCATCCAAGGAAGCTTTCTGAAGAATTTCAAGGCTTGAAGTGAAGGTTTTCACCATCTGTTGATCAAGAAATACCAGGTTTGCAAATTCTCCACTACACCATAATTTATGCATCTTTAGGTAGATTTGTTAGGTTAGAACTATTAGAGACCAATAGGAGATGGATTTTGAGAAGTTTGAGAAGGATTGGTGAAGTTTCAGTTGGTGTCACCATTTTTATTTGAACCAAGAACTCGAGCTATGGTGAGTTATAGAATGAACTAGACATCAAGAATCAATCAGTGTGAGTTGGTGATTAATCTGAGGTAGTTAATTGCAAGAATTGTTGAGATGGATGATTGAGCATATCTTTGATCTTGGATCGGGTTTGAGAATTTAGGATGATTCAGTTGATTTTAAGATCATGGTTAGATTCAGGATGAAATTCTGGGCAAGATAGGGTTTTGAATTTCCATTTTTCATGAAGAATTGATGAGGTTCGTGTTTGAGGAAGAAGGAGCTTGAAGCTCTGCATTTCCATGGCTTCTCTTGCAAACCCTAGCTGGAGGTAGAAGACACACGCGTGGCCATTGGATCGTGGGTTGACTCTTGACTGAGACTAAGATCTGAGGGCTGGGATTTAATCTTGCGCGAAGAGGGAAAATCTGACCAGCATGAAACACACTGTTTCATTAAAAGGACTTTGGGATGGATTGCTAACAACACCCCATCTTCGTGGCCCACTTGGTTTTGAACTATATTTTGTTGCTTTATACACCGCTCCTTTTTCTTTTTCTTTTCATTTTATTAATTGATTTTCTGATTAGTTTTGGGCCTAGCACGCATGACTACCCACACCCCCATTTTTAGCCCATTGATGAATTGAACTGTCCATAGTTACTATTTGCACCCAAGTTTTATCTTTTTCATTTTATTTTCTCCATTTTATGTTAAACTTCGAAAAATCATAATAAATGGAAAAATAACGATTTTCAAGTGGGGATTTTTCCTCCCATTTCATATTCATGTCCAGAAAATTCTCAAATAATTTTTTTTGCATTTCATGCATTTTTAATATGTTTTGAATATTTTCTCTTTAATTGCTTTTATATTCTTTTATGTTGATACATGAATTTGTAGAATTTTGTTTAGCTAGTTCCCTTAACATTTTTAGGCCATTCTTTTTAGGATAGTTAGATTAGGACTTTAGCTCCCCCCTGGATTTATTCCATAATTTTGGGATGAATTTTAGATTAGTTTTGATTAGATGACATTAGGTTGTATAGAATTAGGGTAATCCTTAACATAGGTCCACAATAACACTAGAATTCTGGGTTTCTAGGTCAAGTTAGACATTGGGGCATATAAGGGTATTAAGGGTAGGTATGTAGGATCCCTTAGGAACTATATTAGGTTTTAATATAGTAGTATACTATTTTTAGATGATTTTTGTAGTTGATGATTGTTTGTGTTGCCCTTGTGGGCTTGAATTTTTGTTTGCATTGCTTTGTGGGCTTGGAGAGCTTGGTATTGCTTGGAGTAGCATTGAGAAGCATAGTAGGAGCATTGAGGAGCATTGAGGAGCTTGAGAGCTTGATCTTGTTTATTTTGTTGATTGTTTTAGGGTTAGGAATTAGGAAGAGCTTAGACCTAGTTAACTTCTTTCTTAAACATGGATGGTACCTTTCACCTCCATTCCTCCCTATGATTCAAAGTCCTTCCATGGTATACACCTCTCTCCTTTGGAGGGATAAGTGATAATACCTAGGAGGTAGAACTTTTGAGGGAACCATTCCTTTGATGTTGAACCCTTATAGGTCACCTTTGGTGGTCAATAAGCAGTTCAATATCCCCAACTTATCCAGTAAGTGATTTCCTCTGGTTTGAGTATCTTGAGAGATGTTGAGCTTGAATGTGAAGATGAAGACTTCATTGAAGAGTGTGAAGATGAAGACCCCTTGAAGGTGCTTAAAGACTGAAGGATGAAGTTGATACTTCTAAGTGATTCAAGATTACTCTAAGCAGCTGAAGCTTGCAAGAAGAGAAGACCAAGTTGAGACTGGAAAAGCAGGACGAGCTGAAGCTTGAAGAACAAAGGAAGTTGATACTTACTTTGATACCTGGAGACCCTGAAGGGATCAAGTTGATACTTGTGGTTAACAGTGAAGCCTGAAGGTGGAACTGATCAAGGAGCTGAAGCTTGCAGAGAAGATGAGTTGAAACTTATGTTGAAGGGTTGAAACCTGGGAAAGCAAATTGATATTTGTCAAGAGTGATGGAAGTCTGAAGACTGAGTTGCTGTTGGAAGAGTTGAACCTTGAAGTTGAGAGAGGAGTTGATCTGCTTCCTTATCTTTTTTTTTTGTATTGATGTGTTTTGTTTGACTTGCTTGATGCATTAGAATAAGTCCATATCTAGAATAGGTAGAATCTAGGAGCATGATTACACTAGAGGTTGAGTTGCTCCCTCTGCTTGTATTGTTACTGTATGGCTTTGCTTGCGGATATTCGGTAGAGCCCTGCTCCCTTGCCCATGTGGTTTGTTTGCTTGATAGCATGATTTTATTTTCTTCTGTATGATTGCAGTTTACTGTTCTTGCTTGATAGCATGTTGTTTATTTCAGTATGATTACTGTTATCCATTTTGGCTTGAGGTTGAGATGAGCTTGTGGAGGCTGAAGCCCCACACACATTTCCTCCCTCACTTGCATTGCATGCATTTTACTATTAAGCTGATGCTTTGTCTGTTTTGGTGTATCATTGACATGATCCCTTAGGACTCTCATTTCCTTTGATAAGGAATTGATGATAGAACTTTAGGTTGAAACATATGCATGACAACTTCTAGGAGTTCCCTGTTCAAACCTCAACCATAGGATGAATCCTTGGCATGACAACAGTAGGACTTGATAGTCTCCCTCCTAGTTGGGCCTGTTCTCTTCTCATCTCAAAACAGTTTAAGATACAGTAATCATGAATGATTTCTTTCGTACGTTACGAGCCTTAAGCTACCTGAGAAAGGATTGTGGGAGAGTTTCTTTTCCACAGTCTTGATGTTTAGTATGGTACCCTTTGGGTGACATGCGACGTATTCACTCTCAGGTCATAGTCTCTAGTGCGATTGAAATTGCAAACACAATAAAAAACACTTCTTTCGTAAAAGACAGGAAATAAACCGTAGTGTCCCGAACTACGTGAGCTCTGATCTCTCATACCTGTTGAGAGTACGTAGGCACAATACTGATGTATTGGCGAGCTACCTTCCCCCATAACCCGTCGTAGGTCGAACTACGTTGACTCTGATTTCTCGTTCTCTGATGAGAATACGTAGGCATAAAGTGCGACGCTTTGCCGAGTCATTTTTCTTTTCTGTTTCAGCCAACCTTGATAGGTAGATAGATAAAACTAACTCGTCCAAGTAATCACAACAAGCGTGGATCCCGTCGAGTACGACGGACGTGAGGGGTTCTAATACCTTCCCCTTGCGTAACCGACTCCCGAACCCAGACAATGGTTGCGACGACCTTGTCTTACCCTTTTTCGTTAGGTTTCTCCGATCATTTCCTTTCCCGCTCTGAGGGATAAATAACGAAAGGTGGCGACTCTTCTGTTGTGCCGACACCTTATTTTCGCGCAAGCGACAACAACATCGGAGGCGCGTCAAACTGCCTATTTACTGCCCTGCCCCGATCCTGGAATCTTCAACGAGCATAGTTCTGCTGATTCTGTTGTTGTTATTGTTGTGGTGGTGGTGGTACCGCAGGTATTGTGATACTTGCAACCTGCTGCTGCTGTTGATGATATTGTTGACGCTGATTTATGTTTCTTCCCCAAGAACTAGACACTGCGTTGGTTTCTCCTTCTTGCATTTTGTTACCAAAAACCTTTCTATTTCCTCCTCCTGCTGAGGATCCTTCACCAGCTTGAATCTTCCCTGGCTTAATTCCGTTCTTGACCCTCTCCCCAGTAATAATCAAATTAGAAAAGCTACCTGACATGTTATCGATCAGCTTCTCATAGTATACACCTGGTAACTTGGCCACAAACATATCAATTAAATCCCTTTCTACCATGAGAGGTTGCACCCTAGCTACTAGTTCACGCCACCTCTGGGCGTACCCTTTGAAGCATTCACCACTCTTCTAAGACAGATTCTGCAATTGGACCCTGTTAGGCGCAAGTTCGCTATTATATTGGTAGTTCTTAATGAAGGCCTCATCCAAATCCCTCCAGCATTGGATGTTGACTGGTTCTAAGCTCATGTACCATTCAAGAGAAGGACCCGAAAGGCTGTCCTGGAAAAAGTACATCAGCAACTTTTCATCATCTGAGTAGGCAGACATCTTACGATAGAAGGAACGCAGATGAACCCTAGGACAAGTAGTGCCTTTGTATTTATCGAAATTAGGAACTTTAAACTTCAAAGGTACTTTCAAGTCTGGGACCAGCCCTAGATTAGTCATGTCCAATCCCATAGAGTTTTGATTTTCATAACTCATCATCTTCTCTTCGATCAGCTTAAACCTCTTATCTGCCTCAGACGACAATCCTGCACCAACATCTCGCATAGAGAACGCATCTTCTTGCTGATCTTCATCCCACTGAGGAACATTGTTGCCATGCGCAACATACGCCATTTCAGGCATAGGGATTCCACCTACATTACCTCCGCCTGGAGGAATAACATTAGCATGTGGCGTGCCACCATCACTACGAGGAGGATTAGTAGCAGTTCCCCCGTGAAGTACACCATTCCCATAAACTCTTGCAATTGGTGGCTGCACCAGAGTCTTCAGTTGCTCTTGATTGTTTGCCACACCCTGCATCAAATCCATACATTGGGCCATCCTGTCCCGAAGTTCTTACATCTCAGCTTGCATCTGCTCCATGATCTTACGCTGATTTCCTCGAGTGGCATAATGGTGAGTCGTCAGGTTGTCAATCCTGAAACAAACTAACAAACCACGGAGATAAGGTTAACGGTTCCGGGCACCTGCGATGCAAAAATGCAAAATGATGCAATATGCAGACATGTATATATGCATTAGGGAAATTTCCCCCTCGATTCTAGTTCCACAAGAACAACATGACAATGAAGAGCTAACAAATAAGCTATAAGCAAACTCCTCATAAATAAAATGAGAGCCAAGTGTCAGATACAACAATACAATGGAATCAGAATGACCTCGGCCAACAGGTCTGGTGATGGTCAACAGACTGAAAAGAAATACAATCAAGTACAACAACTAGACTGGAAATCCTCTAACAGCTCCTTCTTCTCTGGTGATGGTTAGGCCTGACAAGCAACCCCCGGATGAGTAGCTCTCTCCAACTAATAGTGGTTTGCAAATCCTGGGCATAATCCTCCCAGGCGCCCTCACCAAAAGTCTCCTCAAGCTTACACCTCTTCACATCAGCTCTAGACTTGTAATCATCCAACGTTGCAAGCGCTTCGTTCAGTCGACAATCACTGTCACGTCGGAGTGAGGCTTCAGCTGCAATCTTCTCATCCTTCACTTGGAGTTGAGCTTTCAACTTAGAAATCTGTTGTTTGAGCTCATCTTCCCGCTCTTTGTTATTAGTGAGGGTAGCATTCCACTGATCATTAAATCTGGAAATCTCTAGATAAGCTCTATCCAACTCCTTCTTCTTAGAAGTAAGGACATCATTGACAACCTTCAAAACTAAACCCAAACGCTCACAAGCGTGAATCTCTTTGGTAAGATATATACCTAGCTTGTTTACCAACTCAGTTTGCCTCTTGCAGGAATGAGTAGCTTCAACCTTTTCGCTTCGGAGCTGAACAATCTCTTTCTCCAATTCTTCATTTGCCTTACGCAACTCCTCTTTTTCAGACCATAACTGATTATACCTCTGGATATCAACAGTAGTAGGCTCCTCAATCATTAGAGGATATAAAGGCTCACAATTTGGAAAAGGCATCAAACTGCCTCACTGCCAAGGATGGGTTATAGTTAATGCATCATTTCCTTCCGACCAACAGGACGTTAGGAAATCCACCACAACTATAAATAATCTTTGTACCTAGCTGATCTTTATCAAACCAAATGATATTCTCAGAAGTCAAACCCATCAATCTCTCTGACCACTCTGAGGTACCAGCAGTATCAACAAAAGGACCAGACTTGGGAAGGTGACTCACAAACCACCTGTACAACAAAGGTACACAACAAGACACGTTCTTCCCTCTCCGATTCTCATTCTTGTTATGCACAGAATGATAGACATCGCCTAGAAGCGTAGGTACAGGATTCCCTGAAGCAAAAATGTGGAAGGCATCCAGATCCACAAAATCTGGAATATTAGGAAACAACATGATACCATAAATGCACAGAGCCAGGATGGCATTAAACACAACCCAACAACCCTTCTTCACAAAGTGTTGAGCTCTGGAAACCAGAAAAGATAGTGGAAATCCAGGCATTCCATTTCTCTTGACCAACTTCCCTTTTAGCTCAGAAACATCCAAATGAAGGGCACCAGCAAGCTTAGCCAGATCAGGCTCAGCATCAGTACGATAGAAAGGCATATGGTCTAGGATAGGAACTCCAAGTAGCACAGAGAACTCCTCTAGAGTAGGTAGTAACACATGACCTGGAAAAGTGAAACACCGTAACTGAGAATCGTAAAACTGCAGCAGAGTATGGAGACCACCCAACTCATATACTGAGGGCTTGTAGACAAAACTCAAAAGCTTCCCATATGATTGCTTGAAATATTCCATCACCTTCCTGTCATCCATAGAAATCAAACTGAGTAGAGATCTAATGTCAGGAGTAGGGAATTTATACACCACAGTCTTCTTCAAGCTAGGCTCCATGTCAGCAAAGAAATAAGATCACTAGAATCGAAGGGAAAATATGTACCTGCAACATAAATACATGTCAATGTTAATATGCAAATGAAAAATGCAAATGCAACAGGGGATCAAGGTTGTTGTGCTGTTAATTGAGAAGAACCAGCACTTCGCTTTGGCAAGAATAAAGCACTGTCATAAGGACCCACTGTATAAAAGTCACAGGTTCACACTAACGAGAAAACTGAGTAGGTTGGAGGTCAAAGTTTCCTGCATAACCCACCCCCTCACAGGTATGGACCTATCTCTGGTAAAGGTTCGGCATCCTATGTGGTCATCAGCGTCACAGACTTTCAAGAAACGATGATAAGTTCACCGTTTTCGGTTTGGCATCATAGTCTAACGATGCGGCCTCACTTAGATGACTCCCAAATGATCGGTCCCCATAGTCGACAATCCTCATATCCAACAACCTCTCAACTGTCCGAAACAGACTGGAAAGGTAGTCATCAAAGAGAATCTTGTCTGAGCGCAGATTTCGTGGGAACTAGTGCATGCCAAACATACAGGTTTGAAATTATGGCAAGCACACAATGGATGTTATTACCAAATATATAACATCCACTGTCACATTGACTACTGTACAAACTAATTAAACTGTAAGTAAAAGCAGTAAATCACACCAGTAATTGTTCCCATAGTTCAGTGTCAACAACACTTACATCTGGGGGCTACCAAGCCAGGGAGGAAATTCACTATCAGTAGAATTAATTCAGAGTCAAACAGCCCATATTGCACTCCTCACTTAAAACCTACCCAATGACACTTTAACCTAGAGACACTCTAGACCTGAGTATTCCCATTCACTCCCCCTCAATCACACCACAGTAATATTGATACAATTACAGAATAAAGATGAAGAACCACTTCATAAACACCTTGATCTTGCTTCAAAGCTTTGATCAAGAATCACACACTCTTGCTTAACAACTTTGAGTGAGGCACAACTTAGAACCTACCTACCCAATGCAGCATACAGTTGCTTGGTAAACAAGTATTCCTAAGAGTCAATTCACACGTGAAGAACACACTTTCTTCACTCACAATACTCACGTGAAGAACAACCTTCTTCACTCACAAGGACTTTTAATATGCACTCTCTAATCTTCTGTCAAGAGCTGCTCTTCTAGGATTGCTCCTTCTGTTATTTATAGCAGCAGTCAGTCCTTGGGCCTGGGTGCATAAATTAGGTTTATCCATAACAAACCTCTCTTCAATAATCTTCACACTTGTCAGTTAATTCAGGGACATTTTAGATTGCTTAGAGTTTCTAAAATGTTTCTTGACTTCCAGCTTGAGCTTCTGATTTGTTTCCTGATTTCTAGATACCATAAAAACTAACCATGCTCGCTTGATGTCATACGATCCAAGTCATAACATTCTGTATGACATCCAGCTTAACTTATAGTTAACTTACCCTGCACACACATCATTATGTATGTCTTAACATTCAGTATGACATAGATGCAAACTTTAATCTTTTTCCATAAAATACAGCCAATCAAGAGCACGTACAAACTCCCCCTTAGGCAAATATTTGGCTAAAACACCCTGTTAACATATCCGAGTTTACACACAGCAGAAGACTTATCATGTGCCCTGTCATGTAGGAAGGTTACTAGCTCAACACACTCTCAGAGTCCTCACAGTTAGCTCTCACTGTTATAACTCACCTTGTTAACCATCTGTTAGTTACCACTACAGATGTCACACTTTGCTGAGTAACACACTGGGTTACTCCCCCTCAACTGATGCATTTTATGCATATCCTCTCAACTGAGCATACAACCTACAAACAATCCTGCAGTCACACATATTCATCCATCCTGCTCTGGATGTTATGACATTCAGGATGACATCCTGAAGCACACCTGCTGTGGAACAACCTGTGCTACTCCCCCTGAAGAGATGCACAACATTCTGCAATCATCCTGCAGATACACACAGCACTAGCAGCTATAAAGCTACTAGGTTCCATCAAGGAACTCACATACATTCCTATACTCATTAGGAACTTACACATTACTAACATCATCAGTTGTTATCACACAAACACATTAGCAAAATCTTCAATCATGCATATTTGCTGCAACTCTTGTCACACACCTGCAACAACATACTTGTAGCAGCAATTCAGCCAACATACTTGTAGCAGCAATTCAGCCACGAGTCTTCCACCTGCATCATCTCTAACCTGCTGGCTGTTATCTACCACTCTCTCCCCCTTTTTAACCATAAATTAAGATCAAACTAATAAAATAGTCTGGATCATAATGGGTGACATTAGACATGTTTTGGGTCATTACAAACAAAGACTGCTCATGAAGAGCATCACAAATTAATGCTGTCAAATAAGGATTAAAATCTAAAGCAAGAAAAAGACATCACTAGCCACATCAGCACCAGCAGCACACCCACATCAGCAAGCCATCAACACACTAGTCTTCCTCAGCAGAACTGGAACTAGCTTCTTCAACATCCCCAACACTAGTTTCCTCAGAATTATCATTAGCCTTTTCAGTATCTTCATCACTGGCTTCCTCAGACCTGTCATCTGCTTCTACTAATACAACATCCTGGTCATCAGACCAATCATTCTTGTCCTCATCATTTTGAGTAGACTCTTCATCTTGCTCAAGAGTCCTGATTAGCCTTTCAAGTTTTTGCTTCCTTGTTTCCAACTCATGGCAAGTTTCTTTTAGCATGGCAGTAACCTCGGCCTTTCTTGTCTTAGAGCTCCCTTTGGATGTCTCTGCTGATGTCATGACAGTGTCAGTAACATGAGTTCCTTGAAACAACTTGTGATGGAAAGACAAATAGCTCTCTCTCTTGCTATCAAAATCATTCTCTTTGAGGATGTTGGGATACTGACTTAATATTATTCCACAGATGAGTGAGGGAAATGCAATGGGGCCTTTGGCACTATAACTTCCTACATGCTTCATGGTCTGATCAAATATGTAGGCACCATAATTAACTTTGGTCTTGGTCCCAACAGCATAGATAAACCTCCCCAGAATAGTTGCCACTGTTGATTTATGATTAGTGGGCACCCAACTTGTAGCACCAATCTTGTGTAGCACAACATATTTTACACTCAGTTTGCTGGCAACTAGCTTTCCTTTGATGGCCAACTTTTGACTTGGTGGCCAGTACTTACTTGACACTGTTTGTTGTCAGAGGCAGTTATATCAGATTGAGCTCCATCTGATCTTCCAAGGTAGTTGTTAATGGTAGTGGAGGAGAAGGTGACACATTTTCCTCTAACATAAACTTTACCAAATTCAGCAGATTTTCTGTCAGCACATTCATCAGATAGATTTACTATGAATTCCTTGACAAGAGTTTCATAGCATTGTAAGAACTGAGTCACAGTCTTCACCAACCCAGCATCATGGATAGGAGCCATGATCTCCTTGCTTTCAAGAGCATTTTGAGCTAGCTCTCTCTCCAAGGCCAGCCTCTTTTGATAGACACACTTCCATTTGGTGACCCTTGATGGATAGTGGAATGAGACATTGTCAATAGGAGCATCTGGGACACTAGCAGCACGCTTGCTAGTTGTTGGTTTCTTCTTTGGTTGGATGTTAGTGGCATCACAGGCAACATCATAATCTGATTCTGTACTAGTTTTAGCTTTCCTCTTCTTTGGTGCTACCTTGCTCCAAACTTTGGTAGGGCCAACCTGAGTTCTTTTGGTCACAGTCTTCTTCTTGGGGTTACTCTGGACAACTTCCTTTTTCCCTTTCCTAGTCATGAGCCTTTTGGCTATGCTAGGGCTGACTGTGGCTATCAACTCATTGTCTGAAGACTCGTTAGCATCATTTTCTTCACTTAGCATGTGTTCATTGTCTTCAGAGGCTTGATCCTTGTCTTTTGGAATGGTTTCTTCCAAGGTTTCAACATTGTGAGTGACATCAGATTCTTCCTCAATGCTAGCGGGAATGGATATTCTTGGCACATCATTTGGCTTAATCAGAACCCTGGTAACCAAGTTGGCAATGGTGGAGTGGATTTTCGTGGCTTCTTCATCATTGATATCCGTGAGACTTCTTGTCACTGTGTTAGCCCTTTGTTGGTCAGAATCACCACGCTTCACACACTCCTTTTCAAATTGATCCATGTCATCCCTATGCATGGTTCTCTTGAACTGAATGGAGTTCATATTGAAGTTAATGTGAGTGTCACAGAATAATGTCATGAAATCATGAGTGACATTGTTTCCTTTATGATTATTACTTGTCATGGACTCCATCAGATTCCAGTATAACAGGTCCAGGTTTCTGTGATGTCCCCTTTTTGGATATGCTATCTTGGCTTGCCTGCCAACCTGACATTCACCACAGCCTCTTCTTCCATCTAGAGGAAATTTAGAAGTTCCTCTTACTGATTCCTTGGTTATGATCTTCTTCATCTTGTGAGGAAGTCTACCTTTCTCCAACCATATTGGATCCTTCTTCTCTTCTTGAGTCATGGTACAATCATTGAGGTTACTTTTAGAATCCCATAAATAACAGTTATTATGAGCTCTATTACCCCTCATGACTTCCTCATCTTCTTTATTGACCACCACACATGTCTCCTTAGTGAATTTGACACTAAGTCCTTGGTCACAGAGCTGACTGATACTGATAAGATTTATGGCCAGTCCTTTAACCAACAAGACATTGTCTAGTTTTGGAGCACCAGGACAGTCTAGTGGTCCAATCCCTTTGATCTCTCCTCTAGCTCCATCACCAAAGGTCACATGACTTGAGGTAAGAGGTTTGATGTTTACCAACAAGTTCTTTGTTCCAGTCATATGTCTAGAACAGCCACTATCAAAATACCAGTCTCCTTTAGTAGGCATCCTAAGATAGTTATGAGCTACTAAAGCAACCTCCTTGGTAATCCATTGTTTTTTCTTGGCAGGGACAACCTTCTTGAGCTTAGCATGATGTTGTTTCTTGACATGAGCACCATGTTTGGATTTTCCTTGATGAGGATGACTAGGAAATCTATGCAGCAAGAAACATAAATGTTTAATGTGTCCAAGTTTACCACAGTAGTAACACCTATACCCTTGGAACTTTTTCTTGGTCTGGTTCTAGCTTATATTTCTTGGATGTTGTGACATTGGTTGTGACATCCATTTTGACCTCTGAGTTCCAGGCTTTGGTCTTTTGAGCTCCAAGATGGGTTTCTGTTCACCAACAAATCCCAGTCCAGCCATGTTTCCAGCTCTCTGACCACTATGTAGAATCCTTTCTAGAGTGTTAGTCCCAAGGTTTATCATCCTTAGGGATTTTGACACCTGCTCTATTTTGGATTCCAACAAAATTGCCTCACTTTTGAGTGAGTCCATTGTTGCAAGATGCTCTATCTTCTCAGCCTCTAATTCCCTTATGAGCTTTTTTTGTTGCTCTCCTTGCTGAGACAATTTTGTACTTCTAATGTGAAGCTTTTGATATGAGGCTGCAAGCTCATCAAAGGTTAACTCATCTTTACTTGAGTCATCATCAGAAGTACATACACTGTTCAGAATACTGACATGTTTAGCACATTCTTCTTCTGATCCACTTTCAGAATCTTCATCTGACCAAGTGACTGCTAGGCCCTTCTTTTGCTTCTTAAGATATGTGGGGCGGTAATTTTTAGTGTGACCATTTCCCTCACATTCATAACAATGAACTCCTTTGCCTTGGTTAGATGTATCTTCAGATTTTTCCTTTCTGTTGGTGTCAGAGGAACTGTTCTTGGCATAAGATTTATACTTATGGTCTATTCTCTTGATTAACTTGCTAAATTATCTTCCAAGCAAGGCTATTGCTTCTGACAAACTCTCCTCCTTTTCACCATTGTCTTCATCAGAGACTTCTTCAGCTTTTGACACAAATGCTATGCTTTTGTTCTTTTTCTCCACAGCCTGATCACACATGCCCATCTCAAATTTTTGAAGAGAACCTATGAGTTCCTCCACCTTCATGTTGCATATGTCTTGGGCTTCTTTAATGGTTGTGACCTTCATGGCAAACCTTATAGGCAAAGACCTGAGAATCTTCCTCACCAATTTTTCTTCAGACATCTTTTCTCCCAAGGCTCCTGAAGTGTTTGCAATTTCAAGGATATTCATGTAGAATTCATGAATAGTCTCATCCTCCTTCATTCTCAGACTTTCAAACTTGGTGGTCAGCATTTGAGTCTTGACATCTTGACTTTAGAGGTTCCCTCATGAGTTGTTTTGAGAGTATCTCAAACCTCTTTAGCTAGCTCACAATGATGCACCAGTCTGAAGATGTTCTTGTCTATGCCATTGGATAATGCATTCAAAGCTTTAGAATTCCCAAGAGCCAGGGCTTTTTTCTCTTTGGTCCATTCTTCTTCAGGTATAAGCACAGAAAGTCCATCTTTATCAGTCTTCACTGGATGAGTCCAGCCTGAGTTTGCAGCTCTCCATGCCTTGTTGTCTAAAGACTTTAAGAAAGCAATCATCCTAGGTTTCCAATAGTCATAAATAGAGCCATCCAGAATTGGTGGTCTATTTGTGAATCCTATGTCTTTATCCATAGTACCAGAATTTATCTTCCCTAGATCTCACCCAAATATAACAGGCAGGGTGCTTGCTCTGATACCAATTTAAATTTTGGCAAGCACACGATGGATGTTATTACCAAAGTTACAACATCCACTGTGACATTGACTATTGTACTAACTAATTAAACTGTCAGTAAAAGAAGTAAATCACACTAGTAATTATTCACCCAGTTCAGTGTCAACAACACTTACATCTGGGGGCTACCAAGCCAGGGAGGAAATTCACTATCAGTAGAATTAATTCAGAGTCAAACAACCCAGTTTGCACTCCTCACTTAAAACCTACCCAATGACACTTCATCCTAGAGACACTCTAGACCTGAGTATTCCCACTCACTCCTCTTCAATCACACTACAGTGATATTGATAACACTACAGAATAAAGATGAAGAACCACTTCATACACACCTTGATCTTGCTTCAAAGCTTTGATCAAGAATCACACACTCTTGGTTAACAGCTTTGAGTGAGACACAGCTTAGAACCTATCTAACCAATGCAGCATACAATTGCTTGGTAAACAAGTATTCGTAAGACTCAATTCACACGTGAAGAACACACTTTCTTCACTCACAATACTCATGTGAAGAAAAACCTTCTTCACTCACAAGGACTCTTAATATGCACTCTCTAATCTTCTGTCAAGAGCTGCTCTTCTAGGATTTCTTCTTCTATTATTTATAGCAGCGGTCAGTCCTTAGGCCTGGGTACATAAATTAGGTTTATCCATAACAAACCTCTCTTCAATAATCTGTACGCTTGCCAATTAATTCAGGGACATTTTAGATCGCTTAGGGTTTATAAAATGTTTCCTGACTTCCAGCTTGAGCTTCTAATTTGTTTCCTGATTTCTAGATACCAGAAAAACTAACCCTGCTCGCTTGATGTCATACGATCTAAGTCATGACATTCTGTATGACATCCAACTTAACTTATAGTTAACTTACGCTGCACACACATCATCATGTATGTCTTAACATTCAGTATGACGTACATGCAAACTCTAATGTTTTGCCACAAAATGCAGCCAATCAAGAGCACTTACAAGGTTCACCACTACTTTCCGCTTCTAATGCTATGGTCGTACTCAAGCCTGGGTTTTGGCTTATCTCTCAGTGGAACACCCATCCAAGAGCATAACAGCCATGATAATATACAATGTGGGAAAGTAAAATGTGAATGCAAATAAACAACAACACATATACACACCTAGAGATAAACACACATGCGCTAGGATTGACTCGCATAGGGGATGGGAAAAGTCCCCAGCAGAGTCACCAGCTATCGCATCGCTGCGAAGAGGGGCCGGCAAGGACAGAAGAGTCACCATCGTTTGTTATTTATCCTAGAGAGAGGGAAAGGAAACGATCAGAGAAAACCTACGAAAAAGGGAAAAGACAAGGTCATCGCAACCAAATCTTGGGTTCGGGAGTCGGTTACGCAAGGGGAAGGTATTAGCACCCCTCACGTCCGCCGTACTCGATGGGATCCACGCTTGCTATCTATCTAAAGGGTGTTAATCTATCTAAGCTACAGGCCACAGGGACAAAAGAAAAGAAAAGAGACTCGATAGAGCATCACCGCTCTATGCCTACGTACTCCCTCGTGCAATGGGAAAGTCAGAGTCAACGTAGTTTGGAAAACTACGGGTGAATGTGGGGAAGGTTGCTCACCAAGACATCGCTGTCTTGTGCCTACGTATTCTCGTCTGATAGGAGAAATCATAGCAAACGTAGTTCGAGCTAACACGACCACAGGTTGGTTAAGTGTTTTACCCGAGTAGGGTTAAAACTTAGTTCTAACAGTTAGGTCTATGCTGCTCAACCATTGGAGATTTAGGCGTTACCTGCTTGCGGTAGAACCATGAGTTAACAAAACTCTCCTTATGAAAAAAAAATTCAATTAATCCCGAAGGATAAAAAAGATTTGATGTTTGTTTTGAGTGTTTTATAAAACAAGTGAATTGAATTTTGTTTGTAATTCATGTTGCACTAAAGACTATGACTTAGGAGCGAATGCATCGCATATCATCCAAAGGACATACGCTAAACACTCTAGACAATTGAGAGGAGGACTCCCAATCATCATTTCCCAAATCCTTAAGGCTCTTAGCGTACAACACTCATTATCTTTTATTATGTGTTTTGAAGAAGTTTTGAGATGAGAAGAGAAGATGCACTCTAAAAGGGAGACTAAACTCAACCTAATGTTGTCATGCAATGTACACCTATGATTGGGATGAAAAGAGAAGGCTACCCTAATGTTATCATGCTTGGAGTCAAACCTAATGTCTATCATAATCCATCTTGAACAAGAAAGATTAGAAGTCCTAAGGGAACATGGCAAAGGAAGACAAAAGAAGAAGAAAGCAAAAAGAGGATGCAAACATGCAATGCAACACAAAGATGAAGAGGGAGGAAAAAGGTGTGGGGTAATAACCACCACAAGCACATCTCAACCTCTTCAAGCAAACACGAATACAAAACAAAAAGGAAAGCCAACAAAAGAACTTAAACAAGTTCAAGCCAAAAGTGAGATGAAATGGGAGAAATAGAATTCCTACAACCATTTATACATCAATCACTACCAAGAGGCAAACAAAGAAGAAAGATATGAAGACATAATCAATGTGAGGATGAGAGAACAAGCATGGGAAGAAAGCAACATCAAATTCAATCTCAACCATAAACATCACAATGATCATGCAAGAAGGAAACCAAAAGAAAGTTCTCAAAGTGGTCTCTCATCCAAGTCAAACTCAAAGTGCAACTCAAAGGCACCAAATTAACTTGGATGAGTCCCCAAGGTCCTAGGACAGAAGTGAGAACAAGGTAGAAGTATAGGCAAACCAAAGAAGGAAACAAAGCAAAGCAAGTTGCAAGATAAGGCATGGTAAAGATCCTAAGTTCTATACACTTTCAACATTAGAAAGCAAATGGAAAGCCCTACAAAAATGCAACTTACAACAAGAACCAAACAACTTTATGACCTAAAAAATTGCAACCAGCCACTTCATCATGTTAGAAATGTGAATCAAGAGGAGTTGGAAGCATATGGGATCCACAAGGGTCATTTCCCATCCAAACTAGGTCAACTAGTATGTGTGAACCATCCTTAGGGGTAGCCTGACTTGCAAGGTACACCAAAAATACGAAAATGATTCAAATAAATCCAAATAAAATGCACAAAGCTCACAAAGATGTTGGAAACCAGAGGCCAAAGCAACATAACCAATGTCCAATCAAAGCATCACCAAAGAAATTGATTCACTAAGGGTGTTCCACTTTGAAGGAGGGTTATCAAGGGTCAAACAAATGGGAACAAAAGTCAACTAAAAATAAGTCAAACATTGACCAAACCCCTCCTATAAGACACCTCAACTCATTATCAAAATGAGGAAAAAGTCTCATTCATTGGAGGTTTCAAATGGTTCAAGAACAATCAAGAACAAAAGAAAACAAGTGAAAAAGCAATTCAAAAATACCTCCAATCATTAAATTCAATTTTAATTGAAAAATAAAATTAAAAATTATCCAAAATTAAATAACACATTAAAGTGTCAGAAAATAATTTTGGTTGAATTTTATAATGATTGGAGCTATTTTTAATTAATTAAAGTCAAAACAGAAAACAAATAAAAATGAAATAAAACAAATAAAGCAAAACGATGTGAATAGCAACCAGATGCGTTGAAATCCATGGGCTGATCCAAAAGTGGGGTGTGGATAGCATGAAAGCCCAATCTATTCAGCCAAAACAAAATGTTACGTATCATTAATTGATGTGGAAGTCAATCTCCACGCGTGTATGGTCAAAACAATCTGGAGAGTTCATCAAGGCCAGTCAACAAGTCAGCCAAGTGACACATCACCTTGCCTGAGTTTGGACCTGACGACGGAGCCCTAGCTCCGGTCGTCTTCTCTGGCGAGGTGGCCGGAGTTCAGGTTCCCAAAACTCACTAAAATGTGACAAATCTTATACCAAATTGAAGCTCTACTCATGTACAATCCAAATCCAGGCTCCATTTGTTTTAAAAGTGCTTAGATAAAGAGAATCGAATGGAGGAAGTTTTGGATGCACAACTGAATTCTTCATCAATTACGACAATCAAGCTATCAAACATTGCCTACATGGTGTAGGGCTTCAGATGTAACCACAATGATCCTAAAACAATGCCTAACATGAGAGAAATTTGGAAGAGAATATTACCTAACAGAGACACTCCGTTGATGCTTCAATTGATGTCAAGCTTGCCCCAAAATATGCAAATCTACTCCACTGAGCTCAAGGAAGAAGAAGCTTGCTTCAATTTGCCTTGAATTGCCTTAGATTTGGATTCACAATTTTGAAATTTCTCTCCAATTTCCAAAACTAAATTCTGAGCTCTCTCCATGAAAATGAACTTCTGAGCTCTCAAAATGAACTTGGAGCTTTTATATGTTGGATTAGGAGTGAAATGGAAGGCCCGTAAGGCTTGGTTTGGCTGAATTTTGAAAATGCCCAAAACTTGGCATGTGCTCATGCAGACGTGATTATGGCTGCATACACACATGAAATTTGCTTCATTCTTCAGCTGACCACTTGAATTACACATTGGGATTAAATTGGGCCTTGGAATTGACCCAATTATCAAGTTTGGAGGTGAAACTTCCTTGTGAAGCAATCTTGAACTCCACATTCTTTTCCTCTCATGAACGAAAGTGAGTTTGTGAATTTGGTACATGAGCATAATGTGAAGAGATTTGAATAAAAACATGGTATGAAAAAGGCCTATAATGTATTCAATTGGATTCACCTTTAAAAGTCCAAATTTCACTTGAATTTCTTCACCAATGTTCATAACCATGCATAATTCACACCAATATTGAGTTTCATGATGAAATTGAAGTCATTTGGGACAACTTTCATGTTGGTTGAAGTTCCATTTGAGGTACTTAAGTGCATGAACATGACACATAATCAAAGTGACCTATAATCCATGTTTCCCAAAATACCCTTGCCTTGCAAGCTTCATAACGTGAGTTACACAAATGATATGAAGGACTTATAGGACATTTTGGAAATCTAAGATAATTAGGAATAACTTTCATGTTCATCAAAAGTTGATAACAAACATGATTCTAGGTCAAAAGTGCCTTGGAAGTGAGTTGACTTTTGTTGACTGAAAAATATGTTCATCTGAGACCCATAACTTGATGGCATCATAACTTGAGTTCCACAAACCCAATGGATGATTTATATTACTCAAAAGAAAGCTTAAAACATACTCTACAAGTCTCATGTTTATAAGAAAATGAGATTCAACTTGTATATTGAGGTAAATGGTCCTTGAAGTTAGGCACTAGAGAAGGGGATTTTACACTGACATCCTCTTAAACCCTAATTTAGTAACTTCTCAAACTCTTGATTCTTCTTGATTTGAAATTGAAATGACATTCTAGATGCCTCAATATGACTTCCCGTGACTCTAAAGACTTGGATCCAAGTCTCCAACGCCTTCAAGCCCACAGTTGACTTTGAGTTAAACAGATGAAACCCTAGGTGCACAACCCTTGATTGCAACCTCTTGCAAGTGAAATGAATGTATAGATAAGCTCCACAATGACTTTAAAAACACTCAATGAGCTTCTCCAACATTTCCTATCAATATCCATGGCCTTGTAAACCCCTGATGATCTTCAGTTGCCCTCCAAGATAAGATACAAGCAACAAACATCTATCCTCTTTCTCAAAGAGCTTTGACTACCTCCTGATGAATAGAAGCATTGAATAATTTGAGTGAGCACTCTTGGTTGAGCTTGATACCCTTGATCCCCTGAAAAAGGACAATTCTATGCAGATGCAAATGCTAAAGAATGAAATGAAACATAAGCCAAGTAAGAAAAAGGTTGGGTAAATTTTGGGGTACAACAACAACAAAGAAACAATAGAATAATCTACATGCAAAATGGCTATCTCGGTTTCCATCCATGATATCTATCATTCAAGTAAATTCACTGTTTTTATTATGCTCTTTAAAGCTTTATGTTTTCACCTGTAATGTTTATCAAAAATATCGGACGTTTTTACAAACAAAAAATAAAAGTAAAAACAAAAATGAAAAGCTCTTTGACTAAAGTGAATAGTTTATTAATGAAAGACCTATAAATAGGCAAGTTATAATTTGGATGCAATTCCTAAAAAGAGGTAATTGTGCAAAAAGCAAAAATAAATATACAAATTTCGAAAATGTGGGATCAGACATCCACCATGTGTCGATTCAGCTATGACATGTATGTCTTTAATGTTTCCCAATGTTTCGCCTTATGAAAAGACTGATTGTTTACTTTCAAATCCCTAACTTTTTCCTGGATCGACCTTGCAAGTTTTCAATCCATCGGGATACCCATTTTTGCCAAAGTTGCCTTTTCAGGTTTTCAACTTTGTGGGTTCATTCTTTTTCTTTTATCCCTAATTTTTGCATGAACCTTTTCTTTTGATGGTTCGTCAGGATGCCCCATTTTTCTAGAGTTTTCTTATTTTGTCCAGCGGGTCTCTTTTAAGTAAACTATTTTTTGACTACGTCTTTGTTCACAGGGGACATAAAATATTCGCCATCCATAGTAGATAGTAACAAGGCTCCACCAGAGAAAACCTTTCTTAATACATATGGACCTTCATGGTTTGGAGTCCATTTGCCCCTGTAATCTGTCTGAGGAGGGAGGATCATTTTCAAAACCAAATCACCCATCTGGAAGCACCAAGGATGCACTTTCTGATCAAAGGCCTTCTTCATCCTGCTTTGGTACAACTGGCCATGAGCAATGGCTGCCAATCTCTTCTCATTAATAAGGCTCAACTGATTCAATCTAGCTTGCATCCACTCAGCTTCTTCAAGCTTCACATCAGTCAAAACTCTCAAAGAAGGAACCTCAACTTCTAATGGTAGGATCGCTTCTGTACCATATACCAGTGAGAAAGGAGTTGCCCCGATTGACGTACACATCAAAGTACGTTAATCGTGTAGAGAAAAGGGCAACATCTCGTGCCAATCTTTATACGCTACAACCATCTTTTGCATAATATTCTTGATATTCTTATTCGCTGCCTCAATATCGCCATTCATCTTCGGACGATATGGAGAAGAATTGTGATGTTCAATCTTGAAACTCTGGCACATTTCCTTCATCATTTTGTTGTTCAAATTCAAACCATTATCAGTAATGGTTCGCTCTGGGATTCCAAAACGACAAATGATGCCCTTCTTTATGAACTGGGCGACCACCTACTCTGTGAAATTAGCAAATGAGGTTGCTTCCACCAATTTGGTAAAGTAATCGATGGCCACAAGAATTAAGTGAGGCCCATTGAATGCAGTCGACTCAATCTTTCCAATCATATCAATGCCCCACATAGCAAAGGGCCAAGGAGATGTTGTTGCACCCCAAAATTTTCTCAACATCTTTTACCTAGTTTATGTTTCATTGCATTATCATTTGCATAGTTCTATCATTTGCATAGTTCTATCATTTTCATATCATGTCATATCATTCATCCAGCACGGGATCAAGTGTGATTATTATCAAGAGAAGCCTAGCAAGAAATCTTATCCAAGCTTGAGAGGTCATCCAAGTCATCAGGAGGTGGTGGGAGGTCTTGATCAGCTGAGGACCATCAATGGGATGTGAAGCATGAGGTGTGAATATGAGATGTGTATAGAGCCCATAGAGTGCCTAGAGAGCCATATTGGAGCTAAATCAAGCCATTGTGTCAAATGCAAGAGCCACAGTTGAGGTGCAAGCAATTAGGGTTTCATCTGGATCAACCCTAGGTCAATTATGCAATTGAAGAGTATCAAGCCTACTTTTAGGTCATGGAGTTCATGAAATGATGTGATAAGACATTTGTGGTGTTGTGCCAAGATCAAATCAAGAAGAATCAAGAATGTGGGAAGTTGCTAAATTAGGGTTTCAGTGAAAATTACCCTGTTTAGTACCTAACTTCAAGGCCACATAAGTCAAGATAAAAGCTTCAAATGGATCTTTGGCCAACATGAAACTTGTAGAGCATCTCAATACCTTTAATTTGAGTACTAGAAGTCCTCCATTGGATTTATAGAACTCAAGTTATGGCCCAGACAAGTTACAAGTCCTCAGATGCTTCTGAAATTTGTCTGTGAAAATCATCTGACTTCAAGGCTATTTTTGAATTAGAAGAAGGTTTCACCTGAACTTTTGGTCAACATTAAAGTTGTTCCTAATGATCTTAGCTTTCTAAATTGTACTATAAGTCTTCCATCTGATTTGTAGAGCTCAAGTTATGAGGTTTACAAGTCAGGGGTATTTTGGGAAAGTGAGATTATAGGTCATTTTCAATCATAGGTCCATATCTCCAACTTGCAAGCTTCAAATGGAAATTTGTTCAACATGGAACTTGTTTAAAATTATTTTTTGAGTGCAACCAAGTGGTCATGAGAGTTTGGTTTAGCTCATATCAAAAAGTCACTTGAAATGGTTTGAAAATGAAGAAAATTCAAATATGGAAAGGAGGGGAAAATGGGATTTTGTGTTATAAGACCAAAACCAAGCAAATAAGTACATTTTCTGATTGGAAATTGCATTCTAAGAGCATTGGCAATACCATAATTTTGAGTTTAAGCCAAATTTTGAGAGTTGTCATGTGGTTGCTTCACTTGAAAGTTACATGACCAAATCAATGCACAAGGCAATTCAGGCCATTCTATCAATCCAAATTCACTCCAAATGTAATTTGCAAGGTGTTAGAACCTTCTAGAACAAGAAACTAGCTTGTATGGCACGACTGGTGTATGAACTTGCAAGCAAAAATCAGAAAATTGGATACACGGATTTGGGCTTCAAACACATTGCAAAAGCCCATGAAACTCTTCTATATATTCATTAGAGCAAGTTCAGATCAAGGTTGAGCATCATTTCGCGCCAGAGCAAGCAAGAACAATTGAATTTTCTCATCTGCAACTTGAAATCGAATTCTCAGATTGGAGCCAATTCAAGCCAAATTGAGGTGTGCAATCTCTTCCATGTGGATCATTGAAGCTATCTGGAGCATTTGGAAGCAAGTCACGAGCTCTAAGTACCTCTGTTTCAAGATCTATACCAGGTTAGCATCTCTCAAAATTCAGCATGAACTAGCATGATGTAGTTAGAATTGAACTTGTGGTTAGGATCTAGACATGACATATATCGTTTTAGGCTTGATTTGGACTCAATTGATGATGATCGAAGATGACATAGCAAAACTGTTTGGACCTGGATCTCTTGATTCATGAGGTTTTATAGCAAGTTGTTTAGATCAGGTTGATCAATGCAACATGAGGAGGATTTCTAGGTATTTAATTTAGCAATTGGTGAGAGTTGATGTTGATGACATTTCTGGACTTTGATTCGTGTTTGCTTACTTGTTAAGAATTGGATAATTTTGAGTGGAGATTTGGAACGTACGTGAAATTCTGAGCAAAATTGGTATATAGTTTGTTATTTCTAGTGATCTAAACCTGGACCTTCGCCGGAAAAGACAACCGGAGTCTTCTTTGGCCACCACCAACCACCAGCCTGGATCTCCACTCTGATGACCTGAGATTTAGAGAAGATGAGTTGTAGACCCTTGGATCATCACTTGACCTTTGACTACAGCCAAGATCCAACACACATGACTTAAAGTTAGTTTTGAATTTTTGATGGCAAAACGCTGCGTATCATTAAATTGCGTGGCATCACCAGCGCGCTTGGATGGATTGACCAGTTGACTGATCCTATGGCTCTCATTATTTCGCAGCTTTATTTGTTTTTTTATTTCATTTTGTTTTATTTTAATTGTTTGTTGATTCAAAAAATCATATTAATTCCAATTTGGATCCAAAAATTATTTTACAAATATCCTCATGATCCTTATGGAATTTGTGATTTTCTGGGATTAACAAAATACATTTTCATGCATTTTTCATTTTAATTTGATTTTTCTTATTTTTGTTAATTCTTTTAATTTTGCATATTTGCCTATCTGTTTTGTTGAATTTTGTTCTTCCAATTGGTGATGAGTTTGGCTTTGATTTTTTAGTATGTGTTAGGGTAGACATGTATGTTCCCTTAGAATTTTTGGTGGATTTTTAGAACAATATTAGGTTCTGTTTTAGGTATTGAGGTTAGGACCCTCCCAAACTTGTGGATCCCCTTGACCTATCTCAATGTAGGAATTGTTTAGATAACTTAGAAGTTGATTTAGGCTTCAATCTTTTTACATTAGGCCCTAGGAATTTTATTAGATTTTTTCAACTTCATTTCCTATTTTAGTTGTATTTTGCAAGTGGCTTGTATTTGTGGTTTCCTCTCTTGAGTGCTTTAGTTTGTTTGGTTTGGTTGGCTGCCTTGGAGTGGGTTTAAGCTTGAGTTCTTTTTGGTAGAGCTTCTGGTTTCATTGAAGATGCTTGGGATTGAAGATTGGAGCTTGGAGTTGAAGGCTTTTCCTCTTGTGGAGCTTTTGTTTAGGAGCTTAGGAAATTAGGGTTTTAGGAGGTGCCTTAGACCTAGTTTTGATTCTTTCTTCAAACATGGAGTGCATTGTTTGCCTCCATTATATCAAATGACATAAATTCCTCCTTGGGAAACTTAGCATATAATCAAACAAAATAGGCCAAACCCTCAAGTTTTAACATTTCCCCAGTGAAGTCGTTATTTCTGTTGCGGTGAGAATCGTGATACCAAGCTATTGATTAACTTGAATCGTTAATTCTTAAATTCACAACCGGACTTTAATTTATCCAAAGGAAAGGTCTAAAGAAAGAAAGAACCTTTTACGCGATGTAACAACAACGCTAAGAGATTCAGGGATCGGGGGTTGGTTATGCATAGGGTAGGTATTTCACATCCTAAACATCTGTAGTACTCTACAAGAACCTTTTGTTTATTTTTATGCTAAGTTTGCTAAATGTTTTCTATGGATTGGGATTGGGCAAAAGGTGTAGGTTAATACCTAAAGATAGTTTCTAAGTTTGCTCGCAAAGACATCGCGTCGTCTGCCTACGTATCCTTACTAGGATAGAATCAGAGAAATCGTAGTTCACCTCACTAAGGTTGAAGAACACTTTATTATGATCAAGGTTCAAAGGGGAACGAACATAACAATGTTTGTATAGAGTTTCACAAAACTCTCTAGATCTATGTTGAACACTCAAAAGAGGGGAGTAAGTAATCATTACTATGATTCTTATATAGAGTTAACAACTCTATCCTAAGTTCTAATTGAAAAACACTCCTATTAAAGGTGGGTCTTTTAGACTTAAAGCAAAGTCTAATGGCTTATACTAAGGTTCAAGATGACTTTACAAAGTCAAGGGAGGGTAATGAGTTATCCATGACACAAGGGTCAATGGAGAGACTTTTCCTTTGGAAGGAGAGAGAGGAGGCAACTTGGATGAGAACTAAAGAGTTCCATCACTTGGGGAAAGGATACTTAACAAAGTACTAAACATTTAAGCATGATGAATACAAAGAATATGGTCACAACCAAGCAAGCAAACAATGCCACAATCAACAAGGATTAGAATAATACAATTGGTTTCAACCAAGTATGACACATCTTTACAAAGATAAAGGCAACAACTCAAGGGATACA
This sequence comes from Lathyrus sativus, assembly GCA_963859935.3. Lineage (NCBI taxonomy): Eukaryota > Viridiplantae > Streptophyta > Magnoliopsida > Fabales > Fabaceae > Lathyrus > Lathyrus sativus. The sequence goes on from OZ012741.1 coordinate 245,768,427, forward strand.
TATTAACAAATATGGAAACAACAATCATGCAAATAAGTCACAACTTAAGATAAGCATGTTATAAGTTCAAGGTGTATCAAATGTAACAACATTAAGCATTGATGACAATCAAGTATAAGCAAGTATGTAAGACATGTCACAACGGTTTAAGTTCAAAATTTTTAGGAAGGAAACAACAAGTTTATGGTAACCACCAATGAGAAACAAAGCCTTAACATGTTTAAAAACACAGGGAAGTCAAACATAATCAAATCTTACAAGATAAGTCAAGCATGGTTTAAAAGAAACTCAACAAGATGCAAGGTAACGACCCTAACAAGGAACCAACTTTCAAATAGGCAAGGAGCACCATAAACATAAACAATTTGAAATATTCTTTCATTAAATGAAAAATAGACAATATTATGAACATTTTGCAAAAAGAATGGATTAAAAATAGTAAGACATGAAGAAGTTATGATATTTTGAATTTTATGAGGAAAATATAAAAATAAGTGATAAAAACAAAAGAAAGGGCCATGGGAGGTGTTGAACCCACGCCCTCATGTTTGCAAACACAAGGCTTAACCAAACCCACCACTGCACGTGCGCGTTTACTAAATGGAAAAGAAAGAGAAAGTAGTAAAAATAGGTAAACAAAATAAAACATGAAAAAAAAGTTGTCCCATTCAGGGATCGAATAAAGGACTAGCAAGACACAAGGTATAACACGCGCATGTTGTAATCACTGGGGTGGCGATGCATCTAGTATGTAAAGCCACCCCATTAAAACATATACCTAAACAATTACATTTCCTGGGCAAAGTTACAAAGCAATACAAGGCAAGCATGATGAAAACGATTACAATCTAATTTTCTCATATCCTAACCAAATCTAACAAAATTAAGGTCTAAATTACTTGGAATCTCATGAGGATTAAGATGGTAACAACTGTTTCTTAAAATGATGCACAAACAACAAGATTCGAGTGAACACGCAAATATGCATTTTGAGATGCACTTTGGTATTCCATGATCACAACAGATGCAAATAGATCAAATTACAACTGCATACAAACTCCAAATATGCAAAAGTTTAAGTCTTTAAAAAGAAATGAATCAAAAGACAATGTGAAAGGATCTTAGCACACGAGCTGCTATGACTTGAACATATTTAAACAAGATAATTAAAACATCAAGTCAAGCCCTACTTAACCATGCTAAGGGTTACAACCAAATCCTAACAACCTAAATGACCAACTGTCAACCTGAAGATTTGAAAGAGAGTATTGCTAAGTCAATATCATGATCCAAAACATGACTGCCAAGTTTGTAAATCAGTGAAATATGGTTGAAATGGCCACTTAATGGTAATGGAGGTTGACAAACCTCTAAGCAAAACAGTGATGGAAATAGGTGCACCAAACGATTCATAATAGCTTGACAAAGTTGGTAATACACAAAACAAAATGGACATGCTCACCTAAAAACAAAAAACTCAGAACAGAACTAAACAACCTTATGCATCAGCTTAAATATAAGGCCAAGGATACTAGCAACATATCTTGAAGGAAATCAGGATGCAAGCACATGTTCAACATAAGCAAGTACCAATTCCTACCATAAATTCAGCAGACAATCCAGAAACTGCTGTGAGGTGACAAACTGAGAAATATACAGATGCAACCACAAAGAAATGCAAACATACATATGCAAGGTGAAAAAAGGTGAGTTTAAGACCAACATAGGTCTGTTCATGCTTCGAGCATCAAACTCATGATGAACTCTAAAGGAAAAAACTCATTTCTGTCATGAATAAAAAAGGGCTGTCAAGCTGCAAATTATGGCAATGGTTTAGGATTGACTTTATGTTTAAACACCAAGACAAAGATTTCTCAATAGCAGCTACTTGTCACAAAAAAATAACAGGTCATGCACTCAACACATACTAGTTGCAACAAAACTCAAACTGAATTTTGATGACATTTGAGGTTGACAAACCTCAAGGTAAGAGCTGGCAGCATTCAAGAAAAATGTTTTCTCATGGCCACAAACATACCAATCAAACTCACATGATCTAGGCAGCAACTTATACAAAAAAAAAATTATGGAGACAAAATTAAAAAGGTATTGGTTGGACACAGGAACAACAACATGAACTTATGCAGAAACCCTGCAGCAGTGATAACAACATACAAGCATAGTAGCATCATTCACTAAAAGTCTCAACAATGGTGCTAGAGCAACACATGAACCTCACAATTCAAACAAATCAAACCAGACAGCAGTTGAGTCATGAACTTAACACAAACACATTGTAATGATTGAAAATGGACACTTGATAATATTAGAGGTTAACAACCTCAAAGCAAAGACAGACAGACATGTCTTGGTATTTCAAATGAATTGTATTGATGAATTTCAAACAACATGCCTATATGCAACTAGTTCAAACCATATGGATGAGAGAGCTGTGTTCTCTGGTGCTTAGAGCTGCTCTGATGTGATTTGGAGGGTGGGAAGAGCCCTCCTTTTATAGGCCAAGCAAGCTGGGGCAGATTTGTCATTCTTGAATTTGCAAGCTTGCATTGGTAGGAAACCTCAAAACCTCAAAAGTGTGTCTGCTGGTTTAAGGTTAATTCCATCAGTTAATATCCCTCCTAATAGCTGTCCTCAAGCTGGCTGTGGCTAGGATAACTCTGCTGCAGCAAACCCAATGCTTCTTACACCATTTGCTTTTGCTTTTCAATATGGTAATCAAAGATATTATGGTGAGATTCTTGGTTTTCTCTTGGTTTCCACCCACATCAGGTCCCAACCTGATTCTAATACCACACCAAATATGTTTCTATGGTTAGAAATGGACCATATGGTTGAAAATCAATTTATGTTGAATTTTGAGAAGTTAACAAGCCAATGCTTAGGCCCAACTTGCACACCTCATAACTCTCAGCTCACAAGGGCTATGAATGAGTTCTATAACTTTATGAAAAGCCCTCATGGAGATATACAACTTTCATGTTTTTGAGATTTTCAAATTCTGAGTGGAACTAGGTTGAAAAACCCCTCCAAGTTGGATGAAAACATCACTTTCAAGGCCAGAAAACTTAGAAAATTTCCAAGTGTTTTGCCCTCTTGAAATGATTTTGGCTATAACTCCAATTCTATGCATTTTATGCTCATGGAGCACTTTGGTACTTTTGTAGGAATTGTCAAGAGCTTTCTAATGAGCTTTGAACCAACTCAATTGGATGTGTGGTTAGGGAGTTATGGTCTTGCCCTTTTCAAAACCCTAATTTCCGATTTTTGCGATTACTCCCTAACCCTTGATCCAATGGTCATGAAACTTCATGGATAGGTGTAATATGTCCTAAGCACATTTTTGATTCCCACCTTGAGGTCAAATTCTTTATGGTTGAAGAGTTGACTTTTCGGTCAATCGAACGGTCGATCGATGACTACCGAGTCGCCTGTTGATGTTCCGGGTCTTTTGAGGCCTTGAAACTTCTTGAGTAGACTTTACTAAGCTATATGAACTCCATGGACCATGATCCCACCATTGGAACACTTTTTAAATCTAAAGTCAAACTACAGTTGACTTTTCCTACTCGAAAACCCTAATCGGGTATCCTGAACTGCACTGTTCTTGATCCTTGGGTGACAACCTCAAATTGGATTCATACTTGATCCATTGGAGTATGTTTGATGATGTGGAGACTTATTTCATGGAGAACCAATCCAATACGTTGACTGGTTAAACATCTTGAAATCTCGATTCTCGGCTGTATGGAACCCTAATTCCTGTATCTTAACAAAGACCAACTTGAAACATGTTGAGGTTAGATAATCAAATGCATATGACCCTAAAATGATGATGAAGATCTAAGGGGTCAAAATTTAGGGTGCAACAGTTTCCCCTATTTAAATATTTTCACTAGATGGCAATGAGAGATGATAATCCTCATAGAATCGTAGTGAAAGGTATTTAAATATAGCAAACCAAAAATTTCGTCCTTTAGATCCGATGGCATGCAAAAGGAGAAATGAGAACATGTCATGAATATAAATGATGCCTTATGATGCTTTATGCAAGACAGGTGCGGATACACGAGCAAGGATAAAAGGACGACAATACAACGAGTAATCACTCACGGGGGACCCAACATACTGGGGAAAGATTCAAGGCAAAACAAAACAGAATAGTTGAAATATGACTAAAGATGCTGCTCAGGGGAATCTTTCACACAGGAGACGCAAACTCCACCGGGGAAGACAAATCTTCATTGGGGAAAATGAGGCACACTCCACTGTGGAAGAAGGCAAATCTCTACCAGGGAAGCGAAAGATCAGAGACGTAAACCTCACTGGTGATAACCAAATGAGGAATTTCCTATAACAAAGAGTTTGAACGGGATCTTCAGGAAAAGACTAGAAACAAGACTAGACGCACCGGGGGTGCTAGTATCCACTAGATCTCCGAGACTCGAATGGGGAAAGCGACAACTTTGCTGGGAACATTGGTGACTACCAGAATTAACAAACAGTTTTAAGTGGTGTTAGTTTTCACTAGACTCACAGGGGATAATGGTGACGACCAAACCAAAGTTATGAACAATTGGGAATTCCCATTAGCGTTTATAAAATACAGGACTTCGGCCGGGGAAGTTGGTAACAATCAACTTTCAGTACTAATAACGATTAGTTTTCAAGCAGTGTCAGTAACCATTGGACTTAGAGGGGACTGATGATGGCCAAATCGGGGTATACCAATAACAATTGGGTCGAGATAGTGCTAGCAATTACTAGACTTAACTGGGAAGATTGGTAACGACCGAATCAAAGGAGACTAATAACCATTGGATTTAAGCGATGCCAATAACTATTGGACTTAGACAGACTGGTGACGACCAAACCATAGGTATATCAATAACAACTGGTTCTGATAATGCTAGTGACCACCAGATTCGACAAAGACTGGTAATAACCGAATCGAAAGGGCTCCAATGACCATTGGTTTCTTTATAACAGAGTCAATAACAATTGGGTTTGGAAAATTGTTGATGACGACCAAATCGAGACACCAACCATAATTGGTTCTAAACAATGCTAGTGATTACTAGACTTTCAAAGATTATTGGTAACAACCAAATCAGAGATAAATATTAGTAACAAACGTCCATCTATGTAAATCGGATACTGCTAGTCACCACCAGCTTCCTAGAGAAGATAGTAATCCCAGGATTACTAGTAACATTGGGGTATCAACCTCAAAGCAAAATCTGCGGCAACGAATCAAAGATAGGGGTAACGACCAAAGGATCTTAAGGGCAACAACCACACAAACAGAGACCAAAACCACATGCAAACAAATGCGTATGCTGATATGATGCTGTATGTAAAATGCAGACCGACCCGCAAGAAAAAAGGAAAGCAAAACAAGGAAAACACAGAGGGAGCTCATCACGCTGAATCTCGATTGCTCCAAGTTAGGTGGCACTTTCTTCTGGCGTAGATAACAATCTTCCAAGATAGATAATGTCCTTGTAAACTTGCAGAGGAGAAGACCTGGCTTAAGAGCGGGAATTGCTGTTGGACGCATCTAGTTTGGTCAGAGGCGACAACAGGCTTTCACGGCCTAAGAACTGTGTAATATTGTCGAATTACCTCTAGAGTTCTTCAATCGTTTTGTCAAATTGTTTTTTCTTTTTAAAACAAAATTTAAGTTTTTTTCAAAACACTTTGCTTTTCGAAAAAATCCTTATTAACAAATAAGTGAAATTGCATAACAAAAACAGGAGATCATAATGATGATTGGCCAAAAATCTGATTTCATTGATAGACAAGAACTTTACAAAGGGCAAAGCCTTGGGAACTTTATACATTTGGAAAAAATGGCAAACAGAAAGGGTTACAAAATCCCATAATAATCTGGTCCTCCTAACTATCCGTTCATTTGCTCCGCTGCTTTTGACGAGAATGACAGACATTGATCTTTCTTTTAATATCTTGTACGAGACTCTGGCCCAGTGTTCGTCGGCTCTTAATCCTTGGACTCTCGTCTTACCGAAGCACTTGCATCACCCTTCTAGGTTTTCTGCTTTAGGCATAGTACTTTCTCACTGCATCTGAGTTGATAAGGTACTTGAGCTGTTCGCCATCCATGGTCTTGAGAATTAGAGATCCTCCGGAGGAGACGCTTTTTACAACGAAAGGGCCATTGTAATTAGGCATCCACTTTCCGCGCATATTCTTTTGTGTTGGTAAGATTTTTCTAAGCACAAGCTTTCCTTCCCTATACTCTTTGGGACAAACCTTCTTGTCGAATGCTCTTAAGATCTTCTTAGCCATGGAGTGGCCATTGGTATGGGTGCCGAATGTTCCCTCATGCACTTCAGTCATTATGAGACCTGCCTCTTTTTCATCGACACATCGAAGTAAAACCATGTCGTGGTTTCTCTTGTACAAGGTACCATTATTGATGAAGAATTTAGTCGACAGTCTTCGTATGGCTCTTTTGTAAATTCTGGATGCGTCAGCTGGATATTCCTGATTTTGAAGAAAGTTCTTGATAGCTCTGTTGCAGCAAACCCAATGCTTCTTACACCATTTGCTTTTGCTTTTCAATATGGTAATCAAAGAGATTATGGTGAGATTCTTGGTTTTCTCTTAGTTTCCATCCATATCAGGTCCCAACCTGATTCTAATACCATACCAGATATGTTTCTATGGTTAGAAATGGACCATATGGTTGAAAATCAATTTATGTTGAATTTTGTGAAGTTAACAAACCAATGCTCAGGCCCAACTTGCACACCTCATAACTCTCATCTCATAAGGGCTATGAATGAGTTCTATAACTTTCTGGAAAGCCCTCATAGAGCTCTAAAACTTTCAAGTTTTTAATACTTTCAAATTCTGAGTGGAACTAGGTTGAAAAACCCCTCCAAGTTGGCTGAAAACATGACTTTCAAGGCCAGAAAACTTAGAAAATTTCTAAGTGTTTTGCCCTCTTGAAATGATTTTGGCTATAACTCCAATTCTATGCATTTTCTGCTCATGGACCACTTTGAGTACTTTTGTAGGACTTGTCAAGATCTTTCCAATGAGCTTTGAACCAACTCAATTGGATGTGTGGTTAAAGAGTTATGGTCTTGCCCTTTTCAAAACCCTAATTTCTGATTTTTGCGATGACTCCCTAACCCTTGATCCAATGGTCATGAAACTTCATGGGTAGGTGTAATATGTCCTTAGGAACATTTTTTATTCCCACCTTGAGGTCAAATTCCTTATGGTTGAAGAGTTGACTTTTCGGTCAACCGAACGATCGATCGATGACTACCGAGTCGCCTGTTGATGTTCCGGGTCTTTCGAGGCCTTAAAACTTCTTGAGTAGACTTTACTAAGCCATATGAACTATATGGACCATGATCCCACCATTGGAACACTTTTTAAATCAAAAGTCAAACTACAGTTGACTTTTCCTACTCGAAAACCCTAATCGGGTATCCTGAACTGCGTTGTTCTTGATCCTTGGGTGACAACCTCAAATTAGATTCATACTTGATCCATTGGAGTATGTTTGATGATGTGGAGACTTATTTCATGGAGAACCAATCCAATACGTTGACTGATTAAACATCTTGAAATCTCGATTCTCGGCTGTATGGAACCCTAATTCCTGTATCTTAACAAAGACCAACTTGAAACATGTTGAGGTTAGATAATCAAATGCATATGACCCTAAAATGATGATGAAGATCTAAGGGGTCAAAATTTGGGGTGCAACAGACACCGTCTTGCAATGCAGCCCCAATTTTGACCTCTTTCTTATCTTCTTTTGTGCCCAGATTGACAACTTCAATTTCTTCTTGATGAGGCAGAATGACCTTCTCCTCTTGTCTCAACAGTATGGCAAGCTCTTCAGACAGGTTATCGTCTTCATCAACCTCTCTTTCAGCTTGAAAGATAGGACTGTCAAAGTCAAACCGAGTCATAGACAAATCTATAGCGGTGGCATCTGTCATCTGAAACCTGCATGATTGATGTTTTATGCTTAAAATGATATGAAAACAAGCACAACCACATTTTCATTTTATTGTCAAAAATAAAAAACAGAAAAACAGGGATCAAAACATTTGAATGCAAATAAACACCTTTTGATTAACGATAAAAAGAGTTCAAACATAAACAGATAGGGCCCTACAAAGCAAAGCCACTACACCATGGGCGGAACGCAGGACCACACATAATCAAAACAAAGATATTACTCTTCAAAGGTAACTTGAACAACTTCCTCGATAGTCCAGTTGCCTAGGCTTTGACCAGGAACACACAGATGAATCCACGCGTCTATATCACAGTCACTATGTCCTTCATCTTCACTTACACCATTGATTCTGTCAAAGATGACCCCACCAATAGTAAACTGCGCCGGTCCCCTGTACCTTAGAGCACTCTGCGAGGAGAAAAGATGGGCTGTATCCCAAACCAAATTTGTCTTGCTTATTGGGAATGCTGAGAACTTGACCCCATCCTTTTGAAGATCCAGACTCCACAACAGCTCGAGCTTCTTTGAAAGAAGACATGGAAATCTCAGGAACTCCGTCCTCAACTAGAGGCTTCTCTTTAATCTGAACAACATCGAACATTTGGCACAAGGTTTCATGGATCTCTCCATCCACCTCTACATATTTGAAGGATGACAGGTGACTCACCACGATATCCTCTTCACCGCATACCGTGACAATCCTTCCTTCAACCATCTACTTCAGATTCTAATGCAAGGTCAAAGTAACTGCACCTGCAGAATGAATCCATGGTCGACCAAGCAAACAACTGTACGCTGGCTGAATGTCTATGATGTAGAAAACAGAACTAAAAATTTTCGGACCCACTTGAATAGGAAGAGTAACTTCACCGAACACCGATCTTCTCGTCCCATCAAAGGCTCTCACCACTAAATCGCTGGGAGTACAAATCACACCCTGGGTATCCAATTTCATCAGTGCTTTCTTGGGCAACACGTTAAGAGATGACCCAGTATCAACCAAGACATGTGACAAGACAACCCCTCTGCATTCAATGGAGATATGCAAGGCATGGTTATAATTTCTTCCCGTGGGAGTCAAGTCTAGGTCTATGAACCCCAAGCCGTTGCCAGCGTTAACGTGGGCTACAACCCCTTCAAGCTAATTTACCGAAATTTCCTGCGGTACATAGGCGGTGTTCAGAATTATCAACAAGGCATTCCTGTCTGCCTCCGAGCATAATAACAAAGACAAAATGGATATTTTGGAAGGGGTTTGCTGCAGATGATCAACAATCTTATAGTCACTCTTTCGAATAAGACGCATGAACTCTTCAGTGTCTTTGATCAGAGAATCTTTCTCTCCTTGTTGTGAACTTTCTTCCACTACAGCCTTTCCTTTTCCTTTATCAGGCCTCTCCACATTAACTTCTAGCAGTGAAAACACCCTACCACTTCTAGTTAATCCACCAACTCCGACCACATTGTCAACCGCAGACGATGTTCCCATCAACTCTTACTTCTGGCTGTTACAAAATACCTCTGCCCCATAATTCCATGTGATGGCCTTGGTACTTTCGTATGGCACTGGTCCGACTTTAGTGATAATCACAGGCGCTTGCCTCGGAGGCGCTGATATATTTATTATTCTGTAAGGGATTAAAATCGTGGCGATTTCATCTCGCCCACTGTTCACATCTTCCTCTTTAATTCTATCAAACTGCAAAACACCTTCATTCATCAGACATTGAATGTGATTCCTCATATCCACACAACCTTCAGGGTGAGCAATAAAACCTTCACAACCTTCCACACAACCAGGAAACACACCTCCTTTCAACAGTATGCTTTTTACAAAACTTAACGGCGTCTTCAGCTCTGCAACGTCAGTTACCAGATTCAACTTCTCACCCTCAACAATGGCATTAACTCTGGCTGCGCCATGGTTTGGCATTGGGTTCTTAACCACATTCAGAGTCTCGTTGGTGAAGTTAATTTCTTTGGTGTCAATAAGGTCTTGCACCTTGTGCTTAAAAGCTTTGCGATTGTCTATGTTGTGGCCTGGAGCGCCAGAATGAAACTCGCACCTGGCATTGGCATCATAGCCTGGAGGTGGTGCGCCTGTAAGAGGTGCTAGAGTTCTTTTTTGAATTAGTTGTATTTGAAGGAAATGTTGAAGTAGTTGAGAATACGGCATATGCGGAGTATCAAACTGCCTATTAACTGTTCTTCCTCGGTCCTGAAACCGGCGCGATGCATAATTTTGTTGTTGTTGTGGTGCCGCTGGAATGGTTATCCTGGCAACCTGTGGCTGTTGTTGAGGCTGAAATTGCTGTTGACGCTGAGCTCTATTCCTGTTTCTGTTTCGGAAACCCGTTACTGCATTTGAATCACCCTCTCTTTTCTTAGGATTTCCAAAAGTCTTCCTTCCTCCACCAAATTTGGATCCTTCTCCGCTCTGAATCTTACCCAACTTGATTCCATTTTCTACCCTTTCACCGGTAATTATCAGATCAAAGAAACTACCAGACATATTTCCAATTAGCTTCTCATAATAAATTCCTGGCAACGTTGCCATGAACATATCAATAAGCTCTCTCTCCACCATCGGAGGCTGAACTCTGGCCGCCAGTTCACGCCACCTTTAGCCATACTCTTTAAACCCCTCATTACTCCTCTGTGACAGATTCTGCAACTGAACTCGGTTCGACGCCAGGTCACTATTATACTGATAATGACTGACAAAAGCCTCTCAAAGATCCCTCCAACTTCTGATATGAGCCGGCTCTAGACCAATGTACCATTCTAATATAGGCCCTGACAAGCTATCTTGGAAAAAGTGCATCAACAACTTTTCATCGTCTGAGTAGGCAAACATCTTCCGATAGTAGGATATGAGATGTACTCTTGGACAAGTTGTCCCTTTGTACTTATCAAAGTCTAGAACCTTGAACTTAGGCAAAATCTTCACCCCTGGAATCAGCCCCAAGTTGGACATGTCAAGTTCTAGAGAGTTCTGATTCTCTAGATTCTTCATCTTTTCTTCGATCATTTAAAACCTTTTATCTGCATCAGTCTGAAAGCCTACACCCAAATCTCCCATCGAGAAAACATCATCTTGTTCATCCTCCTCCCACTGAGGACCTGTTGCCCCATGTGCAACGCCCGCTACACCTGGTACGTGAACTCTTGGTTAATAGCCTCCGCCCGGAGGAATGACAACAGTAGGAATAGCATTGGCCTAAGGAGTGCCATTATCAACTTGGGGAGGAACAACAGTGGTCCCACCATGCAAGATCCCACTACCATCCACCCTGGAAATTAGAGGCTGGAGTAGTGTTTTGAGCTGTTCTTGACCATTGGCAACCCCTTGCATGAGATCCATGAACTGAGCCATACGATCTCTAAACTCTTGTAATTCTAGCTGTATCTGATCTATAGCTTCCTACTGATTCCCTCTGGTCGAGTATCGATGAATCGTCTGGTCTACTATCCTGAAACACTGCTGAGAGAAAACCACAGAGAGAATAAGGTTAACGGCACCAAGAACACCTGCAATGCAATATAATAACGATGCAAAATGCAAGCATGTAAATATGTTTCAGGAAAATTGTCCCCTTGATTCTAGTCCCACAAGCAACAGAAGACAGAAGAACCACAAATAGGACCACAAAATCCATCTCATAAATAAAATGAGGATAAGGATCAACATACACAAAGCAACATCAAGGAATACACAGAGTGATCAATACGACCTCATCCAATAAGTCTGGTGATGGTCGGAATACAAGATAATAACAAAAGAGGAAAAACTACAGAGGAAACTGCATCAAGTAACTCTCCCTTTAGCCACGGTAGCGAGTCTGAAACTCCTCTAACAACTCCTTCGTATCTGGATGCTCAGGCCTTACAACCAACACTTGAATGAGAAACTCCCTTTTGTTGATGACATCCTTCAGACCTTGAGCATAATCCTCCCAAGCTCCTTCTCCGAAAGCATCTTCGAGTCTGGGTTTCTTCAATTTCGCTCTCATCTTGTATTCTTCCAACGTTGCCAGAGCTTCTCGTAACTTACGGTAATTTTCATGCTGACTAGATGATTCCCCTGAAGATTTTTCATCTTTAATCTTGAGCTGAGTCTTCAACCTGTCAATCTGTTGATGGAGCTCATCCTCTCTTCCCTTACTGGCAGTCAGAGCTGCATTCCATTGATTATTGAATTTGGATATCTCCAAGCGCGCTCTTGACCAAGTCGTTCTTTGACATGAATCTCTTCAGTAAGTTCTCTCCCCATTTTGTTCAAGGTTTTAGTCTTCATCCTGGACAGGTAGGCTGTTTGATTCTTTTCACTTCTCACCTGAATAACCTCCTTTTCCAGCGCTTCATTCACTTTGTGTAACTCTTCTTTCTCAACCCACAATTGGTTATGCTTCTGAATGTCAACTGTTGTCGGTTCTTCAACTACAAAAGGATATAAAGGCTCTCTGATCGGGAAGGGTAACAACAGCCTCTCAACCTTCTCTTGGATCCACTCAACATATGGTCCATAGGCTCTACAATCTACTTTACCCAAGGAAGGCTTTCCTCTCCGATGAATGTTACCCCAAGCTTTCTTCAAACTGGCTAGAGTATCACTATCAGCTGACCTTGTGAAATACAGAGATTCCTGTATTTCCTCCTCCTTCGGGGGCTCTCTCAAAGCATAGCCAACTTATCTGAAGGAAAGAGCATGATTATAATTTATGCCACCATTCCTTTCTATCAAAGGAACATTGGGAAAACTTCCACAACTGAAGATAATATCACTACCAAGCAGATCTCTGTTGAACCAAACAATATTCTCTGAGGTCAAGCCCATGAGCCTCTCTGACCAATCAACTGTGTCTGAGGCATCTACAAAAGGTATGACCTTAGGAAGATGTGACATAAACCATATGTATAGCAGTGGTGCACAGCAGAAGACATTCTTTCCTCTTCTGTTCTCATTCTTGTAGTGTACAGAATGGTATACATCCCCCAAAAGAGTAGGCACAGGATTCTTAGAAGCGAAAATATGGAAGGCGTTTAAGTCAATGATCTGGGATATTAGGGAATAAGACTATTCCGTAAATGCATAGAGGCAAAATAGCATTGAAAACTGACCAACATCCCTCCTTAGCAAAGTGTTGAGCTTTACTCACCAAGAATGACAGTGGAAAACCAGGGACTCCACCTCTCCACACCAACTTACCATCCAATTTAGAGATATCTAAATGAAGAGCGTTGGCCAGTTTGGTCAGATCAGGTTCTGCTTCAGAGTGACAGAAAGGCGTCTGCTCTAGGACCGAAACTCCTATCAATATAGAAAAATCCTCCAAAGTTGGCATCAAGACATAACCAGGGAAGGTGAAGCAACACAACTGAGGATCATAAAACTGCAGTAGTGTATGGATACCTCCTAGCTCATATCTTGAGATTTTAATGACATAACTCAAGATCTTCCCATAATCCTTCCTGAAGTCTTCCATCACCCCATGGTCAGCTATAGAGATAAGACTAAGCAAGGGGCCTAACTCTGGTGTCGGGAACTTGTAGACGATAGTCCTCTTGAAACTAGGCTCCATACTGACGGTGGATTAGATTACTAGAATCAAAGGGAAAATATACACCTGAAACACAAATACATGCAAATGTTAAAATGAAAATGAAAATGCAAATGCAAACAGGGGATCAAGACTGCTGTGCTGTTGACTGAGATGAACCGTAACTCTGCCTCGGTGAGAAAAATACCAGAACATCAGAATACTGAAGCAAAAGAAACCCACAGTATCAAGATCAAAGGTCCGCAATGATAAGAAAACCAGAAACCCATAGTATGGACCTAATCTGATAAGTTTCGACGTCCTATACGATCGTCAGCGTCACAGACTTTCGAGAAACGATGATACGTTCACCATTTCTGGTTTGGCATCATGGTCAAACAAAGAGGTCTCACTTAACTGACTTCCAAATGATCAATCTCCAGAGTCGAGAATTCTCATATCCAACATCCTCTCAACTGTCCGAGACAAACTGGAAAGGATGTCTTCAAAGAAAATCTCGTCTGAACACGAATTTCATGAGGACTAGTGCACGCCAAACATACAGGTCCTCACTACTTTCGACACTAATGTTAGGCATGTCCTCAAGCCTGGGTATTGGGCTTATCTCTCAATGGAAAAATCCCACCCAACAACACAACAATAACATGATAATAAAGTGCGGAAAATAAAATGCAAATGCAATAATGTATAGATACAACACATATGCACACAAATATACACACCCACAAACCCAAAACAGACAAGCGCTAGGATTGACTCGCATAGGGAACCAGAGTCCCCAGCAGAGTCGCCAGCTGTCGCATACTGCGAAAAAAGGGGAAAGCCGGCAAACTAGATTGAAGAGTCGCCACCGAATGTTATTTATCCCAAAAGAGAGGGAAAGGAAACAATCAAAGAAAACCTAAGAGAAAGGGAAAGACAAGGTCATCGCAACCAAACCTAGGGTTCAGGAGTCGGTTACGCAAGGGGAAGGTATGAGCACCCCTCACGTCCGTTGTACTCAACGGGATCCGTGCTTGTTGTCTAATCTATGGGTGAAAACTATCTAATGCTACTGCTAAACGAGAGTGAACAGAAAGAACTGACTCGATAGGACATCGTCATCCTATGCCTACGTATTCCCTCGTGCAATGGGAAAGTCAAAGTCAACGTAGTTCAGAAAACTACGGGTAAAAGGGGGAAGGTTGCTCTCCAAAACATCGCTGTCTTGTGCCTACGTATCCTCATCTGGTATGAGAAATCAGAGCAAACGTAGTTCGGGAAAACTAGACCACTGATTGGTTCAAGTGTTTTATGAACAATGTTAAATATCCGTTCTAGCAGTTAGGGATGATGCCTGTTTACAGTAGAACGGAAAAAACAACATACTCTCTCTGAAAATGAGGTTTGAAAACAATCCCGAAGGATGAAAAAAGTTTGAATTTTGTTTGTGTCTTTTAGAAGAAGAAGTGGATTGAGTTAGTTTGTAACTCATGTTGCACTAAATACTATGACATAAGAGCGAATGTTTCGCATATCGCCCAAAGGGCATACGCTAAACACTCTAGACAATGTGAGAGGAGGCCCCCACTTATCATTCCTCATGTACTTAAGGCTCGTAGTGTACAACACTTGTTATCCTTTATTAGGTGTCTTAAGATGTTCTGAGATGAGAAGATAAGACACAAGATTCTAAAGGGAACTGATTAAACCTAATGTTAGCATGCAATGATGGTCCTAATGTTGGGATTGAAAAGGGATGCTACATAATGTTATCATGCAAAGGATTGAAAGCCTAATGTCTCTCCTACTCCCATCTTAAACAGAGGGGCTAGGAATCCTAAGGGATCATGGCAAAAGAGCACAAGTAACCACATAGCAATTCAATCACAGATGAAAAGAGATGAGAGAACTTAAGCAAGTCAATGCAAGATGAGATGCAAACACAAATGCAAATATGCAACAATGCAACAAGACTCAAAGACAAAGGAGACTTAAACACAAGAGATGACTTAAACAAGTCAAGAAGGATGAGATAAAATGGTAGAAGTAAACTCCTACAACCAATTACCATCAATCATCAAAGGAGAAAGGTGCTATCCTAAGAAGCACAAACCATGAAATGAGGGAGGAAAGAGTGTGGGGCAGCCACCAACACATAATCAACTCACCCAATAATTACTTCAAGATCAAGCAAAATAAGGCAAGCAAGCAATGCAAAAGAAACACAATTGTTCATGACAAACTCAAAGTGTACTCAACATCACCAAATCATCATGAACAAGTGTCAAACCAAACAGGGCAGAAGTGAATCAAAAATGGAATGATCCAAATTCAAATTCAAAATGAAAAGTAAGCACAATAAGGATCATGTTCAAATGAAGAACCAAAGTTCAAACACAATCTTATACTTCAAACAAGTGGAGAGACATGATCAAAAGGTAACTTGTGGCACAAGTTACACACACCAATGACATCTAAACAAGCAAGGAAGCACCTCAAGCATGTTAACAAAGGTTAACAAGGCTTAAGAAGTGCTCAAGGGATTCTCATGATCATATCCCAAAGATTAAGTTATGATTAGTATGTGTAAACATGATGAAATCAAATTGAATCTGAAAAATCCAATAAATGCCAAATAAAAGACTCAAAGCAATTTGAGTCAAGTGGAAAATAGAATGAAAAACCTCATGGAAAAATTCAACTCAAAGCACCACCAATTTAATCCAAGAAGGCAAGGTGTTCCACTTTATCGATTGTTCATCGAGGGTCAACAAAAACGCAATGGAAAACAATTAAAAAACGGTCATTAACACCTCAAATCAACCTCAAAAATACCTCAATCCATCACCTAAGTGAGAGATAAAATTGGGTCCTAGGGGATATTTGAATGAGGGAAAATGATCAATTTCAAATTAGGGTATAAACCATAAAACTCATTAAATCTTAAAATCAATTAAAAATATTTAAAATAAAATAAAAATGTTGAAAATTAAGTCAACATCTCAAAAAGTCAGAAAATGATTTTTGGGTATTTTTATGAAATATGGAACTATTTTTAAAATAATTAAATTTGAAATGCAAATAAAAAGAAATAAAATAAAAGGCAAGGTGGAAGGGGGGGGGGGGGGGGGTTTGACCAGCAAGTGGACTATGAACTGAATTGCCTTGTATGCGTATCTGGGCTCAAAAAGGTGGGGTGTCAAAAGCAATGGACTAAGCCCAATAGTTAAACCCATCCAGACTTAAGTGAAATGGTACGTTTCACTAAATCTAGTCAGATTCAACGCCCACGCAAGCCACGTCAAACCAACTAGGGCATGACACCTCACAAGTCAACAAGTCTTCCCCAACCATGTCAGCCTTCAACAGAAACTGAACCAGACACCGGAGCTAGGGCTCCGGTTGTCTTCTCCGGCCAACTCGCCGGAGCTCAAACATGAAACCTTAATAAAAATCCCAAATTCTAGTACCATTCGAAAGCTCTACTCACGTGGAACATGAATCCACCCTTCATTTTAAAAAAAGGTTCTTAAAAAAAGGGTAAAACAGATCATGGTATTTTGCTACACATTCTGAAACTTAAGCAAATAGCAACCAAAACAATCCAAACATGGCCTACATTGTGTAGGGCTTCAGATGCACCAGTAATGCAACCTAAAGAATGCCTAAAATGGGAGATTTAAGTTATGAAAATTTACCAAATGGAGTAGTTCTATTGACTCTTGAATCTACGTGCAAGGTTCTGTTTCAAGCCTCTAACCTCTTCCTTGATCCTCTGTGAAGATGATTTGAACCACAACTTGAAGAAATATCCAGGGAAATGTGAGATTTGAAGATGAGAAAAGTTTTTGAAATTTCTTGTGATTCTCTTTTCCTTCACACAACCAGCTCTCTCTAATCAATTAGGGAAACTTTTGAACTTATATATGGTGGATTTAAGGCATTCATTCAGGCCCATGATGACTCCTTCAAGTGATTTCAAAAATTTGGCCAAAACTTCCACTTCACTCATGCACACGGGTTTGTTCTCTTCATTCACTATTGGGGTAAGCAAATGGCACTTTGGAGTGTGTCAAAATGAAATGGAATAAATTGGTGAGTTGAAAAACAAGTTGCACCAAGTTTTGGTTCATTACTTCTTAAAGCATGGAATTTGAAAAAAGTGGTATGAATTGTGATTCTTGTTTGTTCAAATTGGGTAGAACACATCATGACCATGTAATGATATTGGAATGATGCCAAAAATTCAAAATCAAAGGCATCCTATGGCTTGTAATGGAAGGAACACTTATCATGTCCAAAAATTCACTTTTTCAAGCTTACCATGATTCAAATGTCCACAAAAATAATCAAACATCATGAATTTTGATTTCATTGTGAAGTTAAGGCAATGTGACACAACTTTCATGTGGCACAAAAATGGATTTGAAGTCTTAAAGTTCATGAAAATAGTCATTGAAATGAATGACCTATAAGGAAGTTTCCATAAATACCCTTGCCTTGTGAAGACCATAACTTGAGCTTCACACATGAGAATGAGGACTTATAGGACTTCTTGGAAATCTAAGACCATGAGGAACAACTTTCATGTTCACTTGAAAGTAAGGAGAAACTTGATTCTATGTGAATGATGCCTTGGAAGTGAGTTGACTTTGTGTACCTCAAAATTCTTTTCATCGGATGACACCAACTTGTTGACACCATAACTTGAGATGTACAATCCTAATGGATGAGTTCTTGTACTAAAAAGAAAGCTTGAAATGTGGTTAATAAGTCTCATGTTCGTGAGAAAAGGATATTGAACTTGTATCATGGTGAAAATTGTCCTTGAAGTTAGAGACTAAAAGAGGGGATTTTACACTGAAATCAACTGAAACCCTAATCCAGTAACTCGTTAAACTCTTTAATCTTCTTGATTTGATCTATACATGACATTCTAGATGACATATGATGATTTCCCATGGCTTTCATGACCTAGAACCATGTCTTGAACCCTCTCAAGTCCACAGTTGACTTTGGGTTGACCAAATGAAACCCTAATTTCATACCCAATGGTGAGGCTCTTGCAGATGATCTGAATGGCCATAAAAAACTCCATAAAGACCTATCAAGATGCACATTGAGATTTTGAACCATGCCTTATCCAAATAGGTAATCTCATGACCCTCTGATGATCCTCAAGATAGGAAATGATACACATACACAAACCTCTCCCTTCAAGGAGCTTTGAAACCCACCCTGATGGCAATGAACTCTTGATGCTTTACAAATGACACCCTTGTAGGCCTGCCTATGATAACCTTGCTTGAGCTTGAACAAGAAGTCCTCCTCTTGAATGGAAAAACAACACCTCTTGATCCCCTGATTAGAACCAATGCTATGTAGATGCAAATGCTAAATGATATGAAACATAACAAGTTAAAAGAAAAGGTTGGACAAATTTTGGGGTGCAACACAACCAAGTCAAAAATCAAACCCTATCATGTTATGGTTATAAAAAGACACATAAACAAGTAGAATGAAGCATGAAATGCATATTCAGGAGGTCACATCATCAAGAATCATGTCAAAGTTCACAGATGAAATTCAAAATATACCATGCATATTCAAGAATTCAAGAATCATGTTATGTTTCTAACAAGACACATAAGAAAGTAGAAAAAGACATGGTAAACACATTCAAGAGGTTACAACATCAAGAATCATGGCAAAGTTCACAGATGAAGTTCAATAGGCCATTTTCACATATATGCATTCACAAAAGCAAGTATGAACATGGTAAGGCAATGGATCAAACATATTTGAACATTTAAACACGTTAAAAAACATATATGAATCATACAAGGTCAGTCTTACAAGAAAAATCAAGTTACAAGTTGAAAGAGTTTAAGAACATCAAGGTAAAAACCCTAAAAACACATGTTTTTCAAGTGGACCAAAGTATTTCTAGGATAACAATCCTTGAATTATTTCTTCACTCAATGAAAATAGACATATTAGGGAGTAGTTTTAAAAAATAATGGCATCAATAGCACAAAAAATGAGCAAGTTATGATCAAGACAAGTTGGTGCACCAATGAGGGTAAAACTAGGGCAAGACTAGTTTGGTGACAAGAAAACCCGATAACATACACCCACAAAAAAACCCGATAACATATGTGTTTGGGCAAGTTTGGTGACAACCAAAAGCATGAACATGTGAAAAACATTGTGTAGTGGTGTACTTGGTTAAACAAGTTTACAAACATCACATATACATCATATATAGAGGTTGGGATAAGATAAATCAAGAAATGCACACATGGTTTGACAGATTGGATGCATCATGCAAAAAATGACTAGGTTGGGCCTAGTTTGTGACCTGGTTTGTGACATGAGTTTGACAGTTCAAAAACTACATGTTTTGCTATAAGAAATGGTCCATATATGAAAAATAACATACATCAAACATGTTCTAACAACGTACAACCCCAAATCATAGCTAGAAGTCAAGATAGCATGTGAAATTCAAGTGAAAATTTCATGTTTTTGAGTTTTAAGCTTACCTCTTAAACTAAGATTGAGAAATAAGAAAACCAGAGACATTCAGTGCTCCTCCAAGGATGATGAGAAGATGCTCCAAATGAACTTCAAGCAAGTTGGTGGGCAGAATGCCTTGTAAGTGAAGAAAAACTTCAAAAATCCAAAGATTTCCAAATCCAACTCCCTCAATCCTTGTTACAGAAGTTTGGAACCACCATGGCCAGTTTATATATGACAAATATGAAGTGTTAGAGGTCTTAGAGAGTGTGGAAGTGCAAAGGATTAGTGGTTGTCCTTCAAAATGCAAAAAAGTCCATAAATGAGCTTTTGTGGGTTGACTTTTTGATTGGATGAGTTTTTGGCCAAGGTGAGGGTTTGGAAAGCTCTAACACATCATTTTTGAAGTGTTTAAAGCTTTGTTTGGGTTTGAAAGTGTTTGGAAAGTGTTGTACCCCAAAATTTGACCAACCGTTTCTTATATTTGGCTTATGTTTCGATTCATTTTGCATTTGCATCTGCATACCGCATACTGTGCATTTTTTCAGCCATATTGATTTTATCGGGATTACAGCCCTCTCTCTCGCGTTTCAGGCGAGTCAAACCAGTGCGAATAAAGAGGTTTATTTTTGAGTTTGTGCTTTTCCCGGTGATTCAGTCTACTCTGTTATTTTTGGGGGTATTTCGGTATCCGCCTTTTACCGTTTTATTTCGTTGCATGCACATTTTTTGTTAACTGGTTTAATTACGTTTCATTGCTTTTCTGTGGATTTATCTTTAATTTTAGAGTTTATTTCATTAACTTTTAGCATATAATATAGTTGTTTTTAATAGAGTTTTAAATTTATTTTCTATTTTGGTTATTTTAGTTTTTAATAGATTTTAATTGAGTTTTTGTAGAAATTAATTGTTTGTAGAATGTTTTAAGTTATTAATTCTTTTAGATTTTTATTAGATTTTATTAATCTAGGTTAAATTTGATTAGAAATTTTAGAGTGAATTTTAATTAGGATATTAGTGGTTATTTTGGTTAGGATTAATTGGTTATGTTAATTGATTAGTTTTAAAAGAAGAATCACGGTGCACCAGTTTTCATTAGGCCAGCTTTGTTAATCTTTAACTAGTTTAGTTAGTTTAATATTACTGTTTTTTTAGTCAGCTTGCATTTAATGGCATTTAGCATTAATTAATTAACTGTTAGCTTAATCATTAATCAGTCCAATTATGCAGCTTTTCGCAGGCCATTTGTCAGAGCTATAACTAGCACAATACTCTCTCTCATCATAATGCCTAGCACGAGTCCCAAGACAAACCCTAAACAGTCGCACCGGAAAAATCACACGGCCCAAAACACGCCGGAAAATTCATCATTCCACCGGAAAACTCATCCGTGTTCTTCATGTTCATAACAATTTTTTCCAGATTTTTCTTCATGAACTCATTAATGTTCATCGTAATTTTCGTCCATGTTCATTCGTGTTCATCATTGTAAGTGCACAGATTGTGTCTTAGTTATATCTCTATGTTTTGATGATAACACTTATAAATTTTGTATTCAAGAATTATATACTCTAAACGTGTTCTAGATTGTTTGCTACAGCCACTAAAGAAAATTATCTTAAGAAAGCTTATTTGGATCTGAACATTGTTATTATGAAAGGCTTCATAAGTTCAAGAGCATCTTAAGTGAAGATCTGAACACTGCTCCCAGAAGAATCTGAATACTATCTCTTGAAGATTCTGAAGCAGGAGCCTCTAAAGCATAGAAGACTCTGCTCTGATGGATTTACACGCTCAAGCACACAAGTTGCACCTACTCTGATTCAGCTCAATCTGAAGAATATCCAAGACTCTGATGATCCAGATGATCTCTAGTCTGGAGACTCTGAAGATTCAGATTCTAATGTTAAAAGCTGAACTTACTTTGAAGAAGATTTAAATATGTACGTTGGTTTATCTCAACAGCTCTTTCCTATTTTGTGCTAGACACAAGGACACAGACAAAAAGGTTTTATCTGTGCATTCCATTCTAAGGAAAGTTTTCTGCAAGTAAAGACAAAAGGCATCAGGCCTGTTTCAGCACAGCCTCCAATGTGAAGACAAAAGGCTTCAGGCTTTTCTGCACAGCCTTCAACGTAACAAGACTTCTTGGATCTTAGTGCCTATATAAAGAAGTCCACTCCATCTTCTTCAGTATCGAACCTCTAGCAAAATCACTCATCAAAGCAAATCTCTCAAGCTCTTATTATTCTATTTTGCTTTAACATTGTTCTTAACTTAAGAGAAATATCACAGTTGTGATAACAGCTTATTAGAAGCATCCTTACTCTTGTAAAAGTTTTACATCGTTTGTAAAAGGTTTTCCTTAAGAGGATCCAATTGGGATCAGTTGCTCTTGAGAAGACTAAGAACAGTTGTTCTTAGGTGTTGCTATTTGTAATCTGTTTGATTTAAATAGTGGATTAAGTCCTTGACAGAGAAAGGCAAATCACTCTTGAGAGGGTGGACTGGAGTAGTTGTTTTCAACGAACCAGGATAAAAATATCTGTGTTCTAAGTTTTGATTTTTAGTCTTACTTATTCAACCCCCCCTTCTAAGTAATTTTCTCACCTTCAGTTGGCATCAGAGCTCCGGTTCTGCGTGTGCTTCACTTAACCGTGACAGTTAAAGATCCAGTGAGAAAGATACTTTGATATTTGTTTGGTTGTCATTATGGATAATACATCTACATCAACTTACAAATATGAAGGAGATAGGATCAGTACCAAGCCACCCATGTTTGATGGGGAAAAATTTGACTATTGGAAAGATAGAATAGAAAGTTTTTTCCTTGGGTATGATGCTGATCTTTGGGATATGGTCATTGATGGATATAAACATCCTACTAATGAGGATGGCAAAAAGATTGATAGAAAATCAATGACTGAAGTTCAGAAAAGAGATTTCAAGAATCACCACAAAGCCAGAACTATACTGCTTAATGCAATCTCTCATACTGAGTATGAGAAGATTACAAACAGAGATACTGCTCATGACATGTTTGAGTCACTCAAAATGACTCATGAGGGAAACTCCCAGGTTAAGGAGACCAAGGCGCTGGCGCTCATACAGAAGTATGAGGCATTTAAAATGGAAGAGTCTGAAAATGTAGAAACTATGTTTTCTAGATTTCAGATTCTTACAGCTGGTCTGAAAGTTCTGGATAAGGGCTACTCAACGTCAGATCATGTCAAGAAGATCATCAGAAGTCTTCCCACCAGATGGAGACCAATGGTGACTGCATTGAAGATGGCAAAAGATCTGAACAAGATCTCTTTAGAAGAACTTATCAGTTCTTTGAGAAGCCATGAAATAGAGCTGGAGGAAGATGAACCCCAGAAGAAAGATAAAGGTAAATCCATAGCTTTAAAATCTAACAAACCTGTTAAAGCCTTGCAGGTAAAAGAAGAAAGTTCTGAAGAATCGTCTTCTGAAGAAGAAGATGAACTGTCCATGCTTTCCAGAAGAATCAACAAGCTCTGGAAGCACAAGGGAAAGAAGTTTAACAACTTCAGAAAAGCTGACCACAGGAAGGAATCTTCTGGACACAGAAGATCTGGAAAGAAAGAGGTCACATGCTATGAATGCAAGGAACCTGGGCACTACAAAAATGACTGCCCCAAACTTCTCAAGGAGAAACCCAAGAGAAAGTTTGATAAAAAGAAGAAGGTTCTTATGGCAACTTGGGATGATTCAGATGAATCTGAATCTGAATCTGAAGCAGAAGAAGAGTGTGCCAACATGGCATTAATGGCTGGAATAGAAGATCAGAATGAAGAATTATCATCTGAATCTGAGTCAGTCTCCGACTCTGACGCTGAAGAGGTAATGTATAAACTTACCAAAGAAGAACTTATAAAGGTGTTATCTGAAGTTTTGAAAAGCTACAATAATATCAAACTCAAAAACAAGAAGCTGAAAAGCAATCTTGAATCTGAGATTGATAATCTGAAAACAGAACTTGTTGAGCAGAGAGAAATAAATATAAAAATCAAAAATGATTTGGAAATTGCCCAACAAGAATCTGACTCTGAAGCTAAGTCATCTGAAAATATTTTGGAAAAATATGACTCTAGTTTTCAGAGGTTCCTCACTAAAAGCATAGACAGAAGCAAGATGGCTTCTATGATCTATGGAGTTAGTAGGAATAAAAGAAAGGGAATTGGATTTCAATCTTCTTCTCTTGAAAAAGATGTAAGACCAATACCTGTAGATGATCTGATCATTAAGATAACTCCTTTATACTCTAATTTTAAATTTGGTCATTTAAATGATATTAAACACACGAGCTCTGAAAAGAATACTCATGTGTTTAGATCTAAGGCAAGTCTAAACAAAAACTATGTTGAAAAACAAAAGTTTAGACAAACCTACAAGACAACTAACCCTAAAGGACCCAAGAAGATCTGGGTACCTAAAGACAAAATAATCCCTGTTGCAGATGTCCTTAGCAGCAAAGTCAGGATACCAATCATGGTACCTGGACTCTGGATGCTCACGACACATGACGGGAGAAAGGTCTATGTTCCAAAGTCTGGAACTTAGATCTGGAGGGGACGTGAAATTTGGAGGGAACCAGAAGGGCAAGATCATTGGCTCTGGAACTATAGGTAATGGCAACCTACCCTCTATTTCTAATGTTTTGTTAGTTGAAGGATTGAAACATAATCTATTGTCCATAAGTCAATTAAGTGACAATGGTTATGATATAATCTTTAATCAAAAATGTTGCAAAGCTGTATGTCAAAAGGATGGTTCTATCCTATTCAATGGAAAGAGGAAACACAACATTTATAAAATTAACCTTTCAGAACTTAAAGTTCAAAATGTAAAATGCCTCTTATTTGTGAATGATGAGCAATGGGTCTGGCATAGAAGATTGGGGCATATTAATATGAGACGTATATCTCAGATTAATAAACTCAATCTGGTCAGAGGACTTCCTAAGTTGAAGTTCAACTCAGATGCTCTGTGTGAAGCATGTCAAAGAGGTAAATTTTCAAAATCTCATTTTAAATCAAAAAATGTTGTTTCTACCTCCAGACCATTGGAATTACTTCACATTGATCTGTTTGGACCAGTGAGAACTGCATCCATCAGAGGCAAGAAGTATGGGTTAGTCATTGTAGATGACTACAGCAGATGGACATGGGTAAAGTTTCTAAAACACAAGGATGAGTCTCATTCTGTGTTCTTTGACTTCTGCAATCAAGTCCAGACTGAAAAAGATTGTAAAATTATTAAAGTCAGAAGTGATCATGGTGGAGAATTTGAAAATAAACATTTTGAAAAATATTTTTCTGAAAAAGGCATTGCACATGATTTCTCCTGCCCTAGAACTCCACAACAAAATGGAGTTGTAGAGAGGAAAAATAGAACGTTGCAAGAAATGGCCAGAACCATGATCAACGAGACAAATCTGGCAAAATATTTCTGGGCAGAAGCAATTAACACAGCTTGTTATATTCAGAACAAAGTGTCTGTAAGACCTCTTCTGAAAAAGACTCCCTATGAATTGTGGAGAAACAGAAAGCCTAACATTGCTTATTTTCATCCTTTTGGATGTATTTGTTATATGCTTAATACTAAAGATAATCTGAACAAGTTTGATTCCAAAGCACAGAAGTGTTTCATGCTTGGTTATTCTGAACGCTCTAAAGGCTACAGAGTATTCAATACTGAAACACAGATTGTGGAAGAATCTATTCATGTCAGATTTGATGATAAGCTTGGCTCTGAAAAGCCAAAGCAGTTTGAAAGTTCTGCAGATAGAGAAGTGATTCTCACAGACTCTGAAGGCTCAGAGGCAGAAAAGGCAAAGAACAAAGAATCTGACGCAACCCCAGATGCTACACCTTTGACCTCCCAACTAAACAACTTGCATATTTCTGAAAGACCAACTGTCAGAGGATCTTCTTCCAGAATCAAAGCTTCTCATCCAGAAGATGTGATAATTGGAAAGAAAGATGATCCTATAAGGACAAGATCATTTCTCAGAACTTCTGAATCTTCCTTATTTGGCTTAGTGTCATTGATAGAACCAACATCTGTAGATGAGGCTCTGGAAGATAATGAATGGATTATAGCTATGCAAGAAGAGCTGAATCAATTCACTAGAAATGAAGTTTGGGATCTGGTTCCTAGACCTAAAGGATTCAATGTCATTGGAACAAAATGGGTCTTCAGGAATAAGCTGAATGAAAAGGGAAAGGTAGAAAGGAATAAGGCAAGGTTGGTTGCTCAAGGATATAGTCAACAAGAAGGTATTGATTACACTGAGACATATGCTCCAGTGGCAAGGTTAGAATCTATTCGTCTTCTTATTTCATTTGCTGCACAGAATAACATCACTCTGTATCAGATGGATGTTAAAAGTGCTTTTCTTAATGGTATTATAGAAGAAGAAGTATATGTCCACCAACCTCCTGGCTTTGAAAGTGAAAACTTTCCAGATCATGTTTTCAAATTAAAGAAATCCCTTTATGGATTAAAACAAGCTCCCAGAGCTTGGTATGAGAGGTTGAGCAACTTCCTTCTGAAGAAAAATTTTATCAGAGGAAAAGTGGATACAACTTTATTCTGTAAAACTGCTAAGAAAGATCTGCTAATTTTTCAAATTTATGTAGATGACATTATTTTTGGATCAACAAATATTACGCTTGGAAAGGAATTTGCTAAATGTATGCAGGAAGAATTTGAAATGAGCATGATGGGAGAATTGAGATTCTTCTTGGGAATCCAAGTCAATCAGACTCCAGAGTGTACCTACATACATCAAACCAAATATGTTAAAGAGCTTCTGAAGAAGTTCAACATGATTGATAGCAAAATGGCAAAGACCCCAATGCACCCTACAAGCACTCTAGGTAAGGAAGAGGTAAGTAAGAAGGTAGATCAAAAACTCTACAGAGGTATGATAGGATCTCTTCTATACTTGACTGCTTCTAGACCAGATATTCTGTTTAGTGTTTGCTTATGTGCCAGATTCCAATCAGATCCTAGAGAATCACACTTAACAGCTGTTAAGAGGATTCTAAGGTATCTGAAAGGTACTGCTAACATGGGTTTGTGTTACAGAAGATCTGATGAATTTTCATTAGTTGGATTCTGTGATGCTGACTATGCTGGAGACAGAGTTGAACGTAAGAGCACTTCTGGAAGCTGTCAGTTTCTTGGAAGTCATCTGATCTCATGGTACAGCAAGAAGCAACCCACCATAGCACTATCAACTACAGAGGCAGAATACATTGTTGCTGCTGGATGTTGTACTCAGATGCTCTGGATGAAGAGTCAATTAGAAGATTATCAAATCTATGAGAGTAATCTTTCTATCTTCTGTGATAATACTTCTGCTATATGTTTGTCAAAAAATCCAATCTTGCATTCTAAGGCAAAACATATAGAAATTAAACATCACTTCATCAGAGACTATGTTCAGAAGGGTGTAATTAATTTAGCTTTTGTTGATACAGATCATCAATGGGCTGATATTTTCACAAAACCCCTTGCTGAAGATAGATTTAAGTTTATTCTGAAAAATATTTGTATGGATTTGTGTCCAGAGTAATATTTCTCAGAGGCAACCTCTCAGATGCAAAATGTTTAATAATCTGAAGTATTTCATCTGTTTATTCGTTCAATTATATATATTCAATTTTTTTTGGTAATACTCTGAACTAACAAGCTCAGAAGATCTGAAAGTTGGAAACGTTTCATTTCTTGAGAGACATCAGATGCGCCAGCAAAGCAAACACGTGTCACTCAATATCTGAAAAGATGGAGTGCTCAACTGAATTGACGTTTGAGGTATTGCTTTGAAAATCTCACTTTTCTTGGTTTTCCCCCCAGCTGTCATAAATTTAATATGAAATGATTATTTTTCATTAAATGCTGTCCAAACGTGCGTAAGTGTCTTTTGTGTGCCCTATACGTGCTTTTTGGTTATCTATATATATCACCTATCACACTATTTCCACACTTTCCACATTCACTTCATTCATGCGTTTCTGCTTTCTTTTCAATCTCTACCAAAACCCTAAACCTAAACCAAGGTCCTCTTCTTCTTTAATGGCGTCTACTTCAAACACTGCTACAAAACCCAACAAAACTATTATGTACAAAGAACCTGAACGTACCTTATTCACTCCAGTGGCTGATCTGGAGGTGCTCTGTGAAAGCTTCATTGATCTTGATTCGTTAAAGGAAAATGGGTTCGACCTCATTTCTGCCATTAAAGCTCAAGGTTGGGAAAAATACTTTGAAAGGCTAATGGGTCCTGTATTTCCATCACTGGTAAAGGAATTTTGGATTCATGCAAGCGCTGGTCCCAAGTTTATTCATTCCTCGGTTCTTGGAATGGAGATCGTTATTACTGAAAAACTGATCAGACAACTGTTCAGTTATACTGAATCTGATGGAGTTTCAAATATTGCTTCTTCTCGCATTGATATGGCTAGGGTTTATGAAGAAGTTACTATAGCTGGATTGCCGTCAAGTAAGGTTAAAGATTTGAAACCCATTTATAGGATCTGGGCAAAAATCTTTATGAGTACATTTTTTCACAGAAAACCATCCAACTCACCAGACTATGTGAGTTCGGAACATCTGTATTTTATGTACTGCATCAGCAAAAATGTCAAAGTGGATCTACCGTATCTTATCTTCAGTCATTTACTAACTCATGTCAAAGAAACCAGAGAGGAAGTAAGAGCTAAAGCTGGTAAAGTTAGGACGTGGATACCCCTGGGAAGGTTGATTTCAGACATCCTTATTGAGAACAAGCTGGTACAGCATCTAACTGATGCGAAGATTATAGAAGATCTGACTTACATCATTGGCTCTGAAATTAATGGACTCAGTCTGAAAAGGATGAAAATCATTTCAGAATTGAAAGGTCAACTAAGGAAGATCAACTCTGAAGAGGTTCAAGGCAGAAGAATTCCTGTGGAAGACTTTCCACTATTCAGTGCAGATGAACCTAAGGAATTTGTCTGGCTGTACATTACTGAATGTCTAAAGGAAGGAATTCCTCTACCTGCCAATCTCGTTCAGAAGCCAGGAGAAGAATTGCCAAATCAGATGAAGGAAAGGCGCAGTAAGAGGAAGGCTGACGAAGGATCCGTTCAGAAGAAGAGAAAAGCATCTGAAGCTTCAAGAAAGAAGAAGAAAGAAGGAAAGAAGGCCAGAATCAGCCCTAGAGAAGCTACTTTGGAAGAGATCAGAGACACCATTCAACAGGTATTAGCATCTGATCCTACTCCTACTGTTCATTCACCTCTGTCTTCACCACAACTCTCTCCAAACCTTATACAAAGAACTTCCAAATCCAAACAGTCTGTCAATATCTCATCTGAACCACTCCCCTCTGAACCAGTAAATTTACAATCATCTCCTGTACCAAATCCATCTGAACCACAACTTCAAGCAATTCAAACAGAAATTCCACCTCCACAACCAACTCAACCAGAAAACTCTCCAACAGTAACACCAGAACCAACTCAACCAGAAAACTCTCCAACAGCAACTCCACAACCAACTTTGTCACAACCAGAGAATCCCCAACTAGAGACTCTCCAACCAGAAACAATTATTTCAGAACAAAACCAACCAGAGACTGTTCAAATTGAACACTCTGAACAAACAATTCCCTCAGAAGATCCAAATCTTTCTGACAATATTCCTGATATTCAACCCCTCAACCAAACAATTGTAATTTCTTCAACATCTGTTCACTCAGATGAATCTTCTGATTCATCTGATTCATATGACTGTGATTCAGAATCACTCAAACAAGCTCGCTCTGAAAGTTTTATGAAGAAACATCTTAACATTGCCTTGTTTCATACCCCACCAACCTCTCCATCTCCTCAACAACCATCTGAAACTCAACCATCTGACACTCAAACATCTGAAAACCAAACCATTCCTCAACAACCTGAAACTAATCCATCTGAGAATCAGACTTTTCCTCAATCATTTGAACTTCCTCAATCTGACATTCACACATCTCAACCACCCACACCTCAACCACAACCATCTGACCCTACTCCTGTTAACACCCCTAATCCTTTTTCCTCTGGACAGACTGAACAGTCAGATTTAGGATCTTGTGTTAATGCTATGTTTGATATTTTCAAAAAGGAGTTAGATTCTGAATATGATCGTGTTAAGGCTGTATGCATGTCTAGTTTGGATCCCAATGTTTCGAATACTGCTTGGAAGCGCTTCATCTGGATGTTCAACAAAGCTGCCTTAAAAGTTAGAGCAAAATGCTCTAAGCTTGCTAAGACCAAATTTGCAGAATTAATCAAGGTAACTTTGATGAACATGCCTCCTCCTCCTCCTGTATTACTTTTGGAAGCTGCTCCTCCAGTAGTTCCTGAATCTGATATGGTTGAACAAGCTTCTGTTGAAAACCAAACTGAAGGAAACCCTGCTGCTACTGCATCTGCTCCGTCTTCATCTGTGGTTTCAGAACTTGTGAATGATGTGAAGGATATAAAGGACTGGATGATCAAGCAAGAAAAGACAACTGATGAAATCAAGACTTGGATGTCTAAGCAAGAAGAGTCAGCTGCCAAGATGACAGAGCTTCTGACCCTCATTGCCTCTCGCCAGACCTAGTTTTATTTGTTGTTTTGCACATGAACTGCTTTTGCTGTCTGTTTGTTTTTTGTTGTGTTATGTGTTTTGGCATATGCCTGTTTGACTGTGAACTTTGGTTTGTTTTAATTGCATGATAACATGTTTTGCTCCTATATGATTCTTTTCTTCTATATCTTTCTGTCTTTGAAAATCTTTTTGATTATGACAAAAAGGGGGAGAAAAAGAGAAACTGAGTGTTCAACTTATAAGCAATTACTACAACTGAAATTCAGACATTTTATTAATTTACTTTGAATTTAAGTCTTTCAGATTACATTGATATATCTAACATAATTCTTTGAAGTTACCCTGAGACTATGTCAACCAGAACCTGATCCTATAAAGAAAATCTGAGTAGTCAATCAATTCTGATAACTCTGATATCTTACTCTGATACATTTATTCTGAAAGAGAATTCATGCAAGATGATAACCAGACGCTCTGACTAAAGGAAGTCATATATATCTGGCATCAAGATTTGACTCTGAACTCTTTCATCAGGCTCTGAATCTGAAATATACTTAATCAGAAAGGGAAGTATTCTATTCTATTGAAGTACTTATTTCAGGGGGAGATTGTTAATCTCTGGGGGAGTTTCTAATTCTTACTCTTTATTGAACAAAATTTTTCATGTTTTGTCATCATCAAAAAGGGGGAGATTGTAAGAGCACAGATTGTGTCTTAGTTATATCTCTATGTTTTGATGATAACACTTATAAATTTTGTATTCAAGAATTATATACTCTAAACGTGTTCTAGATTGTTTGCTACAGGCACTAAAGAAAATTATCTTAAGAAAGCTTATTTGGATCTGAACATTGTTATTATGAAAGGCTTCATAAGTTCAAGAGCATCTTAAGTGAAGATCTGAACACTGCTCCCAGAAGAATCTGAATACTATCTCTTGAAGATTCTGAAGCAGGAGCCTCTAAAGCATAAAAGACTCTGCTCTGATGGATTTACACGCTCAAGCACACAAGCTGCACCTACCCTGATTCAGCTCAATCTGAAGAATATCCAAGACTCTGATGATCCAGATGATCTCTAGTCTGGAGACTCTGAAGATTCAGATTCTAATGTTAAAAGCTGAACTTACTTTGAAGAAGATTTAAATATGTACGTTGGTTTATCTCAACAGCTCTTTCCTATTTTGTGCTAGACACAAGGACACAGACAAAAAGGTTTTATCTGTGCATTCCATTCTAAGGAAAGTTTTCTGCAAGTAAAGACAAAAGGCATCAGGCCTGTTTCAGCACAGCCTCCAATGTGAAGACAAAAGGCTTCAGGCTTTTCTGCACAGCCTTCAACGTAACAAGACTTCTTGGATCTTAGTGCCTATATAAAGAAGTCCACTCCATCTTCTTCAGTATCGAACCTCTAGCAAAATCACTCATCAAAGCAAATCTCTCAAGCTCTTATTATTCTATTTTGCTTTAACATTGTTCTTAACTTAAGAGAAATATCACAGTTGTGATAACAGCTTATTAGAAGCATCCTTACTCTTGTAAAAGTTTTACATCGTTTGTAAAAGGTTTTCCTTAAGAGGATCCAGTTGGGATCAGTTGCTCTTGAGAAGACTAAGAACAGTTGTTCTTAGGTGTTGCTATTTGTAATCTGTTTGATTTAAATAGTGGATTAAGTCCTTGACAAAGAAAGGCAAATCACTCTTGAGAGGGTGGACTGGAGTAGTTGTTTTCAACGAACCAGGATAAAAATATCTGTGTTCTAAGTTTTGATTTTTAGTCTTACTTATTCAACCCCCCCCCCCCCCCCCCCCCTTCTAAGTAATTTTCTCACCTTCAATCATTATTTCCAGATTGTATCAACAATGTTCTTCAACCTTCATATGATCTTCATACACTTTTCCAGATTTCCTTTACACATTCAAACAACCTTCAATGCATGAACAAATCCACAGATCTACAATCAAACACCATCCGTAATTGCAATCTCAGAACCAATCTCTAAAACCTTCTTCACCTCACACCTCACACGAACCAGATCTGGCAAACATGCATGTATTCACCATTAAACTCCATAAATTGTTCTTGAAACCACCATCAACTTCAGATCTGAAGAACATGAGTTATTGTTCAGATTTCGAAACTTCACCTTGAAGAACATCTTCATCCACCGTCTTCATCAACTTCAACTTCAAAAACCCGTCTTCAGTCTCCTCGAATTCACAGTACTCAACAAGAATTGGAAAGTTTTTTGGTTTGTTTTTGTGGATTTGTGCTTTCGTAGGGTTTGTAGTTGATGGCAGTTAGGGGAGAAAAACTGAGACGGTGAGGGAAGGTCGGCGGCGGCGGAAGTTGAAGAAGAAGAAGAAGAGCTAGGGTTTTGGGTAAGCTGAAGAGGAAGAGGAAAAGTCTCACAAACTCCTTGGGTTGGTTAGTGGGCCGTAAGGCCCAACCTTTCATTTTTCAGCTCATACCCCGTTTCCCCACTGCGCCCCCCTCTGTTGGTTTGTGATTGTAGGCTTTAAGCCCACCGTGTGGATTCCCATTGCACCCCTGTTCTGATTTGTTGCACCCCATGTCCTTTGTTTTTGTTTTTATTTTTGTTTTTGTAATAAAATTTTAAATATATGTTAATATATTTTATATTTCTTTCATGATTTATTTTATATAATATTTTCTTTTACATGTACATAGAGTTTATATATTATATTTTAATAAACCTTTTTCTTTTAAGTACTTCTATTAGAATTTATTTTCTTTTTAGAAGTTGTATTTCAATTTTAGTGTTGAATTCTTATTTCCATTTGTTATTGGACTTGTTATCTCATTTTCATTTTGTTTTGGTCGATGATGAGACCTCCGTAATTCGTTATTAATCAAATTGTTGATGGATAATGTAGGATATGAGACCACTTTTCCTCTCCTCTTTTCTCCTCTCCTTCTGACTTTATTTTTTACTTTCTTCTGGTTTGGTCCGTGTGACACGATCCAATTGGAGAATGGTTCGTAATATCATTTCTCTATCTTGTCTTTGACATGGATATCAATACGCTACCTCTTGGGGTTTGACTTCATTTATAAGTCGAATTATGACGGTTTAGTGTTACATTGGTCTTGATTAAATTCGAAACGTCATCATCAAGGATCAAAGGGGGAAAGCTTGGAATTGAAGCTTGCACGCAATAGTCAAGGGTCAACGGAACCACTCCATTCGGTAACATTGTTTTTATTTCATCTCTTTCATCTCTTTTATTCAACCGTCGAATGTTGTGAGCCATAAGCGTTAGATACGTGGGAAATGATGAGTGGGGGCTTCCTCTCACTCGTCTAGAGTGTTTAGTGTACACCCTTTGGGTGATATGCGACGCATTCGCTCCTACGTCTTAGGACTTAGCGTGTGCGTCCCGTTCCGAACCTTTTCTCTCGCATCCTGGAGATTGAGTTCTTTTCTCTTGCTCCCATGCAATCAAGACCGTTTTCCTGTAGTTGGCTGAACTACGGCTGCTCTGAGCTCTTATATCTGTTGAGAGTACGTAGGCATAGGATTGCGATAATCCTAGCGAGCACTTTTCCCCCTTTCTTGTAGTTAGCTGAACTACAGCTGCTCTGATTTCTCGTACCAGACAAGAATATGTAGGCACAAGATGCGACGTCTTGGCGAGCACACTAACAACTAATTTATTTGTTCTCTCGCTTCCGTGCGATCGAAACTTTCCTGCTGACGACTAATTATCCCTTTCTCTTGCCCTAGCGCAATTGACACCAGCCCGTAGTTGTAGAACCCGTAGGTTCCCGTACCTTTAAACCAATGACATACTACGTCCGTCCTACCACAAACAGGTAACTCCTAAGTCTCTAATGGTCGAGCAGCATACACCTAACTGCTAGAATGCATACGCTAGTATCGTCAACCTTTTCTCTCACCCCCGTGTGATCGAGGACACCCTTTCGTCCCGTAGTTAGCCTGAACTATGTTTTGCTCTGATTTCTCATACCAGATGAGAATACATAGGCACAAGACACGATGTCTTGGCGAGAAGCTCTCCCCATAGTTTCCCGAACTACGTTGACTCTGACTTTCCCATTGCACGAGGGAATGCGTAGGTATAGAACGACGATGCTCTATCGAGTCAGTTCTTTCTGTTCAGCTTTAGCAGTTATAGATAGATTGTTTTTCACCTATTGACTGAACAACAATGCGTGGATCCCGTCGAGTACGACGGACGTGAGGGGTGCTCATACCTTCCCCTTGCATAATTGACTCTCGAATCTAGGACTTGGTTACGATGACCTCATCTTTCCCTTTTTCGTTAGGTTTTTCCGATTGTTTCCTTTCCCTCTCTTTGGGATAAATAACGAAAGGTGGCGAATCTTCTGTTTTCTGCCGAGTGTTTTTCGCAGTAGTGATAGCTAGCGACTCTACTGGGGACAGGAACATCCCCTATGCGAGTCAATCCTAGCGCTTGTTTGCTTGTTTTTGGGTGTGTATATTTGTGTGTTGTATTTTGTATATTGTTGTATTTATATTTTTCGCACTATATTATTATCTATTGTTGTTGTGCTGTTGGGTGGTTGTTCCTTTGAGAGATGAGCCAAAACCCAGCCTTGAGTACACACCTAGCATTAGTAGTGGAGAGTAGTGGTAGATGTGCTTGCTTTGCTCGTACTAGTTCACCATGAAATTTGTGCTCGAACGAGATTCTCTTTGATGATTTCTTTTCTGGCCCTTTGGGCTCGAAGAGATTTTGGATCTGAGGGTTGTCGACTCTGGGGACCGATCACTTGGAAGTCAGCTAAGTGAGGCCTCTTCGGGAGACTATGATGTCAAACCAGAAATGGTGAATGTATCATCGTTTCTTGAAAGTCTGTGACGCTGACGACCGCATAGGATGACGTACCTTGTCAGTTTAGGTCCATACCTGTGAGTGGGAGGGTTTTTGCAGGAAACTTGACTTCCAGCCAACCCGGTATTTTGGTTTTCTCTTCAGAGTGAACTTACTCAGTCAGCAGTGCAGCAGTATTCAGAGCTTAGTGGGGGATGTAATCCCGTGTTTGCTGTATCTTGCATTGCATTTGCATAAGCATCTTTGCATCATTTTGCATGTCATTCCTCAGCTGGCCAGAGCTCTTATCCAGCCTTTGTTTTGATTCAGAAGGTGATTCTCCGGTGACCGTTCTGAGCAAGTGGTGATTGTTAGAAGACGACCAAGTGGTTGAATCAGAATCAAGCAGTGAAGTCAGTTGAAAGTTATTGATAGCCATGTCAGAGAACGACTTCTAGAATGTTGATACCTTGTTAGGTTTTACTGTGATGACTAATCCTCTGTATGGTTCTCTGCCCGATGAAGACTTTCCGCAAGTGAACAACCTGACTGAAGCTCAGCCTATACAGCCTTCTGTTGAAGACCAGGGTCTACATGAATAGTTTATTGTCCAGAGTGAACGTTCTTCTTCTCCTGATACCACAGATTATCATGATGTTGTTTTCTCTGTGTCGAATTCCAGAAGAGAGGTTCCGATAGTAAAGACTGAAGACCCGAGAGCTCTTGAGTATGCTAAAAGGCTTCATGCGTTGGAGGAAAAACTCAAAGCCTTGGAAGTTAAAGATGATGTTGGCCTCAATGCTTCAGACATGTGCCTAGT
Organism: Lathyrus sativus; assembly: GCA_963859935.3. Taxonomy (NCBI): domain Eukaryota; kingdom Viridiplantae; phylum Streptophyta; class Magnoliopsida; order Fabales; family Fabaceae; genus Lathyrus; species Lathyrus sativus. The sequence continues at coordinate 245,804,804 of OZ012741.1, forward strand.
TTCTGGCCTAGTGTAACCTCCAAATTTCAAAGTGCCGAGGTTTGAAAAGTACAAAGGGGATAGTTGGAACACCCATTTCAATTATTTAGTCTTTTTGGTGTTATTTTATTTTGGTGTGTCCTTATGTGGGGGTGTGTCTAAGCGCGTTGGTGGGTGTCCTTAATTTATAGGGATTATTTAATAAGCTACGGAGTTTTAATTTAGTATAATATGATTAATGGTGGTGATAATTTAATAATTAATAGTATTATTATTATTATTATTATTATTATTTTATTATTATTATTATTATTATTGGAATAAGTAAAATAAGGATTTAAGGGGTATTAGAGAAGTTTTGGGGGAGAAGAGGAAAGAACACGATAAACAGTTTTAGAGCAAGAAGGTTAAGGGGGAAGGACAAAGAGGAAAAGGAAGAAGGCTAAGGCTATCATATTCTTGGGGATTCTTCATCAATCGAAGCAATTAATCGAGGTAAGGGGGGAGAAACTAATTGGGATTGGTATTTTACATGAATTGGGTAGAGGGGATTCCTTGACCCCATAGGGATTTGATGAGCAAGATGAGTATATTGTTATGTTTATGATTGTTGCTACTATTGATGAATTTGTGCATATATTGTTGTGATTTTGGTGAGTTTCTATGTAACGTAGCAGAGTTGTGATTTTGGTGGGGTGCTGTGTAACTTCTGTGGCTTTGGTAGTGACCATGAGTTTTGGTTCTGGAGAGAAAGTTTGAGGAACAATTGGTTAGAGTAGTGTATAATAGTTGTAGTAATAATAGGTAGAAGATGGATGAATAATGATAAGCTTGGAATTAATTAAAGTGACATTTTGGACAGTGAGGGTTTGGAGTATCGCAGACGCTCACTAGCAGGTTTGCTAGGCGAGCAGGTGGTGAGCATTCGCTAGGGACTCGCTAAGCGAGCTAGGTAGCGAACACTTCCAGTAGCCATTGTATGCCTTCGCTAGCAGGTTCTCTAGGCGAGTAGGTAGAAAACGTTCGCTAGAGCCTCGCTAAGCGAGTAGGGTGGCGAGCGTGACAACATTGTTTGATTTTGTGGTTTCCAACCAATGCTGATGTTTGGTAGGATCCCTTTGGTCATGATGGGTATAGGTAGGATGTTTGGTGGTGAAGAGTGTGTACTGGGTGTTAGAATATAAATTCCCATGATATTTGATTTAATTGATATGATTAATTGGTGTATAATATAAATATGATGTATGGTGATGTGATCAGGAGGATCGTGTGCACTTAGTTTCTTGAATTTATTGGTTGTGTATGGTGACGTGATCAGTAGGATCGTATGCACGTAGCGTGCTTGAGTTATTTATTGTGCATTTGGTGTCGTGCATATCATAGTGTTTTGGTGGGATGAATCATTGCTCAGGAGGAGTGTATGTGATTCATCCGTACTCCTTTGTGAAGAATGGTGGTGATAGATCATTGCCAAGGAGGGGTGTATGTGATCTATCCGGGGTTCGATTGAATGAACCAATGAGTCGGTACCGCATGCATGGTGTTGAGTTGCATATTTGCATTGTTGTGTGTTGTGTTTGATGATTGGACAGTAGGTCGTGGTTGATGCATGTTGGGTGATATTTTATATGATTGCTACCTTTATTTCATGTATCTTATTACCGATAATTTTGATCATGTTTTCTCACCCCTTTGTTGGTTTTGTGGTTTGTGCTTCTTCGGAGGTATAGATAATCCAGGTACTTAGCTAGCTTGGATAGTGGTGTGCGAGTCGAGTCTTAGGATGCTCTGATACGTAGCATGGGACTTGGGTGTTTATTTGTTTTATATTGAACTTGCTTTACTCCTGTGACGTATCGTATTTGGTGAACTTGTTAATGAACAATTTTATATAAATGGGGCGGATGGCCGGGAATATTGGATTAATGATTATTTCCGCTGTTTATTTTGAAAACCAACTAATGAAGATTTATGTTGAATTATTTGATGTGATATCCCACTATTGAGGGGAAACTCTAATGTTTATTTGAAATAATTGTATTTTATTTAATTTTGGGAAAGTGGGGTGTTACAATTGGTATCAGAGCAGGTCGGTCCGTCCGACCAATGTAGTAGTTGAGTCTGTCCTTAGGATAGAGATTGTATACCTTTTAACTCGGTGTTGTTATTGTTAAGCAGTATGGCAGGAAGGAATGATGCTGCTTTGGCTGCTGCTATGCAAGCGATGGCGCAGGTGGTTGCTAATCAGAACCAAGCTGCGGGTGCGCAATTCAGAGATTTGACACAGTTTCGGAGTAACAAGTCACCGACGTTTGAAGGAGGAATTTTGGATCCTGAAGCTGCACAGAAGTGGCTGAAGGCAATTGAGAAAATTTTCAGGACAATGGGTTGGAGTGATGAGCAAAAAGTGAAGTTTGGTACTCACATGCTGGAAGGTGAAGCCGAGGCTTGGTGGGACAACAGTCGCCAGAGATTGGAGACTGCAGGAACTGGAATTACTTGGGATGTGGTTCGGACTGGTTTCCTGGAAAAGTACTTTCTGGAAGATATACGAAGTGCTAAGGAGATAGAGTTTCTGGAGCTGAAGCAGGGTAATCTGACTGTAGCAGAGTATGCTGCTAAGTTTGAAGAGTTGGTGCAGTATTGTCCTCATTACAATACTGAGGCGACAATGACTTCCAAGTGTTTGAAGTTTGAAAATGGGCTGCGTTCGGAAGTCAAGCTAGGGATCACTTGTCAGAAGATCAGGAATTATCCGGAGCTGGTTAGCAGAAGCAGAATTTATGATAATGATAACCGAGCCAGGTTTGCACATTATAAGGCTGTGAATGACCGTAAAGGTAAGCAGAGATTTGGTGGTACTCCTTACAGTGTTCCTGCTGATAAGGGAAAACATAAGGCTGATACTGATAAGAAGTCCAGAGAAGGGAAAACATCTGCTGATTTGAAATGTTTCCGGTGCGGTGGCACGCGTCATCATGCTAATGAGTGTCTTAATAAGGTGAAGAAGTGTTTCAAGTGTGGTAAGCCAGGCCATGTGATAGCGGATTGCAGGGACACTATGCCTACCTGTTATAACTGTGGTGAGAAAGGTCATATCAGTACGCATTGCGAGAAGCCGAAGAAGTCTCAGGCGTCTCAGGCCAGCGGTAATGTATTTGCTGTGGTAGGAACTCAATCTGCCAGTGAAGAGCGTTCCATCAAAGGTATTTGTTTCATCAATAATATTCCTTTGACTGCTATGATTGACACGGGTGCAACCCGCTCGTTCATTTCTGTTGAGTGTATGAAGAGAGTAGGATTGGTGTCGTCTACTCTTGAGCAACGGATGACTATTGAAACTCCCTCTATTGGTGCAGTGACTACTTCTTTGATGTGTTTGAAGTGTCCACTGACTATTTTTGGCATAGAATTTGGAGTGGATCTGATTTGTCTGCCACTTAGTAATTTGGATGTTATTCTGGGTATGAACTGGTTGGAGTTCAACCGAGTCTACATCGATTGTTTTCGGAAGGTGTTGTTGTTCCTTACTCCAGAAGGGGAAGCGTTGGCGAATTCCTTATCTAATAAGGAATTGAGGACCTTGTTGGAGGACGAAGCTAAAATGTTTGCTTTATTTGCATCATTATCTGTTGACAGCAAGACATCAATGAAAGAGTTGGCGGTGGTGAATGAATTTCCCGAAGTGTTCCCTGATGATATTACAGAATTACCTCCGACGAGAGAAGTTGAATTTAGCATTAATCTTGTTCCTGGTACGAGACCTATATCTATGGCGCCGTACAGGATGTCGGCAGTGGAATTGGCTGAATTGAAATCTCAAATTGGAGAATTGTTGGATAGAAAGTTTATCAGACCGAGTGTGTCACCGTGGGGAGCTCCAGTGTTGTTGGTAAAGAAGAAGGATGGTAGTATGCGTTTGTGCATCAATTACCATCAGTTGAATAAAGTGATCATTAAAAATAAATATCCCCTTCCAAGGATTGACGATTTGATGGATCAATTGGTGGGAGCTTGTGTGTTCAGCAAAATTGACTTGAGGTCGGGTTACCATCAGATTAAAGTGAAAGAAGGTGATATTCAGAAGACGGCGTTTAAAACCAGATATGGACATTACGAATATGCTGTAATGCCTTTTGGAGTGACTAATGCACCAGGAGTATTTATGGAGTATATGAACCAAATCTTCCATTCTTATTTGGATCAGTTTATTGTTGTGTTTATTAACTATATATTGATTTATTCTAAGTCTGATGAAGAGTATGCAGGACATTTGAGAATTGCTTTGCAGGTGTTGAAAGATAATAAGTTGTTTGCTAAACTATCGAAGTGTGAGTTCTGGTTGAAGACAGTGAGTTTCTTAGGGCACGTAATATCTGGTGATGGTGTAGCGGTGGACCCATCGAAAGTGAGTGCAGTGTTGCAGTGGGAACCGCCGAAGACAGCGACAGAGATTAGAAGCTTTTTTGGTTCGGCAGGATATTACCGAAGGTTTATTGAGGGGTTTTCTAATTTGGCGTTGCCATTGACTCAGTTGACGAGAAATGATCAAGTTTTTATGTGGGATGCTGCTTGTGAAGAAAGCTTTGAAGAACTGAAGAAGAAGTTGACTACGGCATCGGTGTTAGTGTTGCCGAATATGAGTGAACCTTTTGTGGTGTACTGTGATGCGTCTAAGATGGGATTAGGCGGAGTTCTTATACAAAATGGTAAGGTAGTGGTGTATGCTTCGCGGCAATTGAGGGTGCATGAAAGGAATTACCCTACTCATGACCTTGAATTGGCTGCAATAGTTTTCGTGTTAAAGATCTGGAGGCATTATTTGTATGGTTAGAGATTTGAGGTGTTCAGTGACCATAAAAGTTTGAAGTATCTGTTCGATCAGAAGGAACTAAATATGAGACAGAGAAGATGGTTGGAATTCTTGAAGGATTACGATTTCAGTTTGAGTTATCATCTAGGAAAGGCGAATGTAGTAGCCGATGCTTTGAGCAGAAAAACGATTCATATGTCGGCTTTGATGGTGAAGGATATGGAACTAATTGAGCAGTTCAGAGATTTGAGCATGGTTTGTGAGACAACGGCAGATGGTGTGATGTTAGGCAAGTTGCAAGTGAATAACGATTTCTTGGATATAATTAGAGAAAACCAAAAGCTAGATGAAAAGTTAGTGGATTTGATGCCTGGAGGAGGAAGTGACTCTGATAGTGATTTTGAGTTGGATAGTACAGGTGTGTTGAGATTCAGAGGCAGGATTTGTGTGCCGAATAATGATGAACTAAAAAGTCAATTCTGAGTGAAGGACATCGTAGTAGTTTAAGTATCCATCTGGGAGCTACGAAGATGTACCACGATTTAAAGAAGTTATTTTGGTGGTTCGGTATGAAAAGAGATATAGCTCAATTTGTTTACGCCTGTTTGATATGTCAAAAGTTGAAAGTGGAACATCAGAGACCTTCTGGATTTATGCAACCGTTGGAAGTTCCGGTTTGGAAATGGGATTGTATAACCATGGATTTTGTTATGGGTTTGCCGAATACGGCGAGAGGATTTGATGCTATTTGGGTAATTGTGGATCGACTTACGAAGTCTGCACATTTTGTACCGATTAATATCATCTTTCTGTTGGTGAAGATGGAAGAGATTTATATTCGGGTAATTTTGAAGCTACATGGTATCCCATCGAGTATCGTGTCGGATAGAGATCTGAGGTTTACTTCAGAATTTTGGAGGGGTTTACAGGAAGCTTTGGGTACTAAGTTGAAGCTGAGATCAGCTTACCATCCGCAAACCGATGGTCAGTCAGAGAGGACTATTCAGTCGCTGGAGGATTTGCTAAGAGCTTGTGTGTTGGAAAAGGGTGGTGCGTGGGATACTCATTTACCGTTGATCGAGTTCACGTACAACAACAGTTACCATTCTAGTATCGGGATGGCACCGTTTGAAGCTTTATATGGTAGAAGATGCATAACTCCTTTATGTTGGTATGAAACAGGTGAGAATATGGTATTGGGACCAGAAATTATGCAGCAAACTACTAAGACTATTCAGATGATTCGTGAGAGAATGAAAGCATCTCAGAGTAGGCAGAAAAGTTATCATGATAACCGAAGAAAAGAGTTGGAATTCAGTGAAGGTGATCACGTGTTCCTAAGAGTTAACCCAGTGACCGGTGTGGGTCGTGGGTTGAAGTCCAAGAAGATGGATCCTAAGTTTATTGGACCGTATCAGATTTTGCAGAGAATTGGTGGTGTGGCTTATAGGGTGGCATTACCGCCTGAACTGTCGAATTTGCATGACATGTTTCATGTGTCGCAACTTTGAAAGTATGTCTCGGATCCATCTCATGTGATTCAAAGAGATGAAGTTCAAGTCCAGGAGAATCCTACCGGTAAGACGATGCCGTTGAGGATCGAAGATCGTAAGATGAAACAACTCCGTGGGAAGGAGATATCTTTGGTGAAAGTGGTTTGGGGAGGTGCTGCAGGAGGCAGTGTGACCTGGGAATTGGAAAGCAGGATGCGAGAAGCGTATCCGGAATTGTTTCCATCAGGTAATTTTCGAGGACAAAAATAATTAAAGTGGGGGAGAGTTGTAACACCCGTTTTAATTATTTAGTCTTTTGGGTGTTATTTTATTTTCGTGTGTCCTTATGTGGGGGTGTGTCTGAGCGTGTTGGTGGGTATCCTTAATTTATAGGGATTATTTAATAGGCTATGGAGTTTAATATTAATATAATATGATTAATGGTGGTGATCATTTAATAATTAATAGTAATATTATTATTATTATTATTATTATTATTATTATCATCATTATTGTTATTATTATTATTATTATTGGAATAAGTAAAATAAGGATTTAAGGGTTATTAGAGAAGTTTTGGGGGAGAAGAGGAAAGAACACGATAAACAGTTTTAGAGCAAGGTTAAGGAGGAAGAACAAAGAGGAAGAAGAAGAAGGCTAAGGCTGTCAAATTCTTGGGGGTTCTTCATCAATCGAAGCAATTAATCGAGGTAAGGGGGAGAAACTGATTGGGATTGGTATTTTACATGAATTGGGTAGAGGGGATTCCTTGACCCCATAGGGATTTGATGAGCAAGATGAGTATATTGTTATGTTTATGATTGTTGCTACTATTGATGAATTTGTGCATATATTGTTGTGATTTTGGTGAGTTTCTGCGTAACGTAGCAGAGTTGTGATTTTGGTGGGGTTCTGTGTAACTTCTGTGGCTTTGGTAGTGACCATGAGTTTTGGTTCTGGAGAGAATGTTTGAGGAACAATTGATTAGAGTAGTGTATAATAGTTGTAGTAATAATAGGTAGAAGATGGATGAAGAATGATAAACTTGGAATTAATCAAAGTGACATTTCAGACAGTGAGTGTTTGGAGTATCGCAGACGCTTGCTAGCAGGTTCGCTAGGCGAGCATTCACTAGGGACTCGCTAAGCGAGGTAGGTAGCGAACACATTCAGTAGCCACGGTCTGCCTTCGCTAGCAGGTTCTCTAGGGGAGTAGGTAGCGAACGTTCGCTAGAGCCTCGCTAAGCGAGCAGAGTGGCGAGCGTGACAACATTGTTTGATTTTGTGGTTTCCAACCAATGATAATGTTTGGTAGGATCCCTTTGGTCATGATGGGTATAGGTAGGATGTTTGGTGGTGAAGAGTGTGTACTGGGTGTTAGAATATGAATTCCCATGATATTTAATTTAATTGATATGATTAATTGGTGTATAATATAAATATGATGTATGGTGATATGATCAGGAGGATTGTGTGCACTTAGTGTGCTTGAATTTATTGGTTGTGTATGGTGATGTGATTAGTAGGATCGTGTGCACATAGCATGCTTGAGTTATTTATTGTGCATTTGGTGTCGTGCATATCATAGTGTTTTGGTGGGATGAATCATTGCTCAGGAGGAGTGTATGTGATTCATCCGTACTCCTTTGTGAAGAATGGTGGTGATAGATCATTGCCAAGGAGGGGTGTATGTGATCTATCCGGGGTTCGATTGAATGAACCAATGAGTCGGTACCGCATGCATGGTGTTGAGTTGCATATTTGCATTGTTGTGTGTTGTGTTTGATGATTGGACAGTAGGTCGTGGTTGATGCATGTTGGGTGATATTTTATATGATTGCTACCTTTATTTCATGTATCTTATTACCGATAATTTTGATCATGTTTTCTCACCCCTTTGTTGGTTTTGTGGTTTGTGCTTCTTCGGAGGTATAGATAATCCAGGTACTTAGCTAGCTTGGATAGTGGTGTGCGAGTCGAGTCTTAGGATGCTCTGATACGTAGCACGGGACTTGGGTATTTATTTGTTTTATATTGAACTTGCTTTACTCCTGTGACGTATCGTATTTGGTGAACTTGTTAATGAACAATTTTATATAAATGGGGCGGATGGCCGGGAATATTGGATTAATGATTATTTCCGCTGTTTATTATGAAAACCAACTAATGAAGATTTATGTTGAATTATCTGATGTGATATCCCACTATTGAGGGGAAACTCTGATGTTTATTTGAAATAATTGTATTTTATTTAATTTTGGGAAAGTGGGGTGTTACAATAGCTGCCCGAGGCAACATTTGGTGATGTTCTGCAGAAGAATGACTTCATTTGTGCACGATGACAAGTTGATGATCCACTGTTTTCAGGACAGTCTGATTGGGGCATCTCTGAGTTGGTATATGCAGTTGGAGAGTAATCAGATCCGATCATGGGTGGATTTAACTAAGGTTTTTCTGAAGCAATACGAATATAATCTGGACATGGCTCCCAATCGCATGCAGTTGCAAGAATTGTCTCAGGAGAACAATGAAGCCTTCAGGAGGTATGTTCAGAGATGGAGAGAATTTGCTTCCAAAGTGCAACCGCCACTTCTAGACCAAGAGTTAGTAGACATGTTCATAAACTCCTTGCAGAGCCCGTACTTTGAAAGAATGCTCGGAATTGCACCAAATTTCTCTGAATTGTAATGGCAGGAGAACGCATTGAGAATGGCATTAATATTGGAAAAATTCAGGATGTCTCACACAGTCAGGCTAGTGAAACTGAATCTCTCTGTAGCTTTCAAACTGAAGAAGAAATTATGGTCAACGTAGTCATGACGGATGTTGGGTATTCTCGAGGTGAATCGGTGAAATCGCTTGGTTCTTCATCTTCTCAGCAATTAGTATCTTCAGTGTCTCGTTACTCTGGACAGACAAATGTGCCTAGGGCACCACATCAGAGACTTTGGATCGCTCCTCAAGCAAATCAACGAGCCCATGGCCGAGGTTATCCAAATCAGTGCCAGAATCAGAGCAGGCCTCACAACAATTTGGAACGAAGGAGTGCTCCTTTTCATTCGGTTCCCGTGCTGTACAGCTATCTTCTGCCACATCTAATTCATAACTCTTTTGTGGAGCCTAAGACTCTTAAGCTTGTGCCAGAACCTTACCCTCCTGGGTACGATCCCCATGCTCAGTGTGGATGTCATGGTGGATCCATGGGGCATTCGACCGAAGATTGCAAGGATTTTCAAGCAAAAGTGCAACAGTTGATCGACAAAGGGTGCATTTCCTTTCCAGAAGGAGTTTTGATTGTTCATGCCAACCTCTCAGATGTCTAAGCTCGCAGATTCAGAGGGTCATCTTCAGAAGCCAGTGGTCCAGACAGGCAAACGTCCTCAACATTGGTAGTCCTTGGACTTTTTATCATTTGCATTTGTAGTTTCTTTCGGTTAGTTGCTACTTGCTTTTAAACATTGTTGTTCTGAATGGTAATATTAATGAAGTGACTATGCATTTTTCTGAATTAATTATGTCGCTTTCACTCATTTTTTGCATAACACAGACACTTGCACTTTTTATCCACTCCACTTTATCACTAATATCTGGAAAACCATCAAATAAAAGACTCGATCTGGAAAACCGTCAGAAAGAGAAACAAATCTGGAAAACCATCAAATAGATTCTGGAAAACCATCAGAATCAAAGGTAAATATCTGGAAAACCATCAGATAAAAGACTCGATCTAGAAAACTGTCAGAAAGAGAAACAAATCCGGAAAACCATTAGATAGATTCTGGAAAACCATCCGAATCAAAGGTAATATCTGGAAAACCATCAGATAAAAGACTCGATCTGGAAAATCGTCAGAAACAGAAACAAATCCAGAAAACCATCAAATAGATTCTGGAAAACCATTAGAACCAAAGGTAATATCTGGAAAACCATAAGATAAAAGACTCGATCTGGAAAACCGTCAGAAAGAGAAACAAATCCGGAAAACCATCGGATAGATTCTGGAAAACCATCAGAATCAAAGGTAATATCTGGAAAACTATCAGATAAAAGGCTCGATCTGGAAAACCGTCAGAAAGAGAAACAAATCCGGAAAACCATCGGATAAAAGACACAAATATAAGGGTGACATTCAAGAATGACATTGGATAAAAAGATACCGGACATCCAATAATGGATTTGGATGAAAGGTAAAAACACAATATATGAGAAGAGTATTGGATGTAAAAGGAATAGACATATCCGGAAAACCATCGAATAAGAAAAACGTCATATCTGGAAGCATCAGACAGACAAGACAACTCTACTTGGTAGGTGCTAAGTAAGTTGGACTTCGACCACAAGGTAAGACGTGGATAAAACACGACCTCGGGAGAAATGCAAATGAGGATAAAACACTCATGATATGTATATGTATATGAATTGTGCAAATGATGTATGATCAAATGCAGATGTAGATGCCAACGACAAGGCTCGACTCTTGTGGGAAATGAGAAGGCTGGAAAACTGATTCCTTAACACGGAGATCAAGGTTATTCTGCTCGGGGACTAAAGATGCCACTGCTGGGCACATCTTCGCCACATTTCTAAGCTGTATCAAGTTGATGATCCTTGTAGGAAGGAAGGGTAGCTGTCTGGGGATTCTTCAAGTAAACTACCCCAGATTAAACTGTCTGTTATAGATGAATTGATAATTGCTTCAACTTGTCTGATTCGTGAAAATGACTGTTTTACTGTACCCTCAGAGGGTTTGCTCCAGTATGAGTCTTGAAAAATCTTTTGGATAAACCAAATCGGAGAAGACCTTGCCTTGAACAAACCTTGAACTGATTCTTAGACAGGATGTAAAAAAAACTTGCCCCTGATAGGACCACTTGACCAAGTTTCTCGATGTTTGAAAATTCCTTAGAGGAAAGCCAGTTTGCAAACAAAAGTATTCATATAAACATGGTAATGCAAAGTTCATGCAACTTTTGAGATCAAGATTATTTTTGAAATATGAAGAATAAATGAGTCGTTGGTTGGAACACGGTTCAAAACGCTCAAATTTTAAAACAAATGTGTACTACCAAAATAAATGATTCGCGAAGATCTTTTGGAGTCAGTTTACGCAACCTTGCTGTAGTATGCTTTCAAAATAACCTTGCTTCAATTAGGTCTTTTGAGGGTTGTAACGTGGCATGGTTCACGGTTTATGAAACAAAGGATAAAGGCTCAAATTTTATTTGTACCCACCCCCCATCTACGTGATAATCTTCAGTCCTACACTCAGTTAACTCATGTTATGCATTCAGGTTCTTATAGGTTAGGAATTACATTGATGGTAGCAATGATGGTTCAGAAGTCAAGGGACCTATGAAAAGGCAGCCACTGTTTCTTTACAACATATGGTTATTTTGACATTGAGGATTTTCATGGTAAGGATTTAAAGATCTCTTCTTTTTATTACCCCTAACTTTTGTTTGAACTGTTTCTTTTGAAGATTATAGTCAGCGGGATGCCCCAGTTTTGCCTAAGTTTCCTTCATAGGTTTTGACTTATCGGGCTTTTTCTTTGATTTTTTTTTATTTTTAGAAAGTGACTGCCTAGCTTTAATGATTACGGCGAACCATCATCAGCGTTTTGGCTTGGAAAACATCTTCGACACTTGCTTGCTGTGTGCGAAGAAAAATTGTGAGTGCGACCTTTATATGAAAGGTGTATTGTATGCGCGCAACCGAGTTAACTGAGAAACTACCCATGCCCCAGGTTAAGATTGCGGTTTTTTTGTAAAGAAAGAAACTCCAACTTCTAGGCTCGAAGGGGGTGACAAGGGGATAACTTCCTTATATCTCCAGTGTTTGGGAGTTGAAACAATGCCTTACATCATCAACAAAGTTTGATTGAAAGCATACTAACACCAATTATGGGTATAACGTTTCCTTCATCCTCCCTCCAATCTTTGCATATCAAAAATTTGGACAAGAAGTAAATATTTGAAAGATAAAGCATAAAGATGCAAATAAATAGACAAAATGAATTGAAATCGAAAGTTGTGATGCTTATTCCATCAATATAAAAGTACAAACATACTTCATAGGCAAACAACTAATGTAAAAATAAGAAAAGTACAAACAACGAGAAACAAAAGCCTAGTGACTAAATAAGTATAAAGATGGCGTCCTGTCTGAAACACAAATAATCCGCTGGAGTCAATTCAAAGCTTCACTTTTGAAGCACTGGCAAAGGATTTTTCTGGACATTCGGAGGATTATCTGCAAAATCAAGTATTCCATCTCTGACCAACTCACGTATTCTAGCCTTCAGTGCAAAACAATGCTCCAAGTCGTGGCCTAAGGCACCCTCATGAAAAGCGCACTGGAAATCAGTCCTGAATCCAGCTGGAGGAGGATTAGGAGGAGGTGGTAGAGCCCTTGTACTGATCAGTCCTCGTTGAACCAGGTAAGGATAAAGTTCTGTGTAAGTCATGGGAATAGGATCAACTTGATTTCTATTTCGATACTGGTCTTGTCTAATAACTAGATGTTGAGGAGTCTGAGCTGGCTGTGGAGCAATAACAGGTTGAGGTCCATGGCGAGGCTTTCTTGATTCAGTCATGATAACATTGGTCTGTTCCCCCTTCTTCTTCTGGAAATTCCCATAGGATTTCTTTGCCCCATTAGAAGATTTGGCAGCTTTGGATACCTTACCATTTTTCAAACCCTCTTCTAACCTTTGGCCAATATTCACCAAATCTGTAAAGCTTGCTTCTTCCAAACCCATAATACAAGCTTCGTATTCAGCTTCATTATTGGTGCAAGGGGATGTTAACCTGGCAGTGAATGGGATATGAGAACCATGAGGAGTCGTGATAATTGCCCCAATTCTACTACCGTAAGAGTTAACAACGCCATCAAATATCATCTGCCATTGAGAACCCTTCTCGGGACCTTCTTCAGGTAATGGCTCATTGCAATCCTTCATCTTTAAGAACATGATGTCTTCGTCGGGAATTCAAACTTCATAGGTCGATAGTAATCAATCGGCTGTTCAGCAAGATATTCCGACAGAATACTCCCTTTGATAGCTTTCTGGGAAACATACTGAATATCATACTCTGTCAAAACCATCTGCCATCTGGTAATTCTCCCCGAAAGTGCTTGTTTTTCGAAGACATATTTAATCGGATCCATCTTCAAAATCAGCATGGTTGTATGATTTAGCATATACTATCTCAGGCTTTTAGCAGCCCAAGCGAGTGCACAACACATTTTCTCCAACATTGAGTACCTGGACTCACAGTCTGTGAACTTTTTACTCAAATAGTATGCTGCATGCTCTTTTCTTCCATTCTCGTCATGCTGACCGAGAACACAACCCATGTTGTTCTCAAGAACCGTTAAATACATTATCAATGGCTTTCCAGCTACTGGAGGTATCAGTATCGGAGGCTCCTGCAAATATTCTTTTATTTTATCAAATGCCCTTTGGCAATTTTCATTCCAGACGACCGTCTGATCCTTCTTTAACAATTTGAACATGGGTTCACACGTGGCTGTAAGATGAGATATGAACCTAGCAATGTAGTTCATTCTACCCAAGAAACCACGAACCTCTTTCACCGTTTTCGGCGCTGGCATATCTTGGATAGCCTTTATCTTTGCAGGATCTACCTCGATTCCTTTTTCACTAACAATGAACCCCAGCAACTTTCCGGACCTGACACCAAAAGTGCACTTGTTCGGATTTAACCTCAGTCTGAATTTCCTTATCCTTTCGAATAACTTCAGAAGGTTTACCAAATGTTCCTCCTTTGTTTGCGACTTTGCTATCATGTCATCAACATATACTTCAATCTCATGATGAATCATATCATGAAACAAAATGACCATCTCCCGCTGATAGGTTGCCCCTGCGTTTTTCAACCCAAAAGGCATTACCTTATAACAAAAAGTTCCCCACGGTGTAATGAACGTTGTTTTCTCCATATCCTCTGGCGCCATCTTAATCTGATTATATCCGAAAAAACAATCCATGAAGGAAAACACGGAATACTACGCAGTATTATCAACCAATACGTCAATGTGGGGGAGCGGGAAATCGTCTTTCAGGCTCACTTTATTGAAATCTCTGTAATCAACACACATTCGTACCTTACCGTCCTTCTTTGGTACCGGTACGATATTAGCGACCCACTGAGGGTAAGTTCTTACAGCGAGAAATCCTGCATCCAACTGTTTCTAGACTTCTTCTTTGATTTTCACAGCCATATCTGGTATAGTCCTTTTGAGCTTCTACTTGACTGGTGGACACTCCTAACGTAAAGGCATGCGATGAACCACGATGTCCGTGTCAAGACCGGGCATATCTTCGTATGACCAAGAAAAGATATCACTATACTCTCGGAGCATCTCAACCAATCTTTGCTTGATATCACTCTACAACACAACCCATATCCTGACATCTCTTCTAGCTTCCTCGGTACCCAAGTTGATGACCTCAATTTCCTCCTGATGAGGCAGAATGATTTTCTCTTCCTGTTTCAAAAGCCTGGCTAGCTCTTTTATCAAGTCTTCATCTTCATCAATCTCTTCTTTGACTTGAAATATCAGATTATCAAAGTCAAAGCAAGTTATAGACGGCTTTGGAGCGGTGTCATCTACAATGTGAAACCTGCAATGATGATGATTTAATGCTTAAAATGATATGCAAACAAGCACAAACCACATTTCCATTTTATTGTTAAAAATAAAATAGGAAAGACAAGGATCACAATATTTGAATGCAGAAAAACGCCCTTTGGTTGATTGATAAAAAGATTGCTCAAACATGAACAATTAGGCCCTGAAGACAAATACCTCTATGCTCCGGGTAGAACATAGGGTTATACAATAATCAGAAAAACAAATCATTACTCTTCTGTCGTCACTTGGATGATTTCTTCGACAGACCAGTTGTTTAGGCTTTGTTCTGAAGTACATGGCCAAATCCACGCATCCATGTCAAAATCGATGTCACCGTCTTCATCTGATATGACATTAATCTGCTCAAAGATTACACCCTCGCTGGTAAACTGGACATGCCCCTTATAGCGCGGCGCGCTCTGGGAAGAGGAAGATGGGTTGTATCCCAATCCGAATTTGTCTTGCTTGTTGGGGATGTTCAGCACTTGGCCCTAACCTTTTGATGCCCCAGCCTTCACCACTGTTTGGGCTTCCTTAAAGGATGACATGGCGACTTCAGGCACTTTCCTCACAATCAGTGCTTTGTCCTTGATTTGCACAGTTTCGGAGGCCTGACATAAAGTCTCATGGATTTCGCCATCAACCTCGACATACTTGAATGACGACAG
The DNA here is from genome assembly GCA_963859935.3 of Lathyrus sativus. Lineage (NCBI taxonomy): Eukaryota > Viridiplantae > Streptophyta > Magnoliopsida > Fabales > Fabaceae > Lathyrus > Lathyrus sativus. The sequence goes on from OZ012741.1 coordinate 245,820,416, forward strand.
ATGACTAATCATTATATCTTCTTCCCTGCAAACAGTGACAACACTGCCACCCACCATGTACTTCAACTTTTGGTGCAGCGTAGAGGTTACGGCGCCTTCTGAATGTATCCAGGGATGTCCCAACAGACAACTATAAGCTGGATGAATATCCATGATGTAGAACACGACGTCAAACACCTCCGAACCGACCTGAATTTGCAAAGTCAATTCTCCGAACACGGACCTTCGAGTCCCATCAAAAGCTCGTACTACCAAGTCACTTGGCGTAAACAATATACCACGGGTATCTAACTTCATCAGCGCTTTTTTCGGAAGTACGTTCGAAGACGACCCTGTATCAACAAGCACATGTGACAGAACGGCCCCTCGGCATTCAATAGATATGTGCAACGCACATTTATGATTCCTCCCCTTGGGTTTCAAATCCGAATCTATGAATCCCAGCCCATTACCTGCATTTACATGTGCCACAACTCCCTCGAGTTGGTTCACAGAAATTTCCTATGGTACATAATCTATATTCAGGATTCTCAACAAAGCATTCATGTGCGCTTCCGAACACAACAACAAGGACAAAATGGATATCTTGGACGGAGTGTGCTGTAAGTGATCAACAATCTTGTAATCACTCTTTCTTATCAAGTTCATGAACTCCTCCGCCTCCTTCAACAAGGATTCCTTCTCACCAACTTGATAAGTCTCTTCAACCACTACTTTACCCTTTCATTTGTCAGATTTTTCAGCGACCACTTCAGGTGACGAAAATACTCTTCCACTCTGAGTAATTCCACCAGCTCTAACTAAGTTGTCCACAGAATCCACCGGTAAACTTTTCAACTCCTGCTTCTGTCCATTTCAGTATACTTCGGCTCCGTAGTTCCACATAATTGCCTTAGTACTTTCATATGATACAGGACCAACTTTGGTAATGATGATGGTTGGCGGCCTCGGCGGCATAGAAATAGTAATAGTCTTGTATGGAATTGAGATTGTCGCAACCTCATCCCTCCTTTCAACCACTAATTCCTCAGTCTTCTTCTCAGCAACTCTGTCAAATTGCAAGACACCATCATTCATCAACTTCTGAATATGGTTTTTTAGCTTCTCACATCCCTCGGGATGGCTCAAACATTCAGCACAAGTTTCATCACACCCCGGGAATACTCCTCCCCTCAACAACTTGCTCTTTACAAAACTCAGCGCCGTCTTCAACTCATCAACATCCGACACCAAATTCAAGCTCTCATATTCAAGGATAGCACTGACCCCAGCTGCCCCATGATTAGGCATGGGGTTCTGCACGACATTGGGCGCGTCGTGAGAAAAGTTTATAGCCTTATTGTTTATGAGTTTCTGAACTTTATGCTTAAACGCCTTACAGTTGTCAATATTGTGACCCGGAGCACCAAAATAAAACTCACATCAAGCATTAGCATCATAACCAGGAGTTGGTGCACCTGTCAAGGAAGCAAGAGTCCTTTTCTGTATTAATTGTAACTGTAACAAGTGTTGAAGCAATTGAGAATACAGCATCGGAGGCGCGTCAAACTGCCTATTTACTACCCTGCCCCGATCCTGGAATCTTCGAGGAGCATAGTTCTGCTGATTCTGTTGTTGTTATTGTTGTGGTGGTGGTGGTACCGCAGGTATTGTGATACTTGCAACCTGCTGCTGCTATTGATGATATTGTTGACGCTAATTTATGTTTCTTCCCCAAGAACTAGATACTGCGTTGGTTTCTCCTTCTCGCATTTTGTTACCAAAAACCTTTCTATTTCCTCTTCCTGCTGAGGATCCTTCACCAGCTTGAATCTTCCCTAGCTTAATTTCGTTCTTGACCCTCTCCCCAGTAATAATCAAATTAGAAAAGCTACCTGACATGTTATCGATCAGCTTCTCATAGTATACACCTGGTAACGTGGCCACAAACATATCAATTAAATCCCTTTCTACCATGAGAGGTTGCACCCTAGCTACTAGTTCACGCCACATCTGGGCGTACCCTTTGAAGCATTCACCACTCTTCTGAGACAGATTCTGCAATTGGACCTTGTTAGGCGCAAGTTCGCTATTATATTGGTAGTGCTTAATGAAGGCCTCATCCAAATCCCTCCAGCATTGGATGTTGACTGGTTCTAAGCTCATGTACCATTCAAGAGAAGGACCCGAAAGGCTGTCCTGGAAAAAGTACATCAACAACTTTTCATCATCTGAGTAGGCAGACATCTTACGATAGAAGGAACGCAGATGAACCCTAGGACAAGTAGTGCCTTTGTATTTATTGAAATTAGGAACTTTAAACTTCAAAGGTACTTTCAAGTCTGGGATCAACCCTAGATTAGCCATGTCCAATCCCATAGAGTTTTGATTTTCATAACTCGTCATCTTCTCTTCGATCAGCTTAAACCTCTTATCTGCCTCAAACGACAATCCTGCACCAACATCTCGCATAGAGAACGCATCTTCCTGCTGATCTTCATCCCACTGAGGAACATTGTTTCCATGCGCAACATACGCCATTTCAGGCATAGGGATTCCACCTACATTACCTCCGCCTGGAGGAATAACATTAGCATGTGGCGTGCCACCATCACTACGAGGAGGATTAGTAGCAGTTCCCCCGTGAAGTACACCATTCCCATCAACTCTTGCAATTGGTGGCTGCACCAGAGTCTTCAGTTGCTCTTGATCGTTTGCCACACCCTGCATCAAATACATACATTGGGCCATCCTGTCCCGAAGTTCTTACATCTCAGCTTGCATCTGTTCCATGATCTTACGTTGATTTCCTCGAGTGGCATAATGGTGAGTCGTCAGGTTGTCAATCCTGAAACAAACTAACAAACCACGGAGATAAGGTTAACGGTTCCGGGCACCTGCGATGCAAAAATGCAAAATGATGCAATATGCAGACATGTATATATGCATTAGGGAAATTTCCCCCTCGATTCTAGTTCCAAAGGAACAACATGACAATGAAGAGCTAACAGATAAGCTATAAGCAAACTCCTCATAAATAAAATGAGAGCCAAGAGTCAGATACAACAATACAATGGAATCAGAATGACCTCAGCCAACAGGTCTAGTGATGGTCAACAGACTGAAAAGAAATACAATCAAGTACGACAACTAGACTGGAAATCCTCTAACAGCTCCTTCTTCTCTGGTGATGGTCAGGCCTGACAAGCAACCCCCGGATGAGTAGCTCTCTCCAGCTAATAGTGGTTTGCAAATCCTGGGCATAATCCTCCCAGGCGCCCTCACCAAAAGCCTCCTCAAGCTTACACCTCTTCACATCAGCTCTAGACTTATAATCATCCAACGTTGCAAGCGCTTCGTTCAGTCTACAATCACTGTCACATAGGAGTGAGGCTTCAGCTGCAATCTTCTCATCCTTCACTTGGAGTTGAGCTTTCAGCTTAGAAATCTGTTGTTTGAGCTCATCTTCCCGCTCTTTGTTATTAGTGAGGGTAGCATTCCACTGATCATTAAATCTGGAAATCTCTATATAAGCTCTATCCAACTCCTTCTTCTTAGAAGTAAGGACATCATTGACAACCTTCAAAACTAAACTCAAACGCTCACGAGCGTGAATCTCTTTGGTAAGATCTATACCTAGCTTGTTTACCAACTCAGATTGCCTCTTGCAGGAATGAGTAGCTTCAACCTTTTCGCTTCGGAGCTGAACAATCTCTTTCTCCAATTCTTCGTTTGCCTTACGCAACTCCTCTTTTTCAGACCATAACTGATTATACCTCTGGATATCAACAGTAGTAGGCTCCTCAATCATTAGAGGATATAAAGGCTCACAATGTGGAAAAGGCATCAACACCCTCTCAGCTCTCTCCTGAATCCAAGTCACATAAGGATCGTAAGCTCGACTGTTAATCTTCCTTAAAGAAGCTTTCCCTTTGCGATGAATTTTGTTCCAGGCTTTCTCAACTCTAGTCAAGGTATCCTTCTCCAGCAAACCAGTGAAATACATAGATTCCTGTATTTCCTCTTCTCTCGGAGGTTCCTTCAAAGCGTACCCAAACTGCCTCACTGCCAGGGATGGGTTATAGTTAATGCATCATTTCCTTCCGACCAACGGGACGTTAGGAAATCCACCACAACTGTAAATAATCTTTGTACCTAGCTGATCTTTATCAAACCAAATGATATTCTCAGAAGTCAAACCCATCAATCTCTCTGACCACTCTGAGGTACCAGCAGTATCAACAAAAGGACCGGACTTGGGAAGGTGACTCACAAACCACCTGTACAACAAAGGTACACAACAAGACACGTTCTTCCCTCTCTGATTCTCATTCTTGTAATGCACAGAATGATAGACATTGCCTAGAAGCGTAGGTACAGGATTCCCTGAAGCAAAAATATGGAAGGCATCCAGATCCATAAAATCTGGAATATTAGGAAACAACATGATACCATAAATGCACAGAGCCAGGATGGCATTAAACACAACCCAACAACCCTTCTTCACAAAGTGTTGAGCTCTGGAAACCAGAAAAGATAGTGGAAATCCAGGCATTCCATTTCTCTTGACTAACTTCCCTTTTAGCTCAGAAACATCCAAATGAAGGGCACCAGCAAGCTTAGCCAGATCAGGCTCAGCATTAGTACGATAGAAAGGCATCTGGTCTAGGATAGGAACTCCAAGTAGAACAGAGAACTCCTCTAGAGTAGGTAGTAACACATGACCTGGAAAAGTGAAACACCGTAACTGAGAATCGTAAAACTGCAGCAGAGTATGGAGACCACCCAACTCATATACTGAGGGCTTGTAGACAAAACTCAAAAGCTTCCCATATGATTGCTTGAAATATTCCATCACCTTCCTGTCATCCACAGAAATCAAACTGAGTAGAGATCCAATGTCAGGAGTAGGGAATTTATACACCACAGTCTTCTTCAAGCTAGGCTCCATGTCAGCAAAGAAATAAGATCACTAGAATCGAAGGGAAAATATGTACCTGCAACATAAATACATGTCAATGTTAATATGCAAATGAAAAATGCAAATGCAACAGGGGATCAAGGTTGTTGTGCTGTTAATTGAGAAGAACCAGCGCTTCGCTTTGGCAAGAATAAAGCACTGTCATAAGGACCCATTGTATAAAAGTCACAGGTTCACACTGACGAGAAAACCGGGTAGGTTGGAGGTTAAAGTTTCCTGCATAACCCACCCCCTCACAGGTATGGACCTATCTCTGGTAAAGGTTCGACATCCTACGTGGTCATTAGCGTCACAGACTTTCGAGAAACGATGATACGTTCACCGTTTCCGGTTTCGCATCATAGTCTAACGATGCGGCCTCACTTAGCTGACTCCCAAATGATCGGTCCCCATAGTCGACAATCCTCATATCCAACAACCTCTCAACTGCCCGAAACAGACTGGAAAGGTAGTCATCAAAGAGAATCTTGTCTGAGCGCAGATTTCGTGGGAACTAGTGCATGCCAAACATACAGGTTTGAAATTATGGCAAGCACACAATGGATGTTATTACCAAATTTATAACATCCACTGTCACATTGACTACTGTACTAACTAATTAAACTATAAGTAAAAGCAGTAAATCACACCAGTAATTATTCCCATAGTTCAGTGTCAACAACACTTACATCTGGGAGCTACCAAGCCAGGGAGGAAATTCACTATCAGTAGAATTAATTCAGAGTCAAACAACCCATATTGCACTCCTCACTTAAAACCTACCCAATGACACTTTAACCTAGAGACACTCTAGACCTGAGTATTCCCACTCACTCCCCCTCAATCATACCACAGTAATATTGATACAATTACAGAATAAAGATGAAGAACCACTTCATAAACACCTTGATCTTGCTTCAAAGCTTTGATCAAGAATCACACACTCTTGCTTAACAACTTTGAGTGAGACACAACTTAGAACCTACCTACCCAATGCAGCATACAGTTGCTTGGTAAACAAGTATTCCTAAGACTCAATTCACACGTGAAGAACACACTTTCTTCACTCACAATACTCACGTGAAGAACAACCTTCTTCACTCACAAGGACTCTTAATATGCACTCTATAATATTCTGTCAAGAGCTGCTCTTCTAGGATTGCTCCTTCTGTTATTTATAGCAGCAGTCAGTCCGTGGGCCTGTGTGCATAAATTAGGTTTATCCATAACAAACCTCTCTTCAATAGTCTGCACACTTGCCAATTAATTCAGGGACATTTTAGATTGCTTAGAGTTTCTAAAATGTTTCCTGACTTCCAGCTTGAGCTTCTGATTTGTTTCCTGATTTCTAGATACCATAAAAACTAACCATGCTCGCTTGATGTCATACGATCCAAGTCATGACATTCTGTATGACATCCAGCTTAACTTATAGTTAACTTACCCTGCACACACATCATTATGTTAGTCTTAACATTCAGTATGACATAGATGCAAACTCTAATCTTTTTCCATAAAATGCAGCCAATCAAGAGCACTTACAAACTCCCCCTTAGGCAAATATTTGGCTAAAACACCCTGTTAACATATCAGAGTTTACACACAGCAGAAGACTTATCATGTGCCCTGTCATGCAGGAAGGTTACTAGCTCAACACACTCGCAGAGTCCTCACAGTTAGCTCTCACTGTTATAACTCACCTTGTTAACCATCTGTTAGTTACCACTACAGATTTCACACTTTGGTGAGTAACACACTGGGTTACTCCCCCTCAACTGATGCATTTTATGCATATCCTCTCAACTGAGCACACAACCTGCAAAAAGTCCTGCAGTCACACATATTCATCCAGCCTGCTCTGGATGTTATGACATTCAGGATGACATCCTGAAGCACACCTGCTGTGGAACAACCTGTGCTACTCCCCCTGAAGAGATGCACAACATTCTGCAATCATCCTGCAAATACACACAGCACTAGCAGCTATAAAGCTACTAGGTTCCATCAAGGAACTCACATACATTCCTATACTCATTAGGAACTCACACATTACTAACAACATCAGTTGTTATCACATAAACACATTAGTAAAATCTTCAATCATGCATATTTGTTGTATCTCTTATCACACACCTGCAACAACATACTTGTAGCAGCAATTCAGCCAACATACTTGTAGCAGCAATTTAGCCACGAGTCTTCCACCTGCATCATATCTAACCTGCTGGCTGTTATCAACCACTCTCTCCCCCTTTTTAACGATAAATTAAGATCAAACTAATAAAATAGTCTGGATCATAATGGGTGACATTAGACATGTTTGGGGTCATTACAAACAAAGACTGCTCATGAAGAGCATCACAAATTAATGTTGTCAAATAAGGATTAAAATCTAAAGTAAGAAAAAGACATCACTAGCCACATCATCACCAGCAGCACACCCACATCAGCAAGCCATCAACACACTAGTCTTCCTCAGCAGAACTGGAACTAGCTTCTTCAACATCCCCAGCACTGGTTTCCTCAGAATTATCATTAGCCTTTTCAGTATCTTCATCACTGGCTTCCTCAGACCTGTCATCTGCTTCTACTGATACAGCATCCTGGTCATCAGACCAATCATTCTTGTCCTCATCATTTTGAGTAGACTCTTAATCTTGCTCAAGAGTCCTGATCAGCCTTTCAAGTTTTTGCTTCCTTGTTTCCAACTCATGGCAAGTTTCTTTTAGCATGGCAGTAACCTCGGCCTTTCTTGTCTTAGAGCTCCCTTTGGATGTCTCTGCTGATGTCATGACAGTGTCAGTAACATGAGTTCCTTGAAACAGCTTGTGATGGAAAGACAAATAGCTCTCTCTCTTGCTAGCAAAATCATTCTCTTTGAGGATGTTGGGATACTGACTTAATATTATTCCACAGATGAGTGAGGGAAATGCAATGGGGCCTTTGGCACTATAACTTCCTACATGCTTCATGGTCTGATCAAATATGTAGGCACCATAATTAACTTTGGTCTTGGTCCCAACAGCATAGATAAACCTCCCCAGAATAGTTGCCACTATTGATTTATGATTAGTGGGAACCCAATTTGTAGCACCAATCTTGTGTAGCACAACATATTTTACACTCAGTTTGCTGGCAACTAGCTTTCCTTTTGATGGCCAACTTTTGACTTGGTGGCCAGTACTTACTTGACACTGTTTGTTGTCAGAGGCAGTTATATCAGATTGAGCTCCATCTGATCTTCCAAGGTAGTTGTTAATGGTAGTGGAGGAGAAGGTGACACATTTTCCTCTAACATAAACTTTACCAAATTCAGCAGATTTTCTGTCAGCATATTCATCAGATAGATTTACTATGAATTCCTTGACAAGAGTTTCATAGCATTGTAAGAACTGAGTCACAGTCTTCACCAACCCAGCATCATGGATAGGAGCCATGATCTCCTTGCTTTCAAGAGCATTTTGAGCTAGCTCTCTCTCCAAGGCCAACCTCTTTTGATAGACACACTTCCATTTGGTGACCCTTGATGGATAGTGGAATGAGACATTGTCAATAGGAGCATCTGGCACACTAGCAGCACGCTTGCTAGTTGTTGGTTTCTTCTTTGGTTGGATGTTAGTGGCATCACAGGAAACATCAGAATCTGATTCTGTACTAGTTTCAGCTTTCCTCTTCTTTGGTGCTACCTTGCTCCAAACTTTGGTAGGGCCAACCTGAGTTCTTTTGGTCACAGTCTTCTTCTTGGGGTAACTCTGGACAACTTCCTTTTTCCCTTTCCTAGTCATGAGCCTTTTGGTTATGCTAGGGCAGACTGTGGCTATCAACTCATTGTCTGAAGACTCGTTAGCATCATTTTCTTCACTTAGCATGTGTTCATTGTCTTCAGAGGCTTGATCCTTGTCTTTTGGAATGGTTTCTTCCAAGGTTTCAACATTGTGAGTGACATCAGATTCTTCCTCAGTGTTAGCGCGAATGGATATTCTTGGCACATCATTTGGCTTAATCAGAACCCTGGTAACCAAGTTGGCAATGGTGGAGTGGATTTTCGTGGCTTCTTCATCATTGATATCCGTGAGACTTCTTGTCACTGTTTTAGCCCTTTGTTGGTCAGAATCACCACGCTTCACACACTCCTTTTCAAATTGATCCATGTCATCCCTGTGCATGGTTCTCTTGAACTGAATGGAGTTCATATTGAAGTTACTGTGAGTGTCATAGAATAATGTCATGAAATCATGAGTGACATTATTTCCTTTATGATGATTACTTGTCATGGACTCCATCAGATTCCAGTATAACAGGTCCAGGTTTCTGTGATGTCCCCTTTTTGGATATGCTATCTTGGCTTGCCTGCCAACCTGACATTCACCACAGCCTCTTCTTCCATCTAGAGGAAATTTAGAAGTTCCTCTTACTGATTCCTTGGTTATGATCTTGTTCATCTTGTGAGGAAGTCTACCTTTCTCCAACCATATTGGATCCTTCTTCTCTTCTTGAGTCATGGTACAATCATTGAGGTTACTTTTAGAATCCCATAAATAACAGTTATTCTGAGCTCTATTACCCCTCATGACTTCCTCATCTTCTTTATTGACCATCACACATGTCTCCTTAGTGAATTTGACACTAAGTCCTTGGTCACAGAGTTAACTGATACTGATAAGATTTATGGTCAGTCCTTTTAACCAACAAGACATTGTCTAGTTTTGGAGCACCAGGACAGTCTAGTGGTCCAATCCCTTTGATCTCTCCTCTAGCTCCATCACCAAAGGTCACATGACTTGAGGTAAGAGGTTTGATGTTTACCAACAAGTTCTTTGTTCCAGTCATATGTCTAGAACAACCACTATCAAAATACCAGTCTCCTTTAGTAGGCATCCTAAGATAGTTATGAGCTACTAAAGCAACCTCCTTGGTAATCCATTGTTTTTTCTTGGCAGGGACAACCTTCTTGAGCTTAGCATGCTGTTGTTTCTTGACATGAGCACCCTGTTTGGATTTTCCTTGATGAGGATGACTAGGAAATCTATGCAGCCAGAAACATAAAGGTTTAATGTGTCCAAGTTTACCACAGTAGTAACACCTATACCCTTGGAACTTTTTCTTGGTCTGGTTCTAGCTTATGTTTCTTGGATGTTGTAACATTGGTCGTGACATCCATTTTGACCTCTGAGTTCCAGGCTTTGGTCTTTTGAGCTCCAAGATGGGTTTCTGTTCACCAACAAATCCCAGTCCAGCCATGTTTCCAGCTCTCTGACCACTCTGTAGAATCCTTTCTAGAGTGTTAGTCCCAGGGTTTATCATCCTTAGGGATTTTGACACCTGCTCTATTTTGGATTCCAACAAAATTGCCTCACTTTTGAGTGAGTCCATTGTTGCAAGATGCTCTATCTTCTCAGCCTCTAATTCCCTTATGAGCTTTTTTTGTTGCTCTCCTTGCTGAGACAATTTTGTACTTCTAATGTGAAGCTTTTGATATGAGGCTGCAAGCTCATCAAAGGTTAACTCATCTTTACTTGAGTCATCATCAGAAGTACATACACTGTTCAGAATACTGACATGTTTAGCACATTCTTCTTCTGATCCACTTTCAGAATCTTCATCTGACCAAGTGACTGCTAGGCCCTTCTTTTGCTTCTTAAGATATGTGGGGCGGTAATTTTTAGTGTGACCATTTCCCTCACATTCATAACAATGAACTCCTTTGCCTTGGTTAGATGTATCTTCAGATTTTTCCTTTCTGTTGGTGTCAGAGGAACTGTTCTTGGCATAAGATTTAGACTTATGGTCTATTCTCTTGATTAACTTGCTAAATTATCTTCCAAGCAAGGCTATTTCTTCTGACAAACTCTCCTCCTTTTCACCATTGTCTTCATCAGAGACTTCTTCAGCTTTTGACACAAATGCTATGCTTTTGTTCTTTTTCTCCACAGCCTGATCACACATGCCCATCTCAAATGTTTGAAGAGAACCTATGAGTTCCTCCACCTTCATGTTGCATATGTCTTGGGCTTCTTTAATGGTTGTGACCTTCATGGCAAACCTTATAGGCAAAGACCTGAGAATCTTCCTCACCAATTTTTCTTCAGACATCTTTTCTCCCAAGGCTCCTGAAGTGTTTGCAATTTCAAGGACATTCATGTAGAATTCATGAATAGTCTCATCCTCCTTCATTCTCAGACTTTCAAACTTGGTGGTCAGCATTTGAAGTCTTGACATCTTGACTTTAGAGGTTCCCTCATGAGTTGTTTTGAGAGTATCTCAAACCTCTTTAGCTAGCTCACAATGATGCACCAGTCTGAAGATGTTCTTGTCTATGCCATTGAATAATGCATTCAAAGCTTTAGAATTCCCAAGAGCCAGGGCTTCTTGCTCTTTGGTCCATTCTTCTTCAGGTATAAGCACAGAAAGTCCATCTTTATCAGTCTTCACTGGATGAGCCCAGCCTGAGTTTGCAGCTCTCCATGCCTTGTTGTCTAAAGACTTTAAGAAAGCAATCATCCTAGGTTTCCAATAGTCATAATTAGAGCCATCCAGAATTGGTGGTCTATTTATGAATCCTATGTCTTTATCCATAGTACCAGAATTTATCTTCCCTAGATCTCACCCAGATATAACAGGCAGGGTGCTTGCTCTGATACCAATTGAAATTCTGGCAAGCACGCGATGGATGTTATTACCAAAGTTACAACATCCACTGTGACATTGACTACTGTACTAACTAATTAAACTGTCAAAAAAAGAAGTAAATCACACTAGTAATTATTCACCTAGTTCAGTGTCAACAACACTTACATCTGGGGGCTACCAAGCCAGGGAGGAAATTCACTATCAGTAGAATTAATTCAGAGTCAAACAACCCAGTTTGCACTCCTCACTTAAAACCTACCCAATGACACTTCATCCTAGAGACACACTAGACCTGAGTATTCCCACTCACTCCCCTTCAATCACACCACAGTGATATTGATACAATTACAGAATAAAGATGAAGAACCACTTCATACACACCTTGATCTTGCTTCAAAGCTTTGATCAAGAATCACACACTCTTGGTTAACAGCTTTGAGTGAGACACAACTTAGAACCTATCTAACCAATGCAGCATACAATTGCTTGGTAAACAAGTATACGTAAGACTCAATTCACACGTGAAGAACACACTTTCTTCACTCACAATACTCATGTGAAGAAAAACCTTCTTCACTCACAAGGACTCTTAATATGCACTCTCTAATCTTCTGTCAAGAGCTGCTCTTCTAGGATTTCTCCTTCTATTATTTATAGCAGCGGTCAGTCCTTGGGCCTGGGTACATAAATTAGGTTTATCCATAACAAACCTCTCTTCAATAATCTGCACGCTTGCCAATTAATTCAGGGACATTTTAGATCGCTTAGGGTTTCTAAAATGTTTCCTGACTTCCAGCTTGAGCTTCTAATTTGTTTCCTGATTTCTAGATACCAGAAAAACTAACCCTGCTCGCTTGATGTCATACGATCTAAGTCATGACATTCTGTATGACATCCAACTTAACTTATAGTTAACTTACGCTGCACAAACATCATTATGTATGTCTTAACATTCAGTATGACATACATGCAAACTCTAATGTTTTGCCACAAAATGCAGCCAATCAAGAGCACTTACAAGGTTCACCACTACTTTCCGCTTCTAATGCTATGGTCGTACTCAAGCCCGGGTTTTGGCTTATCTCTCAGTGGAACACCCACCCAAGAGCATAACAGCCATGATAATATACAATGCGGGAAAGTAAAATGCGAATGCAAATAAACCACAACACATATACACACCTAGAGATAAACACACATGCGCTAGGATTGACTCGCATAGGGGATGGGAAAAGTCCCCAGCAGAGTCACCAGCTATCGCATCGCTGCGAAGAGGGGCCGGCAAGGACAGAAGAGTCACCATCATTTGTTATTTATCCCAGAGAGAGGGAAAGGAAACGATCAGAGAAAACCTACGAAAAAGGGAAAAGACAAGGTCATCGCAACCAAATCTTGGGTTCGGGAGTCGGTTACGCAAGGGGAAGGTATTAACACCCCTCACGTCCGTCGTACTCGACGGGATCCACGCTTTCTATATATCTAAAGGGTGTTAATCTATCTAAGCTACAAGCCACAGGGACAAAAGAAAAGAAAAGAGACTCGATAGAGCATCACCGCTCTATGCCTACGTACTCCCTCGTGCAATGGGAAAGTCAGAGTCAACGTAGTTTGGAAAACTACGGGTGAATGTGGGGAAGGTTGCTCACCAAGACATCGCTGTCTTGTGCCTACGTATTCTCGTCTGATAGGAGAAATCATAGCAAACGTAGTTCGAGCTAACACGACCACAGGTTGGTTAAGTGTTTTACCCGAGTAGGGTTAAAACTTAGTTCTAGCTGTTAGGTATATGCTGCTCAACCATTGGAGATTTAGGCGTTACCTGCTTGCGGTAGAACCAAGAGTTAACAAAACTCTCCTTATGAAAAAAATTTCAATTAATCCCGAAGGATAAAAATGATTTGATGTTTGTTTTGAGTCTTTTATGAAAGAAGTGAATTGAATTTTGTTTGTAATTCATGTTGCACTAAAGACTATGACTTAGGAGCGAATGTGTCGCATATCATCCAAAGGACATATGCTAAACACTCTAGACAATTGAGAGGAAGCCTCCCAATCATCATTTCCCAAATCCTTAAGGCTCTTAGCGTACAACACTCATTATCTTTTATTATGTGTTTTGAAGAAGTTTTGAGATGAGAAGAGAAGACGCACTCTAAAAGGGAGACTAAACTCAACCTAATGTTGTCATGCAATGTACACCTATGATTGGGATGAAAAGGGAAGGCTACCCTAATGTTATCATGCTTGGAGTCAAACCTAATGTCTATCATAATCCATCTTGAACAAGAAAGATTAGAAGTCCTAAGGGAACATGGCAAAGGAAGACAAAAGAAGAAGAAAGCAAAAAGAGGATGCAAACATGCAATGCAACACAAAGATGAAGAGGGAGGAAAAAGGTGTGGGGTAATAACCACCACAAGCACACTCAACCTCTTCAAGCAAACACGAATACAAAACAAAAAGGAAAGCCAACAAAAGAACTTAAACAAGTTCAATCCAAAAGTGAGATGAAATGGGAGAAATAGAATTCCTACAACCATTTATACATCAATCACTACCAAGAGTAAAACAAAGAAGAAAGAGATGAAGACATAATCAATGTGAGGATGAGAGAACAAGCATGGGCAGAAAGCAACATCAAATGCAATCTCAACCATAAACATCACAATGATCATGCAAGAAGGAAACCAAAAGAAAGTTCTCAAAGTGGTCTCTCATCCAAGTCAAACTCAAAGTGCAACTCAAAGGCACCAAATTAACTTGGATGGGTCCCCAAGGTCCTAGGACAGAAGTGAGAACAAGGTAGAAGTATAGGCAAACCAAAGAAGGAAACAAAGCAAAGCAAGTTGCAAGATAAGGCATGGTAAATATCCTAAGTTCTATACACTTTCAACATTAGAAAGCAAATGGAAAGCCCTACAAAAATGCAACTTACAACAAGAACCAAACAACTTTATGACCTAAAAAATTGCAACCAGCCACTTCATCATGTTAGAAATGTGAATCAATAGGAGTTGGAAGCATATGGGATCCACAAGGGTCATTTCCCATCCAAACTAGGTCAACTAGTATGTGTGAACCATCCTTAGGGGTAGCCTAACTTGCAAGGTACACCAAAAATACGAAAATGATTCAAATAAATCCAAATAAAATGCACAAAGCTCACGAAGATGTTGGCAACCAGAGGCCAAAGCAACATAACCAATGTCCAATCAAAGCATCACCAAAGAAATTGATTCACTAAGGGTGCTCCACTTTGAAGGAGGGTTATCAAGGGTCAAACAAATGGGAACAAAAGTCAACTAAAAATAAGTCAAACATTGACCAAACCCCTCCTATAAGACACCTCAACTCATTATCAAAATGAGGAAAAAGTCTCATTCATTGGAGGTTTCAAATGGTTCAAGAACAATCAAGAACAAAAGAAAACAAGTGAAAAAGCAATTCAAAAATACCTCCAATCATTAAATTCAATTTTAATTGAAAAATAAAATTAAAAATTATCCAAAATTAAATAACACATTAAAGTGTCAGAAAATATTTTTGGTTGAATTTTATAATGATTGGAGATATTTTTAATTAATTAAAATCAAAACATAAAACAAATAAAAATGAAATAAAACAAATAAAGCAAAACGGTGTGAATAGCAACCAGATGCGTTGAAATCCATGGGCTGATCCAAAAGTGGGGTGTGGATAGCATGAAAGACCAATCTATTCAGCCAAAGCAAAATGTTACGTATCATTAATTGATGTGGAAGTCAATCTCCACGCGTGTATGGTCAAAACGATCTGGAGAGTTCATCAAGGTCAGTCAACAAGTCAGCCAAGTGACACATCACCTTGCCTGAGTTTGGACCAGACGCCGGAGCCCTAGCTCCGGTCGTCTTCTCCGGCGAGGTGGCCGGAGTTCAGGTTCCCAAAACTCACTAAAATGTGACAAATCTTATACCAAATTGAAGCTCTACTCATGTACAATCCAAATCCAGGCTCCATTTGTTTTAAAAGTGCTTAGATAAAGAGAATCGAATGGAGGAAGTTTTGGATGCACAACTGAATTCTTCATCAATTAAGACAATCAAGCTATCAAACATTGCCTACATGGTGTAGGGCTTCAGATGTAACCACAATGATCCTAAAACAATGCCTAACATGAGAGAAATTTGGAAGAGAATATTACCTAACAGAGACACTCCGTTGATGCTTCAATTGATGTCAAGCTTGCCCCAAAATATGCAGATCCACTCCAGTGAGCTCAAGGAAGAAGAAGCTTGCTTCAATTTGCCTTGAATTGCCTTAGATTTGGATTCACGATTTTGAAATTTCTCTCCAATTTCCAAAACTAAATTCTGAGCTCTCAAAATGAACTTGGAGCTTTTATATTTTGGATTAGGAGTGAAATGGAAGGCCGGTGAGGCTTGGTTTGGCTAAATTTTGAAAATGCCCAAAACTTGGCATGTGCTCATGCAGACGTGATTATGGCTGCATACACACATGAAATTTGCTTCATTCTTCAGCTGACCACTTGAATTACACATTGGGATTAAATTGGGCCTTGGAATTGACCCAATTATCAAGTTTGGAGGTGAAACTTCCTTGTGAAGCAATCTTGAACTCCACATTCTTTTCCTCTCATGAACGAAAGTGAGTTTGTGAATTTGGTACATGAGCATAATGTGCAGAGATTTGAATAAAAACATGGTATGAAAAAGACCTATAATGTATTCAATTGGATTCACCTTTAAAAGTCCAAATTTCACTTGAATTTCTTCACCAATGTTCATAACCATGCATAATTCACACCAATATTGAGTTTCATGATGAAATTGAAGTCATCTGGGACAACTTTCATGTTGGTTGAAGTTCCATTTGAGGTACTTAAGTGCATGAACATGACACATAATCAAAATGACCTATAATCCATGTTTCCCAAAATACCCTTGCCTTGCAAGCTTCATAACGTGAGTTACACAAATGATATGAAGGACTTATAGGACATTTTGGAAAGCTAAGATAATTAGGAATAACTTTCATGTTCATCAAAAGTTGATAACAAACATGATTCTAGGTCAAAAGTGCCTTGGAAGTGAGTTGACTTTTGTTGACTGAAAAATATGTTCATCTGAGACCCATAACTTGATGGCATCATAACTTGAGTTCCACAAACCCAATGGATGATTTATATTACTCAAAAGAAATCTTAAAGCATACCCTACAAGTCTCATGTTTATAAGAAAATGAGATTCAACTTGTATATTGAGGTAAATGGTCCTTGAAGTTAGGCACTAGAGAAGGGGATTTTACACTGACATCCTCTGAAACCCTAATTTAGTAACTTCTCAAACTCTTGATTCTTCTTGATTTGAAATTGAAATGACATTCTAGATGCCTCAATATGACTTCCCGTGACTCTAAAGACTTGGATCCAAGTCTCCAACGCCTTCAAGCCCACAATTGACTTTGAGTTAAGCAGATGAAACCCTAGGTGCACAACCCTTGATTGCAACCTCTTGCAAGTGAAATGAATGTATAGATAAGCTCCACAATGACTTTAAAAACACTCAATGAGCTTCTCCAACATTTCCTATCAATATCCATGGCCTTGTAAACCACTGATGATCATCAGTTGCCCTCCAAGATAAGATACAAGCAACAAACATCTATCCTCTTTCTCAAAGAGCTTTGACTACCTCCTGATGAATAGAAGCATTGAATAATTTGAGTGAGCACTCTTGGTTGAGCTTGATACCCTTGATCCCCTGAAAAAGGACAATTCTATGCAGATGAAAATGCTAAAGAATGAAATGAAACATAAGCCAAGTAAGAAAAAGGTTGGGTAAATTTTGGGGTACAACAACAACAAAGAAACAATAGAATAATCTACATGCAAAATGGCTATCTCGGTTTCCATCCATGATATCTATCATTCAAGTAAATTCACTGTTTTTATTATGCTCTTTAAAGCTTTATGTTTTCACCTGTAATGTTTATCAAAAATATCGGACGTTTTTACAAACAAAAAATAAAAGTAAAAACAAAAATGAAAAGCTCTTTGACTAAAGTGAATACTTTATTAATGAAAGACCTATAAATAGGCAAGTTATAATTTGGATGCAATTCCTAAAAAGAGGTAATTGCGCAAAAAGCAAAAATAAATATACAAATTTCGAAAATGTGG
Source organism: Lathyrus sativus (assembly GCA_963859935.3). NCBI lineage: Eukaryota > Viridiplantae > Streptophyta > Magnoliopsida > Fabales > Fabaceae > Lathyrus > Lathyrus sativus. The sequence continues at coordinate 245,838,163 of OZ012741.1, forward strand.
GATCAGACATCCACCATGTGTCGATTCAGCTATGACATGTATGTCTTTAATGTTTCCCAATGTTTCGCCTTATGAAAAGACTGATTGTTTACTTTCAAATCCCTAACTTTTTCCTGGATCGACCTTGCAAGTTTTCAATCCATCGGGATACCCATTTTTGCCAAAGTTGCCTTTTCAGGTTTTCAACTTTGCGGGTTCATTCTTTTTCTTTTATCCCTAATTTTTGCATGAACCTTTTCTTTTGATGGTTCGTCGGGATGCCCCATTTTTCTGGAGTTTTCTTATTTTGTCCAGCGGGTCTCTTTTAAGTAAACTATTTTTTGACTACGTCTTTGTTCACAGGGGACATAAAATATTCGCCATCCATAGTAGATAGTAACAAGGCTCCACCAGAGAAAACCTTTCTTACTACATATGGACCTTCATAGTTTGGAGTCCATTTGCCCCTGTAATCTGTCTGAGGAGGGAGGATCATTTTCAAAACCAAATCACCCATCTGGAAGCACCAAGGATGCAATTTCTGATCAAAGGCCTTCTTCATCCTGCTTTGGTACAACCGGCCATGAGCAATGGCTTCCAATCTCTTCTCATTAATAAGGCTCAACTTATTCAATCTAGCTTGCATCCACTCAGCTTCTTCAAGCTTCACATCAGTCAAAACTCTCAAAGAAGGAACCTCAACTTCTAATGGTAGGATCGCTTCTGTACCATATACCAGTGAGAAAGGAGTTGCCCCGGTTGACGTACACATAAAAGTACGTTAATCGTGTAGAGAAAAGGGCAACATCTCGTGCCAATCTTTATACGTTACAACCATCTTTTGCATAATATTCTTGATATTCTTATTCGCTGCCTCAACATCGCCATTCATCTTCGGACGATATGGAGAAGAATTGTGATGTTCAATCTTGAAACTCTGGCACATTTCCTTCATCATTTTGTTGTTCAAATTCGAACCATTATCAGTAATGGTTCGCTCTGGGATTCCAAAACGACAAATGATGCCCTTCTTTATGAACTGGGCGACCACCTACTCCGTGACATTAGCAAATGAGGTTGCTTCCACCAATTTGGTAAAGTAATCGATGGCCACAAGAATGAAGTGAGGTCCATTGAATGCAGCCGACTCAATCTTTCCAATCATATCAATGCCCCACATAGCAAAGGGCCAAGGAGATGTTGTTGCACCCCAAAATTTGCTCAACATCTTTTACCTGGTTTATGTTTCATTGCATTATCATTTTCATAGTTCTATCATTTGCATATCATGTCATATCATTCATCCAGCAGGGGATCAAGTGTGATTATTATCAAGAGAAGCCTAGCAAGAAATCTTATCCAAGCTTGAGAGGTCATCCAAGTCATCAGGAGGTGGTGGGAGGTCTTGATCAGCTGAGGACCATCAATGGGATGTGAAGCATGAGGTGTGAGTATGAGATGCGTATAGAGCCCATAGAGTGCCTAGAGAGCCATGTTGGAGCTAAATCAAGCCATTGTGTCAAATGCAAGAGCCACAGTTGAGGTGCAAGCAATTAGGGTTTCATTTGGATCAACCCTAGGTCAATTATGCAATTGAAGAGTATCAAGCCTACTTTTAGGTCATGGAGTTCATGAAATGATGTGATAAGACATTTGTGGTGTTGTGCCAAGATCAAATCAAGAAGAATCAAGAATGTGGGAAGTTGCTAAATTAGGGTTTCAGTGCAAATTACCCTGTTTAGTGCCTAACTTCAAGGCCACATAAGTCAAGATACAAGATTCAAATGGATCTTTGGACAACATGAAACTTGTAGAGCATCTCAATACCTTTAATTTTAGTACTAGAAGTCCTCCATTGGATTTATAGAACTCAAGTTATGGCCCAGACAAGTTACAAGTCCTCAGATGCTTCTGAAATTTGTCTGTGAAAATCATCTGACTTCAAGGCTATTTTTTACTTAGAAGAAGGTTTCACCTGAACTTTTGGTCAACATTAAAGTTGTTCCTCATGATTTTAGATTTCTAAATTGTACTAGAAGTCTTCCATCTGATTTGTAGAGCTCAAGTTATGAGGTTTACAAGTCAGAGGTATTTTGGGAAAGTGAGATTATAGGTCATTTTCAATCATAGGTCCATATCTCCAACTTGCAAGATTCAAATGGAAATTTGTTCAACATGGAACTTGTTTAAAATGATGTTTTGAGTGCAACCAAGTGTTCATGAGAGTTTGGTTTAGCTCATATCAAAAAGTCACTTGAAATGGTTTGAAAATGAAGAAAATTCAAATATGGAAAGGAGGGAAAAATGGGATTTTGTGTTATAAGAACAAAACCAAGCAAATAAGTACATTTTCTGATTGGAAATTGCATTCTAAGAGCATTGGCAATACCATAATTTTGAGTTTAAGCCAAATTTTGAGAGTTGTCATGTGGTTGCTTCACTTGAAAGTTACATGACCAAATCAATGCACAAGGCAATTCAGGCCATTCTATCAATCCAAATTCACTCCAAATGCAATTTGCAAGGTGTTAGAACCTTCTAGAACAAGAAACTAGCTTGTATGGCACGACTGGTGTATGAACTTGCAAGCAAAAATCAGAAAATTGGATACACGAATTTGGGCTTCAAACACATTGCAAAAGCCCATGAAACTCTTCTATATATTCATTAGAGCAAGTTCAGATCAAGGTTGAGCATCATTTCGCGCCAGAGCAAGCAAGAGCAATTGAATTTTCTCATCTGCAACTTGAAATCAAATTCTTAGATTGGAGCCAATTCAAGCCAAATTGAGGTGTGCAATCTCTTCCTTGTGGATCATTGAAGCTATCTGGAGCATTTGGAAGCAAGTCACGAGCTCTAAGTACCTCTATTTCAAGATCTATACCAGGTTAGCATCTCTCAAAATTCAGCATGAACTAGCATGATATAATTAGAATTGAACTTGTGGTTAGGATCTAGACATGACATAGATCGTTTTAGGCTTGATTTGGACTCAATTGATGATGATCGAAGATGACATAGCAAAACTGTTTGGACCTGGATCTCTTGATTCATGAGGTTTTATAGCAAGTTGTTTAGATCAGGTTGATCAGTGCAACATGAGGAGGATTTTTATGTATTTAATTTAGCAATTAGTGAGAGTTGATGTTGATGACATTTCTGAACTTTGATTCGTGTTTGCTTACTTGTTAAGAATTGGATAATTTTGAGTGGAGATTTGGAACGTACGTGAAATTCTAAGCAAAATTGGTATATAGTTTGTTATTTCTAGTGATCTGAACCTGGACCTTCGCCGGAGAAGACAACCGGAGTCTTCTCCGGCCACCACCAACCACCAGCCTGGATCTCCACTCTGATGACCTGAGATTTGGAGAAGATGAGTTGTAGACCCTTGGATCATCACTTGACCTTTGACTACAGCCAAGATCCAACACACATGACTTAAAGTTGGTTTTGAATTTCTGATGGCAAAATGCTGCGTATCATTAAATTGCATGGCATCACCAGCGCGCTTGGATGTATTGACCAGTTGACTGATCCTATGGCTCTCATTATTTCGCAGCTTTATTTGTTTTTTCATTTCATTTTGTTTTATTTTAATTGTCTGTTGATTCAAAAAATCATATTAATTCCAATTTGGATCCAAAAATTATTTTAAAAATATCCTCATGATCCTTATGGAATTTGTGATTTTCTGGGATTAACAAAATAAATTTTCATGCATTTTTCATTTTAATTTGATTTTTCTTATTTTTGTTAATTCTTTTAATTTTGCATATTTGCCTATCTGTTTTGTTGAATTTTGTTCTTCCAATTGGTGATGAGTTTGGCTTTGATTTTTTAGTATGTGTTAGGGTAGACATGTATGTTCCCTTATAACTTTTGGTGGATTTTTAGAACAACATTAGGTTCTGTTTTAGGTATTGAGATTAGGACCCTCCCAATATTGTGGATCCCCTTGACCTATCTCAATGTAGGAATTGTTTAGATAACTTAGAAGTTGATTTAGGCTTCAATCTTTTTACATTAGGCCCTAGGAATTTTATTAGATTTTTGCAACTTCATTTCCTATTTTAGTTGTATTTTGCAAGTGGCTTGTATTTGTGGTTTCCTCTCTTGAGTGCTTTAGTTTGTTTGGTTTGGTTGGCTTCCTTGGAGTGAGTTTAAGCTTGAGTTCTTTTTGGTGGAGCTTCTGGTTTCATTGAAGATGCTTTGGATTGAAGATTGGAGCTTGGAGTTGAAGGCTTTTCCTCTTGTGGAGCTTTTGTTTAGGAGCTTAGGAAATTAGGGTTTAGGAGGTGCCTTAGACCTAGTTTTGATTCTTTTTTCAAACATGGAGTGCATTGTTTGCCTCCATTCTATCCAATGACATAAAGTCCTCCTTGGGAAACTCTATCTCTCCTTAGGAGGGATGAGTGGTATGCCCAAGTGAGTAGAACTTTGAGGATACCTTTCATTTCCAATGTTGAGTTCTTAGTGATTTCCTTTGGTTGTCATTAAGTTTCTTAACATTATAACTTGATCTTGATGATTAATCCTCTTCTTGGAGTGTGCTTGGTGAAGCTTGAAGATAGAAGCTTGCTTGAGGATGAAGCCTTTGCTGTCAACTTTGCTGTCTATCCAACTTTGCTATCTATCCAACTTTGCTGTCTATCCAACTTTGCTGTTTAAAGCTGATGTTGTTGTTTGCTGTAAGAGTTTGTTGCTGCTGCTTGGGCTGTCTCCTCTGTATCTTTTGTTTTTCTCTGTATTGTTTGTTGGCTTGTGTTGCTTGCCCCATAGGTTTGAAGTGAGGTTAATTCACTTTGCCTGTTGTTTTCTCTAGGTTTGAGGTGAAGTTTGTCTCCTCTTGCCTATTGTTTTCCCTCTTGCCTCTCTGGTACTGTTGCATAGCATGCATTCTTACTATTTACTGTTTACTGTAATTGCTTGCTGTCTTTTGCTGTTTATCCCCTAGGATCTCCGATTTCCTCTGTGCAAGAGGAAATTATGACAGACATTAGGTTTTGACCCATGCATGATAACATTAGGTTAGTTTCCCTTTCAACCATAGGCTTTTTAGAGTGTCTTTCTCCTCTCATCTCAAAACAATTCAAAAACACAGTAATAAGGATAACGCGTGCTGTACGTTACGAGCCTTAAGCTATTTGAGAAAAGGTTGCTAGAGGGTCACTCTTCAGTAATCTGGCTGCTTAGTATGGTACCCTTAGGGTGACATACGACGTAGTCACTCTCAGATCACAAGTCTTTAGTGCAGTACAAGTTGCAAACAGACTAAAAAACAGTTCTTTCGTAAAAAACTCAAACAAACATTCAAACTCTGCTTTCGTCCTCTTGGACCCTTAATCAGGAAAACCCTTTCTTAAGGAGATAAAAAAATTATCAGACAAGCTTGTGTCTTCCGTAGCCCGAACTACGTTTGCTCTGATCTTTCATGCTGTATGAAAGTACGTAGGCATAGGATGTGATATCCTAGCGAGCAATCTTCCCCTTCTTTCCCGTAGGTAGGCGAACTACGTTGACTCTGATTTTTCGTTCCAGACGGGAATACATAGGTATAAAGTGTGATACTTTGCCGAGTCATTTTCTTTTCTTTTTAACCCATACCTGTAGTGTAGATAGAATAACATACCCTTAGATAGAAAACAAGTGTGGATCCCGTCGAGTACGACGGACGTGAGGGGTGCTAATACCTTCCCCTTGCGTAACCGACTCCCGAATCCAGGATTTGGTTGCGATGACCATTCCTTTCCCTCTTTGTGTTAGGTTTACTCTGAGCGTTTCCTTTCCCTCTTGCGGGATAAATAACGCACGGTGGCGACTCTTCTGTCATAGCCGGCGCCGATTTTCGCAGTAGCGACAACTGACGACTCTGCTGGGGACTCCAACAGTTTCCTATGCGAGTCAATCCTAGCGCTTGTTTTCCCGTCTGGGGGTTTTGTATGTATTTATCTTTCTGTCTTTACTTTCAGTACCCTATTATTTTTGTTGTGCTGGGAAGAGGGTTAGATTGACAGATAAGCCGGACCTGGGCTTGAGTTTGCACATAAACTTAGAAGTAGAGAGTAGTGGTTAGCCTGCTTGCTTAGCTCGCACCAGCTAGCCACGAAATCTGCGCTCGGACGAGATTCTCTTTGATGCTTCTTGCCTGGCCCTTAGGGCTCGACAAGTTGTCTGACCCGAGGATTGTCGACTTTAGGGACCTATCAATTGGGATTCAGCTAAGTGAGGCCGCTTCAAGGGATGGTGATGCCACACCTTCTGGGTATCGTATCATCGCTCTTGAAAGTCTGTGACGTTGAACCCGCATAGGATGTCGTACCTCGTCTGCGAGTTAAGTACATACCTGTGAGGGGTAGGTAGGTCTGTGTGCAGGAAACCTTTGACCTCAGAGTACCTGGTTTATCTCTGTCAGTGAGACGTGGTTACAGGGTTCTTTTGAGTGGATGGTTTGGTTTGAGGCGAAGATTTGATGGTTCTCAGGCTTCAGTACAGAGCAGCATAGTTCATCAACATTGCACTTGATCTCCTGTTTGCATATGCATGTGCATTTTCATGTTTGCATTTCATTAACGTGTATTTATGTTGCAGGTGTGATCATTTCCCTCTGATTCTAGTGTATCTTCTGGCCAGACATGGAGTCCATGAAGAGGACAGTTGCTTACCGGTTGCATTCGCCAGATATCAGTTCCTTGCTAGGATTAGTTGCTCTAGCAGATGAGAGAGTGAGGGCTGAGTTCAGAGTATCTTATGGGAGATTGTTTAGTATGTTGTACATGCCTTCAGCATTTGAGACGACTGGGGTGTATACTTTGATGCAGTTTTATGAGCCTCAGCTGAGATGCTTCCTGTTCCCCGACTATATTCTGGCACCCACTTTGGAGGAGTATTCTGCTATGTTGGGAGTTCTTGTGTTAGCCCATATGCCCTTTATACATGTTGATGCTGAGCCTGAGTTGGCTACACTTGCTGAGATTGTCAGTTTAGACGCTTTTGAGTTCCCTGGAGGATTGGTCAAGCTGAACGGAGCCTATGATTTTCACTAGTCTGTCCTGGTTGAGAAGGCTACACAGTGCGCGAAGAGTGAATGTTGGGTTGCCTTCAGTGCCATTCTAGCTGTCTGCACCTATGGGATTGTCTTGTTTCCCAATGTGCCAGACTTTGTTGACTCAGATGCCTTCTTGATTCTTGCCTCGAAGAATCCAGTTCCTACTCTCTTGGGCGATGTTTATCATTCTATTCACTATAAGAATGAGAAACATCGTGGCAAGAATGTTTCCTGCTGTCTTCCTCTTTTGTACAGGTGGTTCCAGGGACATCTTCCGAAGACAGGGCCTTTTGTTGATGTTATTGATACTTTGGATTGGTCTTCCCGGTTGATGGGGTTGTCTGCTGAGGACATCATTTGGTTTGATCGGAGTATGCTTGGCACTGATATTATATATAGTTGCAGTGGCTTTCCGAATGTCCCTTTGATTGGACGGAAAGGCTGTATTAACTATAACCCTTCTCTGTTGGTGAGACAGTTTGGTTATGCCTTGAGAGATGCTCCTATTGAGGTTGAGATACAGGAATCTCTGTATCTTACAGGCTTATTAGACGAGGCTGTTTTGATCAGGTTGAGACATGCATGCGCTAACATCCATAGGAGAGGGAAAGCTTTGCTTGGTAAGAGCAACAACAAAGCTTATGATCCTTATTTGGCTTGGATCCACGAGAGAGCTAGGATTTCCTTGATGCCATATCCTGCTGTGGAACCTTTGTATCTTCCAGTGATTGAGGTACCTACTTCGGTAGAGATTGAGAAATATAACAAATTGTTGGCTGAAAACGAAGAATTGAGAAAAGCCAATGATGAGTTAGAGAAAGAGATCTTCCAGTTGCGCCATGAGAAGAATGAAGCTACCTTCACTATGAAGGAACAGACTGAGTTGATTAATAGGTTGGGTTCAGATTTGACTGAAGAGACCAACAAGAGGGAAAAAGTGGGAGTAGCCTTGAACGGTGTTAGCAAGGTGCTTGCTTCCAAGAAGGAACTATTAAACAAAGCTTATTCCTGACTCGGCAAGTGGGAAACATTGTGGAATACCATGCTTACCAAGCGGAAGGAGCGTGAAGATGAGCTGAAGCTGCAAATTGCCACGCTAGAGGCACAGATTAGAGCCCAGGATGCGAAGATTGCTGAAGAGACATCACTTAGGAGCACTGTTGAGCTTAGATTGAGTGACCTTGGCAAGGAGCTGAGAGGTTGTGAATTGAAGGCTGGCTTCAAGAGATGCAGACTCGACGAGTGTTTTGGCGAAGGAACCTGCAAGGACGACGCCAAAAAGCTGAGATCCACTGCTGAGCGACATGCATTACTGATACAGGAGCTAATCTCCAGACTAGGTCATTCGGAGACGTTGAGGATATTGGAAGATGTCAGAGCGCGCCATTTGGCCTGATTTATCTTTGCTTTGCTTTTGTTATCTGTACTTGTATTTTGACCATCGCCAAGCTTATTGGCCGAGGTCTTTTCAGTTGTATTCAGTCATATCTTTGTACTCTGCCTCTTGGCATTTGTCTATGTATGAGGATTTTCTGATTCCTTGCTTGCTCGATTGGGACTCCATTGTCGTGATGGCCTTCTCTCTGAAACTAGAATTGGGGGGGGGGGGGGGGAAGATAACCTGTAGCATATTTATACATTTGCATCTGCATACTCATATCACATGACCGGTTTTTTTTGAATCTGTATCTTATTTCCTGCATCTCACAGATTTCAGGATTGACAACCAGAGAATGCATCGTTATTCTACCAGGAACAACTGCAAGAGAATCATGGATCAAGTTCAAGTCGAGATGCAGGAAATTCGTGAGAAGTTGGCACTTTTCATGCAAGCAATGGAAACTGTGGTCAAGGGCCAGGAGAATCTTCAGACTCTGGTGCAACCGCTGCTGGTGCGGGCGAATGGAAATACTGATTATCACTCTGTTGGAACTCCTCGCAGGGAGGATGGGATACCTACAGTGGTCGTTCCCACAAGTGGCGGAGTTGGTGCCGGTGATGGTAATGGCAATGGAAATACTGGTGTTGTTGCTGGTAATGGTAACACTGGTATTGGTAACACTGGTACTGGAAACGCTGGAAATGGTGATGGGAATGTTGTTAACGATACTGGAAATGCTAGAGATGCTAATCAAGGGTTCGGTGACAACAATGGTTTTGGAAATAATGACCAAGGGTTTGGCATTGGTAATCGTGATGGTAATTTTGGTTTCAACAATCAAGGCTTTGGCTACGATGGCTATGGTAACAACAACCAAGGGTATGGATACAGTGATGGTGGTTTTGGTAACATGAACAACAACGGCACTGGGATGGTGCCTTTCAACACCGGTTATAGACTAGGTGGGGTCAACCAAGGATTCGGTAACAGAGGATGGGGTCCTATTTTCAATCAACAGGGATATGGCCGTAACGCTGGTTACGAGGGATATGGCAATGAGAATCTGAACTGGGGCGAGGATCTCCAGGAAGACGCTTTCTCCGGACAAGGCGTGGGATTTGAAAGGCCTAATGATAATGATAGGAGGTTCAAAATGCTGGAAGAGCAGATCAAGGGGATAGCCAATCAGAACTTTGCTGGGTTGAATATGACCACCATGGGACTAGTGCCTGGGCTAAGGGTGCCTTTGAAATTCAAAGCTCCAACATTTGACAAGTATAAGGGGGATACATGCCCTAGAGTTCATGTACATTCTTATTACAGAAGAATGTCTGTATACTCTGACGATGAGAACATGCTTATGCATTTCTTTCAAGACAGTTTATCGGGACCATCGCTGGAATGGTACATGGGACTGGAGCCCACCCAAATTAGAAGCTGGAAAGAATTGGCTGATGCTTTTGTTAAACATTACCAATATAATAGTGACTTGGCACCAAATAGGGTTCAGCTGCAGAGTTTGTCTCAGAAGAATGGTGAGAGCTTCAAGGAGTATGCACAGCGCTGGCGTGATATTGCAGCTAGGGTTCATCCCCCTTTGGTTGATTGATATGTTTATTGGAACATTCTCTGGAATGTATTATGACAAATTGCTTAATGTCTCGATGGGTAGTTTCTCCGACATGATCCTCATGGGAGAACGAATTGAAAATGGAATTAAGATTGGGAAGATTCAGGCAGGTGAATCCACCTCAGCTGGAGGTGCAAGGAAAGCCTTTGGTGGGAGGAGACAAGGCAACGCCAGTGCGGTATATGGTGGTCGAGGTCGTGGAAGAGGTAGGAATCAGTATCAGCCACAGCAAGTTGCTAGTGTTACTATCCCGATACCTCAGCAAAAACAACAACAACAGCAACGGCAACAACAACCGCAGCAACAGAGAATGCACCCTGCTCAGTGTAGAATTCAAGAGGGTAGGCCAAAGAGAGTATTTGAAGCACCTCCTTCAACTTATGTTGAACTGCTTCAAACGCTGTTGGGTTTGAATTTGGTTGAAAAGAGAACGATGGCCCCGTTGACGGGCACTCCTCCATTTGGTTTTGACGCTGGTAAACATTGTGATTTCATTCCGGAGCGCCCGGACATGATATTGAAGGTTTCCATGCTTTCAAACATAAGGTTCAAGATTTTCTTGATAGTAAGGCCATTAACTTTGGTCAGGATGGTCCCAATATTGTACAACAACCCATGCCGAATCATGGAGCGAATCCTATCATAACGGAAGAGAATTTGAACTTGGTTATGGATGTGAATGAATTAAAGACACTGTTGAGTTGTGTTAAAAGTAGACTGTTGAAAGGGGGAGTATTCCCTGGATGTGATGAATATTGTCTGGATTGCTGGACCCAACCAGAGGGTTGCGCTGATTTGAAAAGAGGTATCCAAGCCATGATGGATGAGGGGATTTTGCAATTTGATCGGACTGCCGTTGAAAAGCCTGTTGAGGCATTGTTTGAAAAGCAGGATGAGATTGCAACTGTTACGATCCCAAGGAAGACTATTACGATATCGGCGCCCGCCAAGCGGCCGACTATCACAATAAAAAAAGCAGGACCTGTGCCTTTTGAGAGTACAAAAGTTGTTCCATGGACATATGGGTTAGAGGCGTATTGTAATGGAGAAAAGATTGAGGTGAATAACCGGCCGGCAGGGGCAGTTGACAATGTTGTTAGAACGGGAGGCATGACCCGTAGTGGAAGAATCTTCACCGCGCCTGAAGTTGAAGCAGAGAGGATTGCTAAAGGCAAGGCCAAGGTGAATGAAAGTGGACCATCCCAGTTGAAAGAGAAAGACACATCGCTCAAGGACGTAGAAGAGTTCATGAGGCTAATTCGCAAGAGCGATTATAAGATTGTTGAGCACTTACAACAGACACCCTCAAAAATTTCAATCCTATCTTTGTTACTTTGTTTCTGAGGCTCATCGAAACGCTTTGTTGAAGATATTGGACACGTCATTTGTACCTCAGGAGGTTTCTGTCAACCAGCTAGAGGGGGTACTGGCGCATGTCAATGCTGGACATAGTTTGGGTTTTACTAATTTTGATCTAACACCCAGAGGCCGAGAGCATAATATGGCTTTGCACATATCGGTGGAATGTCGGGGCACCGTAATGTCGCACGTTCTTGTTGATACCGGATCATCTCTGAATGTATTGCCTAAGAAGGCTATGATGAAGTTGGATATCCGGGGAATTATTTGCACGCCAAGTGACTTGGTTGTGAGGGTGTTTGATGGAACGAGAAGGTCGGTGTTTGGATCGATAACTTTGTTGTTGCAGGTCGGGCCGGAAATATTTGACACTGAATTTTATATCATGGATATTCATCCAGCTTATAGCTGTTTACTTGGGCGTCCGTGGATACACTCTGCAGGGGCTGTGACGTCCACGTTGCATCAGAAGCTTAAGTTTGAAGCCGGTGGTGGCATCGTTACCATTTGTGGGGAAGAGGACATCTTGGTTAGTCATCTCTCATCATTCAAGTACGTTGAAGTGGATGGAGAAATCCACGAAACGCCCTGCCAAGCCTTCGAAGGGTTGCAAATCAAAGACAAGCCAAGTGTTCCCAGCAAAGTGCCAGAGGTTGTTGTGGCTTCGTACAAAGATGCTCAAGCGTTGGTTCAGACTGGTAAGACCAAGGGTTGGGGTCAAGTGCTAGAAGTTCCTGTCAAGATGGACAAGTTTGGTTTAGGGTATCGCCCTACATCGTCACCTTCCGCATCAGGCGCGCCCAAGTTCAAAGGACCGGTGGTAATTACTCCAAAGGGAGTCTGCTTTGAGACGATTAATGCTGTTTCCGATTCTGAAGACGGAGATAGTGATTGCGATATGGACCCATGGATCAAGCCTAGCGTGCCAGGACAAAGTCTCTGCAACTGGTCCATTCGGGAAATTGTCCCAGTGACTACAAAACAGTAATGATTTGTTTTCTTGATTATTGTATAATCCTATGTCCTACCCGGGGCATGGTGATTTTGTTTTAGGGCCACCTACTTATGTGTATGCACTGTTTAATCATTGAATAAAGGCGTTTTTCTCATACAAATTTTGTGTTCCCTGTTTTTCCTATTTTTATTTTTAATAAATGGCAACGTGGTTATGAGCTTTGTTTGCACTCATTTGAAGCATTTAACCATTTCCTTTGCAGGATTCATATTTCAGATGACACCGAACACGAATTTCCTATGACTCGCCTTGTCTTCAAGCACCCGGTATTTCAAGCTGAGGAAGAGATTGTTAAGGATAGCGACTTGCCAGAAGAGCTGACTCGACTGTTGAAACAGGAAGAAAGAATCATTCTGCCTCATCAGGAAGAGATTGAGATTATCAACGTGGGGTCTGAGGGAGTTGTCAGGAACATCCAGATAGGGGTTGCACTGCAAAGCGACATCAAGCAAAGGCTGATTGAGATGTTGCAAGAGTACAGTGATATCTTTGCTTGGTCGTACGAGGATATGCCAGGATTGGATACTGACATGGTTGTTCATCGTCTGCCATTGCGAGAAGAATGTCCGCCTGTTAAGCAGAAACTCAGAAGAACCAGACCAGATATGTCTGTGAAGATTAAGGAGGAAGTTCAGAAACAGTGGGATGCTGGTTTCCTTGCTGTTACAACTTATCCATCATGGCTCGCCAATATAGTACCGGTACCAATATAGGGCGAGCCCAAAGGACGACTTTCCGCTTCCTCATATCGATGTGCTGGTCGATAACACTGCTCAATTCTCCGTGTTCTCCTTCATGGATGGCTTCTCGGGTTATAATCAGATAAAAATGGCGCCAGAAGACATGGAGAAAACAACCTTCATTACTCCTTGGGGAACATTTTGCTACAAAGTGATGCCCTTTGGTTTGAAGAACGCTGGGGCAATATATCAACGTGCAATGACGACGCTCTTTCATGGCATGATGCATAAAGAGATCGAGGTTTATGTTGATGATATGATTGCCAAATCCCAGACGGAGGAAGAGCATTTGGTTAATCTTCTGAAATTGTTCAAGAGGCTTAGGAAATTCAGGGTAAGGCTGAATCCTAACAAGTGCACCTTCAGGGTGAGATCCGGTAAACTATTGGGGTTTATTGTGAGCGAAAAAGGAATTAAGGTTGATCCTGCTAAGATAAAAACAATACAAGAAATGCCAACGCCTAAAACAGAAAAAGAAGTGTGTGGGTTTTTAGGGAGGTTGAACTACATTGCTCGGTTCATATCTCACCTAACCGCTACATGCGAGCCATTATTCAAATTGTTGAAAATGAATCAGGCTGTGACCTGGAATGAAGATTGTCAAAGGGCGTTTGAAAAGATAAAAGAATATTTGCAGGAACCTCTAACATTTATACCCCCAGTAGCCGGGAGACCATTGATTATGTATTTGACGGTTCTTGAGGAAAGTATGGGTTGTGTTCTCGGTCAACATGATGAGACTGGACGTAAAGAGCATGCGATCTATTACTTGAGTAAAAAGTTCACAGATTGTGAATCCCGTTACTCAATGCTCGAAAAGACGTGTTGTGCGCTAGCCTGGGCTGCCAAACGTTTGAGACAATACATGCTAAACCATACAACCATGCTAATTTCAAAGATGGATCCGATCAAATACGTATTTGAAAAGCAAGCACTCTCCGGGAGGATTGCCCGATGGCAGATGGTGGTGACAGAATATGATATTCAATATCTTTCTCAAAAGGCTATCAAAGGTAGTGTTTTGTCAGAGTACCTAGCGGAGCAGCCAATTGAAGATTATCAACCAATGAGGTTTGATTTTCCTGACGAGGATATCATGTACTTGAAAATGAAAGATTGTGATGAGTCGTTGCCGGATGAAGGTCGAGAGTTGGGTTCTAAATGGCAACTAATATTTGATGGCGCTGTTAATTCCTACGGTAGTGGAATAGGGGCAATTATCACTACTCCTCAAGGGACGCACATTCCCTTTACTGCCAGATTGACCTTTCCAGTTACCAACAATGAGGCTGGATATGAGGCGTGCATCATGGGTCTTGAGGAGGCTATTGATTTGAGAATCAAATATCTTGATGTATACGGGGACTCTGCTCTAGTGGTCAACCAGATTAAAGGAGAATGGGAGACGCAGCAGCCTAATCTGATACCCTATATGAATTATGCAAGGAGATTGTTGCCTTTCTTTGACAAGGTGGAATTGCACCATGTGCCACGAGCAGAAAATCAGATGGTTGACGCTCTTGAGACGTTGTCTTCAATGTATAAAGTTAACTTCTGGAATGAGGCTCCCAGGATTGTTATCTCTCGCCTTGATAGGCCCGCCTTCATATTCGCCATTGAGGAAACGTCCGATGGCAAACCGTGGTATTTCGATATCTAGAATTTCCTAAAGAACCAAGAGTATCCGGCTGGGGCGTCCAGTCGAGATCAGAAGACTCTTAGGAGATTGGCTGGCAATTTCTATTTGAATCCGAATGGCGTCCTGTACAAGAGAAACTACGACTTGGTGTTGTTGCGATGTGTGGACGAGAAAGAGGCTAAGTTGCTCATGGAAGAGATCCATGAAGGTAAATTTGGTACGCATGCTGGTGGACATGCAATGACGAGAAAACTGTTGCGGGCAGGTTATTTTTGGCTAACGATGGAAACAGATTGTTTCAAGTTCGCGAAGCGGTGTCATAAATGTCAAATTTATGCGGACAAAATTCATGTTCCTCCGAGCCCTCTGAACGTTATGTCATCACCGTGGCCTTTCTCGATGTGGGGAATTGATATGATTGGCAAGATTGAG
This sequence comes from Lathyrus sativus, assembly GCA_963859935.3. Lineage (NCBI taxonomy): Eukaryota > Viridiplantae > Streptophyta > Magnoliopsida > Fabales > Fabaceae > Lathyrus > Lathyrus sativus. The sequence continues at coordinate 245,853,386 of OZ012741.1, forward strand.
CCCACGGCATCAAACGGACACCGGTTCATTTTGGTAGCTATTGATTACTTCACCAAATGGGTGGAAGCAGCGTCATATGCTAATATCACCAAACAAGTGGTAGCCAGATTTATCAAAAGAGATATTATCTGTAGATATGGAATCCCAGAGCGGATTATCACCGACAACGGTTCAAACTTGAATAACAAGATGATGAAAGAGTTGTGTCAGAATTTCAAGATCGAGCATCACAACTCTTCCCCTTATCGGCCCAAGATGAATGGCGCTGTCGAAGCGGCCAATAAGAACATAAAGAAGATTGTTCAAAAGATGGTTGTGACTTACAAGGACTGGCATGAGATGTTGCCTTTCGCTTTGCACGGTTATCGTACGACGGTATGCACATCAACCGGGGCAACCCCTTTCTCATTGGTGTATGGCATGGAGGCAGTGTTACCATTGGAGGTTGAGATTCCTTCTTTGAGGGTTTTACGCGATGTCCAACTTGATGAGGCAGAATGGGTAAAAGATAGACTGAACCAGCTCAGTTTAATGGATGAAAAGAGACTGGCTTCTCTCACATATGGTCAGTTGTATCAGAGCCGGATGAAGAAAGCTTACGATAAGAAGGTATGCCCTCGAAGCTTTCAGAAGGGCGATCTTGTGTTGAAAAAGATTCTCCCACCACAATCAGATCACAGGGGCAAATGGACTCCCAACTACGAGGGTCCATATGTCGTCAGAAAGGTTTTCTCTGGTGGAGCCTTGTTGTTATCCACCATGGATGGTGAGGACTTTACGTCTCCTGTGAATTCGTACGCAGTTAAAAGATACTTTGCTTAAAGTGACCCGCTGGACAGAAAAAAGAGAGTCCAGGCAAAAATGGGGCATCCCGGCGAACCATAAAAAGGAATAAAAGGTTCGGGCAAAAGTTAGGAATAAAATTAAAAAAATGTACACCCGCGAAGTTGAAAACCTGAAAAGGGCGACTTCGGCAAAAAAGGGTATCCCGGTGAATTGAAAACCCGCAAAGGGCGACCCACGCAAAAGTTAGGGATTTGAAAAAGCAAATGATTGCGGTCCGAGTTTGATACTGCATTGCTTAGTGGTTTGGGAGTACCTGAGGGTCATATATCCGAAACAATCTCTTCCGAAGAATCGAGTACCGGGAAAGCGTCAGAGTCGGGCGAGTCATAGGAGAATCAGCTCATGGTGTTCGTCTATACCACGTTGCCGACATGAATATCAAATTTGTTTTGCATCTTTCTTTGTGCTTCTTGCGCATATATTGTATTTTGCTTGTGCGTAACTTCCTCTTTTCAGGAGTTACATCCAGTGTACAAAGCCTTGCCTATTTACAGGCCCATTCAATAAATCATGTTATTCAGTACTTGATGCTTGTTCTTTACTGTGTTGTTTGTGAAAAACACCGATGTTTTTGATGAACTTGCACTTGCATAAACTTGCTGGCCCTTGCCAATAATTGTTAAAACTTCGAATTGACTGAATGAGCGTCACGGATATTAACTCAGACAGATTTTGTTGTGTAGATTTATTTTGTCTCGTTTGTGTGTTGCAGGGTCCTTACCTTTGAAGCAAATGGTCAGGAATTGTATTCCCCAGCCAAAGTCTCTTGACGTAGGGCCTGACTTCAGTTGATGTCGTTCCTTAGCAAGTCGTATCTTATCCCTAGAGAGTGGAGACAACGTTTATTCCTACCAGATGTGGAATTGTCCTCCCCGAGAGAGTATCACCAGGAATGTCGCCTGAAGAGTATCCTCATGGAAATTGTCCATAGGACATCCCCAGCAGGTTAAAATCAATATCTCCGGCAGAGGACGCCTCCCTAGAGGATGGTTATTCCCTTTCCCCGCAGGTCGTCATTCTTTCATCAGGATGATTATCCTCAGCAGAGTTTGTAGCTTTGAGTTTGTAGACTGTGTCCCGACAGTGTAGTTCTTCCCCCAGAAGGGTCACATCTTTCCCCAGCAGGGCTTGTGTTTTCTTCCCAGGTGTCTGATCTCTCCCCGACAGAGTTGGATGTTGTTTCCGGCATTTATTTTGCCGGAATACTTTGTGATACTCGTTCATCCCCGGCGGAGTTGGTTTTGTTCTTAGCCATTTCATACCAGAGTGTCTCTCAGCAGCTTGAGCCTGCATTAGCATTTGCATATATCATCATATTTGCATCTACCCAAACGCGTAGCATTTCCATATCGAATGGAGCATTACGCCATTGTCAAACATACGCATTTTGAAACATAAGCCAGGTTGGTTAATCTTTTGTTTTCAAGTGTTGTTTTCCCTGCAGGTGGAGGGAGCTCTTGCTCAATTTAATTACCAGATAAGCAAGGTCTCGGTGTGAGACGTGTAATGATAATGTTCGTTTTGTCATTATTCCCCACAGAGTTGCTTGGATTAGTTTCTCTTACCCCTCCAGCGGAGTATTTCTTCAAAATTGTTGTTATGACGGTATCAAAAGATTTCGTGAATTAGTTATTGGAAGTTGCCGCCTATGTCGGAGTAGGTGTCTGGAAGTTTGGGTTCAGAAAATCCCCAGTAGAGTCCTTCTCATATTTGATGCCATGTCCGCGCTAAAAGTTTGAAGATTGGACCAGTATTTTGTTACCCATTTGATTGATGGAGTTAGCTACTGTGAAGATAGGCAGAGAAGCTGTATTCAGAGTTATTTTCCCGTAGTGGTGACGGAGTTATTGTCCTGTATTTGGCAGAGTTATTTTCCCGTAGTGGTGACGGAGTTATTTTCCTGTATTATTGACAGAGTTATTCCCCGTAGTGGTGACGAAGTTATTTTCCTGTATTTGGCAGAGTTATTTCCTGTAGTGGTGACGAAGTTATTTTCCTGCATTCAGACAGAGTTATTTTCCCGTAGGGGTGACAGAGTTATTTTCCTGTATTCGGACAGAGTTATTTCCCGTAGTGATGACGGAGTTATTTTCCTGTATTGTTGGCAGAGTTATTTCTTGTTTGTTGATAAAACTATTTCCTCAGTGGAAGCCGCCAAAGTTATTCCCTGTGTTGTTGGCAGAGTTGTTTCCCCAGTAAAAGCGTCAGAAAAGATTGTTACCTGTAATGGACAGAGATCGTACCTATGTTGACAAAGATTGTTACCTGTAATGGATAGAGATCGTACCTGTGTTGACAGTGATTGTTACCCGTATGGACGGAGTCGTTACACGTGATTGGCGGAGTTGTCCCAGTGAAATCACCGAAGTTTCTTACCTGTGATTAACAGTGATTTGCACCTGTGTTGACAGTGATTGCTACCCGTGTGGACGGAGTTATTATCCGTAATCGATGGATTATCCCCAGTGGGGTTGTTACCTGTGACTGACAGAGATCCTTATTCCAATTATAGACGGAATTGTACCCATGTTGATGGAGTCCTTCCTCGGGTTGACGAAGTTTAGTCCTGTTGTGGACAAGATTGTTTCTCGTAAAGTTAATTCGATGCTTGTGGCGTCACACAGGGAGTTAATGTTGAAATCAAAAGTTTTATTAGAAGATTGATCAGTTGTTGCCGTAACAACTGGGTTCAGCACAACGGTTGTTGTTCACCGAGCAGTTTTTGCAGTTCGTGTCTGCAGTTGGCAAATTTCTGGGTTTCTTGGTATTCAACCGTCTTTTACCTCGATTGTTTGAAGGCCGTTCGCTCTTCACCCAGTCGGGTCCAAGCCGTTTGAATAGGGGCAGCTGTTGCACCCCAAAATTTGCTCAACATCTTTTACCTGGTTTATGTTTCATTGCATTATCATTTGCATAGTTCTATCATTTGCATATCATGGCATATCATTCATCCATCAGGGGATCAAGTGTGATTATTATCAAGAGAAGCCTAGCAATAAATCTTATCCAAGCTTGAGAGGTCATCCAAGTCATCAGGAGGTGGTGGGAGGTCTTGATCAGCTGAGGACCATCAATGGGATGTGAAGCATGAGGTGTGAATATGAGATGTGTATAGAGCCCATGGAGTGCCTAGAGAGCCATGTTGGAGCTAAATCAAGCCATTGTGTCAAATACAAGAGCCACAGTTGAGGTGCAAGCAATTAGGGTTTCATCTGGATCAACCCTAGGTCAATTATGCAATTGAAGAGTATCAAGCCTACTTTTAGGTCATGGAGTTCATGAAATGATGTGATAAGACATTTGTGGTGTTGTGCCAAGATCAAATCAAGAAGAATCAAGAATGTGGGAAGTTGCTAAATTAGGGTTTCAGTGCAAATTACCCTATTTAGTGCCTAACTTCAAGGCCACATAAGTGAAGATACAAGCTTCAAATGGATCTTTGGCCAAAGTTAAACATGTAGAGCATCTCAATACCTTTAATTTGAGTACTAGAAGTCCTCCATTGGATTTATAGAACTCAAGTTATGGCCCAGACAAGTTACAAGTCCTCAGATGCTTCTGAAATCTGTCTATGAAAATCATCTGACTTCAAGGCTATTTTTGACTTAGAAGAAGGTTTCACCTGAACTTTTGGTCAAAATGAAAGTTGTTCCTCATGATCTTAGCTTTCTAAATTGTACTAGAAGTCTTCCATCTGATTTGTAGAGCTCAAGTTATGAGGTTTAAAAGTCAGGGGTATTTTGGGAAAGTGAGATTATAGGTCATTTTCAATCATAGGTCCATATCTCCAACTTGCAAGCTTCAAATGGAAATTTGTTCAACATGGAACTTGCTTAAAATGATGTTTTGAGTGAAACCAAGTGGTCATGAGAGTTTGGTTTAGCTCATATCAAAAAGTCACTTGAAATGGTTTGAAAATGAAGAAAATTCAAATATGGAAAGGAGGGAAAAATGGGATTTTGTGTTATAAGACCAAAACCAAGCAAATAAGTACATTTTCTGATTGGAAATTGCATTCTAAGAGCATTGGCAATACCCGAATTTTGAGTTTAAGCCAAATTTTGAGAGTTGTCATGTGGTTGCTTCACTTGAAAGTTACATGACCAAATCAATGCACAAGGCAATTCAGGCCATTCTATCAATCCAAATTCACTCCAAATGCAATTTGCAAGGTGTTATAACCTTCTAGAACAAGAAACAAGCTTGTATGGCACCACTGGTGTATGAACTTGCAAGCAAAAATTAGAAAATTGGATACACGGATTTGGGCTTCAAACACATTGCAAAAGCCCATGAAACTCTTCTATATATTCATTAGAGCAAATTCAGATCAAGGTTGAGCATCATTTCGCGCCAGAGCAAGCAAGAGCAATTGAATTTTCTCATCTGCAGCTTGAAATCGAATTCTCAGATTAGAGCCAATTCAAGCCAAATTGAGGTGTGCAATCTCTTCCTTGTGGATCATTGAAGCTATCTGGAGCATTTGGAAGCAAGTCACGAGCTCTAAGTACCTCTGTTTCAAGATCTATACCAGGTTAGCATCTCTCAAAATTCAGCATGAACTAGCATGATGTAGTTAGAATTGAACTTGTGGTTAGGATCTAGACATGACATAGATCGTTTTAGGCTTGATTTGGACTCAATTGATGATGATCGAAGATGACATAGCAAAACTGTTTGGACCTGGATCTCTTGATTCATGAGGTTTTATAGCAAGTTGTTTAGATCAGGTTGATCAGTGCAACATGAGGAGGATTTCTATGTATTTAGTTTAGCAATTGGTGAGAGTTGATGTTGATGACATTTTTGAACTTTGATTCGTGTTTGCTTACTTGTTAAGAATTGGATAATTTTGAGTGGAGATTTGGAACGTACGTGAAATTCTGAGCAAAATTGGTATATAGTTTGTTATTTCTGGTGATCTGAACCTGGACCTTCGCCGGAGAAGACAACCGGAGTCTTCTCCGGCCACCACCAACCACCAGCCTGGATCTCCACTCTGATGACCTGAGATTTGGAGAAGATGAGTTGTAGACCCTTGGATCCTCACTTGACCTTTGACTACAGCCAAGATCCAACGCACATGACTTAAAGTTGGTTTTGAATTTCTGATGGCAAAACGCTGCGTATCATTAAATTGCATGGTATCACCAGCGCGCTTGGATGGATTGACCAGTTGACTGATCCTATGGCTCTCATTATTTCGCAGCTTTATTTGTTTTTTTATTTCATTTTGTTTTATTTTAATTGTTTGTTGATTCAAAAAATCATATTAATTCCAATTTGGATCCAAAAATTATTTTAAAAATATCCTCATGATCCTTATGGAATTTGTGATTTTCTGGGATTAACAAAATACATTTTCATGCATTTTTCATTTTAATTTGATTTTTCTTATTTTTGTTAATTCTTTTAATTTTGCATATTTGCCTATCTGTTTTGTTGAATTTTGTTCTTCCAATTGGTGATGAGTTTGGCTTTGATTTTTTAGTATATGTTAGGGTAGACATGTATCTTCCCTTATAATTTTTGGTGTATTTTTAGAACAACATTAGGTTCTGTTTTAGGTATTGAGATTAGGACCCTCCCAAACTTGTGGATCCCCTTGACCTATCTCAATGTAGGAATTGTTTAGATAACTTAGAAGTTGATTTAGGCTTCAATCTTTTTACATTAGGCCCTAGGAATTTTATTAGATTTTTGCAACTTCATTTCCTATTTTAGTTGTATTTTGCAAGTGGCTTGTATCTGTGGTTTCCTCTCTTGAGTGCTTTAGTTTGTTTGGTTTGGTTGGCTGCCTTGGAGTGGGTTTAAGCTTGAGTTCTTTTTGGTGGAGCTTCTGGTTTCATTGAAGATGCTTGGGATTGAAGATTGGAGCTTGGAGTTGAAGGCTTTTCCTCTTGTGGAGCTTTTGTTTAGGAGCTTAGGAAATTAGGGTTTTAGGAGGTGCCTTAGACCTAGTTTTGATTCTTTCTTCAAACATGGAGTGCATTGTTTGCCTCCATTCTATCCAATGACATAAAGTCCTCCTTGGGAAACTCCATCTCTCCTTAGGAGGGATGAGTGGTATGCCCAAGTGAGTAGAATTTTGAGGATACCTTTCATTTGCAATGTTGAGTTCTTAGTGATTTCCTTTGGTTGTCATTAAGTTTCTTAACATTATAACTTGATCTTGATGATTAATCCTCTTCTTGGAGTGTGCTTGATGAAGCTTGAAGATAGAAGCTTGCTTGAGGATGAAGCCTTTGTTGTCAACTTTGCTGTCTATCCAACTTTGATGTTTAAAGCTGATGTTGTTGTTTGCTGTAAGAGTTTGTTGCTGCTGCTTGGGCTGTGTCCTCTGTATCTTTTGTTTTTCTCTATATTGTTTGTTGGCTTGTGTTGCTTGCCCCATAGGTTTGAAGTGAGGTTAATTCACTTTGCCTGTTGTTTTCTCTAGGTTTGAGGTGGAGCTTGTCTCCTCTTGCCTATTGTTTTCCCTCTTGCCTCTATGGTACTGTTGCATAGCATGCATTCTTACTGTTTACTGTTTACTATAATTGCTTGCTGTCTTTTGCTTTATCCCCTAGGATCTTTGATTTCCTCTGTGCAAGAGGAAATTATGACAGACATTAGGTTTTGACCCATGCATGATAACATTAGGTTAGTTTCCCTTTCAACCATAGGCTTTTTAGAGTGTCTTTCTCCTCTCATCTCAAAACAATTCAAAAACACAGTAATAAGGATAACGCGTGATGTACGTTACGAGCCTTAAGCTATTTGAGAAAAGGTTGCTGGAGGGTCACTCTTCAGTAATCTGGCTGGTTAGTATGGTACCCTTAGGGTGACATATGACGTAGTCACTCTCAGATCACAAGTCTTTAGTGCAGTACAAGTTGCAAACAGACTAAAAAACAGTTCTTTCGTAAAAAAACTCAAACAAACATTCAAACTCTGCTTTCGTCCTCTTGGACCATTAATCAGGAAAAACCTTTCTTAAGGAGATAAAAAACTATCAGACAAGCTTGTGTCTTCCGTAGCCCGAACTACGTTTGCTCTGATCTTTCATGCTGTATGAAAGTACGTAGGCATAGGATGCGATATCCTAGCGAGCAACCTTCCCCTCCTTTCCCGTAGGTAGACAAACTACGTTGACTCTGATTTCTCGTTCCAGACGGGAATACGTAGGTATAAAGTGCGATACTTTGCCAAATAATTTTCTTTTCTTTTTAACCCAGACATGTAGAGTAGATAGAATAACATACCCTTAGATAGAAAACAAGCGTGGATCCTGTCGAGTACGACGGACGTGAGGGGTGCTAATACCTTCCCCTTGCGTAACCGACTCCCGAATCCAGGATTTGGTTGCGATGACCATTCCTTTCCCTCTTTGCGTTAGGTTTACTCTGAGCGTTTCCTTTCCCTCTTGTGGGATAAATAACGCACGGTGGCAACTCTTTTGTCATAGTCGGCGCCGATTTTCGCAGTAGCGACAAATGTCAACACATTTAGAGGGGTCGGTGGCACACGCACCTTATCAGCATAAATCTGGCATTTATGGCATATTCTGGCGTATTTGAAACAATCAGACTCCATAGTCATCCAATAATACCCATCTCTCAACAATTTCCTGGCCATTGCATGTCCACCAGCGTGAGTATAGAAAAAACCCTCCTGGACTTCCTCCATCAACAGGCCTGCTTCATGTTCGTCAACACGTTGCAACAAGACCATGTCGATGTTTCTCCTGTACAACACATCATCCTTGTTCAAGTAGAAATTTCCCGACATCCTCCTCAGAGTCTTCTTTTAAACCCATAATGCGCTTTGTACTCAGCTTCATTATTGGTGCAAGAGAACGTCAATAAGGCAGTGAACGGTATGTGGGAACCGTGAGGAGTTGTAATGATTACCCCAATTCCATTTCCATATGAGTTAACAGCTCCGTCGAAAACCAACTTCCATTGAGATCCAATCTCGGGACCCTCGTCAAGCAAAGGCTCATCGCAATCCTTCATCATCAGAAACATGACGTCTTCATCTGGAAATTCAAACTTCATTGACTGATAGTCTTCAATTGGCTGTTCAACAAGATATTATGATAGATCACTTCCTTTAATGGCTTTTTTGGAAACATATTGAATATCATACTATGTTAAAACCATTTTCCATCAGGAAAGTCTTCTAGAGAGTGCTTGCTTTTCAAACACATACTTGATCGAATCCGTATTTGAAATCAACATGGTTGTATGGTTTAACATGTACTATCTCAAACGCTTAACATCCCAAGCGAGTGCACAACATATTTTTTCCAGCATCGAGTACCTCGACTAGCAATTAGTGAACTTCTTACTCAGGTAGTAGATGGCATGCTCTTTTCTACCTGTCTCATCCTGTTGACCGAGCATACATTCCATTGAATTCTCAAGAACCATGAGATACATTATCAGAGGTCTCTCTGCAACTGGAGGCATGAGTATTGGAGGTTCCTGCATATACTCTTTTATTTTTTCAAACGCCTTCTAGAAATTTTTGTTCCACCTAACTGCTTGATCTTTTCTTAACAATTTAAATATCGGTTCGCATGTGGCTGTAAGATGAGATATGAACCTTGAAATGCAATTCAACCTCCCTAGGAAACCACAAACCTCTTTTTCCATTCTCGGCTCAGGAATTTCTTGAATAGCTTTTATTTTGGCAGGATCTACCTCAATACCCCTTTCACTGACAATGAACGCCAGTAGCTTTCCAGATCTCACCCCGAAGGTGCACTTGTTAGGATTCAGCCTCATCTTGAATTTCCTCATCCTTTCAAACAACTTCAGAAGATTGACCAGATTTCCTTCCTCCGTTTGTGACTTCGTAATCATATCATCAACATAGACCTCAATCTCTTGATGAATCATATCATGAAAGAGAGTCACCATCGCAAGGTGTAATGAAAATAGTTTTCTCCATGTCCTCTGGGGCCATCTTGATTTGGTTATACCCAGAGAAGCCATCTATGAAAGAAAACACATAATATTGAATGGTGTTATCAACCAACACATCAATGTGGGGGAGCGAGAAATTGTCATTCAAGCTCGCTCTATTCAGATCTCTGTAGTCAACACACATCCTGACCTTTCCATCTTTCTTAGGCACAGGAACAATGTTAGTGACCCACATAGGGTAATTGGTGACAGCAAGAAAACCAACATTCAACTACTTCTAAACTTCTTCTTTGATCTTGACTGCCATGTCAGGCCTCGTCCTTCTCAGCTTCTGCTTGACTGTCAGACATTATTCTCGGAAAGGCAACCGATGTACCACTATATATGTATCTAGCCCGGGCATGTCTTGGTAAGACCAAGCGAAGATATCTTTATACTCACAGAGCATTTCAACTTATCTTCTCTTGACACTATCTTCCAATGCAACCCTAATTCTGACCTCTTTCTTGTCGTCTTTAGTACCCAGATTGATGACTTCAATATCCTCCAGAAGTCTGGCTAACTCTTCGGTTAGTTCACAGTCTTCATCAGTGTCATCTTCAGCTTGATAAATGGGATTATCAAAGTCATATGAAGCCATAGCTGAATCAGAATCAATGGTATTTGAGAGAAAAGACTTGTATAATTGATGTTTATGTTTATTATGAAATGCAACAAACAAAACACATTGCCATTTTTCTGTTAATAAAATGCAAAAACAAGAAAAAGGAAAAACAGGGATCACAATATTTGAATGCAAAAAACGTCTTTTATTTATGATAATGTGCAAATAACAAAAGGTCCCCACAAATTGGGTCACTACATCTTGGGCAGAACGTAGGACTGAACATAATCAAAATAGTGAATATTACTCTGCAATAGTAACATGAATGACTTCCTCGATGGTTCAGTTGCACAGCTTCTGGCCAAGATAACATAGACGAATCCAAGCATTCATATCGCAGTTGTTGTCCCCCTCATCTTCCTCTATCGCATGAATCCTGTCAAATATAACTCCACCGCTGGTGAATTGAATAGGTCGCCTGTATCTTGGAGGGTCTCGGGAAGAACTGGAAGACTGATACCCTAGGCCAAACTTGTTCTGTTTGACGGGAACATTAAGCACCTGGCCCTACCTTTGGGAAGATCTAGATTCAATGATAGCACGAGTTTCTTTAAAAGATGACATCGAAACCTTTGGGCACTTGACTTCTACATGAGGCTTCTCCTGAATCTGCACTACTTCAAAGGCTTGGCAGAGTGTTTCATAGATTTCCCTGTCCACCTCAACATACTTAAAAGATGACAAATGGCTCACCATAATATCTTCTTCACTGCACACCGTAACAAATTTTCCCTCCATCAGGTACTTCAGCTTCTGATGCAAGGTTAACGTAACTGCTCCTGCAGCATGTATCCATGGTCAGCCAAGCAAGCAACCGTATGCTAGTTAGGTATCCATTATGTAGAAAGTTGCATCAAAGGATTCGGGTCCAACCTGAATTGGCATGGTAATCTCTCAGAATACAGACCTCTTTGAGACATCAAATGCTCTCACTACCAAATCACTTGGTGTACAAATCAACCCTTGCGTATCAAATTTCATTAACGCCTTTTTGGGTAGAACGTTGAGTGACAATCCTGTATCAACCAGGACATGAGACAACAATGCTCATCTGCACTCTATAGAAATATGTAAAGCATGGTTATGATTTCTCCTAGAAGGAGTTAAATCCAGGTCGGTGAAACCTAAACCATTGCCAACATTGACATGCGCCACAACCCCTTCCAATTGGTTAATTGAAATTTCCTGGGGTACATAAGCTGAATTCAAGATTTTCAATAAAGCATTTCGGTGTGCCTCAAAACACAACAATAATGACAAAATAGAAATCTTCGAAGGAGTTTGATTTAAATGATCTACAATCTTATAATCACTTTTGTGAATAAGCCTCATAAACTCCCCGACATCCTTAGAAAATAAATTGTCACCACCAGCCTGTTTTTGTTCGTCATTCTCAGCCACTTCTTTCCCTTTTCCCTTGTCAGTCTTGTTAATATTGGCCTCTGGTGTGGAAAAGACTCTTCCGCTTCGAGTGATCCCACTTGCACCCGCTATATTCTCAACATTAGAACCACCATATGATGAACTAGTTAATTCTTGTTTCTTCCCGTTACATAACACTTCTTCCCCATAATTCTACAGAATGGCCTTGGTGCTCTCATAAGGTACGGGTCCTGGGATAGTAATGATCATCGGCACTAACCCCATCCGCTGAAATGTTAATCATCCGGTAAGGAAAATGAAATTGTGGCAATATCTCTTCCTTCATTACTAACCCCATCATCAATATCTTCCCCAACAGCTTTGTCAAACTGTAGATAACCATCGTCAATCAATCTCTGAATACTTCTCTTCAATAGATCACAACCCTCATGTTGCACTTTACACTCTGAACAATTAGTAGAACATCGCAAGAATACTCCCCCTTCAACATTCTCCCTTTCCACACCATGATTCGACATTGGGTATTGATTCAAATTAGGACCCTCAATTGTAAAGTTTATAGGCTTAGAGTCAAGCAAGTCTTGAACTTTGTGCTTGAAGGCTTTACAGATATCAATATTATGGTCTGGGGCACCTGAATGGAATTCACATATGAAATTCTGGCAAGCACACGATGGATGTTATCACGGATGTTATAACATCCACTGTAACGCAGACTATTGGAGTAATTAAAATGCTGTAAAGAGAAGCAGTAAATAACACAGTAATTGTTCACCCAATACAACATCAACAAGACTTACATCTGGGGGCTACCAAGCTAGGAAGGAAATTCACTATCAGTAGAATTAATTCAGAGTCAAACACTCAGCTTGCACTCTTCACTTAAAACCTACCCAATGACACTTCAGCCTAGAGACCTCTAGACCTGAGTATTCCCACTCACTCCCCCTCAATCACCTCAGTGATATCAACACACAATTACAGATTAAATATGAAGACTCACTTCAAACACACCTTGATCTTGCTTCACAGCTTTGATCAAGGACACTCACTCTTGCTTAACAGCTTTGAGTAAGACAATAAACACACCTGTTCATACACAATAACCAGAACAATTCTACAGCTTACAATTTCTTGGCCCACCAGGAATCCTAAGATTCCTAGACACACGTGAAGAACAAGGTTCTTCACTCACAAATCACTCTCCAATCTCAGTCTTGAAGCTCTCTCTTCAAGCTCTATTATCTGTGTGTCTGCCCATTAGGAATGATCCTTCTGCTATTTATAATAGCAGACCTGCTTTGGGCCTTAGTAGAGAATTTAGGTTTACCCAAGATAAACCTTTCTTCATGAAGTTGCGCACTTATCATTAGGTCAGAAGCCTTCTATTTTATTCTCAGCAATGCCTGTTATGTTGCCTAAAATAACTATGCTTCCTGGATTGTTTCCTGAAGTATAGCCTGAGCTAATAACAGAAAAACAAACTCTACGCGCTTGATATCATACGATCAATGTTATGACATTCAGCTTCACTTCCCTCTTAGCTTTTCCTGCAGAACACTATTCATGTATGTCATACCATCAGTTATGACATTCATATATACACTAATGTTTTGCCATAAAATGCATCCAATCAAAAGCACTTACAAACTCCCCCTTTGGAAATTTTTTGGCTAAAACACCTTGTTAACATATTAGAGTTTACAAGCAGCAGAAGTCTTAACCTAACATGTAGGAAAGCTACTAGCTACACTATCAGAATTGTTTACATTCACTCACAGTGTTAGCTCTCAGGATCAACCTGTTCAGAATACCATCTGTTAGTCAGCACTATAGATGTCACAATATATTGAGTAAAACTCTGGGTTACTCCCCCTTAACTGATGTACTTATCAGTTGGGCACATAACCTGCAAGTATTCCTGCAGTCACACACAATACCAGAACATTCAGGCAATCCTGGATGTCAGGATATTCAGGATAACATCCTGAAGTCACATCTGATGTGGAACAAATATGCACAACATTCTACAATCATCCTGCAGATATACACAGCACTAGCATCTATAGAGCTACTAGGTCCCATCAAAGAACACACAAATTTCTAACATACATTCCTATACGCATTAGAAACTCACGCAATACTAACAGCATCAGCTGTTATCACACAACAAACATACATAATAAAGGAGAGTTTTCCAACCACACTTGCAGTAGCACATATTGGTTATCTTAACCAATTCTTCCATCTGTTGTACCTGCTGTTACTACTACCTATCATCTAACAACTCTCCCCCTTTTTAGCCACATATTAAGATCCAACTAATACCTTAGTAAGAATCATAATAGGTAACATTACATATGTTTGGGGTACATTACAACACAACTTCTCATGAAGAGCATCACACAGTCAAGTTGTTCTATCAAGACAAGTTTAACACAAGTTCAAACAGAATTCAAATCAGCAGCACACTTTATCACCTCAAAAGCAGTCTGAGTCACATAGCAATTCTCTAATGTAATGGACATCGGTTGGGACATTCTTACTACTGTCATCTGCTTCTTCTCCTGACACAGCTCCACTATTAATAGCATCAGTATCTCTTTCTATCCTTTGGAAAAGGGATTCTAGCTTGGTTTTTCGGGCAGTTGCTCTGCTGATGGTTTCTCCTAACTCCCTACATGTACCCTTCAATTCTGCAATCATTATTTCTTTTTTATATCTTGACCTTCTCAGCAGATGTAAACACCATATTTGGAACATGTCTCCCTTCAAATAGCTTAAAGTGAACTGACAGTTCAGGCTCCCTTTTTCTGGCTATATCACTAGAATTCAAGATTCCAGGATATTGGCTTAGAATGATTTCACAGATGAGGGATGGAAAGGCAATTGGTAGCTTAATAACATTGGTTGTGGAGTGTTTAACAACCTGATAAAAAATGTATAGACCAAAGTCAAAGTTAACTTTGGTTCCTATGGCATGAATGATCTTGCCAAGTCCAACATCAATAGTGGAAGTATGATTGGTAGGAACCCAGTTAGTAGCCCCAATTCTATGCAGAATTGCATACTTTAGACTTAGTTGTACTGAAGATAACTTTCCTTTGGATGGCCAGGTAGTGACTTGATTTGCAATGATCACTTTGCACACCTGATTGTCTGAGGCAACCAATTATGTTGCACCATCATTTGCTCGTCCCAAGTATCTGTTGATTACAGAAGGTGAGAACTGAACAATTATCCTCGGACAAACACTTTCATGAATTCCTTGTTGTTTCTCTTTGAAATTGTGTATGGGATGTTAACAATAATCTCTTTTACCAGTCCTTCATAGCAGTTTGAAAAACTAGTAACAGTCTTGATCCGACCTTCCTTGTGTATCAGATCCATTACTTCCTTGATCTCTAGGGCATCTTTCCCCAATTCTCTCTCAAGGTCTATTCTCCTTTGGTATACATATCTCCACTTTGTCACACTGTGAATGGAATGGAATGAGACATTGTCTAGAGGAGTGTCGCTACTGCGAAAATCGGCGCCGGCTGAACAGAAGAGTTGCCACCGTGCGTTATTTATCCCAACAGAGGGAAAGGAAACGCTCGAAGTAAACCTACCGCAAAGACGGGAAAGGAATGGTCATCGCAACCAAATCCTGGATTCGGGAATCGGTTACGCAAGGGGAAGGTATTAGCACCCCTCACGTCCGTCGTACTAGACGGGATCCACGCTTGTTTTCTAGTACGGACTGTTATTCTATCTACTCTACAGGTCTGGGGTTAAAAGAAAATAAAATGACTCGGCAAAGTATCGCACTTTATGCCTACGTATTCCCGTCTGGAACGAGAAATCAGAGTCAACGTAGTTCGCCTACCTACTGGAAAGGAGGGGAAGGTTGCTCGCTAGGATATCGCATCCTATGCCTACGCACTTTCATACAGCATGAAAGATCAGAGCAAACGTAGTTCGGGCCACGTACGACACAAGTCTGCCTTGATTGTTTTTATCCTTCTGAAAAAGGTTTTCTCCTGATTATGGGTCCAAGCGGACAAAAATGACGTTTTTGATTGGTTTACAGTATTTTACGCAAGAACTGTTTTTTATGGTGTTTGAAATGTTTATTGTGTTTTTCTGATTGTTTTGAGAAAGAAGAGAAACAGCAACTCTAACCTATGGTTTAAAAAAGGGAATCAAAATCTAACCTAATGTTGTCATGCATGGATAAGAACCTAATGTCTGTCATATTTCTTTCTTGCGCAGAGAGAAACAAAGATCCTAAGGGGATAAACGGAAAAACAACAGCATATATATAGTAAAGCAGTAAAATGCATGAATGCAACAGTACAAGCTAGGAAAGGGAGTCCTGCTCTTCCTCGAACCTTGAAAACAACAGGCAAAAGCGAACAAAATTCACTTTCAACCTAACAGATTAATTGGCAAACAATACAGTCCCGAAAACTCAAACAATACATCAAAAGCTTCTAAACAGCAAAAAATAAACCGTAAACAGCAACTCTACACAGCAAGCTCCATCAACATCTTCAAGAAAAGTCTTCATCAACAAGCTTCCATCAAGCATCTATCTTCAAGGAGGAAAACTCTAACAGTAATCATCTTCCACAGCTTCAAGCAGCAGGGCTTCAAACAACAGCAGTTACATGCACAGCTTCAACAGCACAATCTTCAAACAATGACTTCCATTTTTAATCTTTCATGGCTTTTCTTCAAATCAAACTCTCCAGGATGAGGAACAATTAATAGGATGAATTGAGATGTTAAACAGTTAGTTGACCACCAAAGGTGGCAAACAGACTGTTAACAAAATGTAGAATGTTTCTCTCAAGAGTTCTATCTCTTAGATACTGTCACCAAGCCTTCCAAAGGAAGGGGGTGAGTATCCTAGAGAGACTCTGAATCATAGAGAGGGATGGAGGCAAACAAAGCCATCCATGTTTAAGAATCAAATTTCTATTCTAAGCTCTACCTAGCTCCTAGTTCCTGTGATCTTCAACAGCTACAAGCAAGCTACAATTTTCATCAACTCTTGAACTTGTTCTTCAATCCTTGACTTTGTCTTTGTCTTCAATGCTTCACCATCCATGGTCTTCAAGCCAAGCCCAAACCCCAAGCAAGCCCAACAAGCCAAAATAACAAGCAATAACCCCAAAACGGGCACACCATACAATCAAACAATTACAAAAATATACTAAATATATTAATATAATAGGGGAAATTCTAATATTTATTCTAAGGGATCTACTACACTTTCCCATAATACCCCTATAGTCCCATCTTCTAATTCAACCTAAAAAGCCCAAAAAGGAATTGTTTTGGTGCACCTATGTTATGTTCAAAACCCTAATTATTCTAAGTTTTTTATTACACCATATCTATTTCAACATTTTTTACTACCATTTTTATTCTAAAGTTTTATCACATTATCCTAAGGGAAACCCTAAAGTATATTAATATCTATATTATCAAGATCGAAGATCAAACCCTATATCAATTTCTAAGGGGTCTAAATAATTCCTAACATGCAAGGGGTCAAGGTTAACCATCAATTGGGAAGGTCCTAATCAACAACCCTAAAACAGAACCAAATCACATCTAGAAAATCTACAAAAATTCCTAAGGGAACATGTGAGTGTTAGCTACAATCTACCAAAAGAACTAAGCAATAATCATCACCAATTGAGAGAACAAAATTCTACAAAACAGCGGTATCAAATATGCAAAGCAAACATCATGCAAAATACTCATCAGAATGTAAAATGCAAAAGAAATGGGAAAACAATCCACAAAAATCTAAGAAAAATTATACAATATCCTGAAGATGTTAGAAACCTATGGTAAAAAAATTTAAACCAAAATATAAAGTTAAGGTCACTTTCTAAAGGAAAACCTATAAAGTGTTCAGGGAATATTCAGATGGGGATGACTCTAAAAAGCGGATATAAAACTAAACTTAGATTCTTCTAGAAATTCTAATAAAATTTCTAGTGAACCCTATGCATATCATCTAAAACATATCCAAAAATAAGCTCAAAATTGTGAAGCATTAAAGAGAACAAAATTAAACAAAACAGATGAACAGTTATGTACACCAATGGATATTAGCACGAAAGAAAAATCATAACTAAATCAAAAAAAATCTAAAAAATGCAAACTCAACGCCTAAAATTTCTTAAGATAATCAAGATCTGTAGAAAACAATTTCATAATTTCTTGAACATTTTTACTATTTTTGACGTAATAAAAGCAAACAGGCCTTAAAACAGAAAAATAAAAAGAAAAAGGGAATGAAGAAAATCTCCAAATTAACAATCCTAAAATCATCCATAGGTGTTCATGATCCTAACCGCATGAAAATTTCTAATTATCTCATCCTAAATCCATGGGAAAGTGAAGGTTTACATACCTTGATCGGAGCTTCGAAACAGAGTATCTTCGGCTCTTTTCGTACTTCCGAAAGCTTCAAATTTGTTCAACAATATGCAAGGAAAGTGCTACAATCTTCGAATCGAATCGAAATCGCCTTGAATGAAGAATCACCACTTGATTTGCTCTCTTGAAAATTGATATGCTCTCTTCCAATCCAACTCCAATCAATCACCAACCTTGCTTCAAATGAGTTTCTAAACATTTATAGAGATGATTGGAATATTCTGGAAATGAAGCCCAAACCCAAAATAATAAAATCCATTTCCCTTGGAACTTTCTAGATTATTCATGTATCTTCCCTTGGAAATTTCTAGACTGTTCATGTATCTTCTCTTGGAAGTTTCCAACCAAAATAGCCTTCCAAATGCCTTGTTAAGTGGTTTGGATTAGTGACTTACATTTCAAGTAACGACTTTTACAAAGCAAGTCATGAAATTATTGCTCAATTCAAAAATGTGCCAATGCCATTGTCTTTAAAATGCATTTTACAATCAAATTGGTATGTCATATGGCTTGTTTGTGACCTCTAACCCAAAATTTGATTTTTTTTCACCACTTTATTTGACGTATTCCCCTTTTTTAGGCCATTTTTATCACTTTTTGATACAAGCATTTTTAACATCTCATGACCTCCCTAATAGCCTTAAAACATCATTCTAAGCAAGTTTGATGTTGAAGATTTTTCCATTTGAAGCTTGGAAGTAGGAGATATGGCCTTATGCTTGAAATGACTTATAACCTCCAAATGCCCAAAATGCCCTTGGCTTGTCAAGATCATAAGTAGAGCTCCACAAATCAGATTGAGGCATACCATACCTTTCTAGAAAGATAAGATTATGAGGAACAACTTTCATGTTGGCCAAAAATCCATTTGAAAACTCCTTATGGGGAAAAAGTTGCTGGGAAGTCAAGTAATTTTCACAGACAAATTTCAAATGCCTCTGATGACCTGTAACTTGCAAGAACCATAACTTGAGTTATACAAATCTCCTTGATGCCTTCCACCACTCAAATTAAAGGTCTTGAGATACTCTACAAGTTCCATGTTGGCCAAAGATCCATTAGAGACTTGTATCTTGAATTATTCTGCCTGGAAGTTTGCCCTAAATCAGGGGATTTTACACTGAAACCCTAATTTAGAAACTTCTCTTCTTCTTGATTTCTTTTGATTTCTCCTTGGCACAACACCACATCCATATCCACATATCAAATTATGGATCCCCCATTCTTCAAACAGGCCTTGATGTCCCTTCAATCAAGTATTTGACCTAGGGTTGACCCAGATGAAACCCTAATTGACTGTCTTCAACTGTAGTTCTTGTAATCACATCAATGACTTGTCTCACTCTAAAAATGACCCTCTAGGTCTTCCATGATGTCTATATACATTCCATGCCCTCAATTCATAGCCCACAATCTCTTTGATAGTCTTCAAACCCCCTCAAGATAGGAGAAAAACCCACTGATTGGTCCACTAACTTCTCAAGCTTCAATTCCTTTCTGATGACTTGCATAGGCTTAAATTTTGAATAAGAACCTCTTGATAGGCTCATAGAGATAAGAATGACACTCGGTCCCTTGTTGGATGGCTTGCCCATGCTATGCTATGCATATGAATGAATTATGTACATGACCTAATATGACCTAATATGCAAATGCTAAAGCTATGAAACATAAAATCAGGTGAAATAAGTTGGTCAAATTTTGGGGTGCAACAGCTGCCCCTATTCAAACGATTTGGACCCGACTGGGTGAAACGCCCGGAGCCTTCAGACAATCGAGGTACGAAACGGTTGAATACCAATAAACCCGGAAATTTGCCAACTGCAAAACAACTACACCACTACTTGGGGAAAAAATTTTTTTACTGATCCGACTTCATCACTATTCTGTCAATACTGGAACAATCCTTAGTGGCTTCACCGGAAGAAGACTTTTGTAAGAATGCAGCTCTATCTTGTCATGGGACACATACTATGCTCCCTACGAGGAAATCATCCGCCTATCCGAAACGGGAACACACCTCTTGCTTATGTCACACAAACTCTTCATCCGCCTATCCGAAACGGGAACACACCTTTGTGTATAACTGCAAAGAAATCGTCATCCGCCTATCTGACACGGGAATATACTTCTATCCACTTTACTGAAAATCCTAATCTGCCCATTACACAGAAAAACCTTCATCTGCCCATCACACAGGAACGTCTTCGTCTGCCCATCACACAGGAACGTCTTCGTCTGCCCATCACACAGGAACTCTGAATTCTGCCCATCACACAGGAATTCTGACTTCTGCCCATCACACAGGAATGTCTTCGTCTGCCCATCACACAGGAACTTTGACTTCTGCCCATCACATAGGAATGTCTTCGTCTGCCCAATACACAAGAACTTTGACTTCTGCCCATCACACAGGAATGTCTTCGTCTGCCCATCACACAGGAACTTTGACTTCTGCCCATCACACAGGAATTCTGAATTCATCTGCCCATCACATAGGAATGTCTTCTTCTGCCCATCATACAGGAACTCTGAATTCTGCCCATCACACAGGAATTCTGACTTCGTCTGCCCATCACACAGGAACTTTGACTTCTGCCCATCACACAGGAATGTCTTCGTCTTCCCATCACACAGGAACTTTGACTTCTGCCCATCACACAGGAATTTCTTCTTCTCGGACATAGCTTCTTTGCCTATTCTTTGCAGTAACTAACTCCGCTGGGGGATGTTTCGAGAATAACTGTCAAACACTCGCGTCAATACCAAGTGACCACCTCTGAATTTTGATTTCGTAAAAACCTCGTGCCAATGCACAACAATCTTGAAAAAACATCCCGTTGGCCGGGTACAACAATGCCTCAATTGGCAACTCTGTGGGGAACAATAAACTGAACTACATCACACGTCTCCGGGCGAGACCTCGATTGTCTAGTACCATCTGATCTTTAGAACTCCATACTCCTATTGAGAAAATACCTGAAAGCAAAGAGTCAATCAACCTGATCTATGCTTCAAAATGTGTATGTTTGATAATGGCGTAATGCTCCATACAATATGGAAATGCTACGCGTTTTATTTGGTGGATGCAAATATGACACTATATGTCTATGCAAATGCAGGTTCAAGCTGTTGGGGATAAGCTCTGACGAGCTTGCTTCACCAATCCTTGCTGTTGAGGACAAATAACACCATACTGGGGAGTGAACGGGTATCACGAAGTATTCTGGCAAAATAAATACCAGGACATACAACCAACTCTGCTGGGGAGAGATCTGAACTTTAATTTCCACTGGGAGGAAAGAAAATTCTTGCTGAATAGAGAGAACTCCGCTGGGGGAAGAAACGACTCTCTTGGAGACAAAACTGGCTCCACTGGGGGGAGAATAAAGGATCCTACCGGGAAGGAAACCTCTGCTGGAGAGAGTAGACGACCCTACTGGGGATAATGGATCTTCCTTGAGGAATGTACACTGTCTGAGCACAGCCTGCCAACCTGGAATCACTGCTCTGAGGCTAAACAACTCTGCTCGGGATAGAAAGTCCTTGTGGAGGAAATCGTACTGTCTGAATACAAATCACAATCTTGAGATTATCAACTCTTGTTGGAAATAACTGACCTTGCGGGGGAAAAAGAAAAACCATCTTTCTGAACCAATTTTGACTTGGTCGTCCATCTTGAGAACCTTCTCAATTGGGGATTGCATCTACACATGCTCAATTCTGTGGGGATTACCACCTTGCCGGAGACATCTCTATTAAGATACTCTTCTGGGGAATTAATCTTGTCCTTCAATAAAGGGGAGCGCCATTTCCACTTCCGGGAACACGACCTGCGTGGGGATTTACATCAACTGTAATCACATCTTTCATCCAATGCCCTGGCTAGGCCATAGTAATTCTCTTTCGATTGCTTCAAACAGGCAAGGACCCTGCAAAACAGCACAAACGCGACAAAACAAGTCCATACAACCGAATCTATTCGGGTTAGCATTCGTGACATCATTTCAGTCAATTCAAAGTTTTAGCAATTATTGGCAAGGGCCAACACCGTTATGTACATGCTAGTTTTGTCAAAACAATCGGCGTTTTTTCACATACAAAACAATAAAGAACAAATATCGAGTACTGAATAACATGTTTTATTGATAGGGCCTCTAAATAGGCGGAGTTTTGTACACTGGATGTAACTCCTGAAAAGAGGTAGCTACGCACAAACAAGTACACAAGTATGCACAGGAAGCATAAATACTAACACAAATATGTACACATGTCGGCAACAGGATGCAGACAAACACCATGAGCTGGTCCTCCTATGACTCGCCTGACTCTGGCGCTTTCCCGGTATTCAACTTTCCGAAGAGGTTGTATCTGATAAACGAATCCTCAAGTATTCTTCGGCACCAATGTGCAATGCAGTATCAAATCCGGACCGCAGTAATTTGCTTTTCAAATCCCTAACTTTTGCGTGAACCGCCCTTTACGGGTTTTCAATTCACCGGGATACCCTTTTTTGCCGAAGCCGCCCAGTGTAGGTTTTCGACTTCGCGGGTGTACATTTTTTCAATTTTATCCCTAACTTTTGCCCGAACCTTTTATTCTGTTTTTGGTTCGCCAGGATGCCCCATTTTTGCCTGGACTCTCCTTTTTTGTCCAGTGGGTCAATTTCAAGCAAAGTATTTTTTAACTGCGTCCGAATTCACAGGCGATGTAAAGTCCTCACCGTCCATGGTGGACAACAACAAAGCTCCTTCTGAAAAGACTTTTCTGACAACGTATGGCCCTTCGTAGTTGGGGGTCCACTTGCCCCTGTGATCTGCCTGTGGCGGGAGAATCCTCTTTAGCACAAGGTCGCCCGTCTGAAAGCTCCGAGGATGTACCTTTTTATCATACGCTTTCTTCATTCGGCTCTGGTACAAACGGCCGTATGCTAGAGAAGCTAACCTCTTCTCATCCATTAAACTCAGCTGGTTCAACCTGTCTCTCACCCATTCTGCCTCGTCCAATTGGACATCTCGTAATACCCTCAGGGAAGGAATCTCAACTTCCAGTGGTAACACTGCTTCCATTCCATATACCAACGAGAACGGGGTTGCCCCGGTTGACGTGCGTACCGTCGTACGATAACCGTGCAAAGCAAAAGGTAGCATCTCATGCCAGTCCTTATAGGTCACCACCATCTTTTGAACAATCTTCTTTATGTTCTTATTGGCCGCCTCAACAGCGCCATTCATCTTGGGTCGATAAGGGGAGGAGTTGTGATGCTCGATCTTAAAACTCTGACACAGCTCCTTCATCATTCTGTTATTTAAGTTCGAACCGTTGTCGGTAATTATCCGCTCGGGGATTCCATATCTGCAAATGATATCTCGCTTGATAAACCTGGCTACCACCTGCTTGGTCACATTTGCATAGGATGCCGCTTCCACCCATTTGGTAAAATAATCGATTGCTACCAAAATGAAACGGTGTCCGTTAGATGCCGTCGGCTCGATCTTTCCAATCATGTCGATTCCCCACATTGAGAATGGCCACGGTGACGACATCACGTTTAGAGGACTCGGAGGCACATGGATCTTATCTGCATAGATCTGGCACTTATGACACTTCTTCGCAAACTTGAAACAATCGGTTTCCATAGTTAGCCAATAATAACCTGCCCGCAGCAGCTTCCTCGTCATGGCATGCCCACCGACATGCGTACCAAATGTACCCTCGTGTATTTCCTCCATGAGCAACTTCGCCTCTTTCTCGTCTACACAACGTAGTAGCACCAAGTCGTGATTTCTCTTGTATAGGACACCGTCTGGATTCAGATAGAAATTACCTGCCAATCTCCTGAGAGTCTTCTGATCGTGACTGGATGCCCCAGCCGGATATTCTTTGTTTTTCAGGAAATTATGGATGTCAAAATACCAGGGTTTATCATCAGATGCTTCGTCAATGGCAAATACGAAGGCGGGTCTATCACGCCGGGAGATAACAATTCTGGGAGCCTCATTCCAGAAATTGACTTTATACATGGAAGACAATGTGGCCAGAGCGTCATCCATCTGATTCTCTGCTCGCGGTACATGTGCAATTCAACCTTGTCAAAGAAGAGCAACAATCTCCTCGCGTAATTCATGTACGGTATCAAATTGGGCTGACGTGTCTCCCATTCTCCTTTTATTTGATTCACCACCAGAGCTGAGTCTCCATATACATCCAGATTTTTGATTCGCAAATCAATGGCTTCTTCAAGCCCCATGATACAAGCTTCGTATTCGGCTTCATTATTGGTAACTGGAAAGGTCAATCGAGCAGTGAATGGTATGTGCGACCCCTGTGGAGTAGTGATGATTGCCCCTATTCCGCTACCATAGGAGTTTACAGCTCCGTCAAAGATCAACTGCCATTTTGAACCCAACTCTGGTCCTTCGTCCGACAATGGTTCTTCACAATCTTTCATCTTTAGGTACATGATATCCTCGTCAGGAAAATCAAACCTCATCGATTGGTAGTCCTCAATAGGCTGCTTTGCCAAATACTCAGATAATACACTCCCCTTTATAGCCTTCTGTGAGACATACCGGATGTCGTATTCGGTCAAAACCATCTGCCAACGGGCAATTCTCCCCGATAATGCCTGCTTTTCAAATACGTATTTGATAGGATCCATCTTCGAGATGAGCATGGTTGTATGGTTCAGCATGTATTGCCTCCAACGCTTGGCGGCCCAGGCTAGCGCGCAACAAGTTTTTTCGAGCATTGAGTATCGAGATTCACATTCAGTAAACTTCTTACTCAGGTAGTATATCGCATGCTCTTTTCTTCCTGTCTCGTCGTGTTGACCGAGAACACAACCCATACTTCCCTCAAGAACCGTCAAATACATAATCAAGGTTCTCCCTGCCACTGGAGGTATCAAAATAGGAGGCTCCTGCAAATACTGTTTTATTTTATCGAACGCCTTTTGGCAATTTTCATTCCAAGTCACGACCTGGTCTTTTTTCAACAGCTTGAACAACGGTTCACAAGTAGCTGTCAGGTGAGATATGAACCTGGCAATGTAGTTCAGTCTCCCTAAAAATCCTCGTACTTCTTTTTCTGTTTTAGGCGCTGGCATCTCTTTTATTGCTTTGATCTTTGCAGGATCCACCTCTATTCCTTTTTCGCTCACGATAAACCCCAGCAGTTTACCCGATCTCACCCCGAAGGTGCATTTATTAGGGTTCAGTCTCAACCTGAACTTCCTAAGCCTCTTGAATAGCTTCAGCAGATTTACCAAATGTTCTTCCTCCGTCTGGGATTTGGCAATCATATCATCTACATAGACCACGATCTCCTTATGCATCATGTCATGAAAGAGAGTAGTCATCGCTCTTTGATATGTTGCCCCAGCATTTTTCAGTCCGAAGGGCATCACTTTGTAACAAAATGTTCCCCACGGTGTTATGAAAGTGGTCTTCTCAATGTCTTCGGGTGCCATCTTGATCTGATTATACCCCAAAAATCCATCCATGAAAGAAAAGACAGAGAACTGAGCCGTATTGTCAACCAACACATCAATGTGCGGAAGTGGGAAATCATCTTTTGGGCTCGCTTTGTTTAGATCACGGTAGTCCACGCACATTCTGACTTTACCGTCCTTTTTCGGCACTGGTACAATATTAGCGACCCATGAGGGATACTTTGTAACAGCTAGGAAACCGGCATCCCACTGCTTTTGGACCTCCTCCTTAATTTTCACTTCCATATCAGGCCTAGTTCTGCGAAGCTTCTGCTTAACCGGCGGGCATTCTTCTTTTAACGGCAGACGGTGTACGACCATATCTGTATCCAATCCGGGCATGTCCTCATACGACCAAGCGAGTACATCACTGTACTCTCTGAGCATCTCAACCAATCTTTGCTTGACGTCGCTCTGCAGCGCGGCTCCTATACGGATGTTCCTTTCAACCCCTTCCGACCCCAGGTTAATAATTTCAATGACCTCCTCATGAGGCAGAATGATTCGTTCTTCTTGGTTTACCAACCAAGACAACTCTTCTGGAACTTCGCCATCTTCGACAACCTCCTCTTCGGCCTGAAATACCGGGTGCTCAAAGTCGAAATGAGTCATAGGCGGTTCAATGATGTCATCTGAAAATATTATCCTGCAAAAGGAATGGTTAAATGCTTCAAAATGTGCATAAAGCGAGTAACCACGTTGCCATTTTATTGTAAAACAAAACAGGAAAGACAGAGAGCACAATATTTGCATGCAACAAAAAACGCCTTTTTATTTAATGATCTAAACATCACAATGTACATAAAAGAGTAACCCTAAGCAAAGTCACGATGCCCCGGGCAGGACACCGGGTTATTCAACAATTGAAAATCAAAGAAATTACTGTTTTGTAGTCACGGGAACAAATTCCTGAATTGACCAGTTGCATAGCCCTTGCCCCGGCACGCTTGGCTGGATCCAAGCATCCATGTCACAGTCACTATCCCCCTCCTCTAAATCAGAGACAGCATTGATAGCTTCAAAACGAACCCCACTGGACGTGATCGTCACTGGTCCATTGAATTTTGGTGCCCCTGCAATGGGCGCTGATGATGACGGCTGATAACCCAGTCCGAACCTGTCCAGCTTCACAGGTATGTCTAGTACACGGCCCCAACCCTTCGTCTCTCCTGCTTGCACTAAAGCCTGCGCTTCTTTGTACGAGGATACGGCCACTTTCGGCACTTTACTGATGACTGGAGCTTTATCCTTGATTTTCAAACTTTCAAACCCCTGGCAGGGCGTCTCATGAATTTCACCATCAACCTCGATGTATTTGAATGAGGACAAGTGACTCACCAAGATATCCTCCTCTCCACAGACGGTAACGACACTGTCACCCACCATATACTTCAATTTCTGGTGCAAAGTAGAGGTAACTGCCCCAGCACCATGTATCCACGGGCGTCCTAGTAAGCAACTGTACGCGGGGTGAATGTCCATAATGTAAAACTCCGTTTCAAATACCTCTGGTCCCACTTGCAAGGGTAACATTATCAATCCAAACACCGATCTTTGGGTGCCGTCAAATGCCCGAACCACCAAATCACTCGGTGTACAGATGATTCCCCGGATGTCTAGCTTCATCATGGCCTTTTTGGGAAGTACGTTCAAAGAAGATCCTGTATCTACCAATACGTGGGACATAACCGTGCCCCGACATTCAATAGAAACATGCAGCGCCATGTTGTGTTCTCTCCCCCTTGGGGTCAAATCAAAATCAGTGAATCCCAAACTGTGACCGGCGTTCACATGGGCCAGTACCCCTTCCAACTGGTTGACAGACACACCCTGAGGTACGAATGAAGTATCCAAAATCTTCAACAATGCATTCCGATGTGCTTCGGAGCATAACAACAATGATAGTATGGATATCTTCGATGGTGTTTGTTGCAAGTGCTCGACAATCTTGTAGTCGCTTTTTCTAATTAGGCGCATAAACTCCTCTACGTCCTTCAATGACGTTTCCTTCTCATTCCTCTGTACAGGTATACCCTCGTTCACTTTTTCTTTTCCTCGAGCCAAACGCTGAGCTTCTACCTCTGGTGACACAAAGATCCTTCCACTTCGAGTCATCCCACCAGTTCCAACAACGTTGTCAACAACTTCAGCTGGTTGCTTATTCAATTCTATCTTCTCGCCATTGCAGTAGGCTTCCAACCCGTAGGTCCAGGGTACGACTTTAGTATTTTCATACGGGACAGGCCCCGCTTTTGTGATGGTGATCGTTGGCCGCCTGGCTGGCGCCGTTATAGTAATCGTCTTTCGTGGGATAGTCACCATCGCTACATCATTAGCCTTATCCATCATAACCTCCGCAGGTTTCTCAACGGTTGTGCTGTCAAACTGTAATCTACCCTCGTCCATCAAAGCCTGAATACCTCTTTTCAACTCAATGCAGCCCCCATCTTGAGCCTAGCAATCCAGACAATACTCATCACAACCCGGATGAACACCTCCTCTCAACAATATGCTTTTAACCTTGCACAGTGGAGTCTTGAGCTCATCGACACTCAATACCAAATTCAACTCTTCCTCTGTCAACATAGCATTTTCCCCATGGTTGGGCATAGGTGAATTCAAGATATTTAGGCCAGCTTTCCCGAAGTTGATGGCTTTGCTATCTAGCAGATCTTGTACCACATGCTTGAAGGCATGACACGTCTCTATGTCGTGGCCAGGAGCTCCGGAGTGAAACTCGCATTTCTTATTCGTATCAAAGCCAAATGGAGGGGTACCCGTCATTGGCGCCATGGTCCTCTTTTCTACTAAATTCAAACCCAGCAATGTTTGAAGCAATTCCGCATATGTATAAGGAGGTACATCAAAAACCCTCTTCGGCCTCGTGTTAGGAAATCTCCTTTGACCCTGGTTAGGTCTCTGCTGCTGCTGTTGTTGCTGTGGTTGTTGTTACGGCGGTATCTGCTGTAACGGTATTGATTGCTGAGGGAATGGAATTGTGACACTTGCCACCTGTTACAGATGATTATACTGATTACGTCCTCTACCTCGGCCTCGGCCTTCGAATACTGCACTCGTGTCACCCTGACGGCGACCACCATAACCTTTTCTGTTATTTCCCGATGAAGTGGATTCCTCAGCGCGGAATATGCCCACTTTAATATTACTTTCGATTTTCTCACCCATCAAGACTAGGTCCGAGAAACTACCCAAGGAAGTATGGAACATCTTATCATAAAACACACCAGTAAATGTCCCTACGAACATACCATTCATCTCTTTGTCATTCAGCGGAGGATGAACTCGTGCGGCCATATCGCGCCATCTCTGCGTGTATTCCTTGAAGCTTTCATCTTTCTTTTGGGACAAACCCTGTAACTGGATCCGATTCGGAGCCAAGTCACTATTGTATTTATAATGTGCCACAAATGCGTCGGACAACTGTTTCCAAGTCTTTATTTGGGTAGGCTCTAACCCCATGTACCATTCAAGAGAAGGACCAGACAAACTATCCTGAAAGAAATGCATCAGCATTCTTTCGTCATTCGAATAAGCCGACATTCTTCTATAGTACGACCGCACATGAACCTTGGGGCAAGTATCTCCCTTGTACTTGTCAAAAGTTGGAGCCTTAAATTTCAAAGGTACCCTCAGACCGGGTACCAGTCCCATCGTGGTCATGTCCAAACCAGAAGCACTTTGATTCACAACACCTTTCATCTGCTCCTCGAGCATCTTAATTCACTGCGTGTTGTCTACAGGACCGTCAAAACCTCTACCAGAGAATGCATCTTCCTGCTGATCTTCGTTCCAGTTGACATTTTCATTGCCAAAGCCATCATACCCTTGATTGCGGCCAAATACATTCTGATTCATCATTGGTCCTTGACCTCTAATTCCGTATCCCTGATTGATACCAGCCGGTCCATACCCATTATTAACGAATCCAGTGCCGTTACCATTATTAGCCATTCCTCCATAACCTTGGTTAACCATACCAGCACCGTCGTATCTAAAGCCAAACCTGCCATCCTGACCACCATAGCCAAAGCCTTGCTCATTGTATCCGAAACCCGCGTTTTCGAAACCATTATCTCCGTTATTATTGACGCCCCCAGATTGGCATCCTTGAGTCCAACATTATTAACAACTTCATTTCCAACTCCATTGTTACCATTTCCGGTGCCAGCCCCGTTGTTCGCATTCGCGCCCGACACATTTACCACAGGAGGGTTCACTACAGGCTGAGGAGTATGCACACTGCCTCCATGAATAGTCTCAACTTGTACAGAGTGGTGGTCCTCGTTACCACCTCCATTTGCCTTTGCCAATAGCGGCAACACCAGAGTCTGCAGGTTTTCCTGCCCCTGCATAACCGTTTCCATAGTCTGCATGAACTGTGTGAGCCTCTCCCGCATCTCCTGCATCTCTTGCTGTACTTGATCCATAATCTTCTTACAGTTTGTGCGAGTGGGATACCGATGAGGACGTTGACTTGCAATTCTGTAAACCTGTCGAGATGCAGAAGATGAGATACAGTTTCAATAATTAGATGATAAATGCAATATGTATGCACATGCAATGCAATATGTGTCTGTGCGTTAGGGCGTGTTATTTCCCCAACTCTAGTGCCATGTGCTCTGTGTCGTGTCGTGCCGTGACAGTGCGGTGATAATTGGCTGATAATCATTCACAGAAGACAGAACAACTTGTATATAGCTGATCAGGCAAAGTTATACATCAATGTGAGGTAGTACAATAGAAGGCATGACCCCAACCAACAGGCCTGGTGATGGTCAGCTCAAAACAACAATATACAAATCAAGTCAAGTAGGTTCGTAGCCCCTGTACTTCTTCAATAGCCTTTTGGTCTTTGGATGGTCCGGCTGAGCAAGAAATCCTTCAATCAGTGTGTCACCCCGCCTGATCACACGCTTCAAATCCTCGATAGATTCTTCCCATTCACCGTCCCCAAAGCAATCGTCAACCTTTCTCTTCTGGGAACGAGCTTCTTTCTTGCGTTTGGCTACCTCATTCAATGCGTCCTGAAGAGCCCATCTAGCCATAACTTCCTCTTCGTACTTGAGCTTGCTAGTCTTCAGCTGGTGTTCCTAGTCAGAAATTTGTTGCTTTAGTTTGTCCTCCCTTTCCTTGTTATTGGTCAGCGTGGCATTCTACGTTTTGCTGAAGGAAGAGATTTCTCGATAAGCTACGTCTAGTGCCGCTTTCTTTGATTCAAGCATATCATGTGAACTCTTGAAATCCTTTCCCAGACGCTCCCGTTTCTGTTTCTCTTCAACCAGCTTAGCATTCAACGAAGCTACTGTTTCAGTCTGTTGTTGGAGAGAGTATGCAGCTTCATTCTTCTCTCTTCTGAGCTGAGCCAGTTCTTTCTCTAATTCTTCATTAGCCAACATCAAGGCTTCCTTTTCTTTTACAACTTGCTCATATACTTCCCTGGTAACGGTGGTTGGTTCCTCTACTGGATTAGGAACATGGACTGGTACGGCTGGAAACGGCATTAGCAACTGTTTTGCTCTTTCTTGTACCCAGGCTTTGTACGGTGCGTAAGCTTGACTGTCGTTCTTTCCCAATAGTGGTTTCCCTCTCCTGTTGATGCGTATCCAAGCATGCTGAAGTTGGGCTAATAATTCTCCGTTCACATCACCAGTGAAGTACAGAGATTCCTGTACTTCTTCCTCCCTAGGTGGATCCTTCAATGCATATCCAAATTGGCGAACAAACAGAGATGGATTATAATTGATGCATCCCTTCCTTCCTATCAAAGTCACGTTTGGATATCCAGAGCAACTGAAAATCACCTCAGACCCTAGCAAATCCCTGTCAAACCAATCAATGTTTTCAGAAGAGAGTCTCATCAGGCGCTTCGGCCAGTCAGCTGTATCTGCAACCTCCACCAAAGGTTTTTTCTTAGGAAGGTGGCTCTCAAACCACATGCTCAGCAATGGCACACAAAAGTGAACACTCTTCCCTCTCCTCTTTTCATTCTTGTAATGCAACAAATGGTAGAAATCCCCGAGCAATGTGGGTACAGGGTTGCCAGCGGCAAACAGATGAAAGGCGTCAAAGTCCACAAAATCTGGGATGTTGGGAAACAATACTATCCCATAGATGCATAGAGCCAACACAACATTAAAGACTATCCAGCATCCACTCTTGGCGTATTCCTGGGCTTTACCAATCAGGAAATGGAGGGAGAAGCCTGGAACCCCGCGCGAAGAAGTCACCAATAGCTCAGAAGCGTCCAAGTGTAAAGCCTTTGCTAAGTCTTCCAACCTAGGCTTAGCGTCAAAGTGAATGAAAGGAACCTTATTCTGCACGGGCAGCTCAACAAACTCTGCGTACTCTTCCAAGGTGGGCCCCAAAATAAAGTCCTTGAAAGTGAAGCATCTCAAGGCAGGGTCATAAAATTGCATCAATGTATACAGCCCATCCAGCTCAACCTCAGTTGGTGTACGAACCAACCTCAACAGTCTTCCGTAACTCATCCTGAAGCTTCTCTGGACATCCTCCTCAGCAAGGGAAATCAAACCAATCAGGGGAATAACATCAGGGGTTGGTAATTTGTATGCAACTGTCCTTCTCAAGCTAGCCATGATCAATAATCAGAAATCCGGACGCTAGAATCAGGGAAAATGCAAATGCACCTGCAGCACAGACACACGTTAATGAAATGCACATGATAATGGTTATGCAACAATGCAATGCAAATAGATGCAACAAGGGAACCAGGTGCCATGGCTAAGAAGCCCAAACCACATCATAAGTCTCAAACAGACCATCCAGAAATCCTCAACCCTGGTCTTAGACAGACCCAATACGAAGCTCCAATCCCGGTCTCTGATAGACCCAATAACATCACTCCAATCCTGGTCTCTGATAGACCCCTCAACTGTCCATAAATATCCTGAATCTCAAATAAAGAAACAAACCGGTATCTGGAGGTCTAGTTACCTGCATAGTCCCAAAACCCTCTCCCAGGTAGGTGTCCTAATAACTGACAATGGTATGGCATCCTATGCGGTCGTCGGTGTCACAGACTTTCAGGGTTGACGATACGATTCCCAGAAGGAGTGGCATCATCAAATCATGAAGAGGCCTCACTTAGCCAACTTCCAATTGATCGGTTCCCAGAGTCGACAATTCAACTAACCAGCAACCCACGCCACCCAAAGGGTGGGACAGGAGGCCAACCAGAGGAACCTCGTCTGAGTGTGAATTTTGCGGGACACCAAGACCTGCAAAGCAAGTGGGCGCCCGCTACTTTCCACTCTAATTCTAAGTACACTCAAGCCCAGGTCCGGCTGATCTCTCAATAATAGAACACCCGTCACAACCCCCAATAACAACAATAATCAATAATATAGTGCTGAAGGTAAATGACATAAATGTAAATCCATACAAATTCCTCGACGGGAAAACAAACGTTAGGATTGACTCGCTTAATGGACGTTGGATCCCAAATGCATAAGGAACTATCGTAGTCCTTAGCAGCCAGGGGACGTTGGAACCCCAGCAGAGTCGCCAGCTGTCGCTACTGCAAAAATCGGCGCCGGCTGAACAGAAGAGTCGCCACCGTGCGTTATTTATCCCAACAGAGGGAAAGGAAATGCTCGAAGTAAACCTACCACAAAGACGGGAAAGGAATGGTCATCGCAACCAAATCCTGGATTCGGGAGTCGGTTACGCAAGGGGAAGGTATTAGCACCCCTCACGTCCGTCGTACTCGACGGGATCCACGCTTGTTTTCTAGTACGGACTGTTATTCTATCTACTCTACAGGTCTGGGGTTAAAAGAAAATAAAATGACTCGGCAAAGTATCGCACTTTATGCCTATGTATTCCCGTCTGGAACGAGAAATCAGAGTCAACGTAGTTCGCCTACCTACTGGAAAGGAGGGGAAGGTTGCTCGCTAGGATATCGCATCCTATGCCTACGCACTTTCATACAGCATGAAAGATCAGAGCAAACGTAGTTCGGGCCACGTACGACACAAGTCTGCCTTGATTGTTTTTATCCTTCTGAAAAAGGTTTTCTCCTGATTATGGGTCCAAGCGGACAAAAATGACGTTTTTGATTGGTTTACAGTCTTTTACGCAAGAACTGTTTTTTATGGTGTTTGAAATGTTTATTGTGTTTTTCTGATTGTTTTGAGAAAGAAGAGAAACAGCAACTCTAACCTATGGTTTAAAAAAGGGAATCAAAATCTAACCTAATGTTGTCATGCATGGATAAGAACCTAATGTCTGTCATATTTCTCTCTTGCGCAGAGAGAAACAGAGATCCTAAGGGGATAAACGGAAAAACAACAGCATATATACAGTAAAGCAGTAAAATGCATGAATGCAGCAGTACAAGCTAGGCAAGGGAGTCCTGCTCTTCCTCGAACCTTGAAAACAACAGGCAAAAGCGAACAAAATTCACTTTCAACCTAACAGATTAATTGGCAAACAATACAGTCCCGGAAACTCAAACAATACATCAAAAGCTTCTAAACAGCAAAAAATAAACCGTAAACAGCAACTCTACACAGCAAGCTCCATCAACATCTTCAAGCAAAGTCTTCATCAACAAGCTTCCATCAAGCATCTATCTTCAAGGAGGAAAACTCTAACAGTAATCATCTTCCACAGCTTCAAGCAGCAGGGCTTCAAACAGCAGCAGTCACATGCACAGCTTCAACAACACAATCTTCAAACAATGACTTCCATTTTTAATCTTTCATGGCTTTTCTTCAAATCAAACTCTCCAGGATGAGGAACAATTAATAGGATGAATTGAGATGTTAAACATTTAGTTGACCACCAAAGGTGGCAAACAGACTGTTAACAAAATGTAGAATGTTTCTCTCAAGAGTTCTATCTCTTAGATACTGTCACCAAGACTTCCAAAGGAAGGGGGTGAGTATCCTAGAGAGACTCTGAATCATAGAGAGGGATGGAGGCAAACAAAGCCATCCATGTTTAAGAATCAAATTTCTATTCTAATCTCTACCTAGCTCCTAGTTCCTGTGATCTTTAACAGCTACAAGCAAGCTACAATTTTCATCAACTCTTGAACTTGTTCTTCAATCCTTGACTTTGTCTTTGTCTTCAATGCTTCACCATCCATGGTCTTCAAGCCAAGCCCAAACCCCAAGCAAGCCCAACAAGCCAAAATAACAAGCAATAACCCCAAAACGGGCACACCATACAATCAAACAATTACAAAAATATACTAAATATATTAATATAATAGGGGAAATTCTAATATTTATTCTAAGGGATCTACTACACTTTCCCATAATACCCCTATAGTCCCATCTTCTAATTCAACCTAAAAAGCCCAAAAAGGAATTGTTTTGGTGCACCTATGTTATGTTCAAAACCCTAATTATTCTAAGTTTTTTTATTACACCATATCTATTTCAACATTTTTTACTACCATTTTTATTCTAAAGTTTTATCACATTATCCTAAGGGAAACCCTAAAGTATATTAATATCTATATTATCAAGATCGAAGATCAAACCCTATATCAATTTCTAAGGGGTCTAAACAATTCCTAACATGCAAGGGGTCAAGGTTAACCATCAATTGGGAAGGTCCTAATCAACAACCCTAAAACAGAACCAAATTACATCTAGAAAATCTACAAAAATTCCTAAGGGAACATGCGAGTGTTAGATACAATATACCAAAAGATCTAAGCATGAATCATCACCAATTGAGAGAACAAAATTCTACAAAACAGCGGTATCAAATATGCAAAGCAAACATCATGCAAAATACTCATCAGAATGTAAAATGCAAAAGAAATGGGAAAACAATCCACAAAAATCTAAGAAAAATTATACAATATCCCGAAGATGTTATCAACCTATGGTAAAAAAATTAAAACCAAAATATAAAGTTAAGGTCACTTTCTAAAGGAAAACCTATAAAGTGTCCAGGGAACATTCAGATGGGGATGACTCTAAAAAGCGGATATAAAACTAAACTTAGATTCTTCTAGAAATTCTAATAAAATTTCTAGGGAACCCTATGCATATCATCTAAAACATATCCAAAAATCAGCTCAAAATTATGAAGCATTAAAGAGAACAAAATTAAACAAAATAGATGAACAGTTATGTACGCCAATGGATATTAGCACGAAAGAAAAATCATAACTAAATAAAAAAAAAATCTAAAAAATGCAAACTCAGCGCCTAAAATTTCTTAAGATAATCAAGATCTGTAGAAAACAATTTCATAATTTCTTGAACATTTTTACTATTTTTGACGTAATAAAAGCAAACAGGCCTTAAAACAGAAAAAGAAAAAGAAAAAGGGAATGAAGAAAATCTCCAAATTAACAATCCTAAAATCATCCATAGGTGTTCATGATCCTAACCGCATGAGAATTTCTAATTATCTCATCCTAAATCCATGGGAAAGTGAAGGTTTACATACCTTGATCGGAGCTTCGAAACGGAGTATCTTCGGCTCTTTTCGTACTTCCGAAAGCTTCAAATTCGTTCAACAATATGCAAGGAAAGTGCTACAATCTTCGAATCGAACCGAAATCGCCTTGAATGAAGAATCACCACTTGATTTGCTCTCTTGAAAATTGATATGCTCTCTTCCAATCCAACTCCAATCAATCACCAACCTTGCTTCAAATGAGTTTCTAAACATTTATAGAGATGATTGGAATATTCTAGAAATGAAGCCCAAGCCCAAAATAATAAAATCCATTTCCCTTGGAACTTTCTAGATTATTCATGTATCTTCCCTTGGAAATTTCTAGACTGTTCATGTATCTTCCCTTGGAAGTTTCCAACCAAAATAGCCTTCCAAATGCCTTGTTAAGTGGTTTGGATTAGTGACTTACATTTCAAGTAACGACTTTTACAAAGCAAGTCATGAAATTATTGCTCAATTAAAAAATGTGCCAATGCCATTGTCTTTAAAATGCATTTTAAAATCAAATTGGTATGTCATATGGCTTGTTTGTGACCTCTAACCCAAAATTTGATTTTTTTTCACCACTTTATTTGACGTATTCCCCTTTTTTAGGCCATTTTTATCACTTTTTGATACAAGCCTTTTTAACAACTCATGACCTCCCTAATAGCCTTAAAACATCATTCTAAGCAAGTTTGATGTTGAAGATTTTTCCATTTGAAGCTTGGAAGTAGGAGATATGGCCTTATGCTTGAAATGACTTATAACCTCCAAATGCCCAAAATGCCCTTGGCTTGTCAAGATCATAAGTAGAGCTCCACAAATCAGATTGAGGCATACCATACCTTTATAGAAAGCTAAGATTATGAGGAACAACTTTCATGTTGGCCAGAAATCCATTTGAAAATTCCTTATGGGGAAAAAGTTGCTGGGAAGTCAAGTAATTTTCACAGACAAATTTTAGATGCCTCTGATGACTTGTAACTTGCAAGAACCATAACTTGAGTTCTACAAATCTCCTTGATGCCTTCCACCACTCAAATTAAAGGTATTGAGATAATCTACAAGTTCCATGTTGGCCAAATATCCATTAGAGACTTGTATCTTGAATTATTCTGCCTGGAAGTTTGCCCTAAATCAGGGGATTTTACACTGAAACCCTAATTTAGAAACTTCTCTTCTTCTTGATTTCTTTTGATTTCTCCTTGGCACAACACCACATCCATATCCACATATCAAATGTTGGATCCCCCATTCTTCAAACAGGCCTTGATGTCCCTTCAATCAAGTATTTGACCTAGGGTTGACCTAGGGTTGACCCAGGGTTGACCCAGATGAAACCCTAATTGACTGTCTTCAACTGTAGTTCTTGTAATCACATCAATGACTTGTCTCACTCTAAAAATGACCCTCTAGGTCTTCCATGATGTCTATATACATTCCATGCCCTCAATTCATAGCCCACAATCTCTTTGATAGTCTTCAAACCCCCTCAAGATAGGAGAAAAACCCACTGATTGGTCCACTAACTTCTCAAGCTTCAATTCCTTTCTGATGACTTGCATAGGCTTAAATTTTGAATAAGAACCTCTTGATAGGCTCATAGAGATAATAATGGCACTCGGTCCCTTGTTGGATGGCTTGCCCATGCTATACTATGCAGATGAATGAATTATGTACATGACCTAATATGACCTAATATGCAAATGCTAAAGCTATGAAACATAAAATCTGGTGAAATAAGTTGGTCAAATTTTGGGGTGCAACAAGGAGCAGCTGGCATGGGTTTAAGAGGTCTCTTACCCAAATATGTCTTGACATTGAAGATGTTAGGAACATCTCTTATAACACCCCCTTCAGACTCAGAGCTACTCACCTCAACTTTTCTTTTCTTGGAGGCAGTTGATATCTTGCTCCAAGGTTTGGAAGGCCCAACATAAGTCCTTTTTCTTTGGCTCTTGGAAGGAAAGGTTTTTCCTTTCCTGGTTGCTAGTTTTTCGGCTAAGCCAGGAGCAGCGTTCTTGATGAGTTCATCGTCTTCAATATTTACCTTATTGCAGGGTTCTTCATCCATGACCTTCTCATTTTTTGAGCTTTTGGTTTTCTCATGTTGGTCATCACCCAGACCTTCCTCCTGTACCACAGAATTAGCTAGATTTTCTAGGTTCTCAGTGTTAGGGTTAGACTTAACAGAGAGACACTCAGAATCATCCTCATGGCTTGCATTGTGATGTGGAGATGGATCTACCCTAGACAGGGGAATGTTTATCCCTTGTACTTCACAACCTTCGTGGAACAGTTTGGAGACCAGTTCATCTACATACCTGTCCTCATGTGTGGAGTTATTGTTGTTCATGTGGGTTCCAGAATTCTTACTGTTTTGCTCTACATGTGAAGGAGATGAAGTTTGGCCACCACTACTTTTTCCAAAACTCATATTTAGAGGAATGACCTCCATCACATCATCTAGAGAGATACTCTTGTGCTGAGCAGAGTCGGGTTTGGTAGGGATGGAGGCATGATGTTGAGACATTGTGGAAGACCTAGGCTGTATCAGAAGTGATTTTCTTTTGAGAGAATGTGAGGTAAGGAAGGAGACAAATTTGCAGACGCACACAGGGTTAGAAGGGTTGGTTAGAAGCAGTGGAGGGAACTCAATATTTTGACCAATCATACTATGATTAATTTTCAAAATATAATTCCCTATTAGTTGCTATAATCTTTTACTATGCCACCTTACCAAGCTGCTTCTTTTACTTAGGATAGTCTGGTGATCCCTTGTAACACCCTTAGCCCTTTGTTGGTTAGAATCATCAAGTTTCACACAAGCCTTTTTAAATTGATACTTGTTATTCCTGTGCATGACTCTCTTGAACTGAACTGAGTTCATATTGATGTTACTCTTAATGTTACAAAACAGAGTCATGACATCTTGAGTGACATTGCTTCCTTTATGCTGGCCATTGTTCATGGACTCCAACAAATTCCAATATAGCAGGTCCAGATTTCTGTGATGTACCTTCTTTGGATAAGATGTCTTGGCGTGCCTGCCTACCTCATAGTTACCATAGCCTGTTCTCCCATCTATAGGAAGCTTTGGAGTTCCTCTTGCTGATTCCTTGGTTATGGTCTTCTTCATCTTTTGAGGATGTCTCCCTTTCTCCAACCATATTTGATCCTTCTTTTCTTCATTGATCAAGACATTGAGGTTACTTCTAGGCTCCCATAGATAGCAGTTGTTTTTGGCTCTAGATCCCCTCATAACTTCCTTACCATCTTCATTGGTGACAACACATTCATCTTTAGTGAATTTTACACTGAAACCTTGGTCACAGAGCTGACTGATACTGATGAGATTAATAGTCAGTCCTCTAACCAACAAGACATCATCCAGCCTTGGAACACCAGGGCCATCTAGTTTTCCAGCCCCTTTGATTTCTCCTCTAGCTCCATCACCAAATGTTACATGACTTGAGGAATGAGGTTTTATGTTTACCAAAATATTTTCTATTCCAGTCATGTGTCTAGAGCAACCACTATCAAAATACCAATCCCTTTTGGTAGGCATCCTTAGAAAAGTGTGAGCTACTAGAGCCACATTCTTAGCAATCCATTGTCTCTTCTTGATAGGACTTCCTTCTTGGATTTAGCTTGATGCAGTTTCTTGACATGAGCACCCTGTTTGGATTTTCCTTGATGAGGATGACTGGGAAATCCATGTATCCAGAAACACACAGATTTAATGTGTCCAAGTTTTCCACAGTGGTAACACCTATACCCTTGGAATTTACTCTTGACTTGGTTCCAATTTCTGTTTCTCTGATGTTATGACATTGGTCGTGACATCCCCTTTGACCTCTGGGTTTTAGGTATTGGCCCCTAGATCTCCAAGATGGGTTTCTGTTTGACAATATACCCCAGTCCAGACCTGTTTCCTGATGTCTGACCACTCTGTAGGATTTCTTCTAGAGTGTCAGCCCCAGGGTTTAGCATCCTTATGGATTTTGCCATCTGCTCCATTTTGGATTCCAACAAGTTGACCTCACTTTTGAGTGCGCCTATTGTTGCAAGATGCTCTATCTTCTTAGCCTCCAATTCCCTTATGCACTTCTTCTATTGTTCTCCTTGCAGATATAATTTTGTACTTCTAGTGCACGGCTTTTTATATGAATCTTCAAGTTCATCATAAGTTATCTCATCTTCACTTGAATCACCATCTGATATGCATACACTGTTTAGAGCAGTGATATGCTTAGCACATTCTTCTTCTGATCCACTATCAGAATCTCCATCTGACCAAGTGACAGTTAGGCCTTTTCCCTTCTTTTTGACGTAGGTGGGACATTCCTTTCTAATGTACCCATATCCTTCACATTCATGGCATTGTACTCCTTTACTTTGGCTGGATGTTTCTTCAGACTTATCCCTTCTACTGATGTCAGAGGGTATGTTCTTGGCATAAGGTTTAGAATTATGGTCTATCCTTTTGATCAATTTATTAAATTGTCTTCTAATAAATGCTATGGCCTCTGACAAATTTTCCTCCTTTTTACCATCTTCTTCTTCTGAGACATCTGTAGTATTTGAAACAAGAGTTATGCTTTTGTTCTTTTTCTCTACAGCCTGATCACACATGCCCATCTCAAATGTGTGGAGAGAACCTATGAGTTCCTCCACCTTCATGTTGCATATGTCTTGAGCTTCTTCAATGGCTGTGACCTTCATGGCAAACCTCTTAGGCAATGATCTTAAGATCTTCCTCACTAGCTTTTCTTCAGACATTTTTTCTCCCAGAGCTCCTGAGGCGTTTGCAAGTTCAAGGACATTCATGTAGAACTCATGAATAGTTTCCTCCTCCTTCATCTTTAGACTTTCAAACTTGGTTGTCAACATTTGAAGTCTTGACATCTTGACTTTAGAGGTTCCCTCATGAGTTGTTTTGAGAGTATCCCACACCTCTTTAGCCAGCTCACAATGATGCACCAGTCTGAAGATGTTTTTGTCTATACCATTGAATAATGCATTCAATGCTTTAGAATTCCTAAGAGCCAAGGCTTCTTGCTCTTTGCTCCATTCTTCTTTAGGTATAAGCACAGACACTCCATCTTTATTGGTCTTCACTGGATGTTCCCAGCCAGAGTTTGCAGCTCTCCATGCCTTGCTGTCTAAAGACTTCAAGAAGGCAATCATCCTAGATTTCCAATAGTCATAATTAGAGCCATCTAGAATTGGTGGTCTATTTGTGAATCTTATGTCTTTACCCATAGTACCAGAATTTATCTTCCCTAGATCTCACCAAGATATAATAGGCAAGGTGCATGCTCTGATGCCAATTGAAATTCTGGCAAGCACACGATGGATGTTATAACATCCACTGTAACACAGACTATTGGAGTAATTAAAATGCTGTAAAGAGAATAAGTAAATAACACAGTAATTGTTCACCCAGTTTAGTGTCAACAACACTTACATCTAGGGGCTACCAAGCCAGGGAGGAAATTCACTATCATTAGAATTAATTTAGAGTTAAACACCCAGCTTGCACTCTTCACTTAAAACCTACTTGTTGCACCCCAAAATTTGACCAACAGGTTCCCATATCTGGTTTATGTTTCGACGCATTTTGCATTCGCATTCGCATACTGCATGCATTGCAATTTTCTCAGTCAGATTGATTTTATCGGGATTGCAGCCCCTGGCATTTCAGGCAGTTCAGGCCGGTTTGAATAAG
Organism: Lathyrus sativus; assembly: GCA_963859935.3. Classification (NCBI taxonomy): domain Eukaryota; kingdom Viridiplantae; phylum Streptophyta; class Magnoliopsida; order Fabales; family Fabaceae; genus Lathyrus; species Lathyrus sativus. The sequence continues at coordinate 245,895,304 of OZ012741.1, forward strand.
TGTATTTTGAGAATTGGTGCTCGTTCCCTGTGTTTTCAGGCCATCTCGGTGCCCGGGTTTCGCTATGGTTGCGCAATTGTTCTCTAATCGATTTAATCGGCTTCCTGGTATTTTTAGGTTTTTTTCTTTTATTTTCTAGATTGTTATTGCATTTTAATAGATTTTTTTAATAGATTTACTTGATTTTTAGATATTAAATAGGTTAACATTTTTAATAGAAGTAAATAGTTTTTAGATTTTTTAAAATAGATATTCTCCTTTTTTTTTAATAGTTTTAATAGATTTTTAGCTTTTTAGATATTAGTTTTTTATCATTAAATAGAATAGTATAGTTTTAATAGATTTTCAATATAGTTTTGAGAATATTAATAGTTTTTAATAGATTTTAATATAGTTTTTAGAATATTAATAGATATTAGTTTCTTTTTAGAATAATATAGTTTTATTAGTTTTATTATTGATTTTACAGATTTTATATAGAATTTAAATGGTTTGTAGATTATTAGATCATTAATGGTGTAGTTTACTAATTAGGATTAGTCTTAATCATTTTTAGTTTCATTAATCAGTTGCAGTAGTTAATTAGCATCTTAATTTTCGTTTTATTATTAAGTCTGATTTCTTAGTTTTAACCCAGCATTAATCATGTCTTAATCCAAGCCATTAATCATTAATCACTTAAGTTTGAGTCAGCATAATGGGTCGTTATCCAATTTCGTAGGCCCAAGTCCAGTCCGCTGCCATGTGTCCTACTTAAGGCTTGCCACGCGTGTAATCAGGGTTCTTCAACCTCATTTTTTCCTATCAGGCATGAGTGCCACTTGGCACTCTCAACCCTTCCACTCTACCACGTGTCCCACCCTCACTCTCCTTCGCATGCATCGCTCCACCTGTCTCTAGCCGGTCAAACTCGCCGGAAAATCTCCCTCCGGCCATGCAACCACCCTAACCGCCACCGGAACCTCCTAACCGTCGCCGGGAAACCAACGATCACCAGAAACCACCGTAGATCTTCATCAATCTCTTGAAATTTCCAGAAAATCTTCATCAATCTCTTGAAATTTCTAGAAAATCTTCAACAATCATCGCCTCCATCATCAAATTCATCAAGCGTTCAAGATCTTCAACCGTTTTCAGATTTCAATCACGTTCATCATCGTGATTCTTCGTCACCTTCAATGGTAAACTGCAGAAATCAACTAATCATTAACAAACTGCACCAAGCTCTTCAGGAAACCTTCATCATGTTCGTCGTTTCTTCGTCGTTTTCATTAAGATCCTCCAAAACTTCATCAAACCTCATCTGTCTCCCAGACTCGTCCTCAAACAGCTTCATATGGTTTTCCAGATCCTTCGAGATCTCCATGTAGGATCTTCAAAGGTGTTCATCAGGAATTTCAAGATCTTCGTCGTTTGCTTCATGACGTCCACGGATCTTCATCGTCGCTCATCAAATCTCCTCTCCAGATCCTTCAAACGCTTCAAGAATCTTCAAGAATCCAACAAGAAACTCCAGATGATTCCAGATTCGTAAGGTCATCATCTTCGAGAATCACCAAGATTCATCAGAGTTCCTCGCCATGATCATCATATTTACCTAAATCTCCAGAAATCCTCAAGTCTTCAACTAATTTCCTCCAATCTTCATCAACGATCGGCTTCAAGAATGTCGAAGGAGTCGATTGATTGTTTCCAGATCGTAATAATTTAGTGTGTTGGTGGCTCATTTGTTCTTGTGCAGGTCTGAAACAAGTTTGATCTTGAGAAGACGAAAGAGAGAAGGATTTGCGAGAGAGAGGTTGGAGATGAGAACGGCGCTAGGGTTTTTGGTGTGAACAGTGTTTGGGGAGTTGAGGGAACTTAGGGCTTTTGTTTTCTGAAGAATGAGAAGTGAGGGACGTGGCCGTGAATGGATTGGGGCTCTAGGGCCCATTAGCATTGTTTTTTTTGCAACACAGCTCCCATTTTTGTTACACGCCCCCTCCCCGTTTTTGGCTATTAGTTGTTGGGCTGGGCCCAATCCCTTTGTATCTTTTTGCTGCATATCCCTCCTGCACTAATTAATGCACCCCTCCCCCCATATTTTCTTTTGCATTATTTTTTGTTAGTAGTACAATTTTAATTGTAATGTTTTTTTTAAGAATAGTTCAATATTTCCTAGAATTTTATTAATTCTTAGCATGGGGAATTATAGGTATTATTTTCCTTTAAGAACATCATAGCATATTTTTATATAGGAATTATGGAGTTTATTTTCCTAGAATATTATATTGCTTAGCATAGGTTTTAATTTCTTGTTAAGGAGAGTTATAGATTTAATTCTTTTTAGGATATATTTTCATTAGGAGATTATTTTTGCCGTATCTTAGGAGTAGACTTTTATTTCCGTTTTGCGTTGGATTTCTCTCCTATCTTATTTTCTATCCGATTTTATCCCGATTTTATTTTTGGCTGGCCGTGTGACACGATTCAATAGGAGAGTGATTTTCGATATCATTTCTCTATCTTGTCTTTGACACGGACATTAATACGCTACCTCTGAGAGTTCGACTTCTTGTAAGTTGAACCATGACGGTCTAAGCATTACATTGGTTCTGATTCGAGCGTCATCATCAGAGATCCAGAGAGGAGAAGATTGGAATGGAGCTTGCGCGCATGTCAGGAGCCAACGGAGCTGTTTCGTTCAACATCATCGTCGTATTCAAGTCTTCAGGCAACCGTCGAGTGTTGTGGGCCGCATCGTCAGATACAAAGAAAATGGCTGCTGAGGAGTTTCTTCTTAGGTTCTTGCGTGTGTATTCCGAGTTCCTTCCCGTTTAGGCGTAGGCCTGCTTCCTCTTTGTTCTCGCCCCGTGCGAGCGAAACCCGTTTTCTCTCGCGTTCAGGCGATCGAGACCCCTTCTCTTGCCCCCGTGCAATTGAGATTCGTTTTCTCGTCGAACTATAATAGCTCTGATCTCTCGTGCCGGACGAGAGTACGTAGGCATAGGATGCCGTATCCTAGCGAGCTCCCTTTTCCCTTTTTCCCCGTTTAGCTGTAGTAGGCTGAACTACAGCTGCTCTGATTTCTCATATCTAATGAGAATATGTAGGCATAGGATGCGATATCCTAGCGAGCACACTAACAACTAACCTTTCTGTTCTCTCGCTGCTGTGCGATCGAGACTTTCCCGCTGACGACTGATGTTTCCTTTTCTCTTGCCCTTGCACAATTGAGACCAGACCATAGTTCTAGTTCCCGTAGGTTCCCGTACCTTTCAAACCAACTTAATCTCTCACTCCTGTGTGATCGAGAACACCCTGTCTAGCCGTAGTTAGCCTGAACTACGGAAGCTCTGATCTTTCACGCTGTGTGGAAGTACGTAGGCACAAGACGCGAAGTCTTGGCGAGCCAATTCCCCTGTAGTTTCCCGAACTACGATGACTCTGACTTTCTCTCTTGAGAATACGTAGGCATAGAGTGCGATGCTCTATCAAGTCAGTTTCTTTCTGTTTAGATTTAGCAGTCGTAGATAGATTGTTTTGCATCCTTTAGACAAACCAAGCAAGCGTGGATCCCGTCGAGTACGACGGACGTGACGGGTGCTAATACCTTCCCCTTGCGTAACCGACTCCCGAATCCAGGATTTGGTTGCGATGACCATTCCTTTCCCGTCTTTGCGGTAGGTTTACTTCGAGCGTTTCCTTTCCCTCCGTTGGGATAAATAATGCACGGTGGCGACTCTTCTGTTCAGCCGGCGCCAATTTTCGCAGTAGCGACAGCTGGCGACTCTGCTGGGGACTGCGATGGTTCCTTATGCATTTGGGATCCAACGTCCCTTAAGAGAGTCAATCCTAGCGCTTGTTTGCTCGTCTTTGGGTGTTTACCTTTTGGGTGTTGTATTTTACTGTATTTATGATTTCTGCACCTTTGCTATTATCTGTTGTTGTTGTGCTGTTCGGTGGGGTGTTCTTTTGAGTGAGAAGCCAGACCCAGGCTTGAGTGCACCTTAGAATTAGTTGTGGAAATTAGTGGGCGCGTGCATGCTTTGCATGTACTAGTGTCTCATGAAATCCACGCTCAGACGAGGTTCTCCCGGTTGACTTCTTTTTCAACCCTTTGGGTTGAGGGGGTTGTTGGTTTGGAGGATTGTCGACTCTGGGGACCGATCATTTGGGATTCAGCTAAGTGAGGCCTCTTCAGGATATGATGATGCCACACCTTCTAGGTATCGTATCATCAGTCTTGAAAGTCTGTGACGCTGATGACCGCATAGGATGTCGAACTTGTGTCAATTTAGGTCCATACCCGTGAATGGGAGGGTTTTTGCAGGAAACTTGACCTCCAGACAACCCGATATTTTGGTCTTCTCTTCAGAACGAACATACTCAGTCAGCAGCGCAGCGGTATTCAGAGATTGTGGGGGCTGTGATCCCGTGTTTGCTGCATCTTGCATTACATTTGCATAAACAGGTTTGCATCATATTGCATATCATTCTCCAGCTAGCCAGAGCTCTTATCCAGCTGTTGTTTTGATTCTGAAGGTGATTCTCCGGTGATTGGTCTGAGCAAGTGTTGATTGGTAGAAGACGACCAGGGGGTTGAAACAGATTGGGGCAGAATTGAGTAGTGAAGTCAGTTGAAGGTTGTTGGTAGCTACGTCAGAGAGCAACTTCCAGTTTGTTGATACCATGTCAGGGTTCACTGTGACGTCCAATCCTTTGTATGGTTCTCTGCATGACGAAGACTTCCCGCAAGTGAACAACCTTACTGCAACTCAACTTGTACAACCTTCTGTTGAGGGTCGGGACCTACATGAGCCGTTTGTTGTCCGAAGTGCACGTTCTTCTTCTGTTGATATCTCAGATCATCAGGGTGTTGTCTTCCTTTTGCCGAATTCCCAAAGAGAGGTTCTGATAGCCAAAACCAAAGACCCGAGAGCTCTTGAGTATATTAGAATATTCCGAATGGTGGAAGGAAAAGTTAAATCCTTAATGCTGCAGACATGTGTTTGGTTCCTGGCCTAGTGTTACCTCCGAAGTTCAGGGCACCGAGGTTTGAAAAGTACAGAGGAGATTGCTGTCCGAAGCAACATTTAGTGATGTTCTACTGAAGAATGACTTCGTTTGTGCAAGACGACAAGTTGATGATTCACTGCTTTTAGGATAGTCTGACTGGGGGCATCTCTGAGTTAGTATATGCAGTTAGAGAGTAATCAGATCCGATCATGGATGGATTTAGCCAGAGCTTTTCTGAAACAGTATGATTATAACCTGGACATGGCTCCTCATCGCATGCAGTTGCAAGAATTGTCTCAAGAGAACAATGAACCCTTCAGGAAGTATGTTCAGAGGTGGAGAGGATTTGCTGCCAGAGTGCATCCACCGCTCCTAGACCGAGAGTTAATGAGCATGTTTGTAAACTCCCTGGAGAGCCCGTACTTCGAAAGAATGCTCGTAAATGCACCAAATTGCTCCGCATTTGTAGGATTGGGTGAACGCATTGAGCATGCCGTAAAAACCGGGAAAATTCAGATTGTTTCAGGCGGTCAGGCTAGTGAAACTGAGTCTCTTGGTATCTACCAAACTGAAGAAGGAGTCGTGATCAATGCCATCATGCCAGATGTTAAGTATCCTCGAGGTGAATCATTGAAATCTGTTGGCTCTTCATCTTCTGTGTCTTGTTATGCGGGACAGACCATTGTGCCTAAGGCACCATGTCGCTTCCGCGAAAATAAGGTGTCGGCAAAACAGAAGAGTCGCCACCTTTCGTTATTTATCCCTCAGAACGGGAAAGGAAACGATCGGAAAAACCTGACGAAAAGGGTAAGACAAGGTCGTCGCAACCGTTGTCTGGGTTCGGGAGTCGGTTACGCAAGGGGAAAGTATTAGCACCCCTCACGTCCGTCGTACTCGACGGGATCCACGCTTGTTGTGTTTACTGGACGAGTTGGTTTATCTATCTACCTATCAAGGCTGGGTTAAAACGGAAAAGAAAATGACTCGGCAAAGCATCACGCTTTATGCCTACGTATTCTCATTAGAGAATGAGAAATCAGAGTCAACGTAGTTCGACTAATTACGGGGTACGGGGATGGTGGCTCGCCAATACATCAGTATTGTGACTACGTACTCTCAACAGGTATGAGAGATTAGAGCTTACGTAGTTCGGGATATTACGGATTACGGGGGTTCGGATTCATCTGTTTTATCGAGTAGGGTTAAATAGCAGTTCCAGCAGTTAGGGACAAGGCCTGTTTGCGTTGGCGCTGAAGTTTAACAAAACTCTTTTCTTCAGAAAAGCTTTCCTTTGAATTACGGGCCCACGGGGTAAAAAGGTTTGAAGTTTGTTTTCTGTCTTTTACGGAAGAAGTGTTTTTTATTGTGTTTGCAATTTCAATCACACCAAAGACTATGACCTGAGAGTGAATGCGTCGCATGTCACCCAAAGGGTGCCATACTAAACATCCAGACTGTTGAAAAGAAACTCTCCAACAATCCTTTCTCAGATAGCTTAAGGCTCGTAACGTACGAAAGAAATCATTCATGATTATTGTATCTTAAGCTGTTTTGAGATGAGAAGAGAACAGGCTCAACTAAAAGGAGACTATCAAGTCCTACTGTTGTCATGCCAAGGATTCATCCTATAGTTGAAGTTTGAAACAGGGAACTCCTAGAAGTTGTCATGCATAGGTTTCAACCTAAAGTTCTATCATCACTTCCTTATCAAAGGAAATGAGAGTCCTAAGGGATCATATCAATGATAAACAGAAACAAATAAAGCATCAGCTTAAACAGTAAACAGTAAACGACTGTAAAATGCATGCAATGCAAGTGAGGGAGGAAATGTGTGTGGGGCATCAGCCTCCACAAGCTCATCTCAACCTCAAGCCAGATATGAAGAAACTGCAATCATACAGGAAGAAAAAATGCCATCAAGCAACATATAAGTGACTGCAATCATACAGGAAAATAATCATGCTATCAAGCAAGATAAGTAACTGTAATCATACAGAAAGAATGAAATAAAATGCTATCAAGCAAAACAAACCACAGGGGCAAGGGAGCAGGGCTCCACCGAATACCCGCAAGCAAAGCCAAACAGTAAAAATACAAGCAGAGGGAGCAACTCAACCTCTAGTGCAATCATGCTCCTAGATTAAAGTCAGTCTAATCATGGACTTATTCTAATGCATCAAGCAAGTCAAACAAGGCATATCAATACAGCAAAGAAAACAGACAGGAAAGAAACAGATCAACAGCTCTTCCTGCTTTCAACTCAAGCTTCAGCTCTTCTGACAGCAATCCAGTCTTCAGACTTCAATCACCCTTCAAGGCTATCATCTTTCATGACAAATGTCAATTTTCTTCTCCAGGTTTCAACCCTTCAACATAAGTTTCAACTTAATCTTCTTATTCAAGCTTTAGCTCTCTAGTCAATTCTACCTTCAGGCTTCACTCTTAACCACAAATGTCAACTTGATTCCTTCAGGCTCTCCAAGCTTCAACGTAAGTATCAACTCATCCTTTATTCCTCAAGTCTCAGCTCTACACTCAATCTCAATTGAATCCTCTGCATAAGTACCAACTTAGTCTTCAAGCCTCAGCTCTCTTTGCTTTACCAGTATCAACTTGGTCTTCTCCTTTTACAAGCTTCAGCTTCTCAGAGTATTCTTCAATCACATAGAAGTGTCAACTTCATCCTTCAATTCTTTAAGCCTCAGCTCTTCACTCAATCTCCATTGGATCTTCTTCATAAGTATCAACTTGTTCTTCTTGCTCTTCAAGCTTCAGCTGCAATGACAATGCTCAAGGAATCATCCTCTTCCACACTCTTCAGTGAAGTCCTCATCTTCAAACTCAAGTCTGACATCTCTCAAGATACTCCAATCAGAAGACAATTGATTTAACAGGATGAGGGGAAATGATGAACAACTTATTGACAACCAAAGGAAGCCTGTAAGGGTTCATCATTATGAGAGACTGGTTCCCTCAGAGTTCTACTTCCCAGATAAAGCCACTCATCCCTCCAAAGGAGAGATGTGATTATCTGAGAAGGACTTTTAGTCATTAGGAGGAATGGAAGCACAAGATGCTTTCCATGTTTGTGAAAGAAATCATTCTAACTATAAGGCTCTCCCTATGTCCTATCTCCTAATCTTCATCAGACACCTTCAGGCACAGACAAATCCAAAGCTCCAAGCAACTCCAAGCATCCTCTTCTTGTCTTCAACTTGTCTTCAATCTCAACCAAAGGCAAACCAAGCACAAACCCTAATCTAAGGGACTAAGGAAGTTAAACTAATTGAATTAGTAAATTAGGATCACCTAAAACCTAGTACTAAAGTTAGTCCTAACTAAAATACTAAAATCAATTGTAAAATCCTACAAAAATTACTATGGGAACCTAGGTCAATCATGACTCTACCACATTAGTTTCAAAGATCAAACCATCAAATTAGACCTAGAACTAAATTCTACATCCTAAGGTATCAAACCTAAACCCTAAAAGGAAGCATCTAAAAATCAATCTAGAAAGCACACCTATTTTAATCACAAAAATGTGAGAAATATTCTATGGGATCATACATGTCTAACCTAATCACACACAAAAAATTAGGCCAAGAATCATCACCATGAGATCACACAAAATTCTACAAAAATATGCATCAAACATAATCATTTTAATATCAATTAAAATGCAAAATTCCAATTAAATCAGAAATTACATAAAATGAAAATATTTTTTCTCTAAAACATAATAGACTCAATCATGAGTATTATGCAAAAAGAATGGGTTGAATTGGATTAATTTTCAATTAATTATGATTTTTACAAGAACCATAAACAAAATGAAGAAAATGAAGAAAATCCAATTAAATTAACAAGCGCGCAGTGCAATTAGCAATCAGATTCAGTTAAAAGTTTGGGTTGGGCCATCAGGGGGGTGCGAATAACACTCAGATCACTAAGCCCAAAACAACAAATAAATGAAACGCAGTGTTTCCTTCATCAGAATCCTTCACAAACCAACTTTAAAACGTGGCCCTTGGATCAGCTCCCAGTCAAAGGTCAAACCCTCATCCAATGGTCCCGAGGTCATCTTCAACCTTTCAAACCTCTGAGCTTCGCGCCCAGCTCCGGCCACCACCGGTGGAGCTCCGGTCATCCCCTTCAACCCTAGTTCTGCCTAGAGGCCTCCAATCCAAGAGGTCAAAAAATGAATCTTATTCCAAATCTTGCCACGAGTTCAACCATACCATTAACTTCCTCTGAAACCTCAAGATTCATCATCTCCCAATCTTAACCGAAAATGGCAATTCTCTTAATTTGTCTCTAATTCATCAATTAATTATCTGGAATCCATCCTACACCATTCTACAATCAATCTAACACCTTAATTCAACCTAATTCTACCTAAATCATGCTATAGGAAGAAAGGTACCAACCTGAAAACCTTGGTTGAACAAATGCACGAAACCACCACTTCAAGCTCTACAATCTTGCAGACACCTTCAATGAACCTCCTCCTTGCTTTTGTATGCAAAAGAACCAATGGAAAGTGCTTCAATCTTGAAACCCGATGGTGAGTTGCAGGTGCTGAAAATCACTTGCTCATACACGATCTAGCCACTAATTCTTCTTGAAAATGATCTGGAATCACTCCTTGACATTCATGGAAGAAGTATCAATCAAGAAAATGGAAGGAAATTGAGGAATTTGGTGAAACCGATTGCACTTGCAAGCTATGAAAATTCAATCTCAAACTAAGCTCAATCCTTCAATGATCACCAACCCCTTCAATGGATCCACTCTACTCCTTATATAGATGAAGTTTGGATGATCTAGAATCCTCTAGACCCTTCCAATGAGATTTTCCACTTCTCATGTCATGAGATTTCCAATCATGTATCATGCCATGCTCAATTCTGTTTCCCTTGGTACAACCACTTGTTCTCATCCCAAAATCTCCCCAAGTGAGATATTAGAGGTGTTTAGCTTGCAAAAAGCCTTGCTCATGCCTTGATTTTGAGTTTTGCAAGTGTTGCTTAATATGCAAGTCATTACTTTTCAAAGCAAGTCCATAAATTGAATCTCAACTCAAAAATGTGGCTAAACCATTGTTTTTAAAATGTTTTCTAGAGTCAAAATGATATATTACATGCCATGGTTTGGATGTGTAGGTTGAAAATATCAATTTCCAACTTTGGTTTATTTAACTTATGCCTTTATTTTAGGTCATTTTTGAAACTTTGAGATACAAGCCTTTCCATCATCTCATGACCTCCTTCTTAGCCTTAAAACATCATTTTGAACAAGTTTTATGTTGAAGATTTTTCCATTTGAAGCTTGGAAATAGGAGTTATGGCCTTATGGTTGAAATGACCTGTAATCTCCAAATGACCAAATGGCCTTGACTTGTCAAAGCCATAACTTGAGTTCTATAAATCCTACCAAGGACTTCTAGTACTCTCTAGAAAGCTAAGGAGATAAGGAACAACATTCATGTTGACCAAAAGTTCATAGGAATCATCCTTCAAAGCCCCAGATTCACATACCTCAGATGACCTGTAACTTGTCAAAGTCATAACTTGAGTTCTATAAATCCTATCAAGGACTTCTAGTACTCAAATTAAAGCTAAGAACAAGATCTACAACATTCATGTTGGGGGTAAGATGATATGACAATCACATCTTGAGCTAAACTGCCTTGAAGATAGGGGTCAAACTAGGGGATTTTACATTGTCAAGCCTTAGAAACCCTAGCTTGAAACTTCTCAAACTCTTCAATCATGATGAGTTGACCTTGGAATCATCCTTATGTCATCTCAATGCATCAATCCATGATGACATGGCCCTTGAATTAGGTCTCAACCTTCCTCAAATCATCAGTTGACCTAGGGTTGCCAGTCAAACCCTAATTGCACCACTCATGGCTGAGTCTTCTTAATCTTGCACAATGACCTATCTAGGCTCCATGATGGCTTTCAAGACATCCCATAAGCTCTCTCAAGGCTTCAAGTCTAACTTCATGGCTTCAAAATCATCTGAGGAGCTCCCACAACTCTCAAGTTAGGAGGCACACAACCTTGGTTTCAACCATCCTCTCTGGGGGTCTTTTAACTTCACTGACAAGGATATCAACCCTTGAACACTTGAATAAGCTTCTTAGCTAGCCTCTCCGTTGGGGACTCTGGAGAACTATCAAGTAACTCTGCTTCGGGGATCCAGAAATAATTCTGGGTGAATCATCTCGGCTGAGGACATCAAGAATCATCTTGGAAAAATAACTCCGCGGGGATTTCAAGAATCATCCTAGACTAATAACTCTACTGGAGATTTCGGGAATCATCCTGAGCGAACACTCTGCCGGGGACTCTAAGCGTCAACTTGAGCAACCAACTCTGGCGACTGCACTGGGGATTTCAAGAATCATCTTGAGCAACGACTTTGCTGGGGGATTCAAGAATCATCTTGAGCAAGCGACTCTGCGGAGGAACACTTGCAAAACAAGAATGGTAACGACCTAGCTCATGTTTAGTATGCATAGGCCGCAATGCTCCACACGGTGGAAATGCTACGTATTTATGATAAATGTTGTGCAATCATGCAAAATGCTGCGATCCCGTCAGCAAAATAAATGCGAAAGGGAGAATCCTCCTGTCAAAAAGAACCACTCTGGTGGAAGGAATCATCCTGCCATGGAGAAAAGGTCACGCCAATCTCAATTGGACTCCGCCTGGGGAAACGAACTTCAGTTGACTGCTGCAGGGGGATAAAGCTCTACGAGAACCTGAACTTGCTGAGGAAAGCGATATCAATCACGGAAATAAACTGCACGGCCTTCGCGGCTAAACCTTCCTGGAGATAACGACTCCGGCAGGGAGATACGGCATCAGCTATTCAGCACTCTACTGGGGAAAAACCAATCATGGTCTGAACGGGTTCCAAGGACTCGGCTCTCTTGGGGATCTGCAAACTCGGCTGGGGAAGGAGGAATCATCCGGCTTCGGGGGAGAGTACGACTCTGTGTGGAATTTCAATTCTCCTGGGGACTTCAGTCTGGAACTATCAATTGCTGCACACTTCAGTATAACTCAGCTGGGGAGACGACATTCCTTCAGGGTGTATCTGATTGGGGAGAGAATCTTCTCTGCCTGGGGGGACATATCAATGCTTTACGATCTCACGTTCATACTCTGCGGGGCGAGGCTGCTGAGCTTTGCTGGAGAAGAAGGAATCATCCTGCTTGGGGACGCATACGGCGTACTGCCTGGAACATGCTGCCCCTGCAATAATACAAACAAACAGACAAGATACCTTTCTCAAAAGGGACCTATCAAGGTTATCATCTTGTGAAAATGTTCAAGTAATTCATTGTTTCAACAATCAGTGGCCTAGGCCAGTAAGTTTATGTATGCGCATTTTGTCAAAAACATCGGCGTTCTTTTTCGCAAACAAAACAGATAAATGCTAAACAAACAAACAAAATTGCTGAATAGTATACATTTTATTGATAACGAAACCCTGAATGGGTAAAAATGTTTTACAACAGATGCAAGCTCCTGGAATGAGGAAGCCGCGCAAAAAAGTAAAAACATAAATATACATCAGTATATACAAATGTCGGCAACGAGGCGTAGACGAACACCATGAGTTGATCCCTCTAGGGCCCACTCGACTTCGATACTTCTCTGACGCTTCAACTTCAGAAGAGATTGATTCAGATAAACGGCCCTCAGGTCTTCCAAACCACTAAGCAATGAAAGTCCACACGCAGAACGCAGTCATTTGCTTTTTCAAATCCCTAACTTTTGCGTGAACCGCCCTTTGCGGGTTTTCAGTTCATCGGGATACCCTTTTTTGCCAAAGTCGCCCTTCCGGGTTTTCGACCTTGCGGGTGTACATTTTTTCAATTTATATCCCTAATTTTTGCCCGAACCTTTTTCTTTTTTATGGTTCGCCGGGATGCCCCATTTTTGCCTGGACTCTCTTTTTACTGTCCAGCGGTTCGCTTTCAAGCAAAGTATTTTTTAACCACGTCCGAGTTCATTGGGGATGGAAAATCTTCACCATCCATCGTGGCTAACAACAAGGCTCCTCCCGAAAAGACCTTGCTGACGACGTACGAACCTTCGTAATTGGGAGTCCACTTGCCCCGGTGATCGGAGTGTGGAAGAAGAATCTTCTTCAGGACGAGATCACCCGTCTGAAAGCTTCTAGGACGCACCTTCTTATCATAAGCTTTCTTCATTCGGCTTTGGTACAGACGACCATGCGCAATCGATGCTAACCTCTTCTCGTCCATCAGGCTGAGTTGGTTTAGTCGGTTCTTAATCCATTCTGCCTCGTCGAGTTTCACATCAACCAAAACTCGCAAAGAAGGGATCTCCACTTCTAACGGTAGGACAGCTTCCATATCGTACACTAAGGAGAAAGGAGTTGCCCCGGTTGACGTACGTACCGTCGTACGATAACCGTGCAGTGCAAATGGCAGCATCTCGTGCCAATCTTTGTAGGTCACAACCATCTTCTGAACAATCTTCTTGATGTTCTTATTGGCCACTTCAACGGCGCCATTCATCTTCGGCCGGTAAGGAGGTGAGTTGTGGTGTTCAATCTTGAAACTCTGGCACAGCTCCTTCATCATCTTGTTATTCAAATTCTAACCATTATCAGTAATGATCCGCTCGGGAATTCCGTAACGACAGATGATGTCCCTCTTTATGAATTTAGCCACCACCTGCTTGGTCACATTAGCATATGAGGCTGCCTCCACCCACTTGGTGAAGTAGTCGATAGCTACTAGAATGAAGCGATGACTGTTAGATGCAGTGGGCTCGATCTTGCCTATCATGTCGATGCCCCACATGGAGAACGGCCACCGGGAGGACATGACATTTAACGGGCACGGAGGCACGTGAACTTTATCAACATAAATCTGGCATTTATGACATCTCTTCGCGAATTTAAAGCAATCCGATTCCATCGTCAGCCAGTAGTATCCTGCTCTCAGGATCTTTCTCGTCATAGCATGCCCGCCGGCGTGCGTACCAAATGTGCTTTCATGGACTTCTTCCATGAGCATACTCGCTTCTTTCTCATCTACACATCTGAGTAGCACGAGATCGTGGTTTCTTTTATACAAAACTCCGTCAGGATTGAGATAAAAATTTCCAGACAACCTCCTCAGAGTCTTCTTATCCTGGGTTGACGCACCCGCATGATACTCCTTAGTCATAAGGAAAGTCTGGATGTCATGGAACCATGGCTTGCCGTCGGCGGCTTCCTCGATCGCAAAGACGAATGCAGGTCTATCAAGGCGAGAAAGGACAATCCTTGGAGCTTCATTCCAAAAATTGACTTTATACATCGAAGCCAACGTGGCTAAGGCATCAACCATCTGATTTTCAGCCCTGGGTACATGATGGAGTTCCACTCGATCAAAGAACGGAAGCAGCCTTCTGGCATAATTCATGTACGGCACCAAATTCGATTGACGAGTCTCCCACTCCCCTTTAATTTGGTTAATCACAAGCGCCGAGTCACCATATACGTCTAGGTTCTTGATTCTCAAATCAATTGCCTCTTCTAGACCCATGATGCATGCTTCGTACTCCGCTTCATTGTTGGTGACCGGAAACGTCAGTCTCGCAGTAAACGGGATGTGGGATCCGTGGGGAGTCGTGATGATCGCCCCAATGCCACTTCCATAAGAATTAACCGCCCCGTCGAATATCAATTTCCACTGGGATTTCCTATCTGGCCCCTCGTCGGGCAACGGTTCGTCGCAATCCTTCGCTTTGAGAAACATGATATCCTCATCAAGGAATTCAAATTTCATTGGCTGGTAATCTTCGATCGGCTGTTCGGCAAGGTAATCAGACAATACGCTTCCCTTGATGGCCTTCTGGGAAACGTACTGAATATCATATTCCGTCAACACCATTTGCCATCTGGCAATCCTGCCCGAAAGCGCTTGCTTCTCGAAGACGTACTTGATCGGATCCATCTTTGAAATTAGCATGGTGGTGTGATTGAGCATGTACTGTCGTAAACGTTTGGCAGCCCAGGCTAGTGCACAACACGTCTTCTCCAGCATCGAGTAACGAGATTCACAGTTAGTGAACTTTTTACTCAAGTAGTAAATGGCATGCTCCTTTCTTCCCGTCTCTTCGTGCTGACCGAGAACACACCCCATACTATTCTCAAGAACTGTCAAGTACATGATTAATGGTCGTCCGGCCACTGAGGGTATCAAGATCGGAGGTTCCTGCAGATACTGTTTTATCTTATCAAATGCCTTATGGCAATCCTCGTTCCAGATAATCGCCTGATCTTTCTTTAAAAGCTTGAACATCGGTTCACACGTGGCCGTGAGCTGAGAGATAAACCTTGCAATGTAGTTTATTCTGCCCAAGAAACCACGAACTTCTTTTTCTGTTTTTGGCACTGGCATTTCTTATATCGCTTTAATCTTCGCAGGATCAACCTCGATGCCTCTTTCACTCACGATAAACCCCAGTAACTTTCCGGACTGTACTCCGAAAGTACACTTGTTAGGATTCAACCTTAACCTAAACTTCCTAAGCCTCTCAAAAAGCTTCAGCAAATTGACCAGATGTCCCTCCTCCGTTTGGGGCTTCGCAATCATGTCATCAACATAGACTTCAATCTCATGATGAATCATGTCATGAAACAAAGTTACCATTGCTCGTTGGTAAGTGGCCCCTGCGTTCTTCAGACCGAAAGGCATTACCTTATAGCAAAATATTCCCCAAGGAGTGATAAACGTAGTTTTCTCCATGTCCTCCGGCGCCATCTTGATCTGATTGTAACCGGAGAAGCCATCCATGAACGAAAACACGGAGAACTGAGCTGTATTGTCGACCAACACATCAATATGAGGCAGCGGGAAATCATCTTTAGGGCTCGCCCTATTCAAGTCCCGATAATCGACGCACATTCGTACCTTACCGTCCTTCTTCGGTACAGACACTATGTTGGCGACCCACGGAGGGTAAGTAGTGACCGCTAAGAAACCAGCATCAAGCTGTTTCTGCACTTCTTCTTTGATCTTAACGGCCATATCTGGTCTTGTCCTCCTAAGCTTCTGCTTAACGGGAGGACAATCTTCTCGCAGCGGCAAGTGGTGGACCACGATGTCAGTGTCAAGTCCGGGCATATCTTCGTATGACCAAGCGAAGACGTCACTATACTCTCTTAGCATCTCGACCAATCTTCGCTTGACATCACTCTGCAATGCAGCCCCTATCCTGACGTTCCTGACGAGTTCTTCAGAACCCAGATTCACAATCTCGATCTCCTCTTCATGAGGCAGAATAACCTTCTCTTCTTGTTTCAACAAGCGGGCCAACTCTTCAGGAAGGTCTTCGTCTTCATCAATCTCTTCTTCGGCTTGATAGATCGGGCAATCGAAGTCGAAGTGAGTCGTAGAAGGTCCAGAGTCGATGTCATCTGTTATGTGGATCCTGCAATAACAAGGGTTAAGCTTAAAACAAGGATATGCAGGTTAGCACAAACCTCATTGCCATTTTATTATTTTTTAAAACGAATATAAAACAGGAATAACAGAGATCACAATATTTGAATATGAAGGAAAACGCCTTTTGATTTATTGATAAAATGCATGTACGTAATCCAGCAAGGCCCTAACAATAAAACCATTATGCCCCGGGTAGGACATAGGGTTGTACAATGATTGGAAAAAGTAAATCATTACTCTTCGCTTGTCATCTGGATGATATCCTTGACGGACCAGTTGGTAAGGCCCTCGCCTGGCTTGCTTGGCTGGATCCAAGAGTCGAGGTCACAGTCGCTATCTCCGCTGTCTTCAGACACTGCGTTGACGCTTCAAATATCACCCCGCCACTGGTAAACTGGATCGGCCCTTTACCTCGAGACGCACTGCTAGAAGAGGAAGCTTCAGCTCCAGGAGAATATCCCAACCCAAACTTGTCTTGCTTGTTAGGTATCTCCAAAATTCGCCCCCAGCCTGGGGTAGATCCGGCTTGGACAACGGCCCGAGCTTCCTTGAATGAAGAGAGAGTCATCTCTGGCTTTTCAGTGACTACAGGAGCTACGTCCTTCACTGTAACAGCTTCGAACGCTTGGCATAGGGTCTCGTGGATTTCCCCATCCATCTCAACATACTTTAAGGACGACAAATGGCTCACCATTATGTCTTCCTCGTCACAAACAGTCACGATGCTACCTCCGACAGCATACTTGAGTTTCTGGTGCAACATAGAGGTCACGGCACCCGCCGAGTGGATCCATGGCCAGCCCAAGAGACAGTTGTAGGTAGGCATGATGTCCATAATGTAAAAGATTGCGTCGAACGTTTCCGGCCCGACTTGGATTGGCAGCGTCACCTCCCCGAAAACATGGCGTTTGGTTCCATCGAACGCTTTCACGACCAGATCACTGGGTGTGCAAATCACTCCATGAGTATCCAACTTCATCAATGCCTTCTTCGGAAGAACATTGAGCAACGACCCCGTGTCCACCAACACGTGAGACATAATCGTTCCCCTACACTCTATCAAGATGTGCAGGGCGTTATTGTGGTTCCTCCCTTTCGGCGTCAGCTCTAGGTCAGTGAACCCTAAACCATTTCCAGCATTCACGTGGGCTACGACCTCTTCCAGCTGGTTTACTGATATTTCCTGCGGTACATATGTGGCGTTCAACACCTTCAGTAGCGCGTTGCGGTGTGCTTCAGAACACATCAACAAGTTCAGGATGGAAATCTTCGAGGGTGTCTGATGGAGATGATCCACAATCTTGTAGTCACTCTTTTTAATCAACCGTATAAACTCCTCGGCGTCTTTAACAAGTAAGTCTTTTTCTGCCCCACGCGGGATCTCTTCAACGACTTTACTCTTACCTTTATCAGTTGCATCAGCTCTGTCCGCCTTGTCCACCACGACCTCTGGTGGTGCAAACACTCTCCCGCTGCGAGTAATACCACTAATTCCCGCAAGGTTCTCCACAGACGACCCAAACGGTTCTAGCTCCAACCTCTGTCCGTTGCAGTAGACTTCATCCCCATAATGCCATGGGACAGCATTAGTGCTTTCGAACGGTATTGGCCCAGCTTTGGTGATGGTAATCGTGGGCGGTCTGGGTGCAGAAATAGTGATCGTCTGGCGAGGGATGGTGATGGTGGCAACCTCATCATCTTGCTTCAGTATTACCTCTCCTGATCCACTTTCGGCCCTCCGGCTAAACTGTAGGATCCCTTCAGTCATCAGACTTTGAATCCCCTCTATCAGCTGTTCACATCCATCAGGACTAGTCGCACAGCCCATACACAGCTCTCCGCAACCTGGGAAGAAACCTCTTTTCATCAACTTAGCTTTAACAAAGCTAAGCGGCGTCTTCAGATCTCTGACGTCAGTCAACAAATCTAAACTCTCGTCCTCGATAATGGCGTTTACTCCACCCCCCCTATGATTCGGCATAGGGTTTTTCGTGACATTCGGCACATTATCTAAGAAGTTGATGATCTTAGCGTCCGCCATGTCCTGCACCTTATGCTTGAAGGCTTTGCAATTCTCTACTGTGTGGCCTGGTTCCCCTGAGTGAAACTCACAAGTTGCATTCGCGTCATAACCTGGCGGAGGTGCCCCTGTCAAGGGAGCCAAGGTTCTCTTTTGGATCAACTGTAGCTGAAGCAAAGTCTGCAATAGTTACGCGTACGACATGGGCGGTGTCTCGAGGTGACGGCTCGACAGAGGTGCCCTATTCTGATACTTTCTGTACCCTTGTTGATTCGGTTGCTGCTGCTGCTGCTGCTGTGACTGTTGAACTGCCGGGATAGTTATACTGGTCACCTGCTGGTGAGGGCCTTTTCCCTTCCTTCGAGCGTTGGTCACAGCGCTCGTTTCTCCTTCCCGTCTTTTGCCAGCATAAGGTTTCTTTCCGCCTCCTCCAGCTGAGGATGACTCACCTTGAATTTTCCCGAGTTTGATCCCATTTTTGATGTGCTCACCCGTGATAATGAGGTATGAGAATGTTCCGGACATACCGCTAACCAATTTCTCATAGTAAACCCCTGGGAGGGTGGCTACGAACATTTGCACGAGCTCGCGTTCAACCATCGATGGCTGAACCCTGGCTGCCAACTCACGCCATCGCTGGGCGTATTCCTTGAACCCTTCGTTGTTCCTTTGCGACAGATTCTGCAGTTGGACTCGGTTCGGGGCCAAGTCACTGTTATATTGGTAGTGGTGCACGAATGCTTCAACAAGGTCCTTCCACGTGCGCATACTGGTAGGCTCCAGACTCATGTACCATTCGAGGGATGGTCCGGAAAGACTGTCTTGAAAGAAGTGCATCAGCAACTTCTCATCCTCAGAATGAGCTGACATTTTCCGGTAGTATGATCTTAAATGGACGCGAGGGCAAGTGGTGCCCTTGTACTTTTCAAAGTCAGGTACCTTGAACTTGGGAGGCACCTTGAAATCAGAAATCAGTCCCAACTTGGACATATCAACGCCCAGGGTGTTCTGGTTCTCGATATTTCTCATCTTATCCTCGAGTGCCTTGAACCTAAGTCGTGCTTCAGCAGTCAGCTCCCTTTCAGCACCTCTCTGAGAGAACACATCGTCTTGACGATCTTCTAACCACAGTTGAGGCCCAAACAGATTCCCCACACCTGCATTGTCGTTGCCCAGCCCGACATTGACATTAGCTTCAAGACTCCCATTACCGATGCCCGTCGTATTGCCATTGAGTCCCATGTTAGCTATCACATTGCCGTTGGCACTGCCATTCCCCCCGGTCACGGGGACGCCATTCTGCGGAGTTTCAACTGGCGGAGGGGTAGGCACAGTCCCACCATGGAGTACGCCATTGCTATCGACCCTTGAAATCAGAGGCTGGACCAAGGTTCTGAGCTGATCCTGGCCATTGGCGACCGCTTGCATAAGCTCCATGAAACGGTCCATTCTTTCGCGGAGTTCCTGAACATCAGTTTGCACTTGCTCCATGATCCTGGTTTGATTTGCTCTGGTTGGATAGTGGTGAATAGGTCTCTGATCAATCCTGGAACAACCTGAAAACACAAAAGGGTTAGGAAAAAACGACAAAGTGCTCGTTATGCGAATGCTTCATGCAATATGCAAACGTGTGTCTGTGTGTTAGGGAGATCTCCCCCGATCCTAGTGCCTGAGTGCCAGTGCTGATAATAAGAAGTCCGAGTCCAGTCATGGAAATAACAATCTCATATATAAAGAAAGCCCATCAAGGCAGTACACGACATCAGTGAGTACAAGCAGAATCAATAGCGTGACCTCAGCCAACAAGCCTGGTGATGGTCAGCATACAACAATGATCAAACAAAAGGAATACAAATAGTCAAGTACGGCCACGGGCGCGAAACTCTTCTAACAACCCCTTTGTTTCTGGATGATCAGGACGAGTGAGTAACCCTTTGACGAGTAGCTCCCTCTGCATAATGGTATACTGAAGATCTTCGACCGAATCTTCCCATGCTCCTTCGCCAAAACAATCTTCTAACTTCCGCTTCTTGGCCTCAAACGTCAGTTTGCGCTCCTTCAGGTTAGCAAGAGCCCTGTTGAGCTGGCCTTCAGCGGCATATCTGCGAGCGGTTTCTTCATCAAACCTCTTCTCACTAGCCTTCACCCGGGCTTTCAGCTTGGAGATCTGTAGCATCAACTTATCCTCCCGCTCTTTCCTGTTGGCTAAGGAAGCCTTCCAGTGCTGGTTGAACTTGGATATCCTCCGATACGCTTCGTCCAAGTGCTGCTTCTTCGTGGCCAGTACATCGTTGACAGCTTTGAAGTAGCGACCCATGCGTTCACGCTCGGCTATCTGCTTAGTCAAATCTTTCCCCAGCTGGTTCACCAGCTCTGTCTGCCTTTTGAAGGAATGAACAGCTTCGTTTCTCTCGCTTCGAAGCTGAGCCAATTCTTTCTCCAGTTCTTCATTTGCCTTTTTCAATTCATCCCTCTCAGCTAACACTTGATTATGTTGCTGAATGGGCACGGTAGTAGGCTCTTCAATCATTGGAGGGCTTTCTGGCTTGGCAGGAAGAAACGGCATCCCTATAGCATATGCTCTGGCTCTGATCCAAGTTATATACGGAGGGTAGGCTTGGTTATTGCTTCTCTCCAGCAATGGTTTTCCCCGCTTACTGATGCCATTCTAGGCGCGCTGAAGCTTAGACAACATATCCCCTTCTAGAAGACCAGTGAGGTACAGAGATTCCTGCACCTCTTCATCCTTCGGCGGAGTTCTCAAAGCGTAAGCAAACTGCCGGACCAGCAAAGACGGATTATAGTTTATACAGCCCTTCCTGCCTATCAAAGGCACGTTCGGAAACCCGTTGCAGCTGAAGATAATCTCGGTACCCAACCTATCTCTATCAAACCAGTCAATATCCTCTGCAGATAGACTCATCAAACGCTCGGACCACTCAGCTGTGGCTGCAGACAAAAAAAGGGACCCCTTTTGGGCAAATGACTATCAAGCCATTTATAAAGCAGGGGCACACAGCGCGAGACATTCTTGCCCCTCCTGTTCTCGTTTTTGTAGTGGATAGAATGGTAGATATCTCCTATCAAGGTAGGGACTGGATTCCCTGAAGCAAAGATGCGAAAGGCGTCAAAGTCTACAAAGTCCGGCATATTGGGGAACAGAATGATGCCATATATGCACAGAGCGAGAATGGCGTTGAACACGACCCAACATCCGTCTTTGGCGCACTGCTGAGCCTTTCCCACTAAGAACTGCAAGGAGAAACCGGGAACCTTGTTCCAACTAGACAATACCAACTCGGAGGCATCCAAATGAAGTGAAGGAGCTAGACTAGCCAGATCAGGCTCAGCATCCATATGAACAAAAGGCATCTGCCTCCTGATCGGCACACCTAACAAATCAGCATATTCCTCCAGCGTGGGTGCGAGAACAAAATCCTGGAAAGTAAAGCATCTCAACGGAGGATCGTAGAACTGCAGCAGAGCGTGCAACCCATTCAATTCGAGCGCAGAAGGTTTACGAACCAAACTGAGCAATTTGCCGTAAGATCTTCTGAACTTATCTCTCATAGAATCATCTGCTAAAGCAATCAAACCAGTCAGCTGAACCACATCAGGGGCAGGGAACTTGTAAGCCACGGTCTTCCTCAGAGAACCCATAACAATACAATAGGAGGCAAGAAATCCTGGATCGGGGAAAACGGTACCTGCAACACAGACACACGTTAATGAAATGCAAATGAGTATGCAAAGCAATGTAAAATGCACTCATGCAGCAGGAGATCAAGGCAACTGTGTGTCGCACCTCGAAAAATTCATTTCGAACATACGACCCTCACGCGAAAGGCGCGGAAATGCGGTTCGACAGAGTCGCCACCGAACTTTATTTTTCCCTAACGAACGGGAGAGGAAAATATCGAGAAAACCTCATAGAACGAAAAGGAACACGGCCGTCGCAACCATATCCCTGGGTTCGGGAGTCGGTTACGCGAGGGGAAGGTATTAGCACCCCTCACGTCCGTCGTACTCGACGGGAACCTCTTAATTTGAGTTAATGGATGTTAGCTAAACTTAATTCTTCTCTTCTCGCTACTAAATGCTAAAGGATACTATAAAGGGGTGAAGACACTAGGGGAAAGGGGATGGTTAGAGGATAGGGTGCTCGCCAAGGATTGGGGCCCTTGTGCCTACGTATGCTCATTCGGACGAGAATGAGAAATCAGAGCGTCGTAGTTCGACTACGGGAAAGGATGGGGGAAAACGGAAGATGGATAGAAGTGTGCTCGCCAAGATCATCACAATCTTGTGCCTACGTATCTTATATTCAAGAATGAATAAAGAACCAGAGCGTCCGTAGTTCGTGGTAACGACCAGGAAAAAAACTAGTTTGAATTGGATTGAAGTGGGTACGGATGACGATTATTCGAAGCTTAAGAAAGACTTCTCGGACCCCAAATAATAGGGAGAGCGAACCAAAGACTTGGAACACTCTCTTTTTCATCTTGAAGATAAGGTTGTACGAAAGGGTGAAGTTTGAAACGATGACGACTACTTGAAGCTTAAGAAAGACTTCTCGAACTCCAAACAATCGGGAGAGCGAACCAAAGACTTGGAACACTCTCTTTTTCATCGTAAAAGAAGGTTGTTTGAATTTGAAATGGTGCATAGAAGGATGAGATTGGTCGGATGACGACTACTTGAAGCTTGAGAAAGGCTTCTCGGATCCAAGTAGTCGGGAGAGCGAACCAAAGACTTGGGACACTCTCTTTTCCATCGTAAAAGAAGTTGTTTGAAAGATGAGTGAAAGGATGAGGTTGAAATGATGACGATTAATTGAAGCTTAAGAAAGAGTTCTCAAACTCCAAATAATCGGGAGAGCGGACCAAAGACTTGGAACACTCTCTTTTTCATCGTGAAAGGAAAGTTGCTTGAGTTGGAGATAGTTGAACGATGTCCAAAGACTTGGAACACTCTCTTTTTCATGCGTATGAGCACTCGACTTACGGGTTGTTTGAAAGTGGCTCGATGATGAATCGAGAATTAGTTTGAAAATAGTTTGATCTGCTCTAGTCCCTATGGGTGCCCCTAGGAGATAAACTAATAATCAAATAAATGCGAAACATACATCGGAATGGGAGAGGGATACATGTAAGTTACACGGGATTGCACGAAATAAAAGGGTCTCATTGTAAGGTAGCCCAAGAGAAAGCTGTGTGTGTGCATTTGTGTCCTAAACTATGCCTCGGGCACGACTTAAAATCAAGATACCTGCAAATAACCAAAGATCCAACAGTCCACCAAATCGGCTTTTAGCGGTTTCGATAATTTATTATGTGTTTTCGAATATGGGTGAATAAATATGAATAATGAGATATGAATAATAACATGAACAATATGAATAAATAATATGTTAAGATAAATGTGGCAATAATATGAATAATATGAATAAGTAATATGACAATAATATAGTAAGGTAATATGATAATATCCACAATAATATTTGACGGAAATTAAATTCAATGGTTAGCGAATCGAAACGGGATATGAAAGAAAGGATCTCGTCTTAATCGCAAACATAATGCCGATTAATCGAAGGTAGCCTATCACGATCCCAAAGTACGCGAAATGACCCCAATGGTCATTCACCATAGATTTGAAATCGAGAAGATTATCAACTTCGATACGCGACGCTTACGAATAAAAGACTTCATTGATCCAAAAATCGAAATAAAATCGGAGAAAAACAAGTGGTCTCAGATCCTTTGTTTCACGTCAATATTTTGACGGCTAAACGGCGGAAACTTCGTCATCGACAGCAAAAGATAAAAAGAAATAAAATGAATAAAGTTGAAATCCAAAATTATTTACTGAATAATTTTTATAATATTAATTAAAAATACTAACATTACAATTAAAAAAAAAACAAATGCACATAAATTAATTGAAGTTATTAACAAAAATATTTTAAAGAAAAATAAATATGAAAACCTTATATTAAAACTTGAAAAGAGTTTTTTAGGAGAGAGGGAGGGGGTCCGAAAAGAGAACATGCGGGTGAGAAATAACCAGAACTCAGATGGAGTCATTATGGGTCTTGGGCCCATTCGTCCATCTCTGAAAATCAACCCAGCGGCCAATATTAAAACAAAACCAACAAAATCTGATTTTCTACATAATCAAAGGTAATGTTAAAAGGTCCCAATAAAACTCAATCACGATTAACTGAACCAAACAAAACTCCACCAATTCAAATCCATCAAAGATCTGTGAACAAATCTTTCATAGCGCAAAAAGACATGAGATTATCCTCATTCACAACCTTCTCGTTTTCTCCGTACTGTCGATGTTCTAATCTCGCTCAAGTCCCTTCATTCCTTGGTTCAAAACTCATCTCATCTTCCTCGCTATGATTTCGGCTTCTGGGTTTTATTTGAAGTTTGAAAAAAAATGAGTTGGAGAAGAGAGGAGGATTGAAGGTTTTGAATCGAGAGTGGTTAAAAGAAAAGGGTCTTTGAAAGAGATGAGAAGTTGGTTATTGCTTCTTTTTTTTAGTAGAAGGTTCGGTTGGAACGAGGGTTTTAAGGTGGGTTTCAGTGGGAGATGAATTTTGGAGAAGATGTAGTGGTTCGCTTATTGTTATTCTGGTTTGAAGGTGATGAACACGGAAGGAGTTCGAGCGGTGGGTTGGTGATTATGGCGATTTGAGAATGAAATGGTGTTTTGAAGGGAATCAGAAGGGTGAACGAATGGTTGGGGATTCAAGTTGTCGTTGCAGTTTCGTATTTGCCGACAATACCAAAACGGAAACGTGATGGTTGGGATACAGATTTTTAAGGGTCAAGGTTTTAGTGATGAAGAATGGAAGAGGAGAGAATGAATAGTATTTTTGCGGCTAGGTTTTTTTTCTGCAGCATTCTTCACCTGTTTTTATGTGGAGGATTGAGGGTAGAAAAGGAAACCACTTACTCAAACTTGGTCGTACAAATCCTGGGCCCCAAAAAAATGTTGTGTTTTGTCTTATATGCCATAGGAAAAAAGAAGGTTTGATGCCACTATTTGCCGACTTGTGAAAACGTGAAGTCTGGCTCTTACGCGTTCAGGTACCTCATGGCCCACATCATGTATTTTTGCTCTTTTATTTTCACGTATCTGGTTTGCTTATTGCTGAAACTCTATTATAACTTCAATGTGAAACATTTTGCAGGTCCTGTTACGCAACTGAAGTATCCAACTGGGATTGCATTTCGCGAGAGGTATAAGGCACGCGACAATGTGAATGGTGGGGTTTTGACAGAGTATTGGATAGAATGTTCCTTGCGTATTTCGCAGTTCTCGTGCAGGTTCAATGCTTTAGTGAGGTATGTGTGAAGGTTGCTTTACTGTCCTGTTATTTGGAAACTGTGACTTATGAATGGGAGTTCTTAATGCAGGTCATAAAAACTTGTGGCCTGTTGTCGGTAGAGGTGGAATTTGGATGCGCAAGGAATAGCGTAACACATAACTGACCGAGCCACAACTTCGAACAATGTCCTTTACCAACTCAAACCGATGAAGCCTATTTCTATTTTGTCATATTTCAAAGAAATTCCTCTCTCTTTTCATCTGGTTTTGCAACTACATTTCTGTAAATTATGAAAATAGTTCATGGTAATTGTCTCTTTTTTCATTTGAAAATTGTCGTGCAGGTCATGAGACATGGAACGGGTTGATCGGTGCATATAGGAAGTGCTACCATCATCATGGATTTTCGCAGCCGTACACGTCTTACGCATAGGAGACCCCACGCATAAACCGTTTGTTGCAGCTGGAGTTGTAGCTATGGTATGCACGGCTTCTTTCGTACCAGTCTCGACGTGCTGCTGAATTTTCTTTTTACAATACGCAGGCTGTTGTCCACTGTTGTCTACCTTGTGGTATATGGGGTTTAATGCTGCAGGTCATGGTCGTACCGGCTGCGAGTGTGTATTGGAAGGTTTTTGTATATGGTTGTGCGTGTACGATTGTGCTGGTACAAAATCGTTATGTCTGCAATTACATGTATGCTTCATGGTTTGTCTTTTCAATAATTTTGGGCAGGTGATGGTGTGTTGTGACTGTGGCTTTATGTTGTGGCTTTATGTTGCTTGTCTGGGAAATTATTTTACATGCTTTGAGCTTCAAAAAACAGTTTGTAGCTTGTTGTCGTTTGTGAATGACGCTTGTGGTTGGACTCATTTTACTGTTGTGCAGGTTATAGGATAACAATTTTCCTTGTCTTGGTGAAGATTCGTGAGTGTTTGGCTTGGTGAGCTTATGTCAAGTATGTGCAGGTCATACACAATACATGCCTGTGATATTTTGGAGTTTTGTGAGAGCCACTTCTGCGTAATGTACGGGACGATTCCGCCGCGGTCTTTGTATTGCTCTTTTTTCTTCAATTTGGCAAGTCTGGTGAGTGGAATGAAGGTCGAAAGATGGTTTTCATTTGTGTAGTACCTGATGATCATGTTGCCTCTTGGTTGTTGAAATGTATTAACTAAAAAATTTCTGGTTGTAAACTGGTACTGCAGGGTGGTGATTTTTTCTGCATAAAGATTATTACATCTGTTGCTGGCTGCAAGTGGTGTGTCGTGAGCATGAAGTGGGGGTCCATTCGTACAAACATATGACGGTGGCTGCGTTCTATGATTCAGCTTATGCGCGTTTTTGTGACGCCTTTTGGGTGAGGATGGTAGTACAAGAGTATGTAATGTGGTTTTATTTATTTTGTCTTGTATCATAAAAGCTCTCTTTCTCTAGCAGGTGGGTATCTCAACATGGCCTTATCAGCTGTTCATCAGGATAGAAGTTCTGATGCTTCAGTGCAACCAGTAAGTGCTATTTCTAATGGGAATGCTATTTCTCATCGTAATCAATTGAAAGTAACTGCTTCAAGTGAATCTTCTCCTTTTGCATCAAATCCTTTACCGCAAATTCTCCGGCTCACGTAGAACGCTTCATGATTTTGTAGAAGAAGTTATACGCTACTGTGAATTGTTTTGTACCAAAACGTACGACCTGCAGCGGGTACGATCTGCGCGTGAACATTGTGGGACCGGTCTTCATTTTGGTGAACCATGTGCACTCACTTTGTTATCAGTGGATGTATGTTTTTTTCGGTCTGGCTGTACTGCGAAAAAATGTCCTCTTTGCTGTTGCGACAAGTATACCTGCTACGAAAACTCTTGTCGTTTGTGAATTGAGAAATGAAAATTCAGGTTCTATCTCCATTGAACTCTTTCATCCTCCCCTCTGTTCTAGTGGTAACTTAGATTTATATGGGGTTATGAAATTTGCACTGTGATTTATTTGCAGGAAGTGTGTCTCGGTGATGGCATGATGCACCAATTGTCTCGCAATGTTCAGGTTGATGCAGGTTCAGTAGCATTCAGAACTTGATTTGCAGCAAACTCATTCCTATTTGAGTGATGAGATGAGGTATTAGGTATTGCAGCTTTCAAATTGGCTTTGACTTTCATTTCCTATAAGTGGGCTCTAACCGTAAAATTCGCTTCGATTGATCATTGAACACCCCATTGGCTCCCCCAATCAACTTGAAAGCGGCTTCAGTCCATTTCGGCCCTCGAGAGTTTGTTCAGTGCAGCACTGTGAACCTCACAAACTGCGGAGATCTGAGCAATATTTTCAACATCTGGGTACAATTTTTTGCCTTGATAGTCAACTTCAGCGGCTCTACACATTCACCCTTTTGCAGCTGTAATGTTTCTGATTTTTCGTATTTTCATCGTAGGATATGAGCTGTTATAATGTGCGTATACGGGATGCGGTTCTATGCAACTGATGGATGTATGGTTCTGCGTAACGGTTATTGTGTGGTGTATGAAGGTAGCTGCTGAAAGAACCGGTCGAGAACGATACGTGAGACCTCATTTATTTGGCAGGGCACGTTAATCCACTGCTGCAACCTGCTCTAAACTTGTCCACCTTTCTGGCTTTTTTTTAATATTTTTTAGAAACTTGTAGTGACCCTTATGGTGGCTGGTGTAGGTTGTTTTATTTTTCGTAGAAGAGTTATACAATTTGTGGAGGCTTGGACGTTGTGGGGTCAACTGAAATTTTCATATTATCAGTGATAATTTTATTATGACAGAAACAGTTTATGGTATGAAGGTCACACATAAGGGGTGGCCCGCAAAAGAATGCGCTGTGTGGTTTATGAAATGGTACAGATTGAGGGCAATAATGAAATACAATGCATAATGTTGATGTGTACCACGCCGGCTTGTGAGGCCCCCTTTTTGGCGAGGCATAATTCTGACATGATATTGTTTCAGCTATTTGAAGAGGCACTTTGGATTTGAGAGATCACTTCATGGTTTGTATGTAAATTGTAGGTCTATTAACTTCACATGACTGCTCAAATGGCATTGTATTTTTAAATAAAAGATGGGCCTTGCAATTATGGGCATTGGACCTTTTGATTTGTTATTAACACCTCTAATCTTAAATGGGCCATTTTGTACTCCAAATAGACCATTCGCATCCTTGCTCGATCTTCTAATACTAACTCGACATTTTGATCAAAAAAGTTTAAGAAAAACTTGAAACAAATTTTGATTGTTTGGCTTGAACACGAGTTAATTATACTTTGAACGATTTGATCTCATAGCTTAAAACCAACCTAACACAAATTCAACCATGGCTTAACTCAAAGAAATAACTTGACCATCTCCTGCGTTGGATCCTTTATCACAGCAATTTGAACCCCCTATATTGGTCCAATAATCTCACAAACCCAATTTCCTTTTGGTCAACCCTCGTCTGACTAGCAAATTAAGTAAGAACCAATGGACTTCAGCATATACTGCACTTATTCTTGACTTAATGAACCTCAAGCGAAACCTGATCCAAATCAACTCAATCTCATGATGGAAGCGACATATTTCTTTTTCTTTTATGGATAATAGTTGATGGATGGTACACAAATGCAAGTTATACACAGGGTAGGACAAATTTGGGGTATGACAGATGCCCCTATCTAATTGGCTTAAACCGAGTGAGATGAATGGCTATGACGCTCATTCTTTCAAGGTAGAAGACAATTAGATATGAAGAAAACCCTGAATTTGTCCGAGAAGAAAAGGAATACCCGAGAATTGAAATGCTGGATAAGGTACACCTCCAAGTAAACTGAAAATAACTGGAAAAAGGTCACCGTCCACCAGACACGGCTACTATCACCAAAAGGATGATGGAGCAGGCACACGCCAAACAATATCGCAAAATCTATCATTAACGACCATGATAGACCCCCACCAAAAGGATGACGGAGCAAAACACACACCAAACATATCGCACAATCTATCATTAATGACCATGATAGACCCCCCACCAAAAGGATGACGGGGCGAAACACAAAACACATCGCACAATCTATCATTAATGACCATGATAGACCCCCCACCAAAAGGATGACGGAGCGAACTCACATAAAACACATCGCACAATCTATCATTAATGACCATGATAGACCCCTCACCAAAAGGATGAAGGAGCGAAATCACACTAAACACATCGCACAATCTATCATTAATGACCATGATAGACCCCCCACCAAAAGGATGACGGAGCGAACTCACACTAAACACATCGCACAATCTATCATTAATGACCATGATAGACCCCTCAACAAAAGGATGACGGAGCGAACTCACATAAAACACATCGCACAATCTATCATTAATGACCATGATAGACCCCTCACCAAAAGGATGACGGAGCGAACTCACATAAAACACATCGCACAATCTATCATTAATGGCCATGATAGACCCCTCACCAAAAGGATGACGGAGCGAACTCAAATAAAACACATCGCACAATCTATCATTAATGACCATGATAGGCCCCCCACCAAAAGGATGACGGAGCGAACTCACATAAAACACATCGCACAATCTATCATTAATGACCATGATAGACCCCCCACCAAAAGGATGACGGAGCGAACTCACACTAAACACATCGCACAATCTATCATTAATGACCATGATAGACCCCTCACCAAAAGGATGGCGGAGCGAAACACAATAAACACATCGCACAATCTATCATTAATGACCATGATAGACCCCTAACCAAAAGGATGACGGAGCGAAACACAATAAACACATCGCACAATCTATCATTAATGACCATGATAGACCCCTCACCAAAAGGATGACGGAGCGAAACACAATAAACACATCGCACAATCTATCATTAATGACCATGATAGACCCCTCACCAAAAGGATGACGGAGCGAAACATACACACAAGTTGTTATCACCAAAAGGATGATAGAACAGACACAAATTGAAGGCTACCAACACCAAAAGGATGCAGGCTAGGTTGAACCGACGAAGTTCGGCTATCACCAAAAGGATGATAGTGAGGCAATTGACAATGGTCACGCTTGCTGGGTACGAATCATTGGGGAACACCCAAGAGGAAGATTGAATTGAAATGAGTCAACGGGGTGCGCCCACCGTCTTTTTTGGAGATCATAGTTTTGCCGAAATGATTTCATGGTTACGCCCATGAATTCTGAAGAGGATGCCCCTGACTGGGCTGAGTTTGTCTCGATGTCTTGGTTTACTCAGCAAAAGGTTGAACAGCTTTATGAGGAACGCTCACGGTTTTGCTGAAGATGCCCCTGCTCGGGCTGGATCTTGTACTGAACTTCTTGGATTTGCCCAGTAAAAGGTTGAATAACTTCATGGGGAACGCCCACGGTCTTGAATGATATGCCCCTGACTGGGCTGAATGTTGATTTGAAGATCTGATCAACCACAAGGTTGAAATACGTCATGGGGGACGCCCATGGTCTTTGAAAAATTCCCCTGACTGGGCTGAATCTTGCTTTGAATAACTTCAAACTTTGTGGGAGAAACCCATAATTGCAGAAGATTGCCCCTGCTTGGGTTGATGACTGCTTTGAAGCTCTTGAGAATCATGGGACAAACCCACAATCTTGCAAAAATGCCCCTGATTGGGCTGATGATTGTATTGGAAATCTTCAAGATCGATCCTGGACCTTGACTTGCATATATGAATGCTGGATGATAAATGATACTCCATACGAGTGGAAGTGCAAATGCAAATGCTGACGCGCGGAGATGCAAGAGCTGGGGAAGTAAGGTATGATTGAAGTATGCATATGATGCAGGATACTTATGATAGTGAATGCCATGCGTATGATGCACATGATTGCAGACAGGTAATTGGAAATGCAGGGAGACGTCAGCACGGTGGACTCTGGTAGCTGCCAATGTGAATTGGACTTTGGGGAATGGGAGGGATTGACTTCCTCGACACGCAGTTGGTTGAAGACGTCTTGATTGAAGCAGACGATGATGCTCTAGATGCCCCAAGTATGAGTACTTGGTGATTTATTGTGAATTTCCCTCAGAGAAGGTTGCAACTCTCCTTGATGGTCAGGATGACCTGGTCTTGCCCCCAGTCGAAACATGGTAATGGTTTGCCCCTGCTTGAGCTGTTGAATGATTTGCCCCAGCCTGTGGGCTTTGAAATAATCTTGCTTCGTGTCAGCCACTGAAAATCAAGTTCCTCCTTAATTTCCCCCTCGTTGAGATGTCTTTGAATACCTAGCACTGATTTGCAATTAAAATTGTACATTCACAAATGGTAATATTAATGCAAAGTTCGATGCAAGTTTGAAAAAGTGTTATTTATTGAGAGTGTCGTGGTAATGAGACGAATTATCTCAAACGTTGTGCTGATTTTGATTGGTGTGAAAGATATATTAAGAGAAATGACACCAATGCTGATTAGAAATCATGTGAGGAGTCAGGTTACGCAACCTTGCGATAGTATGCTTTCAGAATAAACCTCGCCTCAATTAGGTCTTTCGAGGGTTGTAACATGGTCTGGTTCACAGTTATGAAGAAAAGGATATTAGGCTCAAAGTATGATTTGTACCCACCCCTTCTTCTTAATGATCTCCAATCCTATGCTTAGTTAATTCTACACTTGTCTGGACGGTATAAACTTGATGGTTCGATGTTTGCTCGACGTGACAGTTACCTTATTTTGATGGGTATCAGTGACTCTATTTGAATGGCCACTGAATCTTATTTTGTTTTTGTTGAGGATTTCGGGGTCCTCTTTTGCTTTTGTTTTTGTTGATCCCTAACTTTTGCATGGATTGACTTCGCTTGTCAAGTCCATCGGGATTGCCTTGATTTTGCCTAAGTCCCCTCTAAGGTGTCTGACTTAGCAGGCTTTTGATGTTTTTTTTTTATTTTGTTGGAAGGTTGTGACTGCCATGTCATGCGTCATTGACAAACAATCATCTCCTGAATTTTGCTTGTTGATTCGAGTGTGGGGTTGAATTAACTGAACACTACCCTGCCCCAGGCTAAGTGTAAGGTTTGAATATCCGAAGGAAACTTCTACTTCTAGGCTCGAAGTGGTTTACTAGGGATTAACTCCTTATATCTCCAGTGTTTAGGGGATTGAAGCAATGCATGTACATCATTAATGAGATTCGGTTTGAAAGCATACGGTTTGCAATTATGGGTATCTCGTTTTCATCATCCTTCCTCAAATCACGCTAAACAACAATGAATAGAGTGGAGTGAATAAATGTGTCGGTGATAAGTGAAAATGATTGAATACGACATAACTAATTCAAAACATGCATAAACAATACATTAATGAAAACCAAATACGAATGGCAATTGTTCAAAGCATACAATACTTAAACAAACAAAGACAAAATATAAGAATTGCGAATAATGAAATGGCAACATGACTGCCTTCTTCGGAGAATGAACTTGACTGGAATCGATCTGATGTTGGCACTAGTTGACTGGTGGCATCGGATTGTTGATGATATTTGGAAACTTCCCATTGAAGTTGATAGCATCCTTGTCAATCATGTCTTGAATTATGTGCTTGAAAGCCCTGCAGTCCTCAATGGTGTGACCTGGAGCGCCCTTATGAAAATCACAATGAGCATTTGCATCGTAATCGGCAGGAATGACAGTTGGAGGAGCCAAATCTCTCGGAACAACAGCTTTCTTTTCCATCAACTGAGCAAAGATTTTGGCATACGTCATTGGTAGACGATCAAAGACTCTATCTGGTCTCCATGTTCTCTGCGGACGTTGTGGGCGAGCACCTTGTCGTTGCTGAGTAGCTTGCATCTGCTGTTGCTGAGGAGGATACTGATATCCTTGCTGGTTGTAGGCTTGTTGCTGAGGAGCCTGTTGTCGTGGTATCTGAGCTTGCACCGCTTGAACAGCTGGCTGATAAGGAATCAGAGCATATTGCGCAGCAGCAACATACGGATACTGATAGTAGGGAACTTGATAAGGTATAGGAGCAGGAGCTTGTTGAGAAGCTTGCCCTTTCTGCAAAAAGATGGCATTTGTTTCGCCCTCCTTCTTCTTGTATCCATTGAAAGGCTTCTTGGTGTTGGCCTGGTTGTTGGAACCTCCTGGTATCTTTCCGCTTTTCAGCCCTTCTTCAATTCTTTCACCAACGATCACTAGGTCAGAGAATCCAGCAGAGACACTACCGATCAGCTTTTCGTAGTACTGGCCTTGTAAAGTTCCCATGAAGATGTCAATAAGTTCACGGTCAACAAGAGGTGGATGCACCCTTGCGGCTAGCTCTCTCCATCGTTGCGCGTACTCCTTGAAGGATTCACTATCCTTCTGAGTCATACTCTGAAGCTGAGTACGGTTAGGAGCAAGATCGGTGTTGTATTTGTACTGCTTGACAAATGCATCGGCTAGTTCGGCCCAAGTGCGCACACTATTACGTTCCAGCTGCATATACCATTCGAGTGATGCCCCAGACAGACTGTCTTGGAAGCAATGGATCATGAGCTTTTCATCTCTGGCATAGGCAGCCATCTTGCGACAGTACATCTTCAGATGAATGTTTGGGCAACTGAGACCTTTGTACTTCGAAAATTCTGGCACCTTAAACTTGGGAGGAATGACAACATCAGGCACCAAGCATAATTCCAAAGCACTGAAAGAATTTGAATTGTGCCCCTCCATGGCTCGGAGTTTCTCGGCCAGATCTCGGCACATCTTCATGGCTTCTGAATCCTGAGCGGCAACAGGACTGGCAATGGGGATAACAGCATGATAGTTCTGAACATCGTCATACTGATCCATCAGAGTATCTTCGATATGAGGAACTGGGATTTGCACAGCAGTAGGCTGGGCCTGCGGGATAGCTCCAATGGTAACTCCGGGTGCTGGGATTGGATGAGAAGTGTTCCCTTCGGCTGAGTTATTGAAGTTCAACGGCATCCCATGAGGATTTGGAATTGGAACCAAAGGGATGGCAGTAGACCCTTGTTGTTGACGACACCAGCGGCTTCACGTTGTTCTTCCTCTCTTCTGGCCGTGAGGTTGGCTTCGAAGATCTGGTCGATCTTTCCTTTCATAGAATCCAACTCTTCCCTGAAGGTAGCTTGCTCTTGTTGGATCTGCTCCATCATTCGTCTTGTATTGGCTATTGTTGCGTACTGGTGTCGAGGACTCAAATTGATTTACTGGATATGAAGGAAAGAGAAACATGAGAAACTGATGAAGGAAGGAGAACGCAAGATGCACAACAAATGAGATGTGATGCAAATGATATGCAATGCAAGATGCAAGATCCAGGATCACAGGATCACAAATTCAAACAATTCTGAGAATTAGCCGGGTGGACGGTTCAAGGATCACAGTCACTGCTCAAAGAAAACCCCCACGGGTAGGATTCTAAAACGGGTAGGTGCCTAGAGTCATGGATATCTTTCAAAGATATTACTGCCATGACAAAGCCTCATCATGATGATAATATCCTCAAAAGAATCTCCTCTGGATGAGGTTCTCGTATCTTCCATGCGAGAAAGACTTCTCGGAGGCATCAACTACTCAACCATCGACACACGGATTCTAGAAAAGGTTCTCAGAGTCATAGATCGAGGTTGAAAATATTACTGTAAGAAAGTAATACGTTCAAGGGATCTCATCTGATTGGGGCGTTCGTATTAATTCACAAAGAATTACACTACCAGCCACCATGGATAAAACGGTTAATGGTCCTTGGGATCAACGATTCAGACTCGAAAACGTTATTGTTATGGCAAAGACTCACCACAACAACAACACCTCCAAGGAATCTACTCCAAGTGGGGTTCTCGCTTCAACTTAACGTGAAAGACTCCACGCAAGTCTCCACTACACAACCACCATCCTAATCCTAGGGTTATACTCGGACTCAGATGTAGAGCCATCTCACAAAGCAACCATAAGCAGAATAACCCCATAATGCCTCAAGCACAAGTAACCAAGATAAGGATACAAACAAAAAAAGCGAGAAGAAAATAAAAACAAAAAGCTAACAACTCAAACTAAGATAGGCTTGACTCTCTTTTGCATGGAGCAAAGTCCCCAGCAGAGTCGCCACCTGTCGCACCTCGAAAAATTCATTTCGAACATACGACCCTCGCGCGAAAGGCGCGGAAATGCGGTTCGACAGAGTCGCCACCGAACTTTATTTTTACCTAACGAACGGGAGAGGA
Organism: Lathyrus sativus; assembly: GCA_963859935.3. Taxonomy (NCBI): domain Eukaryota; kingdom Viridiplantae; phylum Streptophyta; class Magnoliopsida; order Fabales; family Fabaceae; genus Lathyrus; species Lathyrus sativus. The sequence continues at coordinate 245,931,383 of OZ012741.1, forward strand.
AAATATCGAGAAAACCTCATAGAACGGAAAGGAACACGGCCGTCGCAACCATATCCCTGGGTTCGGGAGTCGGTTACGCAAGGGGAAGGTATTAGCACCCCTCACGTCCGTCGTACTCGACGGGAACCTCTTAATTTGAGTTAATGGATGTTAGCTAAACTTAATTCTTCTCTTCTCGCTACTAAATGCTAAAGGATACTATAAAGGGGTGAAGACACTATGGGAAAGGGGATGGTTAGAGGATAGGGTGCTCGCCAAGGATTGGGGCCCTTGTGCCTACGTATGCTCATTCGGACGAGAATGAGAAATCAGAGCGTCGTAGTTCGACTACGGGAAAGGATGGGGGAAAACGGAAGATGGATACAAGTGTGCTCGCCAAGATCATCACAATCTTGTGCCTACATATCTTATATTCAAGAATGAATAAAGAATCAGAGCGTCCGTAGTTCGTGGTAACGACCAGGAAAAAAACTAGTTTGAATTGGATTGAAGTGGGTACGGATGACGATTATTCGAAGCTTAAGAAAGAATTCTCGGACCCCAAATAATAGGGAGAGCGAACCAAAGACTTGGAACACTCTCTTTTTCATCTTGAAGATAAGGTTGTACGAAAGGGTGAAGTTTGAAACGATGACGACTACTTGAAGCTTAAGAAAGACTTCTCGAACTCCAAACAATTGGGAGAGCGAACCAAAGACTTGGAACACTCTCTTTTTCATCGTAAAAGAAGGTTGTTTGAATTTGAAATGGTGTATAGAAGGATGAGATTGGTCGGATGACGACTACTTGAAGCTTGAGAAAGGCTTCTCGGATCCAAGTAGTCGGGAGAGCGAACCAAAGACTTGGGACACTCTCTTTTCCATCATAAAAGAAGTTGTTTGAAAGATGAGTGAAAGGATGAGGTTGAAATGATGATGATTAATTGAAGCTTAAGAAAGAGTTCTCAAACTCCAAATAATCGGGAGAGCGGACCAAAGACTTGGAACACTCTCTTTTTCATCGTGAAAGGAAAGTTGCTTGAGTTGGAGATAGTTGAACGATGTCGAGTTGTTAATGTTATTTAAAGGCGTCAATTGTTCACACCCGAATAAGACAACTCGCATGTAAACAACTGAAAGCAAGATCAAAGACTTGAACCTACTCTTTACATCTTGAAAAGAATTAAATAGTTGTTAATCGATTGATGTTTTGTTTCGAAAATCCGCTTGACGTTGGATCAAGGGTTTGACTCGTTATCGCGTGCAAAGCGTATTAAAAATGAAATTGTTTGAAAAAGAGACCGACTTGACTTACACATCAAGGGTCGAGTTGTAATAGGTTGATGGCGAATGTGTATGAGCACTCGACTTACGGGTTGTTTGAAAGTGGCTCGATGATGAATCGAGAATTAGTTTGAAAATAGTTTGATCCGCTCTAGTCCCTATGGGTGCTCCTAGGAGATAAACTATTAATCAAATAAATGCGAAACATACATCGGAATGGGAGAGGGATACATGTAAGTTACACGGGATTGCACGAAATAAAGGGGTCTCATTGTAAGGTAGCCCAAGAGAAAGCCGTGTGTGTGCATTTGTGTCCTAAACTATGCCTCGGGCACGACTTAAAATCAAGATACCTGCAAATAACCAAAGATCCAACAGTCCACCAAATCGGCTTTTAGCGGTTTCGATAATTTATTATGTGTTTTCGAATATGGGTGAATAAATATGAATAATGAGATATGAATAATAACATGAACAATATGAATAAATAATATGTTAAGATAAATGTGGCAATAATATGAATAATATGAATAAGTAATATGACAATAATATAGTAAGATAATATGATAATATCCACAATAATATTTGACGGAAATTAAATTCAATGGTTAGCGAATCGAAACGGGATATGAAAGAAAGGATCTCGTCTTATTCGCAAACATAATGCCGATTAATCGAAGGTAGCCTATCACGATCCCAAAGTACGGGAAATGACCCCAATGGTCATTCACCATAGATTTGAAATCGAGAAGGTTATCAACTTCGATACGCGACGCTTACGAATAAAAGACTTCATTGATCCAAAAATCGAAATAAAATCGGAGAAAAACAAGTGGTCTCAGATCCTTTGTTTCACGTCAATATTTTGACGGCTAAACGGCGGAAACTTCGTCATCGACAGCAAAAGATAAAAAGAAATAAAATGAATAAAGTTGAAATCCAAAATTATTTACTGAATAATTTTTATAATATTAATTAAAAATACTAACATTACAATTAAAAAAAACCAAATGCACATAAATTAATTGAAGTTATTAACAAAAATATTTTAAATAAAAATAAATATGAAAACCTTATATTAAAACTTGAAAAGAGTTTTTTAGGAGAGAAGGAGGGGGTCCGAAAAGAGAACATGCGGGTGAGAAATAACCAGAACTCAGATGGAGTCATTATGGGTCTTGGGCCCATTCGTCCATCTCTGAAAATCAACCCAGCGGCCAATATTAAAACAAAACCAACAAAATCTGATTTTCTACATAATCAAAGGTAATGTTAAAAGGTCCCAATAAAACTCAATCACGATTAACTGAACCAAACAAAACTCCACCAATTCAAATCCATCAAAGATCTGTGAACAAATCCTTCATAGCGCAAAAAGACATGAGATTCTCCTCATTCACAACCTTCTCGTTTTCTCCGTACTGTCACTGTTCTAATCTCGCTCAAATCCCTTCATTCCTTGGTTCAAACCTCATCTCATCTTCCTCGCTATGATTTCGGCTTCTGGGTTTTATTTGAAGTTTGAAAAAAAATGAGTTGGATAAGAGAGGAGGATTGAAGGTTTGAATCGAGAGTGGTTAAAAGAAAAGGGTCTTTGAAAGAGATGAGAAGTTGGTTATTGCTTCTTTTTTTTCGTAGAAGGTTCGGTTGGAACGAGGGTTTTAAGGTGGGTTTCAGTGGGAGATGAATTTTGGAGAAGATGTAATGGTTCGCTTAGTGTTATTCTGGTTTAAAGGTGATGAACACGGAAGGAGTTCGAGCGGTGGGTTGGTGATTATGGCGATTTGAGAATGAAATGGTGTTTTGAAGGGAATCAGAAGGGTGAACGAATGGTTGGGGATTCAAGTTGTCGTTGCAGTTTCGTATTTGCCGGCAATACCAAAACGGAAATGTGATGGCTGGGATACAGATTTTTAAGGGTCAAGGTTTAAGTGATGAAGAATGGAAGAGGAGAGAATGAATAGTATTTTTGCGGCTAGGTTTTTTTTCTGCAGCATTCTTCGCCTGTTTTTATGTGGAGGATTGAGGGTAGAAAAGGAAACCACTTACTCAAACTTGGTCGTACAAATCCTGGGCCCCAAAAAAATGTTGTGTTTTGTCTTATATGCCATAGGAAAAAAGAAGGTTTGATGCCACTATTTGCCGACTTGTGAAAACGTGAAGTCTGGCTCTTACGCGTTCAGGTACCTCATGGCCCACATCATGTATTTTTTCTCTTTTATTTTCACGTATCTGGTTTGCTTATTGCTGAAACTCTATTATAACTTCAATGTGAAACATTTTGCAGGTCCTGTTACGCAACTGAAGTATCCAACTAGGATTGCATTTCGCGAGAGGTATAAGGCACGCGACAGTGTGAATGGTGGGGTTTTGACAGAGTATTGGATAGAATGTTCCTTGCGTATTTCGCAGTTCTCGCGCAGGTTCAATGCTTTAGTGAGGTATGTGTGAAGGTTGCTTTACTGTCCTGTTATTTGCAAACTGTGACTTATGAATGGGAGTTCTTAATGCAGGTCATAAAAACTTGTGGCCTGTTGTCGGTAGAGGTGGAATTTGGATGCGCAAGGAATAGCGTAACACGTAACTAACCGAGCCACAACTTCAAACAATGTCCTTTACCAACTCAAACCGATGAAGCCTATTTCTATTTTGTCATATTTCAAAGCAATTCCTCTCTCTTTTCATCTGGTTTTGCAACTACATTTCTGTAAATTATGAAAATAGTTCATGGTAATTGTCTCTTTTTTCATTTGAAAATTGTCGTGCAGGTCATGAGTCATGGAACGGGTTGATCGGTGCATACAGGAAGTGCTACCATCATCATGGATTTTCGCAGCCGTACACGTCTTACGCATAGGAGACCCCACGCATAAACTGTTTGTTGCAGCTAGAGTTGTGGCTATGGTATGAACGACTTCTTTCGTACCAGTCTCGACGTGCTGCTGAATTTTCTTTTTACAATACGCAGGCTGTTGTCCACTGTTGTCTACCTTGTGGTATATGGGGTTTAATGTTGCAGGTCATGGTCGTACCGGCTGCGAGTGTGTATTGGAAGGTTTTTGTATATGGTTGTGCGTGTACGATTGTGCTGGTACAAAATCGTTATGTCTGCAATTACATGTATGCTTCATGGTTTGTCTTTTCAATAATTTTGGGCAGGTGATGGTGTGTTGTGACTGTGGCTTTATGTTGTGGCTTTGTGTTGCTTGTCTGGAAAATTATTTTACATGCTTTGAGCTTCAAAAAATAGTTTGTAGCTTGTTGTCGTTTATGAATGACGCTTGTGGTTGGACTCATTTTACTGTTGTGCAGGTTATAGATAACAATTTTCCTTGTCTTGGTGAAGATTCGTGAGTGTTTGGCTTGGTGAGCTTGTGTCAAGTATGTGCAAGTCATACACAATACATGCCTGTGATATTTTGGAGTTTTGTGAGAGCCACTTCTGCGTAATGTACGGGACGATGCCGCCGCAGTCTTTGTATTGCTCTTTTTTATTCAATTTGGCAAGTCTGGTGAGTGGAATGAAGGTCGGAAGATGGTTTTCATTTGTGTAGTACCTGATGATCATGTTGCCTCTTGGTTGTTGAAATGTATTAACTAAAAAATTTCTGGCTGTAAACTGGTACTGCAGGGTGGTGATTTTTTCTGCATAAAGATTATTACATCTGTTGCTGGCTGCAAGTGGTGTGTCGTGAGCATGAAGTGGGGTTCCATTCGTACAAACATATGACGGTGGCTGCGTTCTATGATTCAGCTTATGCGCGTTTTTGCGACGCCTTTTGGGTGAGGATGGTAGTACAAGAGTATGTAATGTGTTTTTATTTATTTTGTCTTGTATCATAAAAGCTCTCTTTCTCTAGCAGGTGGGTATCTCAACATGGCCTCATCAGCTGTTCATCAGGATAGAAGTTCTGATGCTTCAGTGCAACCAGTAAGTGCTATTTCTAATGGGAATGCTATTTCTCATCGTAATCAATTGAAAGTAACTGCTTCAAGTGAATCTTCTCCTTTTGCATCAAATCATTTACCGCAAATTCTCCGGCTCACGTAGAACGCTTCATGATTTTGTAGAAGAAGTTATACGCTACTGTGAATTTTTTTGTACCAAAACGTACGACCTGCAGCGGGTACGATCTGCGCGTTAACATTGTGGGACCGGTCTTCATTTTGGTGAACCATGTGCACTCACTTTGTTATCGGTGGATGTATGTTTTTTTCGGTCTGGTTGTACTGCGAAAAAATGCCCTCTTTGCTGCTGCAACAAGTATACCTGCTGCGAAAACTCTTGTCGTTTGTGAATTGAGAAATGAAAATTCAGGTTCTATCTCCATTGAACTCTTTCATCCTCCCCTCTGTTCTAGTGGTAACTTAGATTTATATGGGGTTATGAAATTTGCACTGTGATTTATTTGCAGGAAGTGTGTCTTGGTGATGGCATGATGCACCAATTGTCTCGCAATGTTCAGGTTGATGCAGGTTCAGTAGCATTCAGAACTTGATTTGCAGCAAACTCATTCCTATTTGAGTGATGAGATGAGGTATTAGGTATTGCAGCTTTCAAATTGGCTTTGACTTTCATTTCCTATAAATGGGCTCTAACCGTAAAATTCGCTTCAATTGATCATTTAACACCCCATTGGCTCCCCCAATCAACTTGAAAGCGGCTTCAGTCCATTTCGGCCCTTGAGAGTTTGTTCAGTGCAGCACTGTGAACCTCACAAACTACGGAGATCTGAGCAATATTTTCAACATCCGGGTACAATTTTTTGCCTTGATAGTGAATTCAGCGCCTCTACACATTCACCCTTTTGCAGCTGTAATGTTTCTGATTTTTCGTATTTTCATCGTAGGATATGAGCTGCTATAATGTGCGTATACGGGATGCGGTTCTACGCAACTGATGGATGTATGGTTCTGCGTAACGGTTATTGTGTGGTGTATGAAGGTAGCTGCTGAAAGAACCGGTCGAGAACGATACGTGAGACCTCATTTATTTGGCAGGACACGTTAATCCGCTGCTGCAACCTGCTCTAAAATTGTCCACCTTTCTGGCTTTTTTTTTTTTTTAGAAACTTGTAGTGACCCTTATGGTGGCTGGTGTAGGTTGTTTTATTTTTTGTAGAAGAGTTGTACAATTTGTGGAGGCTTGGACGTTGTGGGGTCAACTGAAATTTTCATATTATCAGTGATAATTTTATTATGACAGAAACAGTTTATGGTATGAAGGTCACGCATAAGGGGTGGCCCGCAAAAGAATGCGTTGTGTGGTTTATGAAATGGTACAGATTGAGGGCAATAATGAAATACAATGCATAATGTTGATGTGTACCACGCCGGCTTGTGAGGCCCCCTTTTTGGCGAGGCATAATTCTGACATGGTATTGTTCCAGCTATTTGAAGAGGCACTTTGGAGTTGAGAGATCACTTCATGGTTTGTATGTAAATTGTAGGTCTATTAACTTCACATGACTGCTCAAATGGCATTGTATTCTTGGTGTAATAATTTTTAATAAAAGATGGGCCTTGCAATTATGGGCATTGGACCTTTTGATTTGTTATTAACACCTCTAATCTTAAATGGGCCATTTTGTACTCCAAATAGACCATTCGCATCCTTGCTCGATCTTCTAATACTAACTCGACATTTTGATCAAAAAAGTTTAAGAAAAACTTGAAACAAATTTTGATTGTTTGGCTTGAACACGAGTTAATTATCTTTGAACGATTTGATCTCATAGCTTAAAACCAACCTAACACAAATTCAACCATGGCTTAACTCAAAGAAATAACTTGACCATCTCCTGCGTTGGATCCTTTATCACAGCAATTTGAACCCCCTATATTGGTCCAATAATCTCACAAACCCAATTTCCTTTTGGTCAACCCTCGTCTGACTAGCAAATTAAGTAAGAACCAATGGACTTCAGCATATACTGCACTTATTCTTGACTTAATGAACCTCAAGCGAAACCTGATCCAAATCAACTCAATCTCATGATGGAAGCGACATATTTCTTTTTCTTTTATGGATAATAGTTGATGGATGGTACACAAATGCAAGTTATACACAGGGTAGGACAAATTTGGGGTATGACACTGTGCTGTGGAGATTCTGCATCAACAAAACCATAATCCGGCTCTATCAAGAACAACCACTTTCTCTGATAAGAAGAAAACTCTGGTATCGGACAACAAATCTGCTCTGTCAAGAACACACACATATAGGACCATAAATCTGCTCTGTCAAGAACACACACATATAGGACCATAAATCTGCTCTGTCAAGAACAAACGTCTGATAATAAGGACCTCTGATGCAGGACCAAAATTCTGCTCTGTCAAGAACAACCATCTGATAACCAAAACTCTGCTCTGTCCAGAACAAACATACATCTGCTGATGAGATCCTCAGATCCCAATCAAAACCCTGCTCTATCAAGAACAAATACTCATCTGAATATAAGGTCCTCTGATACAGGACCAAAGCTCTGCTCTGTCAAGAACAATCATATCTGATGATGAGAACCTCTGGTACCAACAAAACTGATTCACTATCAAGAAAACCAGGTAGTCTGAAGGTCAAAGTTTCCTGCAATAAACCCAACCCGGCTTACAGGTATGGACCTAAACTGACTCAAGTTCGGCATCCTATGCGTTCATCAGCGTCACAGACATTCAAGAGGGGTGATACGATACCTAGAAGGTGTGGCATCACCAGCTTATGAAGCGGCCTCACTCGGTTGAATCACAAATGATCGGTCCCCAGAGTCGACAATCCTCCAAACCAACAACCCCCTCAACCCAAAGGGTTGAAAAAGAAGTCAACAGGGAGAACCTCGTCTGAGCGTGGATTTCATGAGACACTAGTGCCTGCCAAGCAAGCACGCGCCCACTAATTTCCACAACTAGTGCTATGTTCACTCAAGCCTGGGTCTGGCTTCTCACTCATCAGAATGCCCCTCCCACAACAGCACAAATAATCATATCAGACTGAAAATAAAATGCGGGAAATAAAAATGTGATAAATAAACACAACCCAACAAGTAATCATACAAGCGCTAGGATTGACTATCGCAGGGGACGTCGGATCCCCAAACTGACTCGCATTCAGGACGTTGGATCCCAGGAAACTATCAAGTCCCCAGCAGAGTCGCCAGCTGTCGCTTCCGCGAAAATAAGGTGCCGGCAAAACAGAAGAGTCGCCACCTTTCGTTATTTATCCCTCAGAACGGGAAAGGAAACGATCGAAAAAACCTGACGAAAAGGGTAAGACAAGGTCGTCGCAACCGTTGTCTGGGTTCGGGAGTTGGTTACGCAAGGGGAAGGTATTAGCAACCCTTACGTCCATCGTACTCGACGGGATCCACGCTTGTTGTGTTTACTAGACGAGTTGGTTTATCTATCTACCTATCAAGGCTGGCTTAAAACGGAAAAGAAAATGACTCGGCAAAGCGTCGCGCTTTATGCCTACGTATTCTCATCAGAGAATGAGAAATCAGAGTCAACGTAGTTCGACTAATTACGGGGTACGGGGAAGGTGGCTCGCCAATACGTCAGTATTGTGCCTACGTACTCTCAACAGGTATGAGAGATCAGTGCTTACGTAGTTTGGGATATTACGGATTACGGGGGTTCAGATTCATCTGTTTTATCGAGTAGGGTTAAACAGCAGTTCCAGCAGTTAGGGACAAGGCCTGTTTGCGTTGGCGCTGAAGTTTAACGACACTCTTTTCTTCAGAAAAGCTTTCCTTTGAATTACGGGCCCACGGGGTAAAAAGGTTTGAAGTTTGTTTTCTGTCTTTTACGGAAGAAGTGTTTTTTTATTGTGTTTTCAATTTCAATCGCACCAAAGACTATGACCTGAGAGTGAATGCGTCGCATGTCACCCAAAGGTTGCCATACTAAACATCCAGACTGTTGAAAAGAAACTCTCCAACAATCCTTTCTCAGATAGCTTAAGGCTCGTAACGTACGAAAGAAATAATTCATGATTACTGTATCTTAAGTTGTTTTGAGATGAGAAGAGAACAGGCTCAACTAAAAGGAGACTATCAAGTCCTACTGTTGTCATGCCAAGGATTCATCCTATAGTTGAAGTTTGAAACAGAGAACTCCTAGAAGTTGTCATGCATAGGTTTCAACCTAAAGTTATATCATCACTTCCTTATCAAAGGAAATGAGAGTCCTAAGGGATCATATTAATGATAAACTGAAACAGATAAAGCATCAGCTTAAACAGTAAACAGTAAACGACTGTAAAATGCATGCAATGCAAGTGAGAGAGGAAATGTGTGTGGGGCATCAGCCTCCACAAGCTCATCTCAACCTCAAGCCAGATATGAATAAACTGCAATCATACAGGAAGAAAAAATGCCATCAAGCAACATATAAGTGACTGCAATCATACAGGAAAATAATCATGCTATCAAGCAAGATAAGTAAGTAACTGTAATCATACAGAAAGAATGAAATAAAATGCTATCAAGCAAAACAAACCACAGGGGCAAGGGAGCAGGGCTCCACCGAATACCCGCAAGCAAAGCCAAACAGTAAAAATACAAGCAGAGGGAGCAAATCAACCTCTAGTGCAATCATGCTCCTAGATTAAAGTCAGTCTAATCATGGACTTATTCTAATGCATCAAGCAAGTCAAACAAGGCATATCAATACAGCAAAGAAAACAGACAGGAAAGAAACAGATCAACAGCTCTTCCTGCTTTCAACTCAAGCTTCAGCTCTTCTGACAGCAATCCAGTCTTCAGACTTCAATCACCCTTCAAGGCTATCATCTTTCATGACAAATGTCAATTTGCTTCTCCAGGTTTCAACCCTTCAACATAAGTTTCAACTTAATCTTCTTATTCAAGCTTCAGCTCTCCAGTCAATTCTACCTTTAGGCTTCACTCTTAACCACAAATGTCAACTTGATTCCTTCAGGCTCTCCATGCTTCAATGTAAGTATCAACTCATCCTTTATTCCTCAAGCCTCAGCTCTACACTCAATCTCAATTGAATCCTCTGCATAAGTACCAACTTAGTCTTCAAGCCCCAGCTCTCTTTGCTTTACCAGTATCAACTTGGTCTTCTCCTTTTACAAGCTTCAGCTTCTCAGAGTAGTCTTCAATCACATAGAAGTGTCAACTTCATCCTTCAATTCTTTAAGCCTCAGCTCTTCACTCAATCTCCATTGGATCTTCTTCATAAGTATCAACTTGTTCTTCTTGCTCTTCAAGCTTCAGCTGCAATGGCAATGCTCAAGGAATCATCCTCTTCCACACTCTTCAGTGAAGTCCTCATCTTCAAACTCAAGTCTGACATCTCTCAAGATACTCCAATCAAAAGACAATTGATTTAACAGGATGAGGGAAAATGATGAACAACTTATTGACAACCAAAGGAAGCCTGTAAGGGTTCATCATTATGAGAGACTGGTTCCCTCAGAGTTCTACTTCCCAGATAAAGCCACTCATCCCACCAAAGGAGAGATGTGATTATCTGAGAAGGACTTTTAGTCATTGGGAGGAATGGAAGCACAAGATGCTTTCCATGTTTGTGAAAGAAATCATTCTAACTATAAGGCTCTCCCTATGTCCTATCTCCTAATCTTCATCAGACACCTTCAGGCACAGACAAATCCAAAGCTCCAAGCAACTCCAAGCATCCTCTTCTTGTCTTCAACTTGTCTTCAATCTCAACCAAAGGCAAACCAAGCACAAACCCTAATCTAAGGGACTAAGGAAGTTAAACTAATTGAATTAGTAAATTAGGATCACCTAAAACCTAGTACTAAAGTTAGTCCTAACTAAAATACTAAAATCAATTGTAAAATCCTACAAAAATTACTATGGGAACCTAGGTCAATCATGACTCTACCACATTAGTTTCAAAGATAAAACCATCAAATTAGACCTAGAAATAAATTCTACATCCTAAGGTATCAAACCTAAACCCTAAAAGGAAGCATCTAAAAATCAATCTAGAAAGCACACCTATTTTCATCACAAAAATGTGATAAAAATTCTATGGGATCATACATGTCTAACCTAATCACACACAAAAAATTAGGCCAAGAATCATCACCATGAGATCACACAAAATTCTACAAAAATATGCATCAAACATAATCATTTTAATATCAATTAAAATGCAAAATTCCAATTAAATCAGAAATTATATAAAATGAAAATATTTTTTCTTTAAAAAATAATAGACTCAATCATGAGTATTATGCAAAAAGAATGGGTTGAATTGGATTAATTTTCAATTAATTATGATTTTTACAAGAACCATAAACAAAATGAAGAAAATGAAGAAAATCCAATTAAATTAACAAGCGCGCGGTGCAATTAGCAATCAGATTCAGTTAAAAGTTTGGGTTGGGCCATCAGGGGGATGTGAATAACACTCAGATCACTAAGCCCAAAACAACAAATAAATGAAACGCAGTGTTTCCTTCATCAGAATCCTTCACAAACCAACTTTAAAACGTGGCCCTTGGATCAGCTCCTAGTCAAAGGTCAAACCCTCATCCAATGGTCCTGAGGTCGTCTTCAACCTTTCAAACCTCTGAGCTTCGCGCCCAGCTCCGGCCACCACCGGTGGAGCTCCGGTCATCCCCTTCAACCCTAGTTCTGCCTAGAGGCCTCCAATCCAAGAGGTCAAAACATGAATCTTATTCCAAATCTTGCCACGAGTTCAACCATACCATTAACTTCCTCTGAAACCTCAAGATTCATCATCTCCCAATCTTAACCGAAAATGGAAATTCTCTTAATTTGTCTCTAATTCATCAATTAATTATCTGAAATCCATCCTACACCATTCTACAATCAATCTAACACCTTAATTCAACCTAATTCTACCTAAATCATGCTATAGGAAGAAAGGTACCAACCTGAACACCTTGGTTGAACAGATGCACGAAACCACCACTTCAAGCTCTACAATCTTGCAGACACCTTCAATGAACCTACTCCTTGCTTCTGTATGCAAAAGAACCAATGGAAAGTGCTTCAATCTTGAAACCCGATGGTGAGTTGCAGGTGCTGAAAATCACTTGCTCATACATGATCTAGCCACCAATTCTTCTTGAAAATGATCTGGAATCACTCCTTGACATTCATGGAAGAAGTATCAATCAAGAAAATGGAAGGAAATTGAGGAATTTGGTGAAACCGATTGCACTTGCAAGCTATGAAAATTCAATCTCAAACTAAGCTCAATCCTTCAATGATCACCAACCCCTTCAATGGATCCACTCTACTCCTTATATAGATGAAGTTTGGATGATCTAGAATCCTCTATACCCTTCCAATGAGATTTTCCACTTCTCATGTCATGAGATTTCCAATCATGTATCATGCCATGCTCAATTTTGTTTCCCTTGGTACAGCCACTTGTTCTCATCCCAAAATCTCCCCAAGTGAGATATTAGAGGTGTTTAGCTTGCAAAAAGCCTTGCTCATGCCTTGATTTTGAGTTTTGCAAGTGTTGCTTAATATGCAAGTCATTACTTTTCAAAGCAAGTCCATAAATTGAATCTCAACTAAAAAATGTGGCTAAACCATTGTTTTTAAAATGTTTTCTAGAGTCAAAATGATATATTACATGCCATGGTTTGGATGTGTAGGTTGAAAATATCAATTTCCAACTTTGGTTTATTTAACTATGCCTTTATTTTAGGTCATTTTGGCAACTTTGAGCTACAAGCCTTTCCATCATCTCATAACCTCCTTACTAGAATTAAAACATCATTTTGAACAAGTTTGATGTTGAAGATTTTTCCATTTGAAGCTTGGAAATAGGAGTTATGGCCTTATGGTTGAAATGACCTGTAATCTCCAAATGACCAAAATGCCCTTGACTTGTCAAAGCCATAACTTGAGTTCTACAAATCCTACCAAGGACTTCTAGTACTCTCTAGAAAGCTAAGAAGATAAGGAACAACATTCATGTTGACCAAAAGTTCATATGAATCATCCTTCTTGGGAAAACGTTTGATGCAAGTTGGGTGACTTTCAAGGCCCCAGATTCACATACCTCAGATGACCTGTAACTTGTCAAAGTCATAACTTGAGTTATATAAATCCTATCAAGGACTTCTAGTACTCAAATTAAAGCTAATAACAAGCTCTACAACATTAATGTTTGGGGTAAGATGAGATGACAATCACATCTTGAGCTAAACTTCCTTGAAGATAGGGGTTAAACTAGGGGATTTTACACTGTCAAGCCTTAGAAACCCTAGCTTGAAACTTCTCAAACTCTTCAATCATGATGAGTTGACCTTGAAATCATCCTTATGGAATCTCAATGCATCAATCCATGATCACATGGCCCTTGAATTAGGTCTCAACCTTCCTCAAATCATCAGTTGACCTAGGGTTGACCCAGTCAAACCCTAATTGCACCACTCATGGTTGAGTCTTCTTAATCTTGCACAATGACATATCTAGGCTCCATGATGGCTTTCAAGACATACCATAAGCTCTCTCAAGGCTTCAAGTCTAACTTCATGGCTTCAGAATCATCTGAGGAGCTCCCACAACTCTCAAGTTAGGAGGCACACAACCTTGGTTTCAACCATCCTCTTTGGGGGTCTTTTAACTTCTCTGACAAGGATATCAACCCTTGAACACTTGAATAAGCTTCTTAGCTAGCCTCAAAGTCTTGCATAGCCCTTGATTGGTACTCATACCTCTTGATCTCCTGCACACATGTCAATGAAATGCAAATGATAATGCTAATGTGGATGAAATGCAACATAAGCTAGGTAAAGAAATGTTGGTCAAATTTTGGGGTGCAACACACCATGTCAGGAATCTTATGTCGCTTCTCTTGCAAATCAGTGAACTCGTGGCCGAAGTTATCAGAATCCGCGGCCGAATCAGGACAGACCTCGTAACAGCTTGGAACGAAGGAATGCTCTTTCCCACCCAGTGCTTATGTCGTATAGCCAAATTCTGCCATCTTGGATCCAGAATTCTTTGGGGGAACCTAAAGCTCTTAAGCCTGTTCCAGAGCCTTACCCTCCTGGGTACAATCCCCATGTTCAGTGTAGTTACCATGGCGGATCCCCGGGGCATTCAACTGAAGATTGTAAAGCTTTTTAGGCAAAAGTACAACATTTGATAGACCAAGATTGCATTTCCTTTCCAGAAGGAGTTTTGTTTGTTCATACCAACCTCTCAACTGTCTAAGCTCGTAGATTTGGAGGGTCCTTTTCAAGAAGCCGGTGATCCAGACAGGCAGACGTCCTCAGCATTGGCAGTCCCCGGACTTTTTTTTATCATTTGCATTTGTAGTTTCTTTTCTGTAGTTACTACTTACGGTTAAACATTGTTTGTTTCGAATGGTAATATTGATAAAGTGACTATGCATTTTTCTGAATTAATCATGTCGTTGTCACTCATTTATTGCATTGCACTGACACTTGCATTTTATTCACTCCACTTTGTCACTGTGATTAGCAAAGATTAGAGGGAGGATGATGAAACTGAAACTCATGACCGATGATCATATGCTTTCGGATAAAACTCCGCCGATGCCGTACAAGGCATTGTTTTAAATCCCCTAAACACTGGAGATATAAGGAGTTAGTCCCTTGTTAACCACTTCGAGCCAGGAAGTAGAAGTTTTTCGGACTTTTAAACCCTCACATCTTAACCTGGGGCAGGGTAGGTGTCAGTTAGCTTGATCGAGCGTTCAAGTCTTATAGAGGAGTGTTGCCTTTCGAGGACCAATCACATCTTGTTTTTTCACAGAGGTCGTACCTCGTCAACCACAATGGTTAAACCTCACCAATCAGGAGTGAGACAGTTACAATCCTTTTGGAGCAATCAGGACAATCAGTGTCACACGACTTTGTTCCAAAAGAAAAAGAAAGAATACGAAAGCCCGCTAAGTAAAAAGAAAAAGAAAAAGCTGGAAAGCTAATACTTAGGAAAAAATTAGGGCATCCCGCTGGACTTCAAAAAAGATCGAAAAGAACTCAAAAGGAGTCAGTCCAGGCAAAAATTAGGGAATCGAAAGAATGCAAAAGAAAGGATATCAAAAGAGAAATCCTCGAACCAGGACAAAGTCGTGTAGATATAGACACCGAAACCGAAAACGGAGTGACTGTCACTCTAAAAAAAAAAACCTCATGAGTTCCTTAACTACGGTTCTTACCATTCAACATACCTCTCGAAGAGGCGAGCGCTCGAGCCAAGTTAACTGAACCTTAGGATCGGAGATCATCACGTAGAAGGGGTGGGTACAAATCATAATTTGAGCCAAATATCCTTTGTTTCACGAACCGTGAACCCGACCACAATACAACCCTTAAAAGACCTAATTGAGGCAGGGTGTATTCTGAAAGCGCATTACGATAAGGTTGAGTAACCTGACTCCCTCTTGATTTGCTAGTCATATCCTTGTTGTATTTTTCACGGATCACATAAGCACTACGGTTGAACTTTGGTTCATTCGTCACTCACAATCATGACACGTAAATGAGTGACAACACAATTTTTTCAAAATCTGCATGAACACTGCATTAAAATTACCATTCGGGAATGAACAATTTTATTTACAGGTCGGTAGTTGACAAGAAAGAAATTCCAACAGGGAATAATCGAACAGGACTGAATAATTCAGCAGTCTGAACCAGAATGGTGTATGTTATGAAATCCCGCAAATTGGGGGCATTGACTTTCAGTGAGTTCAGAATCAGTTGGTATGAGGACAAGTCCCGAAGCATCGGTTGATTACGGGGCAGTTTGCTTGAGAAGCATTTGATCAAAAGCGAATCTTCTCGAGAGCCAATCAGGGGCAATTATCCAGAATGCTGTGATTTGAGGATAGATCCTTCCAGTGGTTGATCATGGCAGGTTAAGTCGCTCAACGCTTGTTCAGGGGCAAGTCACTTCAGAGATAGTGAAACCAACTATGTTGATAGTTGTTTAATTGAGGTTGAATCCTTTTGTTGTACAAACACCGGGGCAAGCCATCGCAAGGTCGTATTGTAGCAAGTTGCTTTCGGTTCGGAGTGGGTTTTTCCAAGAGTCAGATTAGGGAAAAGTCATTGCGGACAGGGGAAGGCCATCCTAAGAGCGCAGAAGTTATTCTTTATTCGAGAGGCATTTAATTTGAAGTATTCCTCTGAAGTTCAGAATGTCGGGGCAATTCATATCAAAACCATCATGGTACAGATTTTCAGACTATCCCACAGAGGTTCCCGCAGGCTGGGGCATATCAGAAGCGAAGGATTTGTTCTTCTCCGTGCTATCAGAGTTACTCAGAGCTACTTGAGCAGATTCAACCAATCTTCAAGTTTGAGACGAATGTCGGGAAATCGTGTTACTGTCCATTGCCCCTTCAACTAGAAACCGTGAATTCAGACAGGATATTGTCCAGCGTCATGCGTATATGACCCATCACGGATGGTCTAGAGCCCAATCCCTATTGGCAATTGTCGAGAAGTCCAATCATACTTGGCACGTTCGGTTATCCCCCAGTAAAGTCATACATCCGAGAATCAGTTAATCTGGGGCAATTAGGTTGAGAGTTGGCAAATCTCTCGCGGCTATGGGCACTGCTCCACGAATCAGTCGGTCAAGGGAAAAAGATTATTGCAAGACAGGAGCAGATCACCCTAAGAACAAAAGATTTTGTTGGGACATCCTTTTGGGTTTGACGTGCAGAAACAGTTCAGATCTAACCGTCAGGGTACAGAGATCGAAGAGTCCTTATCTGAAGGTTGGTGCCGATTCAGGGGCAGGGTATTGTGAGGTAGCACCATGGCCAGCTTTTCCTTTCAAGACGAAGTGTTCAGACTGGGGCATGTTGGTATTTTTGGGGCAAATTTCCGAGAAGGTGGATGGAACTCATGTTTCCCTAGCCGGAGGCTCGTGATGAAAGACTTGACTTTGTATGACGTTAATCCTCATGCAGGTCGCATTTCATCCCCAGAGGGTGAAATGATGTTATCCCTTACCGAAGAGGGATCACTCTCCCCAGCTAGTCGCAACTTACCCCACAGGGTATCCCCAGCAAGACAGAATCAGTGTCTCATGCAGAGTTTATACTCCCCAGAGAGTTGAAGATATGCGCATTCAATCCCCAGCTGGGAGGATTTCCATGGCGTATACCCAAGATAGTAAGTTCAGAAGGATTATCCCTACCGAGGATGGTTTTATTTCCCCCCGCAGGTCGTCGTGCCTTCGCGAAGATGGTTATCCCCAGCGGAGTGGTAGCTCCGAGTTCGTAAACTATACCCAGACAGTTGTCTCCCAGAAGGGTTGCTTCTCCCCCAGTTGAGTTAGTCTGCCCAACAGGTGTTATTCTTTCCTCCCAGTGGAAATCGATGTGTAATCTCTCCCTGGCAGAGTGGGTTGCATCTCCGACATTTATTTTGCCAAAATATTTCGCGATATCTGTTCGTCCCCAGCAGGGTGGTATTTGTCCTCAACGGCCGTGTTGAAGCAAGCTTATCAGAGCTCCACAGCAGCTTGAACCTGCATTTGCATTTGCATACATTATCATGTTTGCATCTACCCACAAACGCATAGCATTTCCATGCCGTATGGAGCATTACGCCATTGCCAAACATACACATTTTGAAACATAAATCAGGTTGGTCAACCTTTTGCTTTTCAAGTGTGTTTCACAACAGGAGTACGGAGTTCTATCTCAGATCCATTACCAGATGGTCGGGTCTCGCCGTGAGACATGTGATGATGCAGTTCTTGTCATTATTCCCCACAGAGTTACTGGCTGAAGTTTCTCTTATCCGACCAGCGGAGTGTTTTTCTTCCGGTTTGCTGTTGCGGCAGCATTTCAGGGTTTCATAAATCAAGATTTCAGAAGTGGTCACTTGTTGTCGAAACGGGTGTCAGGTAGTTATTTTCAGAATATCCCCAAGGGAGTTAGCTACTACCGCGAACAGGCTAGGAAGCTCTATCCAAGGTTATTTTCCCGTAAGAATCAGGCGGAAGAACTTTCCTGTATGTATCAGGCAGATGTGTTCTCTTTTCCCGTATGAAGCAGGCGGAAGAACTTTCCTGTATGTATCAGGCAGATGTGTTGTATTTTCCCATACGAATCAGGCGGAAGAACTTTCCTGTATGTATCAGGCAGATGTGTTATCTTTTCCCGTATGAAGCAGGCGGAAGAGGTTTCCTGTATGTATCAGGCAGATGTGTTATCTTTTCCCGTATGAAGCAGGCAAAAGAACTTTCCTGTATGTATCAGGCAGATGTGTTGTATTTTCCCGTATGAAGTAGGCAGATGAACTTTCCTGTATGTATCAGGAAGATGTGTTGTATTTTCCCGTATGAAGCAGGTGGATGAACTTTCCTGTATGAATCAGGCAGATGTGTTATGTTTTCCCGTAAGAGCAGGCGGATGAACTTTCCTGTATGAATCAGGCAGATGTGTTATCTTTTCCCGTATGAAGCAGACGGATGAACTTTCCGGTATCCAGATAGATGATTCTCCCTTGATAGACAAAGTATGTGAGTGTGTTCCGATATTTGACGAGAGTATTTTCCCCAAGGAAGTCGCCGTGATTTCCTCGTGTTACTATCCCCAGTAGAGTCCTCCTCGATGCCGTTTTGGGTTGAGACCAACGGATTTGGCTACTGCAGAGGTAGGCAAAGAAACGGTATTCAGATAATTTTCTCGTATGAAGCAGGCAGATGGATTTTCCTGTAATCAGGCAGACGACTTTTCCCGTAGGGAGCAGGCAGATGAATCTCTCGTATTCAGGCAGATGGTTTTCCCATGATAGACAGAGTATGTGTCTCAGGACAAGACAGAATGTGTTCAGATATTTGACAGAACTGTTTCCCCAGCGAGGTCGTCAGGATTTCTCTGTGTTGACAGAATGTGGACAAAGTTCTATCCCCGCAATGATAGAATCTTTTTCAGGCCGATGAAAATAATCCCCAGCACGGTCGCTAATTGATCAGTTTGTTGCCGTAGCAACCAGATCCAGTCAGCAGAGGGTGTTGTCCAAGCAGTTGGTGCAGTTTATTTCTGCGGTTGGCAAATTTCCGGGTTCTTAGTATTCAACCGTCTCGTACCTCGATTGTTTGAAGGCCGTTCGCTCTTCACCCAGTCGGGTCAAAGCCGCTTGAATAGGGGCAGCTATTGCACCCCAAAATTTGACCAACTGGTTCCCATATCTGGTTTATGTTTCAACGCATTTTGCATTCGCATTCGCATACTGCATGCATTGCAATTTTCTCAGTCAGATTGATTTTATCGAGATTGCAGCCCCTGGCGTTTCAGGCAGTTCAGGCCGGTTTGAAGAAGTGTATTTTGAGAATTGGTGCTCGTTCCCTGTGTTTTTAGGCCATCTCGGTGCCCGGGTTTCGCTATGGTTGTGCAATTGTTCTCTAATCGATTTAATCGGCTTCCTGGTATTTTTAGGTTTTTTTCTTTTATTTTCTAGATTGTTAATGCATTTTAATAGATTTTTTTAATAGATTTACTTGATTTTTAGATATTAAATAGGTTAACATTTTTAATAGAAGTAAATAGTTTTTAGATTTTTTAAAATAGATATTCTCCTTTTTTTTTAATAGTTTTAATAGATTTTTAGCTTTTTAGATATTAGTTTTTTTATCATTAAATAGAATAGTATAGTTTTAATAGATTTTCAATATACTTTTGAGAATATTAATAGTTTTTAATAGATTTTAATATAGTTTTTAGAATATTAATAGATATTAGCTTCTTTTTAGAATAATATAGTTTTATTAGTTTTATTATTGATTTTACAGATTTTATATAGAATTTAAATGGTTTGTAGATTAATTAGATCATTAATAGTGTAGTTTACTAATTAGGATTAGTCTTAATCATTTTTAGTTTCATTAATCAGTTGCAGTAGTTAATTAGCATCTTAATTTTCGTTTTATTATTAAGTCTGATTACTTAGTTTTAACCCAGCATTAATCATGTCTTAATCCAAGCCATTAATCATTAATCACTTAAGTTTGAGTCAGCATAATGGGCCGTTATCCAATTTCGTAGGCCCAAGTCCAGTCCACTGCCATGTGTCCTACTTAAGGCTTGCCACGCGTGTAATCAGGGTTCTTCCACCTCATTTTTTCCTATCAGGCATGAGTGCCACTTGGCACTCTCAACCCTTCCACTCTACCACGTGTCCCACCCTCACTCTCCTTCGCATGCATCGCTCCACCTGTCTCTAGCCGGTCAAACTCGCCGGAAAATCTCCCTCCGGCCATGCAACCACCCTAACCGCCACCGGAACCTCCTAACCGTCGCCGGGAAACCAACGATCACCAGAAACCACCGTAGATCTTCATCAATCTCTTGAAATTTCCAGAAAATCTTCATCAATCTCTTGAAATTTCTAGAAAATCTTCAACAATCATTGCCTCCATCATCAAATTCATCAAGCGTTCAAGATCTTCAACCGTTTTCAGATTTCAATCACGTTCATCATCGTGATTCTTCGTCACCTTCAATGGTAAACTGCAGAAATCAACTAATCATTAACAAACTGCACCAAGCTCTTCAAGAAACCTTCATCATGTTCGTCGTTTCTTCGTCGTTTTCATTAAGATCCTCCAAAACTTCATCAAACCTCATCCGTCTCCCAGACTCGTCCTCAAACAGCTTCATATGGTTTTCCAGATCCTTCGAGATCTCCATGTAGGATCTTCAAAGGTGTTCATCAGGAATTTCAAGATCTCCGTCGTTTGCTTCATGACGTCCACGGATCTTCATCGTCGCTCATCAAATCTCCTCTCCAGATCCTTCAAACGCTTCAAGAATCTTCAAGAATCCAACAAGAAACTCCAGATGATTCCAGATTCGTAAGATCATCATCTTCGAGAATCACCAAGATTCATCAGAGTTCCTCGCCATGATCATCATATTTACCTAAATCTCCAGAAATCCTCAAGTCTTCAACTAATTTCCTCCAATCTTCATCAACGATCGGCTTCAAGAATGTCGAAGGAGTCGATTGATTGTTTCCAGATCGTAATAATTTAGTGTGTTGGTGGCTCATTTGTTCTTGTGCAGGTCTGAAACAAGTTTGATCTTGAGAAGACGAAAGAGAGAAGGATTTGTGAGAGAGAGGTTGGAGATGAGAACGGCGCTAGGGTTTTTGGTGTGAACAGTATTTGGGGAGTTGAGGGAACTTAGGGCTTTTGTTTTCTGAAGAATTAGAAGTGAGGGACGTGGCCGTGAATGGATTGGGGCTCTAGGGCCCATTAGCATTGTTTTTTTTGCAACACAGCTCCCATTTTTGTTACACGCCCCCTCCCCGTTTTTGGCTATTAGTTGTTGGGCTGGGCCCAATCCCTTTGTATCTTTTTGCTGCATATCCCTCCTGCACTAATTACTGCACCCCTCCCCCCATATTTTCTTTTGCATTATTTTTTGTTAGTAGTACAATTTTAATTGTAATGTTTTTTTTAAGAATAGTTCAATATTTCCTAGAATTTTATTAATTCTTAGCATGGGGAATTATAGGTATTATTTTCCTTTAAGAACATCATAGCATATTTTTGTATAGGAATTATGGAGTTTATAGATTTAATTTCTTGTTAAGGAGATTTATAGATTTAATTCTTTTTAGGATATATTTTCATTAGGAGATTATTTTTGCCGTATCTTAGGAGTAGAATTTTATTTCCGTTTTGCGTTGGATTTCTCTCCTATCTTATTTTCTATCCAATTTTATCCCGATTTTATTTTTGGTTGGCCGTGTGACACGATTCAATAGGAGAGTGATTTTCGATATCATTTCTCTATCTTGTCTTTGACACGGACATTAATACGCTACCTCTGAGAGTTCGACTTCTCGTAAGTCGAACCATGACGGTCTAAGCGTTACATTGGTTCTGATTCGAGTGTCATCATCAGAGATCCAGAGAGGAGAAGATTGGAATGGAGCTTGTGCGCATGTCAGGAGCCAACGAAGCTGCTTCGTTCAACATCATCGTCGTATTCAAGTCTTCAGGCAACCGTCGAGTGCTGTGGGTTGTATCGTCAGATACAAAGGAAATGGCCGCTGAGGAGTTTCTTCTTAGGTTCTTGTGTGTGTGTTCCGAGTTCCTTCCCGTTTAGGCGTAGGCCTGCTTCCTCTTTGTTCTCGCCCCGTGCGAGCGAAACCCCTTTTCTCTCGCGTTCAGGCGATCGAGACCCCTTCTCTTGCCCCCGTGCAATTGAGATTCGTTTTCCCGTCGAACTACGTTAGCTCTGATCTCTCGTGCTGGATGAGAGTACGTAGGAATAGGATGTCGTATCCTAGCGAGCTCCCTTTTCCTTTTTTCCCCGTTTAGCTGTAGTAGGCTGAACTACAGCTGCTCTGATTTCTCATATATAATGAGAATATGTAGGCATAGGATGCGATATCCTAGCGAGCACACTAACAACTAACCTTTCTATTCTCTTGCTGCTGTGCGATCGAGACTTTCCCGCTGACGACTGATGTTTCCTTTTCTCTTGCCCTTGCGCAATTGAGACCAGACCGTAGTTCTAGTTCCCGTAGGTTCCCGTACCTTTCAAACCAACTTAATCTCTCACTCCTGTGTGATCGAGAACACCCTGTCTAGCTGTAGTTAGCCTGAACTATGGAAGCTCTGATCTTTCACGATGTGTGGAAGTACGTAGGCACAAGACGCGAAGTCTTGGCGAGCCAATTCCCCTATAGTTTCCCGAACTACGATGACTCTGACTTTCTCTCTTGAGAATACGTAGGCATAAAGTGTGATGCTCTATCGAGTCAGTTTCTTTCCGTTTAGATTTAGCAGTCGTAGATAGATTGTTTTGCATCCTTTAGACAAACCAAGCAAGCGTGGATCCCGTCGAGTACGACGGACGTGAGGGGTGCTAATACCTTCCCCTTGCGTAACCGACTCCCGAATCCAGGATTTGGTTGCGACGACCATTCCTTTCCCGTCTTTGCAGTAGGTTTACTTTGAGCGTTTCCTTTCCCTCTGTTGGGATAAATAACGCACGGTGGCGACTCTTATGTTCAGCCGGCGCCGATTTTCGCAGTAGCGACACTACCCAATGACACTTCAGTCTAGAGACCTCTAGACCTGAGTATTCCCACTCACTCCCCCTCAATCACCTCAGTGATATCAACACACAATTACAGATTAAATATGAAGACTCACTTCAAAAACACCTTGATCTTTCTTCACAGCTTTGATCGAGGACACTCACTCTTCCTCAGCTTTGAGTAAGACAATGAGCACACCTGTTCATACACAATAACCAGAGCAATTCTACAGCTTACAATTGCTTGGCCCATCAAGAATCCTAAGATTCCTAGACACACGTGAAGAACAAGGTTCTTCACTCACAAATCACTCTCCAATCTCAGTCTTAAAGCTCTCTCTTCAAGCTCTATTATATGCGTGTTTGCCCATTAGGAATGATCCTTCTGCTATTTATAATAGCAGACCTACTTTGGGCCTTGGTAGAGAATTTAGGTTTACCCAAGATAAACCTTTCTTCATGAAGCTGCGCACTTATCATTAGGTCAGGAGCCTTCTATGTTATTCTCAACAATGCCTGTTATGTTTCCTAAAATAACTATGCTTCCTGGATTATTTCTTCAAGTATAGCCTGAGCTAATAATAGAAAAACAAACTCTGCGCGCCTGATGTCATACGATCAATGTTATGACATTCAGTCATGACATTCAGCTTCACTTACTCTTAGCTTTTCCTACAGAACACTATTCATGTATGTCATATCATCAGTTATAACATTCATATATACACTAATGTTTTGCCATTAAATGCAGTCAATCAAAGGCACTTACAACATCTCGCATTGGCGTCATAACTAGGAGGAAGAGCTCCAGTTAAAGGTGCCAAAATTCTCTTCTGAATAAGTTTCAATTGAAGCAGATGTTGCAACAATTAAGAATATAGCATCAGTAGAGTCTCAAACTGTCTATTCGTCATTCTCTGTTTGCCAGCATAAGGTCATGGAGCATTAACTTATTGCTCAGGTGCAGGTGGGATGGCTACAGTAGAAACTTATTGATGATACTGAGATTGTGCTCTACCTTTACCCTTGTGATAAATAGCATTAGCATCCCCTTCCCTCTTCTTACGGTTTGTTGTATACGGTTTCTTTGTTCCTCCCGAAGAGGATCCACTACCATTTATAATTTTACCAGACTTAATTCCACTTTCCACTCTCTCACCTGCCATCACCAGGCCAGAAAAATCAGCAGACATACAGCCTATCGGCTTCTCGTAATACACCCTGGGCAATGTGGCCATGAACATGTCAGTTAATTCCTTTTCCACCATGGGAGGCTGCACCCCCGTTGCTAATTCCTGCCACCTCTAGGCATACTCTTTAAAGCTCTCGTTATTCTTCTGCAACAAACTCTGTAGTTGTACCCTGTTCGGCGCTATATCACTATTCTACTGATAGTGGTGAACATAGGCTTTGGCCAATTCTTTCCAACTTCGAATATGGGTTCTCTCAAGCCCCATATACCATTCCAAAGAGGCTCCTTCCAGACTGTCTTGGAAAAATGCATTAACAGCTTCTCATCGTGAGAGTATGTGGACATTTTTCTGAAGTATGCTCGGATATGTACTCTAGGACTGGTTGTCCCTTTATACTTTGCAAAATCTAGTACCTTGCTCAATGCACACACTTCCACCAGCAACATTAGCAACTTCATTAACAACACCTCCGCCCGCAGGTACGGCAACAGTAGGTATATTAGCGCCTAGTGGAACAGAACCACCAACAGGTGGAGGAATGACACCAGATCCTCCATGCAAAACACCCTCTTCATTGACCCATGCTATCAGAGGTTAGACCAGTGTCCTCAACTGTTCTTGTCTGTTGGCAACATTCTGCATAAGCTCTATAAACTGGGACATGTGAGCCCTGACTTCCTGTAACTCAGCCTGAACCTGATTAATAATCTGCTGCTGATTCCCTCGAGTTGAGTATTTATGGAAGCTGAATTCCTCAATCCTTTTACTGAAGAAAACCAAGCAGAGATAAGAACAAAAGGCCACTTCAAACACATGTGATGCAAATGAAAATTCAAAATGCAAAATGAAAACATGTCTATGTATTTACAAGGAGATCTCACCCTTGATTCCAGTTTCATTAAACAAGAACAATAGAGATGGATAAGAATACCAAAATAATCTTCTATATATCAAGTAAATCTTATACAATACATATCAAAAAATGAGAAAAAGATCTGAACACAAAAGGTAACGATCCCATCCAACATATCTGGTGACGAACAAGATAGAAAAGAAGAGAAACAACTATGACATATTAGAAAATGATCTTCCCTAACAACCATACTCCTTGCTTCAGGTCTGAGCCTCCTTGAGCATCGTCTTCGTGTTAGGATGATCTGGTCTAGAAACCAATTCTCTGATGAGGATGTCCCTTCTGTGTATAACATCTCTGAGAAAATGATAAGAATCTTCCTATACATCTTCACCAAAGGTATCTTCCAACCTGGGTCTCTTCAAATCTTCATGGATCTTGAACTCTTCAAGTGCTGATAGAGTCCCGTGTAGTTTCTTCTTGCTTGTGAATCTACGGGGTGATTCTACCCTTATTTCTCTTTCTCTGACTATGAGTTATGCCGTCAGTTTATCAATCTGACTGTGAAGTTGGTTTTACCTATTCTTGTTAGAAGTTACCGTAGCATTCCATTGCTCATTGAATTTGGATATCTCTAGGTACACTTAGTCTAAATCCTTCTTTCTATGTTTCAAAATGCTATCAGTATTCTTCAGATCCTGACCAATCCGTTCTCGCACCCTGATCTCCTCAGATAGCTCCTTCTCCAGCTTGGTTAAAGGTTCTGACTTCATCTTAGCAAAGTAAATAGCTTCACCTCTATCATGCTTCAACTGACTGATCTCCTTTTTCAACTCTTCGTTCTTGTTGTGGTGAGAATCGTGATGTCAAGCTATTGATTAACTTGAATCTTAATTCATTAAATTCACAACCGAACTTTGATTTATCCAAAGGAAAGGTTAAAGAAAGAAAGACCTTTTACACGATGTAACAACAACGCTAAGAGACTCGGGGATTGGGGGTTGGTTATGCTTAGGGTAGGTGTTTCATATCCTAAACATTTGTAGTACTCTACAGGAACCTTTTGTATGTTTGTATGCTAAGTTTCTTGCTATGGTTTAGGATCAAGGGTAGGGTTTTGAGGTAAAACATAGGGTTGATGGTTTCTAAGTTTGCTTGCAAAGATATCACATCTTTTGCCTACGTATCCTAACTAGGATAGAATTAGAGCAATCGTAGTTCACCTCACTAAGGGTGGATGAACACTGGATTATGATCAAGGTTCAAAGGGGAATAAACATAACAATGCTTGTATCGTGTTTAATAAAACTCTCTATTCTAAGTTGTACACTCAAGATTGAATTTGACAAAAGCCAGATGGAAGTAAGTAATCATGACAATGATTCTTACATAGAGTTGACAAACTCTAACATAGGGTTCTAGTTGAAGAACACTCCTAGTAAAGGTGGGTCTTTTAGACTTAAGAAAAGTCTAATGGCTAGTAGATTCTAACTTAACTAAGCTAGGGTTCAATATGACTTGACAAAGTCAAAGGGAGGGTAAAAACCTGTCTATGACCTTGGGGTCAATAGAGAAACTTTCCTTTGGAATAGGAGAAAGATGAGGCAACTGAATGAGAAATAACAAGTTCCATCACTTGGGAAGGCTCAAAAAAGTAAAAGAAATAATAAAGAACATGTAACAACAGTCAAGATCAACATAAAGACATAGAGATAACAACCATCAATAGAAGTAAAAAAACATGTGTAACAACAAGTTCATCTATAACATTCAAACAAGATTGATGCAAACAAGTTAAAACTTGAAGAAAGCATGTTATAAGTATAAAATGAGATCAAATGTAATACATAAGACCATCTAAACATGTATTGATAACAATCAAACAAGCAAGAACACAAGAAATGTTACAACTGTTCAAATATTTGTTCATGGCTTTCATGGGGAAAAGTGAGCAAGTTTCATGGTAACAACTGTAAGTGCTCTTGATTGGTTGCATTTTGTGGCAAAACTTTAGAGTGTGCTTGTATGTCATACTAAATGTTAGGACATACTAATGATGTGTGTGCAGGGTAAGTTAACTATAAGTTAACTTAGTTAAGCTGAATGTCATACAAAATGTCATAACATTGAACGTATGACATCCAGCGGGCAAGGTTGTTTTTCTGGTATCTATAAACTAGGAAACATAATAAGTGCTCAAGCTGGAAATTAGGAGACTTTCTAGAAGCCCTATGCGAACTAGAATATCCCTGAATTAAGTGGCAAGTGTGCAGATCATTGAAAATAGGTTTGTTATGAATAAAACCTAATTGATGCACCAAGGCCCAAAAGGACTAACAGCTGCTATAAAGATCCGAAGATGCAATCTTGAAGAACAACACTTGATGACAGAAGAAGAATAGAGAGTGCAGATTGTAGAGTCCTTGTAAGTGAAGAAGGCTAGTCTTCACGTGTGAATTCTGTCTAGGAATACTTGTAATCCAAGCAATTGTCTGGTGGATGATTTGCATTGGATAAGTAGATTCTAGGTTGTGTCTCACTCGAAGCTTTGAAGCAAGAGTGTGTGAGTTCCTTGATCAAAGTTGTGAAGCAAGATCAAGGTGTGTATGAAGTGTCTCTTCATATTATCTTCTGTAATTGTGTGTTATCAGTGTTGTGTGATTGAGGGGGAGTGAGTGGGTATACTCAGGTCTAGAGTGTCTTTAGGTTGAAGTGTCATTGGGTAGGGATTAAGTGAGGAGTGTAAACTGGAGGTTTAAATCTGAATTGATTCTACTAATAGTGAATTTCCTCCCTGGCTTGGTAGCCCCCAGATGTAATTGTTGTTGACACTGAACTGGGTAAACAATTGCTGTGTTATTTACTGCTTTTATTATTACTGAGTATTAGCTGTTAAGTAGCAGATGTCATAGTGGATGTTATAACCTTGGGAATAACATCCATTGTGTGCTTGCCAAAATTTTCAATTGGCATCAGAGCAGGCACCCTGCGTGTTTAAATCTGGGTGAGGTATAGGGAAAACAAATTATGGTACTATGGATAAAGATATAGGCTTCACTAATAGACCTCAAATTCTGGATGGATCTAATTATGATTATTGGAAACCAAGGATGATTGCATTCTTAAAATCTATAGACAACAAAGTTTGGAGAGCTGTGAATTCAGGGTGGAAACATCCTATGAAGACTGACAAGGATGGAGTAGATGTGATGATTCCTGAAGAAGAATGGAAGAAAGAGCAAGAGGCCTTAGCTCTTGGAAACTCTAAAGCATTGAATGCTTTGTTCAATGGCATAAATAGAAATATCTTCAGGCTGGTACATCACTGTGAACTAGCAAAGGATGTTTGGGACACTCTCAGAACTACCCATGAAGGAACTTCCAAGGTCAAAATGTCAAGACTTCAAATGCTGACTACCAAATTTGAGAGTCTAAGAATGAAGGAATATGAGAACTGTAACACCCCCTTTCTATACCCCCAAATAATACAAATAATCATTTAGGCACGTATTCAAAATTTCATCAGAGTATATTTATAACATGGCATAAAAGGGGCATATCACATTATACAATAAATCAACACATTCAACACCTGCTAATATATACAGATATGCAACATCGAGGTAAACACCCACATCACAACATTTAGAATAAAAGTAGAAACATCTAAACATTGTATAATCTCCAAAACATGTATTCATATACGTAAACATCATTCAATTTGATTCAACATCATTCATGTCTACAACAACAAATCATCAGCAGATACATACACAGATGCATCACAAAAGAATCAAACTAATCCCTATCTACCCGATGCTACATATCAGAGCCGACCGACCAAAAAGGATGAAGCCACGCTTCACAAAACACCTCCAGCAATCTAATCTGCAATGCCTCATAGAGCATTATAACACATCATAAGGGTGAGAAACGATATCATAATAAATAATGCATATAAACATATATATATATATATATATATATATATATATATATATATATATATATATATATATATATATATATATATATATATATATATATATATATATATATATATATATATATATATATATATATATATATATATATATATATATATATATATATATATATATATATATATATATATATATATACATACATATAACATCCAATAAACATCTTTCACGTTCTCACCGCAACCCATCTCACTACACCATACATCGCAATGTATACAACAACATCTATATACAAATAGAATACCAAGCATACACACTACGCATCATCAACGTTTATATCAATTCATAAACGCACACACATATACATATATATTCGCACATACATGTACCTTCAAGCATTTCATTCATGCCAATCATCACCATTCACATCAATCCAAAATAAACACACACAACATGCTTATTTCATTGCTAATCCACATAAACATCTGCATTCATGTTTATTTCATCATACATCACATAAGGATGACAACATGCAACTCATAGGGACCGACTGTTGCACCCCAAAATTTGACCAACAATTATTTATTCATTGAGTGTTTGAAAGTGGATACCTTCATCAGAAAGTTCAAGAGATCCTCAGAGGAATGGGTTGAAACCAGGGTTGTGTGCTTCATAGCTTGAGAGTTGTGGGTGCTCCTCAGATGGTTCTGAGACTTTGAGAATGAATTTGATGATTTGAGAAAGCCTATGAGATGTCTTGAAAGCCATCATGAAGCCCAGAGAGGTTATTATGCAAGAATTCAGAAGATTCAAACATGAATGGTAGAATTAGGGTTTTGATTGGGTCAACCCTAGGACAGCTGAAGATTTGGAGAAGGTTGAGACTTAATCCAAGGGCCATGAGATCATGGAATGATGAATAGAGATGTTGTAAAGGTTATTCCTAGACCAACTCATCATGATTGAAGAGTTTGAGAAGTTTTGAGTTAGGGTTTCTGAGGATGGTCAGTGGAAAAACCCTAATTTGGTCCCTATCTTCCAGGCAGTTTTAGCCCAAGTTGTGATTGATATCTTATCTTCCCCACAACATGAATGTTGTAGATCTTGTTCTAAGCTTTAATTTGAGTGGTGGAAGTCCTTGATAGGAGTTGCAGAGCTCAAGTTATGGTTTTGACAAATTACAGGTCAGCAGAGGTGTGTGAATCTGGGTCCTTGAAAGTCACCCAACTTGCAGACAACTTTTGCCCTAGTAGGATGATTCCTATGGTTTCTTGGTCAACATGAATGTTGAAGAGGATCTTCTTAGCTTTAATTTGAGTGGTAGAAGTCCTTGATTGGATTTGTGGAACTCAACTTATGGTTTGAACAAGGCAGGGGTATTTTGGTCATTTGTCAGTTATAGGTCATTTTAGCCAATGCCTAAAACTCCTATTTCCAAGCCTCAAATGGAAAAACTCAAAACATGAAAGTTGCTCAAAATGTGATTTTAAGTCTAGAAAGAAGGTCACAAATTGTTGGAAAAGCTCATAGCACAAGATTACATGATTGGTCAAAAATGAACTAAAAAAGGCTTATAACTTTGAAAAGTTGAAATTGAAAAGTGATTTGGGAGATCCACAAATCCAAAATAGGTCATCCAATATATCATTTTGATTGGAAAAACCATTTTGAGAACATTGGTTTAGCTAGAATTTTCATTTGAGGTCTAAAAATGGGTGATGCTTTGAAAAGTTGTTACTTGAAAAAGAAGGCAATGTTGAAAAACCCTACATAAGCCAAAAATGAACTTGTTTTTCACTCATCCCTTCTCAATAACTCATGTAAGGAGAATTTAAGACAAAATTGCAAGGCATAACATATGAGATATGAGATATCCAACTTGGCATGTCATGAGAATTTCAAGAAGTTTCCACCACATTCTAGATGAATCTAGAAACATCCAATGATTATTATATAGAGAGTGCATCAGAAAGTGATCAAGGTTGGTGATAGAGAGTCAAGTCAGAGGAGAAAGAGAGAGATACATTGCCATTGAAGAGGTTTCTTCAAGTTGAAGCAACTTTGTTTTTCTTCCACTACAAGCCATCTCCACCATCACAAGTGCAAACAGAAGGTTGAGGACCATTGTAGGATCATCTTGAACCAATTCCAAGGCCTGCAAGCATCCCCACGAGCCTCACCATCATCCCTTTGACAGGTTCTTTCTTCTCCTTGTATCTCTTAAGTTAGCTAGTTTCAATTAGTTTTATAGCCATAGAATTAATGTGTTAGGGTAGAGGGTCAATTTCTGAGAGTTTGAGAGCTCTGCGTGAGGTTTCATGGCAGGTGAGTGATTCTTGAATCTTCAAGAACTATTTGTTTAGGGCGTTTTAATCAGCATGAATTAGGTTAGAATGACTAGGGTGGCGTGTAGAGCAGGTTCAGACCCTTGGGTGGAAGTTTCACCATGGTCGATCTCAGGTGAGCATGGTTGTACCAAGATGTTTAAGTCTTCTGTTAGGGCTATCTAGGGCGAGTTAGGGGAAGGTGAGCATATGGTTGTGTTGCTCTTGAGTAGTAGAGCATTTTGTGTTTTGGAGTCGTGTGAAACCATGGCCTGAGCAGAGAGATAGAGGAGCTCGAAGATTTGAGTGCATGGGAGAGGGTTCTGAAAACCCTAGGTCTCATCTGGGACGATGAAGGAGAGCCCTTAGATTGGCTCCAGAGTTTGACCAATTCATTAGATCCAACGGCTGTGAGCGAATCTGAGAGTTGGAGGGAAAGTTTCAAATATATTGAAACGCGGCGTTTCATTAAACCGCGCCTGGGCCTAGCTCGCTATTCCCACCCCCCCTTTTATCTGGCCCAATCATTTTAACTGGCGCCTATTGCTGTTCATACCCCCCCTCCCTTTAATTAATTTAATTCTTTTAATTTTCTTTTAATATTTTTCTGTTTTGTTTAATTCATTAAAAATTGATAAAAAATGATTTTTGACTTCTTCTTTTTTCTATGATTAGATGAAAATGTGTAGAAAATTATAAAAATAAAAATGAGATTTTATTTTTTAGTTTAATATTTTTAATAGATTTTCCAAATAAATAGCTTTTATAATGATTAGTTTTATATCATGATTTTGTAGGAATTATT
This sequence comes from Lathyrus sativus, assembly GCA_963859935.3. Lineage (NCBI taxonomy): Eukaryota > Viridiplantae > Streptophyta > Magnoliopsida > Fabales > Fabaceae > Lathyrus > Lathyrus sativus. Next base: position 245,963,793 of record OZ012741.1, read on the forward strand.
TTAGGACCTTCCCTTAGGTTTTTTTATCCATTCTTTTTTGTGCAATTAGATGATGAATCATAGTTCCCCATAGGATTTTTTCTAGATTTTTAGAATTAAATTTTGATTATTTTAATTAGGGTAGATTTAGGGTATCCTAATTAGGGTTTAGATTGTGCTTAGGTGATGATTTCCTTTCTTTGATTGAGTTTTGTCTTGATTCTTAGGTAGAGGCCTATGTAGATATTATGAGTAGGTGTTGAGGACCCTTGTGAATAATTGTTAGATTTTTCCCCATTAGTTTAGTATTTTTAGGTATTTTCTGAAGTTGCCTGTTGATTCTGTCTCCCCTGTGGTTACCTGTTCATCTATGGGGTTTGTTTTGGGGAATTTGTTGAGGGGCTTGTGTTGCCTTGAAGACCTTGGTGAAGAGCATCATGAAGAGAAGATTGTAGATCAAGACTCAGAGACCCAGAGCTTGGCTTGTTCCCTGTCTGTGAGGTTTGAGATCCTGAAGTTTGAAGGAAGTTCATGGTACTTTCCTAAGGAAGGCACTATGAATGACTTTCATTCTTTCTTCTCACCTCTTTCTTAAGTATCCAATGATGTTGGAGCCAACTTGTGAGTTTAATTTCTCTTGAGGAGGAATGTAAACTGATCACATGTTGTTGAGCCACATGGGATACAATTCCTGAGTGGAAGCCTCCTAGTACTTTCCTGAGGAAGGTCCTATGGGTCTATTCACTTAGTTCCCTTAGTTTATCTAGGATTTCTTAAGTATCCAATGATGTTGGAGCCAACTTGTGAGTTTAATTTCTCCTGAGGAGGAATGTAAACTGATCACATGTTGTTGAGCCACATGGAATACAACTCCTAAGTGGAAGCCTCCTAGTACTTTCCTGAGGAAGGTCCTATGAGTCTGTTCATTTAGTTCCACTAGTTCAGATAGGATTTCCTAAATATCCAGTGATGTTGGAGCCCGCTTGTGAGTTTAATTTCTCCTGAGGAGGAATGTAAACTGATCACAGTGGTTGAGCCACGTAGGATATGACTCCTGAGTATACACCTCTTAGTGCTTTCCTGAGGAAGACACTATGAGTCTGATTGCTTAGCTCCCTTTCTTTGGTAAGCTTGTTCTGAAGCTTGAAGACTGGGAATGATTTCTCTTGTTTAGGGTTTTTGCCTGAGGGCTGTGCTTGGATTTGTTCAGATTCTGGGATTAGGGTTAGGATTAGAGAGTAGATGATTCTTTCTCAAGCATGTGTGTTTTGTTTGCCTGTTGGCACTTCATTCCCTTTTATTTGTCATTGCTTGATAGCATGTTGCTTATCTTCAGTATGATTACTGTTATTTCATGACTGGCTTGAGGTCGAGACGAGCTTGTGGAGGCTGAAGCCCCACACACATTTCCTCCCTCACTTGCATTGCATGCATTTTACTGTTAAAGCTGATGCTTTTGTCTGTTTTGGTGTATCATTGACATGATCCCTTAGGACTCTCATTTCCTCTGATGAGGATTTGATGATAGACTTTTAGGTTGAAACCTATGCATGACAACATCTAGGAGTTCCCTGTTCAAACCTCAACCATAGGACGAATCCATGGCATGATAACAGTAGGACTTGATAGTCTCCCTCCTAGTTGAGCTATTTTCCCGTAGTTAGCCGAACTACGTTTGCTCTGATCTTTCATACCAGATGAAAGTACGTAGGCATAGGATGCGATATCCTAGCGAGCAACCTTTCCCCCCATAATCCTTCGTAGGCCGAACTACGTTGACTCTGATTTCTCACCCTCTGATGGGAATACGTAGGCATAAAGCGCGATGCTTTGCCGAGTCATTTTTTCTTTTCTTTTTTTTTCAGCCAGCCTTGATAGGTAGATAGATTATAACCAACCCGTCCAAGTAAACAAACAAGCGAGGATCCCGTCGAGTACGACGGACGTGAGGGGTGCTAATACCTTCCCCTTGCGTAACCGACTCCCGAACCCAGACAATGGTTGCGACGACCTTGTCTTACCCTTTTTCGTCAGGTTTTTCCGATCGTTTCCTTTCCCGCTCTGAGGGATAAATAACGAAAGGTGGCGACTCTTCTGTCATGCCGGCACCTTATTTTCGCGCAAGCGACAGCTGGCGACTCTGCTGGGGAATTCAGGTGTTTCCCTATGCGAGTCTCGCCTTGGATTTTCTTCCTAGCTGCCTGGGACCGTCCCCAGCAGCTGGCGACTCTGCTGGGGACTTCTAGCATCTAGGGACTTTTCCCATCCCTTATGCTGGGACCGTTTCCCATCCCCTACGCGAGTCAATCCTATCGTTTGTGTGTTTGCTTGTTGGGTTGCGTTTATTTATCGCATTTTTACTTCCCGCATTTTTACTTCCAGCATTTTATTTCCCGCATTTTATTTTCAGTTTGATATGATTATCTGTGCTGCTGTGGGAGAGGGATGTTACTGTGAGTGAAAAGCCGGACCTGGGCTTGAGTACACACCTAGATATAGTTGCGGAGAAGTAGTAGACGAACCTGTCTGCTGAGCAGGCACAGTTCCCTACGAAAATCTGCGCTCAGACGAGATTCTTGCAGAGGTGCTCCTTTCCGGTCCTGAGGATCTGAGGGGAGTCCAGACGTGAGGATTGTCGACTCTGGGGACCGATCATTTGGAAGTCAGCTAAGAGAGGCCTCTTCATGACTTGACGATGCCACTCCTTCTGGGAATCGTATTGTCACTCATGAATGTCTGTGACGCTGACAACCGCATAGGATGCCGTACCTTTGTCCGTGGATTAGGTCCATCATACCTGTGAGTGGGGTTGGGATATTGCAGGAAACTTTGACCTCCAGACTACCTGGTTTTCTCGACAGTGAATCAGTTATGTTGGGTTCTCAGTTGCAGATATGTTCTTGATAGAGCAAGGGTTTGGTCAGAGGATTTTATCATCGGATGTTTGTCTGTTCCTGATAGAGCAGGTTCCGATCAGAGTATTGTTGTCAGAGGTTTGTTCTGGATGGAGCGGATTTTTGAATGGGGTCTGAGGATCTCGTCAGCAGTTGTTATTTTGTTCTTGATAGGGCAGATTTTGAGTGGGGTTTGAAGATCTCATCAGCAGCTGTGCATTTGTTCTTGAGAGGGCAGATTTGTGATTTGGGGTCCGAAGACTTCATCAACAGATATTCCTTGATCTTGCATCCGGGGTCTTTATTATCAGGCTTTCGTTCTTGTCAGAGCAGAATGTTGATCTCGATCCTACCAGATGGTTGTCCACAGCAGATCAGATCAGTGGTTTTACACTGGGGTTTCCTTTTCATCAGCGATTGTTGACACCGAATCTCCACAGCAGCCACCTGGATATATTGTTGCATGCCTGCATTTTGCATAATCATTCCATTAGCGTGTGTCTGTGACAGGTACCGTTTCCCCGATCCAAGATCTCTCATTGTGTTACTGCAGCCGTTCTCAGAAAGACTGATGCGTATGAGTTCTCGGTCCTTGATATGTCGAATCTGACTATTGCTATGTGAGGTTACTATTTCCATGATTGGGCCCAGATTCCTCTCCTTGTTATTGTCAGCAGGTGCCAGGATCGGGGGAAATCTCTCAAGCACGCAGACACACGCATGCATCTGCATGAAGCATTCTTGCATGACATACATTCTGTTACCTTTTCCTAACCTTTGATGTTGACAGGTTTTTCAGGTACTCAGGTTCCGAGCTGCTTTCAATCTCCAGGATTGATCAAAGATTCATCCACCGCTACTCAACTCGAGCCAATCAAACGAGAATCATGGACCAAGTACAGTCAGATGTTCAGGAGCTTCGTGAAAGGATGGATCGTTTTATGGAGCTGATGCAAGTAGTTGCGAATGGGCAAGACCAGCTTCGTACTTTGGTTCAACCTCTCATCTCCAGGGTTGATAGTAATGGAATACTTCACGGCGGGGCCGTGCCCACTCCTCCTCAAGGGGATACTCCACAGAACGTTGTTCCTGCTGCCGGGGGCAACGGTAGTGCTAACGGCAATCTCATGACTAATCTCGGACTTAATGCGGCGGGCGCCGGCAATGGTGGTTTGGGAGCCAATGTTACCATGGGGCCGGTCAACGGCAATGTTGGTGCAGGAAATATGGTGGTGCCTCAACCGTGGCTGGAGGACCATCAGGATGACATTTTCTCTCAGAGAGGTGTAGAGGCTGAGTTGACTGCTGAGGCTCGACTCAGGTTCAAGGCGTTGGAAGATAAGATGAGAGAAATAGAAAATCAGAACACATTGGGCGTTGACATGTCCAAACTCGGGTTGATTGCTAACTTTAAAGTACCTCACAAGTTTAAGGTGCCTATCTTTGAGAAGTATAGGGGCACTACTTGTCCCCGTGTTCACCTCCGATCTTATTACAGAAAGATGTCCGCTTATTCTGATGATGAGAAGTTGCTGATGCACTTCTTTCAGGATAGTCTTTCTGGTCCGTCGCTCGAATGGTATATGGGTTTGGAGCCCGCTGCTGTGCGCACGTGGAAAGATCTCGCTGAAGCGTTTGTTCTCCACTATCAATATAATAGCGACTTGGCTCCCAACCGAGTTCAGCTTCAGAATCTCTCGCAGCGGAGCAATGAAAGCTTCAAAGAGTACGCCCAGCGGTGGCGTGAATTGGCTGCTCGGGTTCAACCGCCGATGGTTGAGCGTGAGTTGGTACAAATGTTCGTGGCTACTCTTCCCGGAGTCTATTATGAGAAGCTGATTAGTGGCATGTCCGGAACATTCTCGGCCCTCATCACTTTGGGCGAGCATGTTGAAAATGGTATAAAGATCGGAAAGATTCAAGGCGAATCATCCTCATCTGGAGGAGCTAGCAAGAAACCTTATACTGGCAAGCGTCGAGAGGGCGATGCCAGTGCTGTCACTAATGCTAGGAGAAAGGGCAAGGGCCCTCAGTCTCAGATCGCTAGCATAAACATCCCAGTTGCTCCCCCGCAGCCGCAGCAGCAGCCCCAGCAACAGAATAATCCGGGATATAAGAGATATCAGAATCGGGGTCCCCTCGCAAATCGTCATTTGGAAACTCCTCCTATGTCATATGCACAGCTTCTGCAGACGTTGCTTCAGCTCCAATTAGTTCAGAAAAGGACGTTGGCTCCCTTGACAGGGGCACCACCACCGGGGTATGATGCTAATGCTACTTGTGAATTTCATTCTGGGGCACCTGGCCATACGGTTGAGAATTGTAAAGCTTTTAAGCACAAAGTCCAGGACTTGGTCGACACCAAGGTGATCAACTTTTCTGACAGCGTGCCCAACGTCACCAAGAATCCAATGCCTCATCATAGGGGGGGCGGAGTAAATGCTGTTATCACTGAAGAGAATTCAGACTTCCTGACTGATGTCAGAGATTTGAAGACGCCGTTGAGTTTTGTTAAAGCTAAGTTGCTAAAGAAAGGCTTCTTTCCTGGATGTGGAGAGTTTTGCATGGCTTGTGCTACACTTCCTGATGGGTGTGAGCAGTTGATCGAAGGTATCCAAAGTCTGATGACCGAGGGTATTTTGCAGTTCAGTCGAAGCGTTGAGAATGCGTCAGGGGAAGTCGTGCTGAAGCAGGCAGACGAAGTTGCTACTATTACCATTCCTCGCCACCCTATCACTATTTCTGCGCCTCGTCCGCCTACTATCATCATCACCAGGGCCGGACCAATCCCATTCGAGAGCACTAATGCCGTCCCGTGGCATTATGGCACCGAAGTTTATTGTAACGGTCAGAAAATAGAGCTTGAGTCATCCGGATCGACTGCGCTGAATCTTACTGAAGTCAGTGGTATCACCAGGAGTGGCAGAGTATTCGCGCCGGCAGAGGTTGCGGCAGAGAAAGTAGTCCGGGCTGACGCTGTGGACAAGGGCAAAGGTAAAGCTGTTGAAGAGATTCCTGCAGGGGCAGAAAAAGACTTGTTGGTTAAAGATGCGGAAGAGTTCATGCGGCTAATCAGGAAAAGTGACTACAAGATTGTAGATCATCTTCACCAGACTCCGTCAAAGATCTCGATTCTTAACCTGTTGCTGTGTTCTGAAGCGCACCGCAACGCGTTGCTGAAAGTATTGAATGCTGCATACGTGCCGCAGGAGATATCGGTGAATCAACTTGAGGAAGTAGTAGCCCATGTCAATGCTGGTAATGGGCTGGGATTCACAGATCTGGAGCTGACGCCCAAGGGAAGAGATCACAACAGCGCCTTGCACGTCTCGATAGAGTGCAGAGGCACGATTATGTCACATGTCCTAGTAGATACGGGCTCCTCGCTTAACGTGCTTCCGAAGAAGGCACTGATGAAGTTGGATACCCGTGGACTGCTGTGCACGCCCAGTGATCTGGTCGTGAAGGCCTTTGACGGAACCAAGCGCCACGTCTTCGGAGAATTGACCCTGCCAATTCAAGTTGGACCAGAGACGTTTAATGCGGTTTTCTATATTATGGATATCATGCCCGCCTATAGTTGCCTCTTAGGTCGGCCGTGGATTCATTCTGCTGGTGCCGTGACGTCCACGCTGCATCAGAAGCTTAAATATGCTGTTGGGGGCAGCATAGTGACAGTCTGTGGAGAAGAGGACATCATGGTAAGCCACCTGTCGTCCTTTAAATATGTCGAAATGGATGGTGAGATCCATGAGACTCTTTGCCAAGCGTTTGAAACCGTCAGGGTGAAGGAGGTAGCTCCCGTTGTTGCAGAGAAGCAAGAGTTGAACCTCTCCTCGTTTAAGGAAGCTCGGGCTGTTGTCGAAGTTGGTTCCACCCCAGGCTGGGGGCATGTCTTGGATATACCGATCAAACAGGATAAGTTTGGATTAGGGTATTCTCCAGAAGCTGAAGCTTCATCTTCGTCTGGTAGCTCGTCTCGTGGGAAAGGGCCGATCTTATTCACCAAGGGGGGAGTAATCTTCGAGAGTATCAACGCTACGTCAGAGGACAGCGGAGACAGTGATTGTGACCTTGATGCCTGGATTCAACCGAGCAAGCCAGGCGAGCGCCTTCGCAATTGGACCATCAAGGAGATTATCGAGCTGACGAGTGAAGAGTAATGATTTGCTTTTTACAATCTTTGTACAACCCTATGTCCTGCCCGGGGCATATTGGTTTTACTGTCAGGGCCTTGTTGGATTATGTGTATGCATTTTGTTAATAAATAAAAGGCGTTTTCTTCGTAATCAAATATTGTGTTCTCTGTTATTCATGCTTTATGTTTGTTTTGAAAAACAGCAAAATGGCAACGAGGTTCGTGCTAACCTGCATATTCTTGCTTTAAACTTAACCCTTGTTATTGCAGGATCCACGTAACAGACGACATCGACTCTGGACCCTCTACGGCTCACTACGACTTTGATTGCCCGATCTATCAAGCCGAGGATGAGATTGATGAAGACGAAGACCTTCCGGAAGAATTGGCCCGCTTGTTGAGACAAGAAGAGAAGGTTATTCTGCCTCACGAAGAGGATATTGAGATCATAAATCTGGGTTCTGAGGAGCTTATCAGAAATGTCAGAGTAGGGGCTGCGCTGCAGAATGATGTCAAGCATAGACTGGTCGAGATGCTTCGAGAGTATAGTGACGTCTTTGCTTGGTCGTATGAGGATATGCCCGGACTTGACACAGATATCGTGGTTCATCGCTTGCCGTTGCGAGAAGATTGCCCTCCAGTCAAGCAGAGGCTCAGGAGGACGAGACCAGACATGGCTGTAAAAATCAAAGAAGAAGTCCAGAAGCAGTTGGACGCAGGATTTCTAGCCGTTACCACCTACCCTCCGTGGGTCGCCAACATAGTGCCTGTACCGAAGAAAGACGGTAAGGTACGTATGTGCGTCGATTATCGGGATCTGAATAGGGCGAGCCCTAAGGATGATTTCCCGTTGCCTCATATCGATGTGTTGGTCGACAATACATCCCAGTTTTCCGTGTTTTCGTTCATGGATGGCTTCTCCGGTTACAATCAGATTAAGATGGCGCCGGAGGACATGGAGAAAACGACGTTTATTACCCCCTGGGGCACGTTTTGCTACAAGGTAATGCCCTTCGGTCTGAAGAACGCAGGGGCCACTTACCAGCGAGCCATGGTAACTTTGTTTCATGATATGATTCATCATGAGATCGAGGTCTATGTTGATGACATGATTGCGAAGTCCCAAACGGAGGAGGAGCATCTGGTCAATTTGCTGAAGCTGTTTGAAAGGCTTAGGAAGTTCAGGCTGAGGCTGAATCCTAACAAGTGCACTTTCGGAGTGCGGTCCGGAAAGTTATTGGGGTTTATCGTTAGTGAACGAGGTATTGAAGTTGATCCTGCGAAGATAAAAGCTATCCAAGAAATGCCAGCGCCGAAAACAGAAAAAGAAGTTCGTGGTTTCTTGGGCCGAATAAACTACATTGCAAGGTTTATCTCTCAGCTCACGGCCACTTGTGAACCGATGTTCAAGTTGTTAAAGAAAAATCAGGCGATTACTTGGAATGAAGATTGCCAGAAGGCATTCGACAAGATAAAGCAGTATCTTCAAGAACCTCCAATCTTGATACCCCCAGTGGCTGGACGGCCATTAATCATGTACTTGACAGTTCTGGAGAATAGTATGGGGTGTGTTCTCGGTCAGCACGACGAGACGGGCAGAAAAGAGCATGCCATTTATTATTTGAGTAAAAAGTTCACTGAGTGTGAATCTCGATACTGATACTGGAGAAGACGTGTTGTGCATTAGCTTGGGCCGCCAAACGTCTACGACAGTATATGCTCAATCACACCACTATGCTGATTTCGAAGATGGATCCGATCAAGTACGTCTTCGAGAAGCAGGCTCTTTCGGGCAGGATTGCCAGATGGCAGATGGTGTTAACAGAATATGATATTCAGTACGTCTCTCAGAAAGCCATCAAGGGAAGCGTATTGTCTGATTACCTTGCCGAACAGCCAATCGAAGACTATCAGCCGATGAAGTTCGAGTTCCCTGACGAGGACATTATGTTTCTCAAAGCGAAGGATTGCGATGAGCCATTGCCCGATGAGGGGCCAGATAGGAAGTCTCAGTGGAAGTTGATATTCGACGGAGCGGTTAATTCCTATGGAAGTGGTATCGGGGCTATCATTACGACTCCTCACGGATCCCACATCCCGTTTACTGCGAGACTGACGTTTTCAGTTACCAACAATGAAGCCGAGTATGAAGCGTGTATTATGGGTCTAGAAGAGGCAATTGATTTGAGAATCAAGAATCTAGACATATATGGTGACTCAGCGCTTGTAATCAATCAGATCAAAGGGGAGTGGGAAACTCGTCAACCGAATCTAGTGCCGTACATGAATTACGCCAGGAGGCTGCTTCCGTTCTTCGACCGAGTAGAACTTCATCATGTACCTCGGGCTGAAAATCAAATGGCTGATGCTTTAGCCACGCTGGCTTCAATGTATAAGGTCAATCTTTGGAATGAGGCTCCAAGCATTGTTCTTTCGCGTCTTGACAGACCAGCATATGTGTTCGCAATCGAGGATGCCACTGACGGCAAGCCATGGTTCCACGACATCCAGACCTTCCTTATGACTAAGGAGTATCCGGCGGGTGCGTCAACCCAGGATAAGAAGACTCTGAGGAGGCTATCTGGAAACTTTTACCTCAGCCCTGATGGAGTGCTGTATAAGAGAAACCACGATCTCGTGCTACTCAGATGTGTAGATGAGAAAGAAGCAAGTATGCTCATGGAGGAAGTCCATGAGGGCACATTTGGTACGCACGCCGGCGGGCATGCCATGACGAGAAAGATCCTGAGAGCAGGATATTACTGGTTGACTATGGAGTCGGATTGCTTCAGATTCGCGAAGAAATGTCATAAATGCCAGATTTATGCTGATAAAGTTCATGTGCCGCCGTGCCCATTGAATGTCATGTCCTCCCCTTGTCCGTTCTCCATGTGGGGCATCGACATGATAGGCAAGATCGAGCCCACCGCATCCAATGGTCATCGTTTTATTCTGGTAGCTATCGACTACTTCACCAAGTGGGTGGAGGCAGCCTCGTACGCTAATGTGACCAAGCAGGTGGTAGCTAAGTTCATAAAGAGGGACATCATCTGTCGCTATGGAATTCCCGAGCGGATCATTACTGATAATGGTTCGAATTTGAATAATAAGATGATGAAGGAGCTGTGTCAGAGCTTCAAGATCGAACACCACAACTCATCTCCCTATCGGCCGAAGATGAATGGCGCCGTTGAAGCGGCCAATAAGAACATCAAGAAGATTGTTCAGAAGATGGTTGTGACGTACAAAGATTGGCACGAGATGTTGCCGTTTGCCTTGCACGGTTATCGTACGACGGTGCGTACGTCGACCGGGGCAACTCCTTTCTCCTTGGTGTACGGTATGGAAGCTGTCCTACCGCTAGAAGTGGAGATTCCCTCTTTGCGAGTTTTGGTTGATGTGAAACTTGATGAGGCAGAATGGGTGACGAATCGCCTGAACCAGCTCAGCCTGATGGACGAGAAGAGGTTAGCATCGATTGCATTTGGTCGCCTGTACCAAAGCCGAATGAAGAAAGCTTATGATAAGAAGGTGCGTCCTCGAAGCTTTCAGACGGGTGATCTCGTCCTGAAGAAGATTCTTCCGCCACACTCCGATCACCGGGGCAAGTGGACTCCGAATTACGAAGGGCCGTATGTCGTCAGCAAGGTCTTCTCAGGAGGAGCTTTGTTGTTATCCACGATGGATGGTGAAGATTTTGCATCCCCGGTGAACGCGGACGCAGTTAAAAAATACTTTGCTTGAAAGCGACCCGCTGGACAAAAAAGAAAGAGTCCAGGCAAAAAAGGGGCATCCCGGCGAACCAAAAACAGAATAAAAGGTTCGGGCAAAAATTAGGGATATATTGAAAAAATGTACACCCGCGAAGTCGAAAACCTACACTGGGCGGCTTCGGCAAAAAAGGGTATCCCGGTGAACTGAAAACCCGTGAAGGGCGGTTCACGCAAAAGTTAGGGATTTGAATAAGCAAATGACTGCGTTCCGCGTATGGACTTTCATTGTTTAGTGGTTCGGAAGACCTGAGGGCCGTTCGTCTGAATCAATCTCTTCCAAAGCTGAAGCATCGGAGAAGTATCGAAGTCGAGTGGGTCTTAGAGGGATCAACTCATGGTGTTCGTCTACGCCTCGATTGCCGACATTTGTATATACTGATGTATATTTATGTTTTCTTTTTGCGCGGCTTCCTCATTCCAGGAGCTTGCCTCTGTTGTAAAACATTTTTGCCCATTCAGGGGTTCATCATCAATAAAATGCACATTATTCAGCAATTCTACTTGTCTGTTTAGCATTTATCTGTTTTGTTTGCGAATGATAACGCCGATGTGTTTTTTGATAAAATGCGCATACATAAACTTGCGGGCCTAAGCCCATTGATTGTTGAAACAATTAACTAACTGGACATTGTCGCGAGATAATAACCCTGATAGGCCCCTTTGAGGAGGGTATCTTGTCTGTTTGTTTGTGTTGTTGCAGGTGTAGCACCTCGCCAGAAGATGTGCCGCGCGTATCCCCCAAGCAGGAAGAGTCCTCCTTCTCCAGCAGAGTTCAGTAGTCTCTCCTCCGCAGAATCAGAATCAGATAGTGAGCATTGATATGTCTTCCCCAGGTAGAGGTGATTCTCTTCCCCGAACAGATGCGTCCTGAAGGAATGTCACCTCATCAGCTGAGCCAAGCACGGAAGCATGATGATTATCCCCAGCACCGGGTCACAAGTGCAGATTTCAGAGAAGTGTTCGGGTGCCGAAGCTCGTGTTTTCCCCGGTAAAGTCGCTGAAGCAGGATTTTCCCCCGCACCGGGTCACAAGTGCAGGTTTCGTAGGATGTTAGTCGTATACCGAAGGAGGCAATAACTGATGGTGCCAGACTGAAGTCTCCAGCGGAATTGAGGTTCCTCACCAGAGTCAGGCTCTCTCCTGAAGATGGATGGTTCCCTCTTCCCCAGTAGAGTGTTGGAACAACTGATGTTGTATTCCCTTGCAGAGTTGTACTCTCCCCCGAAGTCAGACGATTCTTTCTTCCCCGGCGAAATTGAGTTTCCCCATCAGAGTTGCACTCTCCAGCGAAGTAGAATGATTTCCCTCCCCGGTTGAGTCCGCAGAAAAGTAGAATCCTTGAGCATTGACCGGATCATGATTGGTTTTTCCCCAGTAGAGTGTTGGAACAACTGATGTTGTATTCCCTTGCAGAGTTGTACTCTCCCCCGAAGTCAGATGATCCTTTCTCCCCCAGTGGAATCGAATTCCCCCATCAGAGTCGTACTCCCCAATGAAGTAGAATGATTTCCCTCCCCGGTTGAGTCCGCAGAAAAGCAGAATCTTGGAACATTGATCGGATCATGATTGATTTTACCCAGCCGAGCGTGGGACAGCTAATGATGTGTTTCCCCAGCATCGCACTCTCTCCATCGAAGCAGAATGATTGCTCCTTCCTCAGCCGAGTTTGCAGATGTCCAAGGGATCCGAATCCTCGGAAGTTGATCAGATCATGAGTGGTTTTTCCCCAGTGGAGTGTGGAGCAGCTGAAGTTGGTTCCCCACAGAGTGGTCATCCCCAGAAGAGTAGCCGAGACGGCCGCGTAGTTCATTCTCGCGATTGATATCAGCAGATCCAAGTTCTCGTAGAGCTTCGTCCCCTGCAGCAGTCAGCTGAAGTTGTTCCCCTGCAGCAGTCCGCGGAAGATCAATTCCCCAGACAGAGTCTGATTGATATTGGCGTGTTCACGTTCTCCTCAGCAGGATGACTCCTTTACCTGAGTGGTTCTTTCTCCTTGACAGGAAGATTTCCCCCTTCGGCATTTATTTTGCTGACGGGATTGCATCATTGTGCATGATTGCATAGCATTGCGCATGATTGCACGACATGTAGCATAAACGCATATCATTCCCACCGTGTGGGGCATAGTGCAAAAGCATATGCATCATAAGCATGACCTAGGTCATCATCATCCTTGTTGAACAGGTGTATCCCCAAAAGACCAGTTGCTCAGGACGGTTCTTGATGTTCTCCTCAGCAAGGTTGTTTTCTTAGATGATTCTAAAGACCCCGGTGTGGTCCCCGCAGTTCGCTCGCTCAAGATGATTTTTGAGACCCCCAGCGAAGTCTTCGGTTCGAGATGATTCTCAAATCCCTCAGCAGGGCCATTTGCTTAAGACGATTCTTAAGACCCCAGTACCGCTTCCCGAGTGGTTCGCCTAGTATGATACTTGGGCTCCCCAATAGCGTCTCCAGCAGGAGTTGCCCAGGAAGATTCCTGGAACTCCCAACAGAATGGTTGCTCCAGAAAGGTTATTAGTTCAGGACGATTCTTCAAGTCCTCAGCAGCATGATATGTCTGCTCCAACAACGATGTCTAATCTGAAGATGGATTTCGTAAGCGCCCGATGGCGATATCAGAAGGTTCCGGTGAGTCCAGATTTCCGTGTTGAAGAATCAACGGGTGGATGAAGACAAGGTTCCAGGGTTGTAGATACAATAGAGTGATTCGTGTGAGTCTGAAGACCAAGTCAGTTGTCCTGAGGAGATGATTGATTGCGATCAAGTGAATAGTGTTTCTTTTGACTGAAGTCGAAGATGTTTATCCAGCTGAAGCGGAGTTTCGCCTGAAGGCAAAGTGTTTGAATCCCCGTAGAGTCGTGAATGGCTCAGGATACCATTTCTTTGACTAAAGTCACAGATTTCCTAAGCTGAAGCGAAGGTGCCTAAGGGCAAGGTTATCCCCCAAGGTCATGAAGGACCTAGGATTCGTTTTTCGGACCGAAGGCCGAAGTATACCCCTGACTGAAGTCACGGATGCTCTATAGCAGAGGCGGAGTTGCCTGAAGGCATATCCATGTATCCTTGAAGGCCAAGGACCATTTCTTTAGACTGAAGTCGAAGATATCTCCTGCAGAGTTGCCGACAGGCAAAGTTTATATCCTTGAAGGCCAAGGATGATTTACCTTCAGAAATATTTGAAGATTTTTTCTAGCTGAAGCTGGAAATGGCCAGGGGCCAGGGTTTCAAATATCTTTAATGTTGAAGTTCTACGGCAGGCAGTGTGCAGCAGTATTCCGACGTTCGTTATGGTTCTGAGGGTGAACCCCAGATCAGAGCGGGCTCAGTTAAGTCTCTCATTCCCAGCGGAGTAGGTTCAAATACGCAAGTGTACTTTACCAGGGGTGAACCCCAGGTCAGATTTGTTCAGTGTTGTATTTTCTCCAGCGGCAATGCGGGGTATTTTGATTATCCGACGGCGAGGTCAGATTATGTTTGTTTCCGGCAGCGAGGTTGGATGTTTGTTTGACGGCAATGTCAGACTCCTTAAATCCCCAGCAGAGATGATGTTGGTACGACGGCGATGTCGAGTGTCTCTCAGAATGATGTTTGTTTCCGGCGGCGATGTCAGATCAGTATCTCTCCAGCTAGTTGTTGAGCAGCTAGTGTTGCAGTGTTCGAAGATTTGTTCCCCGCAGAGTACCGTGTGCTCGTGCAGTTGGCAAATTTTCGGGTTTACCGATATTCAACCGTCTCGCACCTTGATTGGTTGAGAGCCGTTCGCTTCTCACCCAGTCAGGTTCAAGCCGTTTGAATAGGGGCAGCTGTTGCACCCCAAAATTTGACCAACAATTATTTATTCATTGAGTGTTTGAAAGTGGATACCTTCATCAGAAAGTTCAAGAGATCCTCAGAGGAATGGGTTGAAACCAGGGTTGTGTGCTTCATAGCTTGAGAGTTGTGGGTGCTCCTCAGATGGTTCTGAGACTTTGAGAATGAATTTGATGATTTGAGAAAGCCTATGAGATGTCTTGAAAGCCATCATGAAGCCCAGAGAGGTTATTATGCAAGAATTCAGAAGATTCAAACATGAATGGTAGAATTAGGGTTTTGACTGGGTCAACCCTAGGACAGCTGAAGATTTGGAGAAGGTTGAGACTTAATCCAAGGGCCATGAGATCATGGAATGATGAATAGAGATGTTGTAAAGGTGATTCCTAGACCAACTCATCATGATTGAAGAGTTTGAGAAGTTTTGAGTTAGGGTTTCTGAGGATGGTCAGTGGAAAAACCCTAATTTGGTCCCTATCTTCCAGGCAGTTTTAGCCCAAGTTGTGATTGATATCTTATCTTCCCCACAACATGAATGTTGTAGAGCTTGTTCTAAGATTTAATTTGAGTGGTGGAAGTCCTTGATAGGAGTTGCAGAGCTCAAGTTATGGTTTTGACAAATTACAGGTCAGCAGAGGTGTGTGAATCTGGGTCCTTGAAAGTCACCCAACTTGCAGACAACTTTTGCCCTAGTAGGATGATTCCTATGGTTTCTTGGTCAACATGAATGTTGAAGAGGATCTTCTTAGCTTTAATTTGAGTGGTAGAAGTCCTTGATTGGATTTGTGGAACTCAACTTATGGTTTGAACAAGGCAGGGGTATTTTGGTCATTTGTCAGTTATAGGTCATTTTAGCCAATGCCTAAAACTCCTATTTCCAAGCCTCAAATGGAAAAACTCAAAACATGAAAGTTGCTCAAAATGTGATTTTAAGTCTAGAAAGAAGGTCACAAATTGTTGGAAAAGCTCATAGCACAAGATTACATGATTGGTCAAAAATGAACTAAAAAAGGCTTATAACTTTGAAAAGTTGAAATTGAAAAGTGATTTGGGAGATCCACAAATCCAAAATAGGTCATCCAATATATCATTTTGATTGGAAAAACCATTTTGAGAACATTGGTTTAGCTAGAATTTTCATTTGAGGTCTAAAAATGGGTGATGCTTTGAAAAGTTGTTACTTGAAAAAGAAGGCAATGTTGAAAAACCCTACATAAGCCAAAAATGAACTTGTTTTTCACTCATCCCTTCTCAATAACTCATGTAAGGAGAATTTAAGACAAAATTGCAAGGCATAACATATGAGATATGAGATATCCAACTTGGCATGTCATGAGAATTTCAAGAAGTTTCCACCACATTCTAGATGAATCTAGAAACATCCAATGATTATTATATAGAGAGTGCATCAGAAAGTGATCAAGGTTGGTGATAGAGAGTCAAGTCAGAGGAGAAAGAGAGAGATACATTGCCATTGAAGAGGTTTCTTCAAGTTGAAGCAACTTTGTTTTTCTTCCACTACAAGCCATCTCCACCATCACAAGTGCAAACAGAAGGTTGAGGACCATTGTAGGATCATCTTGAACCAATTCCAAGGCCTGCAAGCATCCCCACGAGCCTCACCATCATCCCTTTGACAGGTTCTTTCTTCTCCTTGTATCTCTTAAGTTAGCTAGTTTCAATTAGTTTTATAGCCATAGAATTAATGTGTTAGGGTAGAGGGTCAATTTCTGAGAGTTTGAGAGCTCTGCGTGAGGTTTCATGGCAGGTGAGTGATTCTTGAATCTTCAAGAACTATTTGTTTAGGGCGTTTTAATCAGCATGAATTAGGTTAGAATGACTAGGGTGGCGTGTAGAGCAGGTTCAGACCCTTGGGTGGAAGTTTCACCATGGTCGATCTCAGGTGAGCATGGTTGTACCAAGATGTTTAAGTCTTCTGTTAGGGCTATCTAGGGCGAGTTAGGGGAAGGTGAGCATATGGTTGTGTTGCTCTTGAGTAGTAGAGCATTTTGTGTTTTGGAGTCGTGTGAAACCATGGCCTGAGCAGAGAGATAGAGGAGCTCGAAGATTTGAGTGCATGGGAGAGGGTTCTGAAAACCCTAGGTCTCATTTGGGACGATGAAGGAGAGCCCTTAGATTGGCTCCAGAGTTTGACCAATTCATTAGATCCAACGGCTGTGAGCGAATCTGAGAGTTGGAGGGAAAGTTTCAAATATATTGAAACGCGGCGTTTCATTAAACCGCGCCTGGGCCTAGCTCGCTATTCCCACCCCCCCTTTTATCTGGCCCAATCATTTTAACTGGCGCCTATTGCTGTTCATACCCCCCTCCCTTTAATTAATTTAATTCTTTTAATTTTCTTTTAATATTTTTCTGTTTTGTTTAATTCATTAAAAATTGATAAAAAATGATTTTTGACTTCTTCTTTTTTCTATGATTAGATGAAAATGTGTAGAAAATTATAAAAATAAAAATGAGATTTTATTTTTTAGTTTAATATTTTTAATAGATTTTCCAAATAAATAGCTTTTATAATGATTAGTTTTATATCATGATTTTGTAGGAATTATTTTAGGACCTTCCCTTAGGTTTTTTTATCCATTCTTTTTTGTGCAATTAGATGATGAATCATAGTTCCCCATAGGATTTTTTCTAGATTTTTAGAATTAAATTTTGATTAGTTTAATTAGGGTAGATTTAGGGTATCCTAATTAGGGTTTAGATTGTGCTTAGGTGATGATTTCCTTTCTTTGATTGAGTTTTGTCTTGATTCTTAGGTAGAGGCCTATGTAGATATTATGAGTAGGTGTTGAGGACCCTTGTGAATAATTGTTAGATTTTTCCCCATTAGTTTAGTATTTTTAGGTATTTTCTGAAGTTGCCTGTTGATTCTGTCTCCCCTGTGGTTACCTGTTCATCTATGGGGTTTGTTTTGGGGAATTTGTTGAGGGGCTTGTGTTGCCTTGAAGACCTTGGTGGAGAGCATCATGAAGAGAAGATTGTAGATCAAGACTCAGAGACCCAGAGCTTGGCTTGTTCCCTGTCTGTGAGGTTTGAGATCCTGAAGTTTGAAGGAAGTTCATGGTACTTTCCTGAGGAAGGCACTATGAATGACTTTCATTCTTTCTTCTCACCTCTTTCTTAAGTATCCAATGATGTTGGAGCCAACTTGTGAGTTTAATTTCTCCTGAGGAGGAATGTAAACTGATCACATGTTGTTGAGCCACATGGGATACAATTCCTGAGTGGAAGCCTCCTAGTACTTTCCTGAGGAAGGTCCTATGGGTCTATTCACTTAGTTCCCTTAGTTTATCTAGGATTTCTTAAGTATCCAATGATGTTGGAGCCAACTTGTGAGTTTAATTTCTCCTGAGGAGGAATGTAAACTGATCACATGTTGTTGAGCCACATGGAATACAACTCCTAAGTGGAAGCCTCCTAGTACTTTCCTGAGGAAGGTCCTATGAGTCTGTTCATTTAGTTCCACTAGTTCAGATAGGATTTCCTAAATATCCAGTGATGTTGGAGCCCGCTTGTGAGTTTAATTTCTCCTGAGGAGGAATGTAAACTGATCACAGTGGTTGAGCCACGTAGGATATGACTCCTGAGTATACACCTCTTAGTGCTTTCCTGAGGAAGACACTATGAGTCTGATTGCTTAGCTCCCTTTCTTTGGTAAGCTTGTTCTGAAGCTTGAAGACTGGGAATGATTTCTCTTGTTTAGGGTTTTTGCCTGAGGGCTGTGCTTGGATTTGTTCAGATTCTGGGATTAGGGTTAGGATTAGAGAGTAGATGATTCTTTCTCAAGCATGTGTGTTTTGTTTGCCTGTTGGCACTTCATTCCCTTTTATTTGTCATTGCTTGATAGCATGTTGCTTATCTTCAGTATGATTACTGTTATTTCATGACTGGCTTGAGGTCGAGACGAGCTTGTGGAGGCTGAAGCCCCACACACATTTCCTCCCTCACTTGCATTGCATGCATTTTACTGTTAAAGCTGATGCTTTTGTCTGTTTTGGTGTATCATTGACATGATCCCTTAGGACTCTCATTTCCTCTGATGAGGATTTGATGATAGACTTTTAGGTTGAAACCTATGCATGACAACATCTAGGAGTTCCCTGTTCAAACCTCAACCATAGGACGAATCCATGGCATGATAACAGTAGGACTTGATAGTCTCCCTCCTAGTTGAGCTATTTTCCCGTAGTTAGCCGAACTACGTTTGCTCTGATCTTTCATACCAGATGAAAGTACGTAGGCATAGGATGCGATATCCTAGCGAGCAACCTTTCCCCCCATAATCCTTCGTAGGCCGAACTACGTTGACTCTGATTTCTCACCCTCTGATGGGAATACGTAGGCATAAAGCGCGATGCTTTGCCGAGTCATTTTTTCTTTTCTTTTTTTTTCAGCCAGCCTTGATAGGTAGATAGATTATAACCAACCCGTCCAAGTAAACAAACAAGCGAGGATCCCGTCGAGTACGACGGACGTGAGGGGTGCTAATACCTTCCCCTTGCGTAACCGACTCCCGAACCCAGACAATGGTTGCGACGACCTTGTCTTACCCTTTTTCGTCAGGTTTTTCCGATCGTTTCCTTTCCCGCTCTGAGGGATAAATAACGAAAGGTGGCGACTCTTCTGTCATGCCGGCACCTTATTTTCGCGCAAGCGACACCGACACACGACTCTATGCAGATGCAAATTCGGTACCGACTCATTTCAGCAGGTTCGATTGAAGAACCAAATATAACCATCGTTCACACCCCACATGGGCACACGAGGTCCACCCATTGCTCACACCCCACATGGGCACACGAGGTCCACCCATTGCTCACACCCCACATGGGCACACGAGGTTCACCCATTGCTCACACCCCACATGGGCACATAATGTGATTGCTCACACCCCACCTGGGCACACAATCCGATTGCTCACACCTCACTTAGGCACACAATCGTCAGCAGATTCTACACGAAATCAATCAGCACAAGAATGTATACCATAATGCTTCACATGCAAAATGACTCCATACACTTCTTGAAATGCATACACATCTATAATGTTTTCATGCACCTTCACCTCATCTAATTCCATACAATTATCATACATCGCAATGTATATTACATGACATATTCGTCAATCATCTCAATTATCATGCACTTTTAGTTAATTCAAACAATGCACATATTTTCCCAAACAGCCACAATTCATAATCTAGGATTCATGCCATACGGCTACCCACAGCACATCACAAACCAGCATACAAGCTACTCATGCAAGACAAGGTCGATCGCAACCGATACCTCAAACGATACAGCATGAAACAAACAGGAAAAATTATTCTGCTGCATTCGCTACACGCTCGCCTAGCGAGCTGCTAGCGAGCGTTCGCTACATGCTCGCCTAGCGAACTGCTAGCGAGCAAAAACAGAAGCTACAGACTTCATTCGCTACCTCGTTTGCCACGGCGAACCTCCAGCGAGCCATTCGCTACCCCCTTCGCTGCCAGCGTAGGAGATCAAAACCATTATGTCCCAAGTCTGGGACCATTCGCCACGCACTCGCCTAGTGAGCTGCTAGCGAGTGCTCGCGACCTGCTTGCCTAGCGAGATGCTAGCGAGCGTCTGCGATCTGCACTTTTCCAAACTGTTCAGAACTCAAACACCCGATGAAATCGCCCGATAAATCCCAACTTGCTCCCAGTAGCCTTAGTCTAACATATATCAATAATCTACATCATCTAATCACGATTCTAACCGTTAAACAATGATTTCTATCGATTAATCCAACTCCGACCTAGAAATGGAGAGTGTAGAAAACTACCAAACAAATCCAATCTAGCACATACATGATCATATACATTATTAAGATGATAAAACTTCTCACCCTTACCTGATTCATCGCAAGCTAAGGTTGATCTTGATGATTCTAGGTTTTCCTCTTCTTTTCTCTTCTCTTTCCCTTCTCCTCTTTCCTTCTCTTGTTTTTCTTCCTAATGTTTCTATCTTTCTCTTTTTCTCTCTTATCTCATATTCTATTTTCTTTCCTTTCCAATGTTTTCCAAACACTTACCAAATTATTTTCTCACAAAATATTCCAACTTAACATTATTACTAATGCCCAAAATACCCTCCAACCTATTTTTACCAGATGCTCTCAAAATCGGCAAAAATAACACATTATGCAAACATAACATATTTTCACATAATTTCCACATCAAAAATAATAATAATCCAATTAAATCAAAAAGGACTCAATTAAAATGGGAATTCAGAGTCGGGGCGTTACAAGAACATTCATGAGTTTTACATGAATATTCTTGAACTTGCAAACACCTCAGGAGCCTTAGGTGAAAAGATGGCTGAAGAGAAGCTTGTAAGAAAGATTCTTAGGTCCCTACCTAAAAGGTTTGCTATGAAAGTAACAGCCATTGAAGAAGCCCAAGACATATGCAACATGAAGGTGGATGAACTTATAGGTTCTCTCCAAACATTTGAGATGGGCATGTGGGATCAGTCTGTGGAGAAAAAGAGCAAAAGTATAGCTTTGGTCTCAAATACTGCTGATTTAGATGAAGAAGATGGTGAAAAGGAAGAAAATTTGTCAGAGGCAATAGCACTACTTGGAAGACAATTTAGTAACATGATCAAAAGAATAGATCAGAAGTCAAAGATCAAAAACAGCTCCTCTGACAGCAACCAAGATGAAGACAAAGCTGACCAAAGCAAAAGAGTCCAATGTCATGAGTGTGAAGGATATGGACATGTTAGGAGGGAATGCCCCACATACCTCAAAAAGAAGGGGAAAGGACTCACGGTCACTTGGTCTGATGAAGACTCAGGATGTGAATCAGAAAGAGAGTCTGCCAAGCATGTTATTGCCTTCAACAGTATGTGCATGTCTGGAGGGAACTCAAGTGAAGAAGAATTGACTTTTGAGGAAATTGCAGAATCATATCAAAAGCTTCATATCAAAAGCACAGAACTGTACCAGCAGGGAGAGCAACAAAAGAAAATCATCAAGGAATTAGAAGATGAAAAAAGAGAGCATCTAGCCACAATAAACACACTCAGAAGTGAAGTGAATGAGTTGAAAGGTAAAAATATTCAAATGACAAAATCCATAAGGATGCTCAATTCTGGAACTGACACCCTAGACGAAATCCTTCAGATTGGTCAGACCTAAAGAGATAGGTCTGGGCTAGGATTTGCTGAGAGACAAAATCCTGTGTTGAAACTCAAGAGATTACAACCTGAGATTCAAAAGTTAAAAAGGATGTCACGACCAATGTCACAACATTCACCCCACAAAAACTGGAATCAAGTCAAAAGACAATTCCAAAGGCATAGGTGTTACCACTGTGGAAAACTTGGGCATATTAAAGTTGTGTGCTTCTGGCTACATGGATTTCCAAGTCAAGGAAAAGCCAAACAAGGCACTCATGGCAAAAGGCAGTCATGTCCCAGACTCAAGAATGAGGTGCCTTACAAGCAAATAAATTGGGTGGCTAAGGAGGTTGGTCTGATAGCACACACATCTCTAAGAGTGTCAGCTAAAGAAGACTGGTACTTTGACAATGGTTGCTCCAAGCATATGGCTGGTATTAAGAATCTGTTGGTAGACATCAAGCCACATTCCTCGAGTTTTGTGACCTTTGGTGATGGGGCAAAAGGGGAAATCAAAGGTGTTGGAAAACTATAGAGCCATGGAGTTCCTAACCTAACCAATGTACTGCTGGTAAAAGGACTAACTGCCAACTTGATCAGTATCAGTCAGCTCTGTGATCAAGGACTAAGTGTGAAGTTCTCTAGAGGAGAATGTGTGGTCACAAATGGTGAAAATGAAGAAGTGATGAAGGGGCTGAGATCCAAAGACAACTGTTATTTGTGGGAGCCAAAAGACATTAGTAAATCCACAATGTGCTCTGTGGCAAGAGAAGAACAAGAAGTAAAATTATGGCACCAAAAACTTGGGCATCTTCATTTAAGGGGAATGAAGAAGATCATCTCCAAGGAGGCTGTAAGAGGAATCCCTAAACTGACTATTGAAGAGGGAAAAGTATGTGGGGAATGTCAAGTGGGAAAACAAACCAAGACATCCCATCCAAGAGTTGGACATCTAACCACATCTAGAGTTCTGGAACTACTGTACATGGACGTGATGGGACCAATGCAGGTAGAAAGCCTTGGTGGAAAAAGATATGCATATGTGGTGGTTGATGATTACTCCAGATACACTTGGATAAACTTCATCAAAGAAAAATCTGATGTTTTTGAAGTCTTCAAAGAACTATGCACCAAGCTCCAAAGAGAAAAGGAGAGTGGTGTTATCAGGATCAGAAGTGATCATGGAAAGGAGTTTGAAAACTCCAAGTTTGCTGAGTTCTGTGCAACTGAAGGCATAAGCCATGAATTTTCCTCCCCTATCACTCCTCAACAAAATGGAGTAGTAGAAAGGAAAAACAGAACTATTCAGGAATCTGCTAGAGCCATGATTCATGCAAAGAAGCTGCCTATGCACTTCTGGGCTGAAGCAATGAACACAACATGTTATGTTCACAACAGGGTTACCCTGATAAAGGGAACATCCTCCACCTTGTATGAACTTTGGAAAGGAAGAAAACCAACTGTGAAGTATTTTCATGTGTTTAGAAGCAAGTGCTACATCTTGACAGATCGTGAACAAAGAAGGAAAATGGATGCCAAAAGTGATGAAGGAATATTCTTAGGATACTCTACTAACAACAGAGCTTACAGAGTATATAACTCTAGAATAAAAGTATTAATGAAATCCATTAATGTTGTCATTGATGATCAAATTGAAGAAATCAATGTCATAGAGGATGTTGGAACATTGCTTGAGACTCCATCTGAGGAGACTAAAGACACCCAAACTACAAGTCTAAATTCTGAACTAGAAATAGGAAACAAAGAACCCTCTATTAGAATCCTGAAAGATCATCCCAAAGATCTTATAATTGGAGACCTCAACAGTGGAGTAAGGACTAGAACAAGAGAAGTCATCTCAAATTCCTGCTTTGTGGCCAAGGTTGAGCCCAAAAATGTTAAGGAAGCTCTCACTGATGAATACTGGATCAAGGCTATGCAAGAGGAATTGGAGCAGTTTAAAAGAAATGAAGTATGTGAACTAGTGCCAAGACCTGAAGGAACAAATATCATTGAAACCAAATGGATTTACAAGAACAAGTCAGATGAAGAAGGAACCATAGTCAGAAACAAAGCTAGACTGGTGGCTCACGGGTATACTCAAGTAGAAGGAATTGATTTTGATGAAACTTTTGCACTAGTTGCAAGACTTGAGTCAATCAGGCTGATGTTGGGAATTGCCTGCATCCTAAAATTTAAACTATTTCAGATGGATGTAAAAAGTTTCTTTCTGAATAGATATCTAACTGAGGAAGTATATGTGGCACAACCCAACGGATTTGAGGATCCTAACTTAACAGACCATGTATACAAGCTAAGGAAGGAACTTTATGGATTAAAACAGGCACCTAGAGCATGGTATGAAAGGCTAACTGAGTTTCTCACCACAAAAGGATACAGAAAACGGGGAATTGATAAGACACTGTTTGTAAAAAATGAGGGTGGAAAAATCATGATTGCCCAGATATATGTGGATGACATAATATTTGGGGGAGTGTCAGAAAAGATGGTGAAGCAATTTGTTAATCACATGCAGTCTGAGTTTGAAATGAGTATGTGTGGAGAACTAACCTACTTCATTGGGCTACAGGTCAAGCAAATGGATGATTCCATATTCATCTCCCAAAGTAAATACACCAAAAATATAGTCAAGAAGTTTGGGATGGACAATGCAAGTCATAAAATAACACCTACCCCCACTCATCTAAAGTTATCCAGAAATGAAAATGGTACGAGTGTTGATCAAAGTCTATACAGAAGCATGATTGGTAGTCTGCTGTATCTTACAGCCAGCAGACCAGACATTGCCTTTGTTGTAGGTGTATGTGCAAGGTATCAAGCAGATCCTAAAGTAAGTCACATGAACCAAGTTAAAAGGATTCTCAAATATGTGAATGGCACTTGTGACTCTACTCTCATGGGTGTGACCCTACCTTGTATGGCTATTATGATGCTGATTGGGCTGGCAGTGCTGATGATAGAAAAATCACATTTGGTGGATGCTTCTTCTTGGGAAACAACCTAATATCTTGGTTCAGCAAGAAGCAGAATTGCGTCTCACTGTCCACTGCTGAAGCTGAATACATAGCAGCTGGCAGCAGCTATTCTCAGCTGGTATGGATGAAGCAAATGTTAACTAAATACAATGTCACTCAGGATGTCATGACATTGTACTGTGACAATCTCAGTGCTATTAACATTTCCAAAAATCCAATCCAACACAGCAGAACGAAGCACATTGATATAAGACATCACTTCATTAGAGATCTTGTGGAAGACAAAGTGATTTCCTTGGAGCATGTATCCACTGAACTACAGCTAGCTAACATCTTTACCAAGGCTCTAGATGCTGCCCAATTTGAAAATCTTCGAGGAAAGTTAGGTATTTGCATGTATGAGGATGCATAGCAATTAATGACACGCGAGAATTTTACGACATCAATGCAGTCCAAGTCATTGACCAATAAAGCTCTCCATTCCACACAAATGTGTCGCTCTGCCCCCATTGCCTTCCCACATCTCTCTCAGACCTTCACTCTCGACAAAAGCATATCGTCTTATCATGAAGGATCTTCCTCTAAGTCCCCTCCCAAATCCTTCAAAGATACTCCTCCCTCCACTAAAAAGCCAAAGACCAAGTACCCTCCTCCCACTGAAGAAAATATTAGGCGTATGCTAAACAAAGAAGGCTCTGCATACATGGCCAAAACCATAGGGGAAATTGCGGAGGATATCATCAAAAGAGGACTTCCTATTAAGGGCTTCACCATTCCCCTGACTCGCAGAGATCCCCCTCATGACTCTGAATTTCCAGAGGAAGACTCGTATGATGGAAACCAGGACATCTCCCTATCAGATTTGGATGATAGTGACTCCAGTTCTTCCTCTGATGAAGAAGATTGAGAAAAGGGTGTTGCTATTGTTTCTGTCAAATTTGAATTTTCTGTATAATCTGAATTTGTGATGCTCTTCAAAGAGCAGTTTTGTTGTACTGTAACCCCTAACGATTGTGATGTTACCTATGATGATCTATGTTATTTGGATCTTAATTTTTGGATAAAAAGGGGGAGAGAGTAATAGGTGAGCTAACAACAGGTGGAAGAACAAGGAGAACTGGCTTGAACATATGTGACTTTGTGCATATGATATGAGACTTACTTATTTGCACGTGTAACTACAGGTGCAACTGATGAAATGTGTGATGACAGCTGATAGTGCTATTAGCAATAAAGTGATATGCATGTCTATCCTGGATAGGAATGAATGTATGCTAGAACTAGGAGCAAACCTTGTGTGTACTTCAGGATGTTATCCTGAAGGTCATAACATCCAGAGCAGACTGGATGAATATGTGCAGAGAGTCATGTGCAACTCTTCAGGGGGAGTAGCATAGGTGTGTGTGACTTCAGAAGGTCATTCTGAATGTCTGGACATCCACAGAATGGATGCTTGTATCTGTGACTGCAGAATGATGATGATGAGCAGGTTGAATGTTTAACTGATAAAGTGCATCAATTAAGGGGGAGTAACTCTAAGTGTTACTCACTCAGCAAAGAGTGACATCTGTAGTGGTAACTCATATATGGTTAACAGAATGAGCTAACAGTGAGAGCTAACTGTGAGGACTCAGAGTGGCTTGAGCTAGGAACTAGCTGCATGACTGAACACATCATAAGTCTTCTGTTGTGTGTAAACTCTGATATGTTAACAGGTTGTTTTAGCCAAAAATTTGCCAAAGGGGGAGTTTGTAAGTGCTCTTGATTGGCTGCATTTTATGGCAAAACTTTAGAGTGTGCTTGTATGTCATACTAAATGTTAGGACATACTTAATGATGTGTGTGCAGGGTAAGTTAACTATAAGTTAACTTAGTTAAGCTGAATGTCATACAAAATGT
Organism: Lathyrus sativus; assembly: GCA_963859935.3. Classification (NCBI taxonomy): domain Eukaryota; kingdom Viridiplantae; phylum Streptophyta; class Magnoliopsida; order Fabales; family Fabaceae; genus Lathyrus; species Lathyrus sativus. The sequence continues at coordinate 245,990,455 of OZ012741.1, forward strand.
CATAACATTGAACGTATGACATCCAGCGGGCAAGGTTGTTTTTCTGGTATCTATAAACTAGGAAACAGAATAAGTGCTCAAGCTGGATATTAGGAGACTTTCTAGAAGCCCTATGCGAACTAGAATATCCATGAATTAAGTAGCAAGTGTGCAGATCATTGAAAATAGGTTTGTTATGAATAAAACCTAATTGATGCACCAAGGCCCAAAAGGACTAACAGCTGCTATAAAGATCAGAAGATGCAATCTTAAAGAGCAGCACTTGACGACAGAAGAAGAATAGAGAGTGCAGATTGCAGAGTCCTTGTAAGTGAAGAAGGCTAGTCTTCACGTGTGAATTCTGTCTAGGAATACTTGTAATCCAAGCAATTGTCTGGTGGATGATTTGCATTGGATAGGTAGATTCTAGGCTGTGTCTCACTCGAAGCTTTGAAGCAAGAGTGTGTGAGTTCCTTGATCAAAGTTGTGAAGCAAGATCAAGGTGTGTATGAAGTGTCTCTTCATATTATCTTCTATAATTGTGTGATATCATTGTTGTGTGATTGAGGGGGAATGAGTGGGTATACTCAGGTCTAGAGTGTCTCTAGGTTGAAGTGTCATTGGTTAGGGATTAAGTGAGGAGTGTAAACTAGAGGTTTAACTCTGAATTGATTCTACTAATAGTGAATTTCCTCCCTAGCTTGGTAGCCCCCAGATGTAAGTGTTGTTGACACTGAACTGGGTAAATAATTGTTGTGTTATTTATTGCTTTTATTATTATTGAGTATTAGTTGTTAAGTAGCAGATGTCACAGTGGATGTTATAACCTTGGGAATAACATCCATCGTGTGCTTGCCAGAATTTTCAACAACCAAGTCAACAATCAAACCCTAGAATTTTATGGTTCTAACAAGACACATTAACATTTAGAATGAGGCATGAGAAACATATTCAAGAGGTTACAACATCAAGAATCATGTTATGAATCACAAAGAAGTTCAAGGTATACCATTCAAATTCAAGCATTCACAAAGGCAAGAAACAAACCCTAAACATGTTATGGTTCTAACAAGACACATAAACAGGAGATATCAGAGGATGATAATTAAAAGCACCTATTTTTTTTGTTCTTATTCTCGTTGTAGAATTTATTTAAGTTCATGTTTTATGTTTCGTACTCATACCGTACTCTGTGTGCATGTTCTGTGTTTCGTATCGTAAGAACAAAGTTTTGTTTGTGGTGTTTGCAAATGTGATTGTGTTTATTCTATGTGTGTTTGTTTACTATCATTTTCATTGCTCCCCTTCCTTTTTGCTAATGACAGAGGGGGAGAAGGATTGGTTTCTAACATTTCCCTGTGCAGAAAAGTTTTATCTCTCTTATTTAGGGGGTGCTCTAATTTAGGGGGAGAATTGTAGAGAAACCAAAAACTGAAGCAAATTTTCAAGAATCGGTTGTCATCATCAAAAAGGGGGAGATTGTAGAAGCAAGCTTCAAGGACTTTAATGTTTTGATGAGGACAACTAGAAACAAGTTTTGTGCGCAATATATTCTAAGCAAAAAGTAAGAGAATCAAGCGATCAAACAAGGACATCAAAGATCAAGATTGTACTCTTGCATATGACTACTATGGGTCAAAGCTTCCATTACAAGCTTCAAGTAATGATGATTTTCAAAGCAACTGTATAAACAAATATTACTTAGAAATATTTATACAAGTGTTGATAAAATCACTTTTCACTTCACATATACTACAAACTGTTTTAAAACTACTCTAAAATACTCACTCTTGTGGAAATTAATTATTTTCTGAAAAGCCTTCAGTGTTAATCGATTAACACATTGGTTAACCGATTAACACACTTCAAAATTAACTATTTTGTGATTTTCTTACAGCGTTAACCGATTAACCTATATGGTTAACCGATTAACATGTGTAAAATTTAAATATTTTTGAACGTTGTAAGGTGTTAACCGATTAACCCATTTGGTTAACCGATTAACACGGAAGCAGCAAGCAAAAATAGCAGTTGTTCATGAAAATGTGCATTGATTACTATTTTTATTCTGACTGTTTTTGGCTGCTCAAAATCACACCCTTTTGAAAAGGTTTTTTGATCATTATAAATTGTTATCAATTTCAAAATTCCAATTCACCTTCAAGAAACAAAATCATTCAAATTACTCATTTTTCTTCATTCTTCCAAATTTCATTTTAAGTGTTCAAATCCATTTTTGAAAGAAGCCTTTGAATAAACTTTCACACTATCAAAACTTTCTTTCACAAGAACACTTGTATATTTATTTGAGTAAAATTTGTTTCAAGAAGAAGATCAATCGTGAAGATTGATAACAACATTTTATCAAAGATTTCTAACTTATCTCAAAGATCATGTTTTTTGTATTACCTTGTTTTCCAAGTTTGTTGGAAACAAGTGAAGTGTCTTGAAGAGGATTGTTCTTCAACACTTAGATTACCTATAGTTTAGATAGTAGGCATCACCTTTGGTGTGATTAGGCTTTGCAATAATTCTGAAACTATAGTGAAAATCTCTTTCGAGTCGAAAGGGGAGTGGAGTACCCTCGAAGTGTGAGGGGAACCACTATAAATTTCCTGTGTCTCTCTTTCTTTCCTGCCTTTACTTTTCATCCATGAACTCATAACCGAAAAAGAACCAAGGAACCATAAAAGATTGCAAATAATTTCACAGAACCTAATTCACCCCCCTCTTAGGCGCTTATACAAGTTACAGTAGGGTTGTAGTTGATTCCTCCCCTTACTCCAATGAGTGGTATATTTGGGAAAGTACCACACCGGTCAAAGTAGACTCCTCTGTCGTAGGCAGGATTGTACCAATGAATGTCATCTTGTTTTAATGACATTATCCTTTGGGACCATCTCCATCCATTGGGATTTTCTTTGAAAGAGTCAGTTCTTGGCAAATAGTTGACAAACCACTTGTACAATAGGGGTGCACAACAAAGGATGGTTCCTTTTCCTTGAAGTTTTCGGTGATGAACTGAATGGTAAGTGTCTTCTAACAAGGTAGGCACTGGGTTACCACTTAGGAATATGGTGATAGCGGATGAGTTGATAAATTCTTCAACTTCTGGAAACAACGCCAATCCGTAGATTAATAGAGCAAGAACTGTTTTGAACGCATCCATACTAACTTCTTTGGCAAGATAAGCAGCTTTCTTAACTAAGAAATCAGAATGGAAACCCTTGACTCCACTTTTGGTGGCACTGTTAGCCTTAATCTCCGATACTTCGAGATGAAGAGCATCTGCTATTTCCTTCGGTGAGGGTAAGATTTCTAAACAATTGTAAGTTTTTGGTCCTTTACAGGAACTCCCACATAGTAAGCATATTCCTCCAAGGTTGGCATCAACTAACAGTCGGGGAGGGTAAAGCAGTGATACAATGGGTTTTAGAACTGAACCAAAGTGTTGAGAACTTCTTCTTCCATCCCAGTCTTGACTATACTCATTATCTTCCCATATATTTTCCCTAAAGTCTTCTGATATCATAGTCCCTAGTTTTCTTAACTTGGATATATCAGGCTTCTTGAAATTGTATTTCTTGGTGTTTCTTGTCCCAATATCCATGATATCTAGGGTTTTACACAAAGAAATCGACTGAGTTTTACAAAACCAGTTTCAACATGATATGTTATGATGACATGATGACATGATGCACACATACACAAGTATTCACAAATACAATGCACATGCACACACAGGGTTTCCCTAAGTTCAAGGTCAAAGCATAGGGTCACAAGGTCTATCCCCAAGGACTTGTATTATAGGTTAATTGTACCTGCCAAACGGGTTCTATCAAAGTTCCCAAAGTCATAGTAAATCCTTCGGATATTATCGGCCACCATGACTACTCATGTGGGTCAAAATTATTCTCGAGATAAACTTGTTTGAGTGTGACGCAACTGCGAAAAAGGCCGACAGAAACAAATAGAAGAGTCGTCACCAAATGTTATTTATCCCAAAGAGAGGGAAAGGAAACGATCGAAGAAAACCTAAAAGAGCAGGAGAAGACAAGGTCATCGCAACCAAATATTGGGTTCGGGAGTCGGTTACGCAAGGGGAAGATACGAGCACCCCTCACGTCCGTTTTATTCAATGGGATCCATGCTTGTTGTCTATAAAAGGGGTAAATTATCTAAAAACTACTGCTAAACTAAGGAAAAAGAAAAGAAAAGACTCGATAGGATATCTCCGCCTTATGCCTACGTATTCCCTCGTGCAATGGGAAAGTCAGAGTCAACGTAGTTCGGGAAACTACGGGTGATGGAGGGAAGGTTGCTCGCCAAGACATCGTTGTCTTGTACCCACATATCCTTATCTGGTATGAGAAATTAGAGAAAATGTAGTTAGGGAAACTACGAAACCATAGGTTGGTTGATGTTTTTTATGAGTGAAGCTAAGTTCCCCTTCCAGCAGTTAGGGTCGATGCCTGTTTGCGATAGAACGAAAAAGTAATGTACTCTTTTTTGAAAATGATTTGAAGAACAATCCCGAAGGATAAAAAGGTTTGAATTTGGTTTCTTAGTTTTATTGAAGTGGATTGAGTTAGTTTGAGACTAGCGCTGCACTAAAGACTATGACATAAGAGCGAATGCGTCACATATCGCCCAAAGGGCATACACTAAACACTCTAGACAAGTGAGGAGAAACCCCCCACTCATCATTTCTCATGTACTTAAGGCTCATAGCGTACAACATTTGTCATTTTTTATTAAGTGTCTTAGAGAAGTTTGGGATGAAAAGGGAAGACATAAGAGAACACTTAAGGGGACTGAAAACCCTAATGTTATCATACAAAATGGTCCTAAGGTCAGGATGAAAGGGATGTCTACCTAATGTTATCATACAAAGGATGGACCTAGAGTTGAGATAAAAGGGACTATCCTAATTTTTATCATGCAAGGGATTGAAAGCCTAGTGCCTCTCCTACTCCCATCTTAAACAGAGGGACTAGGAATCCTAAGAGATCATGTGAGCAAACACAAGTAAATAATAACCAGTTCAATCACAGATGAAAAACAGAACTAAAAAGAAGCCTCAAAAGAGAGAGAGGTTGAAGAAGGAGAAAACTTCACAAGGGACAGACTGCATAGGCAAACAAGAGATCAAACAATCAAGACCGAAGTCTCAGCCACAATCATATCAAACTCATGCAATGTTGACAATGCACCTCAAGTCATATCATAAGTGCATTATATGTCCAAGCCACACTCAAGGTGTGCAAACTAAACACAAAGGTAAGGCAAGGCAAACAATGAGAGCAAATGACCTAGGAAGCAAAGTAAGGCAACCACAAAATGAAAAAAAAAACAAAAAGGACATCCAATCATGGATACATAAGGGAGATCACTTAAGTTTGAACAAAGTCAAACTTCAAAGTGAATCCACCATCATATACATCCACAGATGAAATATCAAACCAAGTGAATATCAAAGATCCAAATGACTTGAGGCAAAGTCAAAACATCACCCCAACACAGATCAAAAATCATTTATTCACTTATTGGTAATTATAAACAAAATTAAATCAAAATAAAAAGGAAGCAAAAACCCTAAAAAAGGAAAAGAGGAGATTAAGGCATGAGTGAAGACTCAAAGGCATCACCATAGGTCTAGGACCACCATTGGGTCATGTGAAAATTTCCTCAACATTTTTAAATGCTCAAAAGTAATTTTTAAACTAACTAAAATCATGCATATAAATCAAAAATACATGAAATATAGCAAAACAAAAAACAAAAATGCAAAAAAATCACCATAGGTTCAAAACCATCACAGGATCATATGAAAATAAATTCATAATTTTAAATGGCTCAAAAGTATTTTTAAACCAATTAAAATCATGCAAAACAAATAAAAATCATGAAAATTATCAAAATGCAAAATAAAAATGCATAAAAATAAGAAACATAAAGAGAAAAATTAAATAGAATTTTAGAAAAAAGTTTGGTATTTTTTTGATAAAAAATGAATTTAATATGAATTTATGAAAATAAAATGAATTTAAAAATTATTTAGAAAAAGAAAATAAAACAGAAAAAACAAGATATGTTGGATCTCATTTCATTAAATGACGTGGCTGATCCAAGGATCAGAAAGCGCGCATCTACAATGGACACAAGTCAGCTCACCCACACAGATCCAAGCAAAGTCAAACACACCAAGATTAAAACGCGTGGCAAAGTGGACGGTTGGATCATCATCTTCAACCTCCAGCTCTCTGAAATTTGCAGAGGAAGGTCAAATTTCATGGATCCCTCAAACTGTATCCATTGGTGCTCATAGTGGTAGCATTTGATTCGTCTTTCTCAAACGATCTCAACCATATCATCGCGCCAAATTTCTTTAAACCACAGCTCAAGTAATTTGAAAAAAACCAGAACACGAATCAAATATGATTTTGAAAATTCACCAATAAAACTCAACTACATATGAAATTAAACTATCCAGACAACATCAATACACCAAGGACTACATTTTAGCCAAAAATTTGAGTCAAAATGGTTGAGAATTATACTTGTTGAAGCTCAACCTTGAAGCTCTAAAAATGGAGTTCCCTAGCTTGATTCAGGCCATGATTCTTCAAGCTCTTGATCTGGTTAGCTTCACTGAATGTTGGTGAAGCTAACTGAGTGGAGAATTTGAGTGTTTAAGGGGTGGAAATGGAAATTTGAAGTTCAAGCTCAAGAGTTCAAATGGGATCTTGGCAGTGGTTTTGGCTATCAAAAGCTTGCCAAAATGAATGGAAATCACTCCCTATTTATAGGGGAAGTTATCTGAATCAAAATGAGGGGTGAATGAGGTGAAATGGGTGGAAATCATGCACACCTGCAGCATGCTCAAAGTGTGACTTGAAATCTGTCAAAACACACCCAAACCTTGCGTTTCAAGGCTCTAATCAACCCAGGCAAGTTGGTTAAACATGTTTAGCTTGAATTTGTGCCTTAATTTGGTAATTAGAGGCCAATTCAATTAAATTCAAATCTGATCCCAAGTGAAAATCCAACTTCCAAATTCAAAATTTACAGCCATGGTGCTCACAATGTAGGAGGCTTTTGGGATGATTCTTCTTGCATTGGATAGAGGGAGATGAAATATTTGCAATATGAAAAGAAAGTATTTATTTGGCAGCTTGAGTTGAGAGATATGATCCTTCAAAGTAGCCTCCATGGGAGAAGTGAAAATCACAAAACACAGAAAAATTTCAAGTCTTTTAGGGACCAAAAAGAGACCTATAACTTTTTGATGAAAACCAAGACCTTCCATGGGTTTTTAGCTTTTCCATGTTGAATCAAAGTTGTAGGGCACATCTTCAAGTTTACTCTAGTAAAAGAATAGACTCCAAATGATAAAAATTGACGAAGTTATGCCCTTTTGAAGTTGACTAAGAAAACCTTCCAAAACCCAAAATGACCTATAATGTCTTAGAACTTTTGATGACCTTCTAAGAATAATTTTGTCTTTCCTTGCAAAGATAACTTGTTAGGGATGATGAGAAGAGTTAATTAGAAAAAGAACCACATCAAGATGTTGAAAATTGAAGGAGATATGCTCATTTGATCATAGCATCCACAAATTTCCATATTAGGTCAAACACCTTGTACCAAACTTTAGTCCCTTTATGATTTCTTGCACAATAAGCCAAGATGAAACACATATAATGTTCACATGATGTTGCCTTGAATCACACTTGATGATGAGGGAATTCTTAGGTTGAGAAAACCACAAAGTCATAGAGAACACCTTGCTTGAACTTGAAGAAACAAAACCTACTTGCTTGAGAAACAAACCATGATACCTTGATCCCCTGCCAAGAACAAATGTTATGCAAACATGAATATGAGAATGCAAAGAAACATAAGCAAAGAACACAAAAGAAGATGAGCAAATTTTGGGGTGCTAAAGCTGCCCCTATTCAAACAACTTGGACCTGAAGGGATGAAAAGAAACTGCTTTCAAACGTTCAAGGTAGAAGATGATTCAATACCACAAGAACCCAGAAATTTGCAATCTACAGGGATGCAAAACAGCGAATACCAACCAAAAGTTGGGATGTGAAATGATGAGGATAACAATCCAAAGCGAAGAACAATTAATCAACCAAAAGTTGAAATGAAAGCATCGAATACCAACCAAAAGTTGGGATGGCCAAAAGATAAACGAATATCAACCAAAAGTCGAGATGGCCAAAAGATAAATGAATACCAACCAAAAGTAGGGATGGCCAAAAGATAAATGAATACCAACCAAAAGTTGGGATGTAGCTTACTAACCAAGAGTTAGGATTACCAGGAATAAGGATCACCAACCAAAAGTTGGGATGAAACACCCAAAGGGCACCAACTAAGAGTTGGAATAACAAACCAGGGATACCAACCAAGAGTTTGGATGAAAAATAGCGAGTACCAACCAAAAGTTGGGATGCCAAACAGCGAGGGATACCAACCAAAAGTTGGAATAATAGCGAATACCAACCAAAAATTGGGATGCCAAATCAAAAGTATACCAACCAAAAGTTAGGACAAAAGCTACTAACCAAAAGTTAGAATTGCCACGAAGAAATACCATAAACCAAAAGTTGGAATGACAACAAATACCAATAAAAAGTTGGAAAAACGACTCCGCCAAGGAAATTAAGAGGACCTCAAAAAAGAATAAAAGATGACCACACCAGAGAATACCAACCAAGAGTTGGGATGAAACGGGTACATGAAGTAGAATCAACTAACTCACAATCTGAGCGAGAAGCTCTGCTGGGGAAGGAGATGTTTTAACAAACTAGCTCTGTCTGAAGAACAAGATGAACGCATTTATGAAACCTTCCCTATTAAAGATGAAGAAATATTTAGTCACACCAATATCAACTGGAGAAATGTCTAGCCATAGTGAAACCAGACTTGGCTTATGCTTCAGATGCATATGTCTGAATATGGAGTAATGCTCCATACGAAATGGGAATGCTACGCGTTTGGGAGGATGCTATGCAAAAATGCAAATGCAAAAGAACACCACCAGAAGAAGCGTTGAAGAGAGAAACCCTCAAACCAACCCTGCTGAGAACAAAACACCGACGACTTCTGAAAACACAAGCCCCTTGGGGGGAGCACACCACTCTGTCAGGAAATAAAAAAAACCTCAACGGAGGAATAAACCCTAAAACTGACTCTGGAACGTGCCAAAGACCATTGGATTTTACTGGGGATACTGACCACCGCTTACCGTCGAGGGATGTCTTTTATCTCTACTTGATGGGGATAAGCACATGCTGCTATCGGTGACATCATTTTTGATTGGATAACGAAACTCTGTGATTGCGACCACAACCTTGCTGCAAGGAGACAAGAAACCTCTTATTGAACCACTGTATAAATGTGTGGCAGTACTTTAACCGATATAAACCTTCCTGGAACTTCTCTAATGGGAGTTAAACAATACTAGGGCAATGACCTTAACGACCTGCAATCGAACAACAACAAACAGGGCGTCCTGACTAACGAATGGTTACCTCTGCCTGTCATACATGATATTGGTTACGTAAATCCTTATTTTAAACATGTTTCATGGAGCCCACAACCTATTCATATGTAAATTTATCAAAAATATAGACGCCTTCTTTGCAAACAAAACAGCAAGGGTAAAGGAAAGCTTTCTGAGTGAATAATATTGTATTGATTGAAAAAGGCCTGTAAATAGGCAAATTACAAGTGGATGTAATCCCTAAAAAGAGGAAATTGCGTAAAAAGAAAAAAAATAAACAGGAAAAATCATAAATGTCGGCAGTGTCGAAAAAGACAACCACCATGTGTCAATTCGGCTATGACCTGTATGTCCTCAATGCTTCACCAATGCTCTTTCTTCTGAAAAGACTGAATGGACTGATTTCTAACCTTCAGGGTGACCATGTATCAAGATAAACTCGCAGATCGAACACAGACCGCAGTTGTTTGCTTTTTAATCCCTAACGTTTGCATGGATCGCCCCTTTCAGGTTTTTAATCCACCGGGATACCCTTTTTTTTTGCCAAAGAGGCCCTTTCAGGTTTTCAACTTTGCGGGTTCACCTTTTTTATTTATTTATTTATCCCTAATTTTTTCCCGAACCTTTTCTTTTCTCTTTTTATGGTCCGCCGGGATGCCCCATTGTTGTCTAGATTTTTATTTTTATTTCCAGCGGGTCTGTTTTAAGAAAAATATTTTTTAACTACGTCTGCGTTCACAGGGGACGTAAAATCTTCGTCCTCCATGGTTGATAGTTTCGCAACTGCGAAAAACACCCGGCGGAAAATAGAAGAGTCGCCACCTTTCATTATTTATCCCACAGAGAGGGAAAGGAAACGATCGGAAAAAACCTGACGAAAAGGGAAAGACAAGGTCATCACAACCAAGTCCTGGATTCGGGAGTTGGTTACGCAAGGGGAAGGTATTAGCACCCCTCATGTCCGTCGTACTCGACGGGATCCATGCTTGTTGTCTATCTAAGGGTGTGTTTAAATTATCTACGCTACAGGCTTGCGGGACAAAAGAAAAAAAAGAAAGATACTCGGAAGAGCATCGCCGCTCTGTGCATACGTATTCCCTCGTGCAATGGGAAAGTCAGAGTCAACATAGTTTGGCTAACTACGGGAGAGAAGGGGGGAAGGTTGCTCGCCAAGACATCACGTCCTGTGCCTACGTACTTTCATCTGGTATAAAAGATCAGAGCAAACATAGTTCGGGTTGACACAAAACCGGTTGGTTAAGTGTTTTAATCGAGTAGAGGTAAACACCCGTTCCAGCAGTTAGGGACTAAGCTTGTTTGTGGTAGAACCAAAGCTTAACAACACTCTTTTCTGAAAAAGTTTCTGATTAATCCTGAAGGAAAAAGGTTTGAGTTTTGTTTTGTGTTTTTTAGTGAAGTGAATTAATTCGGTTTGTGATTCACGTTGCACTAAAGACTATGACATGGAGGAGAATGCGTCGTATATCGCCCCCAAATGGGACGTATACTAAACATTCTAGATAAGCGAGAGGAGACCCCTCACTCATCATTCCCCATGTAGCTTAAGGCTCGTAGCGCGCAACATTTATCGTCTTTATTAAATGAGTTAGCATGATTTTAAGACGAGAAGAGGAGACGCACGGAAGGTCTAAGGGAAACTCGGCCCTAACGTTGTCATGCAAATTGATCCTAGAGTTCGGATGAAAAGGGGAAACATCTACCCTAATGTTAGCATACTTGGATTGAGCACCTAATGTCTCTCTTACTCCCATCCTAAACGGAGGGACTAGGAATCCTATGGGGATCATGACAAGAAAGCACAAGAAGAACAAAGGAAGGATCAATCACAAGTAAATAAATGCAAACATGAAAATGCACACTTAGAATGGCGGGAGGGAGGAAAAAGTGTGTAGGGCAGCAGCCGCCACAAGTGCGTCTTGACCTCAACAGCGATGCAAAAATGATGCAAACATATGGAGAAAGCAAGATATGAAAGCAAATGAACATGCAAACGAAAACTCAATTCGAACCACATATACAAGCATGCAAACAATTGAAAAATGATCATACATGTTAACAAAATCATGATTAATCAACCACAAACAGTGACAAACAGCCAAAACGATTCAATTCTAATGCATCACACTGATCTATGATGATTCGAATCAAACTGGTATGTGAACATGCAAGCAAAATAGAAAATATGGCATTCTGGCACAGTGTTAATCGGTTAACACATACTGTTAATCGATTAACCTGTGTAAAACAAGTGAAAATTTGGAAATTTGTAGGTGTTAATCGGTTAACACCAGGCGCTAACCGGTTAACACCCTGAAAACTTTGAAAAATTTGAATATTTGAATTGGTTAACCGGTTAGCCATATACGTTAACCGGTTAACACTGTACCAGAAGCCAAAAACAGCAGCAGAAAATCACTTCTAGCAACAGAACAACTTATCCAAAGCTCCAACAGATCAACTTATCAATTAATCACGAAATTAACAATAGAAAACATAGATCCAACAACATGGATACACAATTACACAACAACATCACAGATCGAACAGATCGAAATCAACAAAATTCAATCGAATATAAAGATTAACATGATGAGCTTAAAAATTAAATCGGATCGAGAATTCCAACCTTAAAAGCGGAGATTTGCTTCGGTAAGTATTGATCAACTAAATTTGAGCAGATCAAATGCTAGAAATCCGGAAAACTTCAAGATCCACGATAATTATTGTTGTATGAATGAAGATCCACCAAATTTCAGTCAAAAAGCTTTAAATAATCCCTTCTAGATCCAACTCAAGATTCAGATCCAAGCTTGCACGAAAATTGAAGATGAGAATTGATTCAATGGTGATGGTAGATGGAGGTTTATGCTCAAGAATCCATTGATTCCAATGAAGAATCAATAGTTCCAATGAAAAAAGAGCTTTGAGTGAGTTTTGGAAATGGAGAAGTTGAGAGAATTTGAGACAGAATTCTGATCAATTCTGAAAATGGATGTGAGAAATGAAAATTGGATGACTTGCTTTGGAGTAAATCACTTAAATATGATCTAGGTATGGGATCCAAAGCAAGGATTGGAATTTGGATTGGAAATCAAGGCTTGGAATGTGGAATGGGGTTTTGGAGGGAAATCTGAAATTTAAAGGTGTTCTAGATCCTTCCCACATGAAAATTTGAATTCCAAAGTGACCAAAATTGGACCTCAAGTGCAATTGACTTGCAAAATCACGTACAAGGAAAATTCTGCTATGGTTAACCGGTTAACCATATGCGTTAACCAGTTAACACTGTTAAAATTTCAAATTTGGGTTGATTCTCCAATGGTTAATCGGTTAACCATATCTGTTAACCGATTAACACCTTCAAAATTTTGAATTTGGCGCCTTTTGGTAGGAAATCTGTCCATTTGCCTTGTTTCAACTGTCTGGAGCTATGCTTAGCTGCTGAACCTCATTTTTGACCGTTGTCACTGTGAAAATGCTTGTTATGAGCCTGAGTGCTGCTTTCTGATCTGAAATTAACCTGCAAAATAAAATCGGTCGCCTGTCCGTTGGACAAAATAGATGCCCGAAGCTCTGATGCTCGTTGTTCGTGGTTCTGTATTTTGCTCTGAAATGAATCTGAGCCACAGGAACGCCTTGATCCCATGATATGCAAAAAATGCAAAATGCAAAGAAACACAAGCCATTTACGGTTAAACGGAAGGCAAATTTTGGGGTGCTACAGCTGCCCCGACTCAAACAACTTGGACCTGAAGGGAAGAAAAGCATACGCGTTCAACCATTCAAAGTACAAGGTGATTGAATACCAAAGAACCTGGAAATTTGCACCCCGCAGGAATGCAAAACAGCGACTACCAACCAAGAGTCGGGAAACAACGCGCTGGAGATAACAATCCAATATAATCTGCAATTCATCAAAAGATGCAAACCAAAAGTCGGGAAAATGCCCGGAGGATACCAACCAAAAGTTGTAACAAATACCAACGGATACCAACTAAGAGTTAGGAAACAACCAAAGATAACAACCAAAAGTTGGGACGAAACCATCAACAAATACCAACCAAAAGTCGGGATAGCGAACTCGGAATACCAACTAAGAGTTAGAACAAACCCTGCTGGGGAATAACGGAATAGCCAAACAACTTTGTGGAGACTTCACCGGGGAAAGAGTAGACTAAACCAGACGACTATGCGAAGAACAAGCATCTACCATAAGACTGCAATCAAAGAATTCCATCCAAGAGATGGGATAATAACCCAAACACTACCAACCAAGAGTCGGGATCACCACAACACTAACCGAAACTTCCATGGCGAGAGGACTTCGTTGGGGAGTCAACATCCATCACAGGACAACAATCTAGCAGCACCATCGAAAAGATGGGATGAGGGTCACTGTCTGGGGATAAAACCACCCCTACCAACCGAGAATCGAAATCCCTACTAACCGCAATTTTCATGGCAAGACGACTTCGCTGAGGAGGTATACTGACCAAAAGTCGGAATCAACAACCAGAGACCCAAGGTTACCAACCAAGAGTTGGAAAATCGTCAACATGTCGACCACCGGATATGGCGACTCCACTGGGGAATCAAAGGCTACCAACCAAGAGTTGGAAAAATGAACCGACGTTCATGGCTGATGTAACGCTCGTTCATTTCAAATTAAATTATTTATGAATTATTGGGATGCCTTGTGTGGGAGTGTGTCTGAGAGCGTTGGTGGATGTCCTTAAAGTATAGGAAACCATTTGATAAATTATTGAGTTTAATAATAATATAATATAATTAATAATGACGATAATTTAATAACTAGTAGTAATATTATTATTATTATTATTATTATTATTATTATTATTATTATTATTTGGAATATTAGTGGATGGAATAAGAGAATGGAGTTATTAAAGAAGTTGTGGGGGAAAAGAGGAAAACACGATAAACTGCTTAGAAAACCAAAATGGAGGAAAAGGTTGAAGAGAAGGAAAAAGGAACGTGACTGTGGAGGAGTTAGGAACAGAAGAATTATCTGCTAGAAAGAACTCAAGGTAGTTGCAGAAGAGCCTCCGGAGAGCAAATCAGAAGTTTAGAGTTGTCCTCAATCCAAAGGTAAGGGTGGGGTTCAATTCTATAATTGTGGGTATGATCGATTTCATGTAGGGAATTGAATCATAAGGTTAATGTTCCCGTAGGTCGATAAATATTAAGGGTTAATGTTCCCGTAGTAATGTTCTCGTAGTAATGTTCCTGTAGTAATGTTCACAGAGTAATGTTCCCGTAGGTTGAGCAATATTAAGGGTAAATGTTCCCGTAGGTTGAGAAATATTAAGGGTTAATGTTTGTCTATGCCTAAATTAGTGTTTATGTCATTAGTTCTGTGTGTAATTGGGAAAAGGCGCCGACACGCGCTAATTTCCCATTTGTTGATGAGGGTTGTTCTGATGTCCTTATTTTACTAGATTGAAAATTGTGTTTACATTATTATTGTGTACCTATTAAACTAGATTAAAAGTTGTGGATATATTACCTGTAGAAATTATATGAAATAGTGATGTTTCGGTTATGGATAATCGGTTGTAGGCTTAATGCCTTGTTGCGTGGTTGTTGTTATTTGTCTCTGACATGAATAGGTTAAAATGGTGAGTACATGATGTATGCGAAATAGTGATGTTTCTGTTATGGATAATTGGTTGTAGGCTTGATGCCTTGTTGCACGGTTGATGTGTTGTATTGTAGTCCATAATAGTTGTGTCTCATAGCATATCATTTGGCCTGGATTGGAGACGGTTGTGCCTGTATTGGCGTTATTTGGCCTGGATTGGCGACGGTTGTGGAGTGTTGGCTCCAAATTAGTACCACATGCATATGCATAGTTAAGTCGCATTTGTTGAGTTGCATTGTTGAGTTGCATTGTTGAGTTGCTGAATTGTTAATGATAATTGTGGTGGATATGAATAACAAATTATTGTGGTTTAATTATTGATAATACTTTTGCGAACCGTTGGAATTATAATGTTGTGATAATATTCTGACATGACTTTTATTATCCCTTATGTTATATTGTTGATATCTCACCCCTTTACGTTGTATGTTACCTCCGTTGGTGGTAATTTGCAGGTAATCCGGAATAAAGTGTAGCTTTCCGTTTAAGGTTGTTGGCCGCTCTGATACGTAACACTCTTGGGGGAATGAACACTTGATGTTATTGCTTTTATTTAATTTCCTTGTTGTTGAATTTTATCGAGTACTTTTCATTAAATTGGTGGTTGCTGTTAAGTGCCAAATGTTGGTTGGATGCCCTATACTCGTTGTTTATGTTGAATTGATGCAAGATAACTACTTGCTGAATTTTTATGGAATTTGGTTATTGTGAATGGTTGGAAGTATATTATAACATGTCGTTTAATGATTAAAATGTTAAACAAATTATTGTTGTCTGTTCATCCGAATTTGTGCTACGTATGTTATTAAATAATCTGTTGCAAGTGTATGTTGTTTTGTTAAGTTGAAAATGTGACACCTCTGATGCGTCCCAGAATTTGTGAGTTTGGCGGTCGTCATAGCTCCATGACGCTCGTCATGACCACCACGGTCGTGACATCCATGACGGTCGTCATGAAACTTTTTTTTGCTGCACTCTGATTGTTTTCTGTTGTTTCTCTTATTTTTCCGCGAGAGTGTAGAGTGGGGTGTTACAGTTGACCCTACCAGAGAAACCATAACCACCAACCAAAAGTTGGAAAACACCAGATCTTCTTATCAACCAAAAGTTGAGATAACGAATCTTCTGGGGAGTAAGGGAAGACTACCAACCAAAAGTTGGGACAACAAAAGACGTTCTAGTCTGACCCTACTGGGGAAATAGGGGAATACCAACCAAGAGTTGGGACAATCGCAGGGGAAAATATCGAACCAAAAGTTGGGAACAAAGATACTAACCAATAGTTAGAATCACCATAAAACACCATTGATCAAAGGTCGGAACACAAGCTGCTAACCAAGAGTTAGGATTGTCGGGGAAAGATCTTCATCGACCAAAAGCTACTAACCAAGAGTTAGGATAACTGAGGGACGCTAGACAAAGCTGACTCCACCACAGAAGACTGCCAACCAAAAGTTGGGATGACCATCCCAAGTTATCAACCAATAGTTGAAATAAAACGCCACTAACCAAGAGTTAGAACAACGGTTACTAACCAAGAGTTAGAACAACAAAGATCACCAACCAAAAGTTTGAAAAGAGACTCCGCGCGGGGAAACCAAAGATTACCAACCAACATTTTGGATCACCTTCTAGGCCAACCAAAAGTAGGAACACCAAATATAATCATTTGAACTACGCTGGAGGGTGCCAACCAAGAGTTGGGAATCTTCGACTCTGCTGAGAGAAAATAAAGAATAACCACTAAAAGTTGGAATAACATCCAAACGCCACTAGGTCATCAACCAAAAGTTAAAATAAACAATGATGACCAACCAAAAGTCGGAGAACACCCTGTTGGGAAAGAACCACAAGCTTGACCAGGGAAAGCAACACTCGCAAGCGACTCTCCTGGGGAAAAGCGAACACATTCACCCAAACGATTCAGCTGGGAAGAATCTGATAAAATAACCCAAGAAAATCCATCGAGACTGGATAACACGAAAGCCCCTTGATTCAAACAAATCTCTGCCAAAACGAATATCCGGTTCCAAAACACCAAACCTGGCTTATGCTTCAGATGCTAATGTTTAAAAATAGCGTAATGCTCCATACGAAATGGAAATGCTACGCATTTGGGAGGATGCTAATGCAAAAATGCAAATGAAAAAGAACCAACCTAGCAAAATAAATGCTAGGGCGAAAAGACCCAGACTCCGCCGGGGAGAGAGAACATCCCATGCTGGGAAGAGAAATCCTCACCGTCAGGGATCAAATCTTCCAAGGACTTGAATAACTCTGCAGGGACACAAGCAATTCTGCTTAAATCAAACCCCTTCTGGTGAGGAAACCATCTCTGTGGGGGAAAATAAATCGACCACCGAAGATTGACTTTCCTGCTCAAGAAAACAGCCCTGAACGGCATTCCTGAAAACTCTACCTTGCTTGGGGAGAAATCCACTCTGCTTGGGATTACATCAAACATCAACTTGTCTTGCCGAGGAATATCAGATACTCCTACTCTACGGGGCACTTGAATCTACTGGGGCAAACCCAGACTCCTGCTCTACCGCTTACTCTGTCAAAGGAATCAGCACTATACTCTGCTGGAGAAAATCCTGAACCGACTCCGTGGGGAAAGAGCGTCACCGGCCTCCGCTGGAGAAGAAAACTGGTTTACAAACCACCCTACCGCTGAGGGAAACACTTATATCCTGCTCCGCTGAGAACAAACTTCTACCCTGCCGGGGACTCACTTTCTCACGAGGACAAAGCTTTGTTTTGTTGAGGACATAACCTTTCAAACTTGATAATCGAACTCTGCCAAGGAGAGGACACATCTCTTCCAGGGATAAGATGACCACTTCATTGGGGAAGCGAAATCTCTGCTATGGGAAGCATCCTCTTCTTTG
The DNA here is from genome assembly GCA_963859935.3 of Lathyrus sativus. Taxonomy (NCBI): domain Eukaryota; kingdom Viridiplantae; phylum Streptophyta; class Magnoliopsida; order Fabales; family Fabaceae; genus Lathyrus; species Lathyrus sativus. Next base: position 246,008,528 of record OZ012741.1, read on the forward strand.
CTCACGCCTGACTGCGTTTACTTGTGGGGAACAAGCCGATTCTGCCGGAAATATCACACTTAACCTACTGAGGATAACCGGCTGACAACAACTACTACTTGTTACAACTTGAACTGCTAAGGATAAGGGAACCTCACCCAGCTGTGATAACCCTGTTGACCTGCAATAAAGAAAAACACCAGAAATGTCATATATGCAAAATGGTTACCTCAGTTACCATCCATGATACTTGCCGATCAAGCAAAGTCAGCGCTTTCGTTATGCTTTGTACAGCCTCTTGCTTTTACCTGCAACGTTTACCAAAATAAAAAACATTTCGCAAATAAAACAGTAAAATGGACAAGAAAAGAAAGCTCTTTGACTGAAGTGAATACTTTATTGATGATAAGCCTGTAAATAGGCGAATTACAATTCAGAGGCAATTCCTGAAAAGAGGTAATTGCTTAAAAATAAGAAACCAAATACAATATAAATGTCGGCAATGTGGAAACAGACAACCACCATGTGTCGATTCGGCTATGACCTGTATGTCTTCGACGTTCACCATGCTTCGTCTTCTGACAAGAATGACTGGACTGATTCCTTTCATTCGAGATAACCGCTCACAAGCTTACAGATCGAACGCAGACCATGATCATTTGCTTTTTAAATCCCTAACTTTTTCCTGGATCGCCCTTTCGGGTTTGCAATCCACCGGGATACCCATTTTTGTCAAAGTTGCCTTTTCAGGTTTTCAACTTTGCGAGTTCATTCTTTTTTCTTCTATCCCTAATTTTTGCCCGAACCTTTTTCTTTTTATGGTTCGCCGGGATGCCCCTTTTTTGCATGGACTTTTCTTTTTGTGTCCAGCGCGTCTCTTTCAAGCAAAGTATTTTTTAACCACGTTCGCGTTCACAGGGGACGGAAAATATTCACCATCCATAGTAGATAGTAATAAGGCTCCGCTGGAGAAAACCTTTCTTACCACATACAGACCTTCATAGTTAGGAGTCAATTTTCCCCTGTGATCTGTTTGAGGAGGAAGGATCCTTTTCAACACCAAATCACCCGTCTGGAAGCACCGAGGATGCACTTTCTGATCAAAGGCTCTCTTCATCCTACTCTGGTACAACCGGCCATGCGCAATGGCTACTAATCTCTTTTCATCAATCAAGCTCAGCTGATTCAACCTGGTTCGTACCCATTCAGCTTCGTCAAGCTTCACATCCGACAAAACCCTTAAAGAAGGAATCTCAACTTCTAATGGCAGGACAACTTCTGTACCATACACCAGTGAGAAAGGAGTTGCCTCGGTTGATGTACGCACCGAAGTATGATAACCGTGAAGAGCAAAAGGCAACATCTCGTGCCAGTATTTGTAGGTCACAACCATCTTCTGCACAATCTTCTTGATGTTCTTATTAGTTGCCTCAACAGCATCATTCATCTTCGGATGATATGGAGAAGAATTATGATGTTCGATCTTGAAACTCTGACGCAGTTCCTTCATCATTTTGTTATTCAAATTTGAACCATTATCAGTAATGATTCTCTCCGGAATACCATAACGACAAATGATGTCCTTTTTTATGAATCGGGGGACCACCAGCTTCGTGACATTGGCGAAGGACGCTACTTCTACTCAATTCGTAAAGTAATCAATCACGACCAGAATGAAATGATGTCCATTAGAAGCAGTCGGCTCAATCTTTCCGATCACATCGATTCCCCACATAGAAAAAGGCCAAGGAGATGTTAACACATTCAGAGGTGCTGGTGGCATATGCACCTTATCTGCATAAATCTGACATTTATGGCATTTTCTGGCGTATTTGAAACAATCGGATTCCATAGTCATCCAATAATACCCAAATCTCAACAATTTTCTAGCCATTTCATGTCCACCAGCATGAGTATCAAAAGAACCCTCGTGGACTTCCTCCATCAATAGGTTTGCTTCAAGTTCATCAACACAACGCAGCAAGACCATGTCGAAATTTCTCCTGTAGAGTACATCGTCCTTGTTCAGATGAAAATTACCGGCTAGCCTCCTCAGAGTCTTCTTATCTTTGCTGGATGCCCCAGATGGGTACTTATGAGTCTTGAGAAAATGTTTGATATTCAAATACCAAGGCTTTCCATCGGATGCTTTCTCAACGGAAAACACAAAAGCAAGTCTATCCAGACGCATGATGGTGATAGCAGGAGTTTCATTCCAGAAATTCACTTTATACATCGAAGCGAGCGTGTACAAGGCATCCGCCATCTGATTCTCAGCCCTCGGCATATGATGAAAATCAACTCTATCGAAGAAAGGCAGCAGTCTCCTTGCATAATCTCTATAAGGCACCAGGTTGGCCTGACGAGTTTCCCATTCTCCTTGGATTTGGTTAACGATTAACGCTGAGTCACCGTATACATCCAGATTCTTAATCCTCATATCAACGGCCTCTTCCAAACCCATAATGCAAGCTTCATACTCGGCTTCATTATTGGTGCAAGCGAATGTCAATCGGGCGGTAAACGGTATATAAGAACCGTGAGGAGTAGTAATGATCGCGCCGATTCCATTACCATATGAATTAACCGCTCCGTCGAAAACCAATTTCTACTGAGATCCTCTCTCAGGACCCTCGTCAGGTAAAGGCTCATCACAATCTTTCATTCTCAGAAACATGACGTCTTCATCTGGGAAGTCAAACTTCATCGGCTGATAATCCTCAATCGGCTGTTCCACGAGATATTCCGACAAGACGCTTCCCTTAATGGCTTTCTGGGAAACGTATTGAATATCATACTCTGTTAACACCATTTGCCATTGGACAATCCTTCTAGAGAGTGCTTGTTTTTCAAAGACGTACTTGATCGGATCCATCTTCAAAATCAATAGGGTTGTGTGGTTTAACATGTACTGTCTCAAACGCTTTGCGGCCCAAGCGAGTGCACAACATATTTTTTCCAGCATTGAGTACCTCGACTCACAATCGGTGAATTTCTTACTCAGATAGTAGATGGCATGCTCTTTTCTACCTGACTCGTCCTGTTGACCGAGCACACATCCCATTGAATTCTCAAGAACCGTGAGATACATGATCAGTGGTCTCCCTGCAACTAGAGGCATGAGTATTGGAGGTTCCTGCAGATATTCTTTTATTCTTTCAAAAGCCTTCTGGAAATTTTCATTCCACCTGTTCGTTTGATCTTTTCTCAGCAATTTGAATATTGGTTCACAAGTGGCTGTGAGATGAGATATAAACCTTGCAATGTAGTTTAATCTCCCCAGGAAACCACAAACCTCTTTTTTCCGTTCTCGGCTCAGGCATTTCTTGTATAGATTTTATTTTGGCAGAATCTACCTCAATACCCTTTTCACTGACAATGAAACCCAATAACTTTCCAGATCTCACCCCGAAGGTGCACTTGTTAGGATTCAGCCTCAGCTTAAACTTCCTCAGCCTTTCAAACAATTTTAGAAGATCGACCAGATGTCCCTCCTCCGTATGCGACTTTGCTATCATGTCATCAACATAGACTTCTACCTCATGATGAATCATATCATGAAACAAAGTGACCATCGCTCACTGATAAGTTGCCCCTGCATTTTTCAATCCAAAGGGCATCACCTTATAGCAAAAGTCCCCCACGGTGTGATGAGAGTAGTTTTCTCCATGTCCTCTGGGGCCATTTTGATTTGGTTATACCCAGAGAAGCCATCCATGAATGAAAACACAGAATACTGAGCGGTGTTATCAACCAACACATCAATATGAGGGAGCGGGAAATCGTCTTTCAGGCTCGCTTTATTCAGATCTCGATAATCAATGCACATTCTGACCTTTCCATCTTTCTTAGGCACAGGAACAATATTAGCGACCCCCGGAGGGTAATTCGTGACAGCAAGAAACCCAACATTTAGCTGCTTCTAAACTTCTTCTTTGATCTTGACAGCCATGTCAGGCCTTGTCCGTCTCAACTTCTGCTTGACTGACGAGCAATCTTCTCTGAGAGGTAACCGGTGTACCACAATATCTGTATCCAGCCCAGGCATGTCTTGGTAAGACCAAGCGAAGATATTGTTATACTCACGAAGCATTTCAACCAATCTTCTCTTGACACTATCTTCAAATACAGCCCCTACTTTGACCTCTTTCTTGTCATCCTCGGTACCCAGATTGATAATCTCAATATCCTCCTGATGAGGCACAATGACCCTTTCCTCTTGCTTGAGAAGCCTGGAAAACTCTTCTAGCAGTTCACAGTCTTCGTCAGTCTCATCTTCAGCTTGATAAATGGAATTATCAAAGTCATACGAAGTCATAGCTGAACCTGAATCGATGGCATCTGATAGAAAAGACCTGCATGAGGATGTTATGTTTATTATGCGATGCAACAAACAAAACACATTGCCATTTTCTGTTAAGTATAAATGCAAAACAAAAACAAGACAAACAGGGATCATAAAAATTTGAATGTGAAACATCTTTTATTAAAGATAAACTGTAAATAACAAGAAGGCCCCACAAACGGGTCACTACGTCTTGGGAAGAACGCATGACTGAATATAATCAAAACAATGAACATTACTCTCCAACAGTAACATGAATGACTTCTTCGGCAGTCTATTTGCACAGCTTCTGGCCGGGAGTACATGGACAAATCCACGCATCCATGTCGCAGTCACTATCACCTTCATCGTCTTCAACGACATTGATTCTGTCAAATATCACACCACTACTGGTGAACTAAACAGGTCCCTGTACTTCAGAATCTGAGAAGAGTTGGAGGGTTTGTATCCCAAGCCGAACTTATCCTGCTTGACAGGAACATCGAGAACTTGACCCCACTTCTGAGACGAGCTGGATTCTACGATAGCACGAGCTTCCTTGAGCGACGACATCGAAACCTCTGGACCCTTGGCTTCTACAGGAGACTTCCCCTGAATCTGAACTATTTCAAATGCCTGGTAGAGCGTTTTGTGGATCTCACCATCCACTTCTACATACTTGAAAGATGAAAGATGGCTCACCATAATATCCTCTTCACCGCACACAGTAACTATGCTCCCTTCCACCATGTATTTCAGCTTTTGATGCAATGTTGAAGTAACTCCCTGAGTAGCATGTATCCAAGGTCGGCCGAGCAAACAGCTGTATGCTGGCTGGATATCCATAATATAGAAAGTTGGATCAAAGATCTCTGTCCCTATCTGAATAGGCAGCATGATTTCTCCAAACATTGATCTCTTGGATCCATCAAAAGCCCTAACCACCAGATCACTAGGCGTGCACAACAAACCCTGAATGTCCAACTTCATCAATGCCTTCTTCGGAGGCACATTGAGGGATGATCCCGTATCAATGTTATCAGGAATTCTCTTCAATCACAGCTTTACGCTTACCCCTGTCATTCTTATCAGGAATAACCTCTGGTGGAGAGAATACCCTACCACTTCTGGTAATACCTCTGGCACCGACTATGTTCTCAACCGACAAACTTCCGCTTGTCGATTCTATCCATTCTTGCTTCTGCCCGTAACAGAACACTTCTCCTCCATAGTTCCATGGGATTGCTCTAGTGCTCTCGTACAACATGGGTCTAGGTATAGTAATGGGCACCGGATCTGGCCTAGCAGGCGCTGAAATATTGATTGTCCGGTATGGAATGGAAATAGTTGCAACTTCATTTCCATCATTACTCACTTTGTGCTCGGTGTCTTCTTTCACGACTTTATCGAACTGCAAACAACCCTCATCAATCATTCTCTGAATACCCCTCTTCAAAAGATCACAACCCTCAGGCTGCGCTTCACATTCTGAGCAGTCAGCAGAACAACCAGGAAATACTCCCTTCTTCAACAAACAACCCTTCATAAAACCCAGCGGAGTTTTCAAATCTTCAACATCAGCTATCAGATTCAACTTCTCACCTTCAATAACGGCATTGGCTCCTGCCACCCCATGATCCGGCATTGGGTTCTGAGTCACATTGAGCCCCTCGTTGGTGAAGTTAATAGCTTTGGAATCAAGCAAATCCTAGCTTTATGCTTAAAAGCTTTATAATGGTCAATATCATGGCCTAGGGCGCTAGAGTCGAAATCACAATGAGCGTTTGCATCGTAACCAGGAGGTGGTATACCCATGAGAGGAGCCAAGGTCCTCTTCTGCACCAACTGTAATTGCAACAACCGTTGTAACAACTGAGAATATGGTATCAGAGGATTTGTGAACTGTCTGTCCGACATCCGGCACCTAGCAGGATAAGGTCGCTGAGCGTTACCTTGTTGCGGAGCTGCGGCCGGGATATTTATAGTAGCAACTTGATGATGCTGACGAGACTGAGCTTTGCCCTTACCTTTATGCGAAATAGCATTTGCATCCCCCTCCCTTCTCTTGGGGTTTGCAGAATACGGCTTCTTCACTCCTCCCGAAGAGGATCCACCACCATTAGAAATCTTACCAGACTTGATTCCACTTTCAATTCGCTCACCGACAATCACCAAATCAGAAAACCCTGCAGACATGCAGCCTATCATCTTCTCAAAATACACACCCGGTAACGAAGCCATAAATAAGTCAATCAACTCCATTTCAACCAAAGGAGGTTGCACCCTTGCAGCCAGATCCCGCCACCTCTGGGCGTATTCTTTGAAGCTATCAGAATTCTTCTGCGACAGACTCTGCAATTGTACCCGATTGGGTGCCAAATCACTATTATATTGATAGTGACACACGAAAGCTTCAGCCAATTCCTTCCAGCTATGAATATGGGTTATCTCGAGCCCCATATACCATTCCAAAGAAGCCCCTGCCAGACTATCCTGGAAGAAATGCATCAACAGCTTTTCGTCACTGGAATATGCAAACATTTTTCTGAAGTAAGCCTGAATGTGTACTCTGGGACAAGTCGTCCCTTTGTACTTATCGAAATCGGGCACCTTAAATTTGGGGGGAATCCTGACCCCAGGAACCAAACCAAGATCAGACATATCCAAGCCCAAAGAGTTTTGGTTCTCCAATGATCTCATTTTCTCCTCAATTAGTCTGAACCTTTGGTCTGCTTCGGTCGGCAAACCGCCATCTAGATCTTTCACAAAAAATATATCATCCTGATTATCCTCCCAATGAGGACCAGCAACCCCGTTTACCGCGTACACACTGCCATTACCAGTAATATTACCGTTCTCACCAGCAGCTCCTCCGCCCGGAGGTACAACAACAGTAGGAATACCTTGAGGAATAGATCCACCAACCGGAGGATGAACAACACCAGCCCCTCCGTGCAAAACACCATCTTCATCAACCCGTGCTATCAACGGCTGCACGAGAGTTCTCAACTATTCCTGTCCACTGGTAACAGTCTGCATCAGCTCCATGAATTGGGCCATACGAGCCCTAACCTCTTGCAATTCCGCTTGAACTAGATCCATCACCTTCTTCTGATTCCCTCGAGTAGAGTACCCGTGGAAGCTGAATTCCTCAATCCTGAACTGAAGAAAACCAATCAGAGATAAGAACACAAGGCCACCAAGAACAACCTGCAATGCAAATGCAAGATGCAAAATACAAACATGTCTATGTATGCACAGGGAGATCTTCCCCCTTGATTTCGGTTTCAATAAACAAGAACAACAGAGATGGATAAGAACACCATAATAAAACTTCTCATATATCAAGTAAAGCTAAAACAATACAACCAAATGAGAAATATCTGCATACAAAGAGGTATTGATCTCATCCAACATCTCTGGTGATGATCAAGATACAAAATCAAATGAAACTACAAAAGACAAAACTCCTAGTAGCCATAATCTCTACGCCACTCACGAGACTCCTCAAGCATCTCCTTCGTATTTGGATGGTCTGGCCGCTCCATCAACTCTTGGATAAGGACATCCCTCTTGCGTATCAAATCCTAGAGATAATGACAATGATCTTCCCAAGCATCTTTGCCGAAGGCATCCTCAAGCCTGGGTTTCTTCACCTCTGCCCGAATCTTGAACTCTTCAAGTGTTGACAAAGTCTCTTGGTATTTCTACTCGATCGTGCTCCTGCAGAACGTTTCTAGCAATACCTCTCTCTCCTTAGCCTTGAATTGCGCTTTCAGCTTATCGACCTGAACACGAAGCTGATCTTCTCTACTCTTGTTGGCTGGCACAGTGGCATTCCACTACTCATTGAATTTGGATATCTTCAGATAAGCTCTATCTAAATCCTCCTTCTTACTTCTCAGAACATCACAAGTGCTTTTCAGATCAAGACCGACTTGCTTCCGTGCTTGTACCAGATCAACAAGTTCTTCCTTCAGCTTAGTCAACAATTCTGCGTTTGTCTTGGCCAAATACACAGCTTCATCCTTATCATGCTTCAGCTGACTAATTTCCTGCTTCAACTCTTCGTTCTCTTTGCGCAGCTCTTCCTTCTCTGCCCAAAGCTTGGTATATCTCGAGATATCAACAGTTGTAGGTGGCTCGATGACTAAGGGATACAATGGTGCTTCAATCCTCTTCTGAATCCAATCTGAGTATGAATCATAGGCTCTACAATCTCCTTTTCCCAAAGAAAGCTTTCCCTTCTTGTGAATCTTACCCCAAGCATCCACGAATCGGGCCGAGATACAAGGATCAACTACACCTGTGAAGTACAGAGATTCTTGCACTTCCTCTTCTTTCGGAGGTCCTTTCAAAGCATAACCGAATTATCTCACAGCAAGAGAAGGATTATAATTGATACTGCCTTTCCTCCCTATCAAAGGAACATTAGGAAAGCTACCACAACTGAAGATAAGCTCACGACCCAGCAAGTCTCGATTGAACCAGACAATATTCTTCTACGTTAAACCCATAAGCCTCTTCGACCATTCAGATGAGTTCACGGAGTTCACAAAAGCTCCTAAGTGAGGAAGGTGATCAGCAAACCACTTATGCAACAACGGTGCGCAACAAGAAACCATCTCTCCTCTCCTTTTCTCGTTCTTGTAATGCACCGCATAATACAAGTCTCCTAGAAGAGTAGGCACAGGATTCTTGGAAGAAAAGATATGAAAAGCATCAAAATCCACAAAGTCCGGTACATTGGGGAACAACACAATGCCATATACATACAGAGTCAAGATAGCGCTGAAAACCACCCAACAACCTTTGTCAGCATACTCTCGGGCTTTGTCGACCAGGAAGGGTAAGGTAAATCCGGAGACTCCGTTTCTGCTAATAACATGACCTGCCAAGTCAGAGGCGCTCAAATAAAGAGCGGCAGACAACTTCTCGAGATTAGGTTCTTCCTCAGAGCTGAAGAAAGGCACTTTGTTCAGAATCGAAACACCTAAGATGTAAGCAAATTCCTCCAAAGTCGGAACCAACACATAGTCCGGAAATGTGAAGCATATCAGTGGAGGATCATAAAACTGCAACAGGGTATGAATAGCTCCATGATCATAAGTCGTAAGCTTACGGACAAACTTCAGAATTCCACCATACTGCTCTCTGAAAGCTGCAAGAACACCAGGATCAGCCATGGAAATCAGACCAAATAAAGGTCCCAACTCAAGTTCCGGAAACTTGTACACAACAATCCTCTTTCTGCTAACTTTCATCTCTGAAGAAGACCGGTACCAGAATCAAGGGAAAGACAAGAACCTGTAACACACATAAACATGCAATGTTAAATGCAGGATGATTATGCAAATGCACACAAGGGATCAAGGTATCCAATGCTCAAATTCGTTGCTATGCCATTGACTAAATTCAATCAGAGCTCCGCTCTAATCAGAACGCTGAGATAACACACTGGATAGAATACTCAGGATCAAAATTCCGCACTGATGAGAAAACCAGGGTTGGTTGAAGGCCAGCTTTCCTGCCAAAACCCATCCCTCTCACATGTGGGTTCTAGTCTTCAAAGGTACGACATCCTATGCGGGTGGTCAGCGTCACAGACTTTCGAGAAATGATGATATGTTCACCGTTTCCGGTTTAGCATCATAGTCTAACGAAGCAGCCTCACTTAGCTGACTCCCCAAATAAACGGTCTCCAGAGTCGACAGTCTCTCTAAGTCAATATTCCCTCAACTGCACCAGACGCGCAGGATAGAATATTTTCAAAGAAAAACCTCGTCTGAATGTGAATTTCATGTGAGCTATTACGTAGCCAGATGCCATACAATCTCCTGCTAATCTCCACTCTAATCCTATGTGTATACTCAAGCCCATGTCCGGCTTACCTCTCGGTGGAACAACCCAACCCACAGCACAGCAGCAACAAAAATGCAATGCAATAATATACACCAGATAATGTACATAAAGAAAAAAACTTTACAAAAATAAACACCCAAAGACGCAACCAAACAAGCGCTAGGAGTGACTCGCATAGGGAACCAGAGTCCCCAGCAGAGTCCCCAGCTGTCGCAACTGCGAAAAACACCCGGCGGAAAACAGAAGAGTCGCCACCTTTCGTTATTTATCCCACAGAGAGGGAAAGGAAACGATCGGAAAAAACCTGATGAAAAGGGAAAGACAAGGTCATCGCAACCAAGTCCTGGATTCGGGAGTCGGTTGCGCAAGGGGAAGGTATTAGCACCCCTCACGTCCTTCATACTCGACGGGATCCACGCTTATTGTCTATCTAAGGGTGTGTTTAAACTATCTATGCTACAGGCTTACGGGACAAAAGAAAAAAAAGAAAGAGACTCGGCAGAGCAACGCCGCTCTGTGCCTACGTATTCCCTCGTGCAATGGGAAAGTCAGAGGTCAACGTAGTTCGGCTAACTACGGGAGAGAAGGGGGGAAGGTTGCTCGCCAAGACATTGCGTCATGTGCCTACGTACTTTTATCTGGTATAAAAGATCAGGGCAAATGTAGTTCAGGTTGACACAAAACCGATTGGTTAAGTATTTTAATCGGGTAGAGTTAAACACCCGTTCCAGCAGTTAGGGACTAAGTCTGTTTGCGGTAGAACCGAAGCTTAACAACACTCTTTTCTGAAAAAGTTTCCGATTAATCCTGAAGGAAAAAGGTTTGAGTTTTGTTTTGTGTTTTTTAGTGAAGTGAATTAATTCGGTTTGTGATTCACGTTGCACTAAAGACTATGACATGGAGGCGAATGTGTCGTATATCGCCCCCAAACGGGACGTATACTAAACATTCTAGATAAGCGAGAGGAGACCCCTCACTCATCATTCCCCATGTAGCTTAAGGCTCGTAGCGCGCAACGTTTATCATCTTTATTAAATGAGTTAGCATGATTTTGAGACGAGAAGAGGAGACGCACGGAAGGTCTAAGGGAAACTCGGCCCTAACGTTGTCATGCAAAATGATCCTAGAGTTCGGATGAAAAGGGGAAACATCTACCCTAATGTTAGCATACTTGGATTTAGCACCTAATGTCTCTCCTACTCCCATCCTAAACGGAGGGACTAGGAATCCTATGGGGATCATGGCAAGAAAGCACAAGAAGAACAAAGGAAGGATCAATCACAAGTAAATAAATGCAAACATGAAAATGCACACTTAGAATGGTGGGAGGGAGGAAAAAGTGTGTGGGGCAGCAGCCGCCACAAGCGCGTCTCGACCTCAACAGCGATGCAAGAATGATGCAAACATATGGAAAAAGCAAGAGATGAAAGCAAATGAACATGCAAATGAAAACTCAATTCGAACCACATATACAAGCATGCAAACAATTGAAAAATGATCATACATGTCAACAAAATCATGATTAATCAACCACAAACAGTGACAAACAGCGAAAACGATTCAATTCTAATACATCACACTGATCTATTATGATTCGAATCGAACCGGTATGCGAACATGCAAGCAAAACAACAAATATGGCATTCTGGCACTGTGCTAATCGGTTAACACGTACTATTAATTGGTTAACTTGTGTAAAACAAGTGAAAATCTGGAAATTCGTAGGTGTTAATCGGTTAACACCAGGCGTTAACCGGTTAACACCCTGAAAACTTTGAAAATTTTGAATATTTGAATTGGTTAACCGGTTAACCATATACGTTAACCGGTTAACACTATACCAGAAGCCAAAAACAGCAGCAGAAAATCACTTCTAGCAACAGAACAACTTATCCAAAGTTCCAACAGATCAACTTATCAATTAAGCACGAAATTAACAATAGAAAACATAGATCCAACAGCATGGATACACAATTACACAACAACATCACAGATCGAAATCAAAAAAATTCAATCGAATATAAAGATTAACATGATGAGCTTAAAAATTAAATCGGATCGAGAATTCCAACCTTCGAAGCGGAGATTTGCTTCGGTAAGTGTTGATCAACTGAATTTGAGCATATCAAATGCTAGAAATCCAGAAAACTTCAAGATCTACAATAATTGTTATTGTATGAATGAAGATCCACCAAATTTGAGTCAAAAAGCTTCAAATAATCCCTTCTAGATCCAACTCAAGATTCAGATCCAAGCTTGCACGAAAATTGAAGATGAGAATTGATTCAATGGTGATGGTAGATGGAGGTTTATGCTCAAGAATCCATTGATTCCAATGAAGAATCAATAGTTCCAATGAAAAAAGAGCTTTTAGTGAGTTTTGGAAATGGAGAAGTTGAGAGAATTTGAGAGATAATTCTGATCAATTCTGAAAATGGATGTGAGAAAATGAAAATTGGATGGCTTGCTTTGGAGTAAATTACTTAAATATGATCTAGATATGGGATCCAAAGCAAGGATTGGAATTTGGATTGGAAATCAAGGCTTGGAATGTGGAATGGGGTTTTGGAGGGAAATCTGAAATTTAAAGGTGTTCTAGATCCTTCCCACATGAAAATTTGAATTCCAAAGTGACCAAAATTGGACCTCAAGTGCAATTAGCTTGCAAAATCACGTATAGGGCAAATTCTGCTATGGTTAACCGGTTAACCATATGCGTTAACCGGTTAACACTGTTAAGATTTCAAATCTGGGTTGATTCTCCAATGGTTAATCGGTTAACCATATATGTTAACCGATTAACACCTTCAAAAACTTGAATTTGGCGCCTTTTGGTGGGAAATCTACCCATTTGCCCTGTTTCAACTGTCTGGAGCTCTGCTTAGCTGCTGAACCTCATTTTTTACTGTTGTCACTGTGAAAATGCTTGTTATGAGCCTGAGTGCTGCTTTTTGATCTGAAATTAACCTGCAAAATAAAATCGGTCGCCTGACTGTTGGACAAAATAAATGCCCGAAGCTCTGATGCTCGTTGTTCGTGGTTCTGTATTTTGCTCCGAAATGAATCTGAGCCACAAGAACGCCTTGATCCCATGCCTCGAGAACAAATGCCATGATATGCAAAAAATGCAAAATACAAAGAAACACAAGCCAGTTACGGTTAAACGGAAGGCAAATTTTTGGGTGCTACAGAAAGCAATAAGGCTCCGCCAGAGAAAACCTTTCTTACTACGTATGGACCTTCATAATTGGGAGTCCACTTGCCTCTATGATCTTTTAATGGAGGGAGGATCCTCTTCAACACCAAGTCGCCTACCTGGAAATGTCGAGGACGTACCTTTTGATCAAATGCCTTCTTCATTCTGATCTGATATAGTCGTCCGTGGGCGATAACTGTTAATCTTTTTTCATCTATCAGGCTCAACTTATTCAATCTGTTCTTCACGCATTCTGCTTCATCAAGCTTCACATCCGAAAATATCCTCAGAGAAGGAATTTCGACTTCTAACGGTAGAACAACTTATGTACCATATACCAACGAGAAAGGTGTTGCCCATTAGATATGCGCACCAAAGTGAGATAACCATGAAGAGCAAAGGGTAGAATCTCGTGCCAATCTTTATAAGTCACCACCATTTTCTGCATAATCTTCTTGATATTCTTTTTTGCTGCCTCAATAGCACCATTCATCTTTGGACAATACGGTGAAGAGTTGTAGTGTTCAATTTTAAAATCCTGGCACAATTCTTTTATCATCTTGTTATTCAAATTTGAACCACTATCAATAATGATTCTCTCTGGTATTCCATATCGGCAGATAAGAACCTTCTTTATAAAATGGGCCACCACTTGTTTTGTGACGTTGGCAAAAGAAGCTTCTTCTACCCACTTGGTGAAATAATCAATGTCGACAAGTATGAAATGATATCTATTGGAGACTGTCGGTTCAATCTTACCAATCATGTCAATGCCCCACATAGAAAAAGGACAAGGGGATGTCAAAACATTAAGAGGACTCGGTGGCACGTGCATCTTGTCGGCATAAAATTGACACTTGTGGCACTTCCTGGCATACTTAAAATAGTCAGACTCCATCATCATCCAGTAATACCCTGCTCTCAACAACTTTCTAGACATTGCATGCCCCCGGCATGTGTATCAAAAGGACCTTCATGGACTTCTTCCATTAGCGATCTCACTTCATCTTCATCCACATAACGCAGCAATACCATATTGAAGTTTCTTTTATATAACACATCATCCTTGTTCAAGTAAAAGTTACTCGACATCCTCCTTAGTATCTTCTTATATCTACTTGATGCCCCAGGCGGATACTCTTGAGTTTTGAGAAAATGTCTGATGTCAAAGTACTAAGGCTTCCCATTTGGTGCTTTTTCTACCGCAAATATAAACGATGGCCTATCAAGGCGCATGATAGTGATTGTTGGAGCGTCATTTCAAAAATTCACCATATACATTGATGATAACGTTGCCAGAGTGTCCGCCATCTAATTTTCAGCCCTGGGTACATGATGAAATTCAACCTTATCAAAGAAAGGAAATAATCTCCTGGAATAGTTCTTGTAAGATACCAGGTTAGCCTGGCGCGTCTCCCACTCTCCTTTAATCTGGTTGACGACCAATGTTGAATCACCATACACATCCAAATTCTTGGTTCTCAAGTTAATAGCTTCTTCCAGACCCATGATACATGCTTCATATTCAGCTTCATTGTTTGTGCAAGAAAATGTCAATCGGGCAGTGAACGGTATGTGAGAACCATGAGGAGTTGTAATAATTTCCCCAACCCCGTTTTCGTACGAATTGACAGCACCGTCAAAAACCAATTTCCAGTGAGACCCAATTTCTAGACCCTCATCCGGTAGAGGCTCATCTCAATCTTTCATCCTCAAGAACATTATATCCTCGTCAGGAAACTCAAATCTCATAGGTTGATAATCCTCAATAGGTTGTTCAGCCAAATACTCTAACAATACACTCCCTTTGATAGCTTTCTGGGAAACATACTGAATATCGTACTCTGTTAAAACCATTTGCCATCTAGAAACTCTTCCAGAAAGTGACTTCTTTTCAAACACATATTTAATTGGACCCATCTTTGAAATCAACATGGTTTTGTGGTTTAACATGTACTGCCTTAAACGGTTAGCTGCCCAGGAAAGCGCACAACATGTTTTTTCCAGCATTGAGTACCTTGACTCACAATCAATGAACTTTTTACTCAGGTAATAGATAGCATGCTCTTTTCTACCTGTCTCATCATGTTGACCGAGCACACAACCCATGGAATTCTCAAGAACCGTGAGATACATTATCATGGGTCTCCCCGCAACCGGAGGCATTGATATCAGAGGTTCCTGCAAATATTCTTTTATTTTCTCAAATGCCCTTTGACAATTTTCGTTCTAGATGACTGCTTGATCTTTCTTTAACAATTTAAATATTGGTTCACAAGTGGTTGTAAGGTGAGATATTGTTGCATCACAGCGAAAAAAGGAGGGGCCGACAAACTAGACAGAAGAGTCGTCACCGAATGTTATTTATCCGAAAAGAGGGAAAGGAAACGATCGAAGAAAACCCAAGAGAAAGGGAAAGACAAGGTCATCGCAACCAAATCTAGGGTTCGGGAGTCGGTTACGCAAGGGGAAGGTATGAGCACCCCTCACGTCCGTTGTACTCAATGAGATCCACGCTTGTTGTCTAATTTACGGGTGTAAACTATCTAATGGTACTGCTAAACGGGGGTGAAGAGAAAGAACAGACTCGATAGGATATCTCCGCCCTATGCTTACGTATTCCCTCGTGCAATGGGAAAGTCAGAGTCAACGTAGTTCTGGAAATTACAGGGGGGTTTGCTCGCCAAGACATCACCGTCTTGTGCCTACATATCCTCATCTGGTATGAGGAATCAGAGCAAAACGTAGTTCGGGAAACTACGAGACAAGGTTAGTTAAGTGTTTTTATGAGTGACGCTAAGTCTCCATTCCAGCAGTTAGGGACGATGCCTATTTGCGGTAGAACGGAAAAGTAACGTACTCTGGGGAAAAGAAGGGAGAGACTAAAAAGGAGTGCTCGCCAAGACATCTCTGTCTTGTGCCTACGTATTCTCTACGAGTATGAGAAATCAAAGCAGCCATAGTTCGGCTAACTACGGAAAAGGGTCTCGATCACACGGGTGTGAGAGAAAAGGGGTCTCGATCGCATAGATGCGAGAGAAAAGGGGTCTCGATCGCACGAATGTGAGAGAAAAGGGTCTTAGGCCTGAAACGCCTAAATAGGAGGGAACCGAATCGGCTTGGGACGCACACTATGCAAAATCCAAATACGTAGGAGCGAATGTGTCGCATATTGCCCAAAGGGTATACGCTAAACACTCTAGACAATGTGAGGAGAGGCCCCCCACTTATCATTTCCTACGTATCTAATGCTTGGAAATCACAATACTCATCGCGGTTATGGTTTAGAAATTAAGGTTCGAAAGCGTGTAAGTGAATCAAATCGGGACACAATGTGATGCTAAACCGTCGTAGCTCGACTTATGAGGGAAGTCGAACTATAGGAGGTCGCGTAATTGATATTTGTGCTACGGACAGGATAGAGAAATGATATTGTGGAAATTCTCCGATTTAATCGTGTCGCACGGACCAAAAAACAATGGGATCTCGTCTTAATCGCAAACATTATATCGATTAATCGAAGGTAGCCTATTGCGATTCCAAATGGTCATTTTCCATAGATTTGAAATCGGGAAGGTTATCGACTTCGATAATTTGACGCGTAAGAATACAAGACTTCATCGATCGAGAAAGTCAAAATAAAATCGAAGATGAAGAAGAAATGAGGAGAGAAAGAAGGTGGTCTCAGATCCAACATTATTCATCAATAGTTTGACTGGTCACGATTCACAGAGGTCTTGTCATCGACCAAAAAGCGGTGAAAATAACCAAAGATGGATAAACGGTCGAAAATAGAAAGAAGAAAGTGGGTCTCGGATCTATCGTTTCTCATCAATAATTTGACAGAAAAATAATAGAGGTCTCGTCATCGACCAAAACGAGGAGATATGAACAATAAATCCTCAAATAAATAAAAAATCTAACTTCTATAGAAATATAAATAAAAATTCTAAAAGAAAAATATATTAGCAATCAAAAACAAAATTTATAAAGTATATTAGAAATCTAAAACTATTTAGGAAAAAATATATATATATATATATATATATATATATATATATATATATATATATATATATATATATATATATATATATATATATATAATATATATATATATATATATATATATATATATATATATATATATATATTTATATATATATATATATATATATATATATATATATATATATATATATATATATATATATATATATATATATATATATATATATATATATATATATATATATATATATATATATATATATATATATATATATATATATATATATATATATATATATATATATATATATATATATATAAATCTAAGATTAAAAATCTAAAACAAAACTGTAGATGCTCTTGATTGGCTGCATTTTATGGCAAAACATTGGTGTATGAATGAATGTCACAATTGATGTTATGACATACATGAGAAGTGTTCTGCAGGGAGAGCTAAGAGTAAGTGAAGTTGAATGTCATGGTTGGATGTTATGACATCAGGACGCGCAGGGTTTGTTTTTCTGTTATTAGCTCGGGCTATACTTCAGGAAACAATCCAAGAAGCATAGTTATTCTAGGAGACATAACAGGCATTGTTGAGGATAACATAGAAGACTCTTGACCTGATGATAAGTGCGCAGCTTCATGAAGAGAGGTTTATCTTGGGTAAACCTAGTTTCTCCATCAAGGCCCAAAGCAAGTCTGTTGCTATAAATAACAGAAGGATCATTCCTAATAGGGCAGAGCTTCTGAAGAGAGACTGGAGAGTGTGTTTTTTGAGTGAAGAGGTTTGCTCTTCACGCGTGTCTAGGAATTTTGTGTGCCAATCCATTGTATGTTGTATAATTGATTTGGTTATTGTGTATGAACAAGTGTGTTCATTGTGTCACTTAAAGCTGTTAAGAAAGAGTGTGTGTCACTTGATCAAAGCTGTGAAGCAAGATCATGGTGTGTTTTGAAGAGTGTCTTCATATTGTAATTGTGAATTGATTATCACTCGGTGATTGAGGGGGGTGAGTGGGAAACTCTGGTCTAGTGGTCTCTAGGCTGAAGTGTCATTGGATAGGTCTTAAGTGAAGAGTGCAAACAGGTTGTTTGACTCTGAATTAATTCTACTGATAGTGAGTTTCCCCCTGTCTTGGTAGCCCCCAAATGTAGGTGTGGTTGACACTGAACTAGGTGAACAATTACGTGTGTTATTTACTGCTTTCCATTTACAGCTTATTAGTAAGTCCAGTAGTATGTGTTACATTAGATGTCATAACATCCGTGATAACATCCATTGTGTGCTTGCCAGAATTTCAATTGGTATCAGAGCAGGCACCCTGCCTGTTATTTTCTTGGTGAGATCTAGGGAAGATAAATTATGGTATTATAGATAAAGACATAGGATTCACAAATAGACCACCAATTTTGGATGGCTCTAATTATGACTATTGGAAACCTAGGATGATTGCATTCTTGAGGTCTCTAGATAGCAAGGTATGGAGAGCTGCAAACTCAGGATGGAAACATCCAGTAAAGACTGATAAAGATGGATTGGATGTACTTATACCTGAAGAAGAATGGACCAAAGAGCAAGAAGCCTTGGCTCTTGGGAATTCTAAAGATTTGAATGCTTTATTCAATGGTATAGACAAGAACATCTTCAGACTGGTGCATCATTGTGAGCTGGCTAAAGAGGTTTGGGATACTCTCAAAATAACTCATGAGGGAACCTCTAAAGTCAATATGTCAAGACTTCAAATGCTGACCACCAAGTTTGAAAGTATGAGGATGAAGGAGGATGAGACTATTCATGAATTCTACATGAATATTCTTGAAATTGCAAACACCTAAGGAGCTTTGGGAGAAAAGATGTCTGAAGAAAAGCTTTGGACGGGTTGGTTTTATTCTATCTACCTATCAAGGCTGACTGAAAAAAGAAAATAAAATGACTCGGCAAAGCGTCGCACTTTATGCCTACGTATTCTCATCAGAGAATGAGAAATCAGAGTCAACATAGTTCGGCCTACGAAGGATTATGGGGGAAGGTAGCTCGCCAAGACTTCGCCATCTTGTGCCTACGTACTCTCAACAGGCATGAGAGATCAGAGCTCACGTAGTTCAGAAAACTACGGTTTATTTCCTGTTTTTTACGAAAGAAGTGTTTTTTATTGTGTTTGCGATTTCAACCGCACTAGAGACTATGACCTGAGAGTGAATGCGTCGCATGTCACCCAAAGGGTACCATACTAAACATCCAGACTGTGGAAAAGAAAATCTCCCACAATCCTTTCTCAGATAGCTTAAGGCTCGTAACGTACGAAAGAAATCATTCATGATTACTGTATCTTAAACTGTTTTGAGATGAGAAGAGAACAGGCCCAACTAGGAGGGAGACTATCAAGTCCTACTGTTATCATGCCATGGATTCATCCTATGGTTGAGGTTTGAACAGGGAACTCCTAGATGTTGTCATGCATAGGTTTCAACCTAAAAGTCTATCATCAAATCCTTATCAAAAGAAATGAGAGTCCTAAGGGATCATGTCAATGATACGCCAAAACAGACAAAGCATCAGCTTAACAGTAAAATGCATGCAATGCAAGTGAGGGAGGAAATGTGTGTGGGGCTTCAGCCTCCACAAGCTCATCTCAACCTCAAGCCAGTCATGAAATAACAGTAATCATACTGAAATATAAACAACATGCTATCAAGCAATAAACAGTAAACTGCAATCATACAGATAAAATGAAATGAGATGCCATCAAGCAAACAAACCACATGGGCAAGGGAGTTGGGCTCTAACGAATACCCGCAAGTAAAGCCACGCAATAACAGTACAAGCAGAGGGAGCAACTCAACCTCTAATGCAATCATGCTCATAGATTCTACTTATTCTAGATGGACTTAATCTAATGCAACAGACAAGTCAAGCAAAACACACAATACAGAAAAGAAAAACAGAAGAAAGCTTCAGCTCCTCCAGCAGCAACTCAGTCTTCAGACTTCAATCACTTGACAAACATCAGTTTGCTTTTCCAGGTTTCAACCCTACAACATGAGTTTTGACTCATCTTCTCCCTTAAGCTTCAGCTTCTTGATCAGCTCCACCTTCAGGCTTCACCATCTTCAGGGATCTTCAAGTATCAACTTGATCTTCATGCTCTTCAAGCTTCAGCTAGAATGGCAGTCTTCAGGGATTCATCCTCTTCAATAATCTTCAATGAAGTCTTCATCTTCATGCTCAGGCTCTGACAGCTCTCAAGACAATCAAACCAGAGAGAATCACTTACTGGATAAGCTAGGGGATATTGAACTGCTTATTTGATCACCAAAGGTGACCTATAAGGGTTCAATATCAAGGGACTGGTTCCCTCAAAAGTTCTACCTCCTAGGTATAGCACTTATCCCTCCAAAGGAGAGAGGTGTATACCCTGGAAGGACTTTGAATCACAGGGAGGAATGGATGTGAAGAATACTATCCATGCTTGAGAAAGAAATGATCTACACCTAAGCTCTTCCTAATCCTAACCCTAAAACAAAACAAAAAGAAGAAGAACAAGCTCCTCAAGCTCCCTCAATGCCTCTTCCAATCTTCTAGTATGCTCCACCATGCTCCACAAAGAGACACCAAGCTCCTCAAGCCAGAGGGAAACTCCAAAGCAAAGCAAACTAAACAAACATGCCCTAAGGGCAACACAAACAATCATTCAATACAAAAATCAACTAAAAATAGCATATTATTCTATTAAATCCTGATATAAATTCTAGGGGACCCTACATAACTACCCTTAAGTCCCATATACTCCCCATAGACTAAATTGCCCTACAAACCCTAAATTCAAAATTGTTATTGACCTATGTTAAAGTTTTAAACTATTTCTACACTACTTAGAACCACCTAATTAAAACTACCCTAATAATTATCACAAAAATATGGCATTAATTCAGGGGGAACCTAAAACATTCATCTAACTATCCTAAAAAGATTGAATTAAAAATCCTAAGGGAACTACCCTAATTAAATTCTACAAAATCA
This sequence comes from Lathyrus sativus, assembly GCA_963859935.3. NCBI lineage: Eukaryota > Viridiplantae > Streptophyta > Magnoliopsida > Fabales > Fabaceae > Lathyrus > Lathyrus sativus. Next base: position 246,029,924 of record OZ012741.1, read on the forward strand.
TGCATCAACTAAAAGAATTAAAAAAGCAATTAAAAGTATAAATGTGCAAAAAATATAAAAATGAAATAAAATGGCTATTTTATGGTTTTATATTTTTCTAGACAGAAAATGAAAAATGGGAAAAAAAAGTCTCATTAAAAAATATTGATTTTTCATTTTAATATGAATTTTTAAAGTGAATTAAAATCTGGAGGAAATTAATAAGGAATTAATGATCATGGGGTGCAGATAGAAGTAAAATTCAGTTTAAATTCACTTGGGCTCAGATATGAGGGGTGTAAGAAGTAAGCGCTTGGGCCCAGTTTTAAACTCAGAAAAACCAAAATAAAATGAAAGAAAAAAAAACTAAAACGTGGTGCAAATAGCATCAAATTATAGTGTAAAACGGAACTGGGCCTGAAGGGGGGGTTCGGAAAGCAAATGTTCACATGAAGCCCATGCTGGTACGTTAGTGAAACGCAGCGTTTCACGCCCAGCTTCCCTCCCATTCGCGTTTTAAATTCTGGCCGTCAGATGGCTTTTCCAGTCAACGAGTCTTGCACAGATCCAACGGCAATGATTTCATCTTCAACCTTTGGTTAATTAGGGTTTGCAGAATCCATGAAACACGAGTTCCATGCATCATTCTTCCACCCTCTCGTTCTCCCTCATCTCTCCATCAAATGGCACGATACAAAAACCAAAATTGGTCCATTTTTCACGTAGATTCCAACTGTGGTGTTGGTTTGCATTAAAAGTCTCTCTATCGTCCAAACCGAAAGGTATAACATCATGAACTCAAACTTTCTTCAGTTTTCAACCTTCACCAAACTCAACATTCTTTATATAGAAATGATCCCCATATTATGCTCATCAAAACCAGCCATATATCTTGCGTGATCATCCATTAGATCACTCATTCCAGTTCCATCAAGAATCAACCTCCATTAATGAAACCTCACTAATTGATCTTAAACTCACCCAAATGAACCACCTAATTGTCTCTAATGGTTTTACAATAATAATTAGCCCTAGCCATGCCTAGAATAGGGTGTAGGAACAATTTTGCTTACCTTGTTTCTTGCAATGGTAGGTGGTGAAAAGCTTCAATCCAAACCTTGTAGCTCCTCAAGAACAATCCTTAGGTGATGAACAATCCTCTGCTTGCACAAGATTTGATGGAAATGGCTTGTATCTCAAGATCCAATGCCTTTTGCTCCCTTGCAACTTCACTTGGAACTCCTTCAATTCTTCAACAATGGAACCTCACTCTAGCATGAACATACTCAGCAATGTTTGTGTAGATGATTTGTGAAGAAAAATAGAAAGGTAATGAAGAGAAAAATGAAGATTCAATATGATTTGCAAAATGGAGAAAATGGATTCAATCTCTATTATCTACCACCATTAACATCAACAATCACCAACCATTCACCAATGCAGATTGTATTCAATATATAGACTGATTTAGAAAGGTCTAGAACCATCTAGATCAATCTAGTAAGAACTTGAACTTTCATGACATGATAACTTGCATTTCACTTCTCACCACATGATATATCATGACAAAATCCCTTGTAGCTTGGGTAACTAACTTGATTTTCTCCTTACATGAGAATTAGGGTAAGATACTATGCTTAAACACCTTGTTTATTAAGCTTTTCTTTGTTTTGGTTTGGTACCCCATTATGCAAGCAACCAAATTACAAAGCAACCCTAAGATTCAAGCCTCAAATCAAAATTTTGGCTGAACCGTTGTTCTTAAAATGTCCTTTGGAGTCAAAATGACCTATCATATGACATGGTTTGGATTTGTAACTTGGATTTTATGATTTTCCATTTCACTTGAATTAACTTATGCCTCATTTTTAGGCCATTTTTATCACTTTTTGATATGAGCCTTTTCAACATCTCATGACCACCCTTCTAGCCTTAAAACATAATTCTAAGCAAGTTTGATGTTGAATATTTTTCCATTTGAAGCTTGGAAGTAGGAGATATGGCCATATGCTTGAAATGACCTATAACTTCCAAATGACCAAAATGCCCTTGGCTTGTCAAAGCCATAAGTTGAGTTCTACAAATCCTATCAATGACTTCTATTACTATCTAGAAAGCTAAGAAGATGCTATTCAACATTCATGTTGACCAAGAGATCATAGGAATCATCCTACTAGGGCAAACGTTGTCTGCAAGTTGGGTGACTTTCAAGGACCTAGATTCACATACCTCTGATGACCTGTAATTTGCCAAAACCATAACTTGAGCTTTGCAAATCCTATCAAGGACTTCTACCACTCAAATTAAAGCTAAGAACAAGATCTAAAACATTCATGTTGTGGGGAAGATGAGATGACAATCACATCTTGAGCTAAAACTTCCTAGAAGATAGGGATCAAACTAGGGGATTTTACACTGTCAATCCTTAGCAACCCTAGCTTAAAACTTCTCAAACTCCTCAATCATGATGAGTTGGTCTAGGAATCATCCTTATAGTATCTCAATACATCATTCCATGATCACATGACTTTTGGATTGGGTCTCAACCTTCTCCAAATCATCAGTTGACCTAGGGTTGACCCAGTCAAACCCTAATTCCACCACTCATGGTTGAATCTTCTGAATTCTTGCACAATGACCTCTCTGGGCTTCATGATGGCTTTCAAGACATCTCATAAACTTTCTCAAAGCTTCAAGTCTATCCTCACAGTCACAGAATCATCTGAGGAGCTCCCACAACTCTCAAGTTATGAGACACACAACCTTGGTTTCAACCAATTCCTCTGAGGATCTCTTGAACTTTCTGATAAAGGTATCAACCTTCAAACACTTGATGGGTAAATAAATGTTGGTCAAATTTTGGGGTGCAACAGCTGCCCCTATTCAAACGGCTTGAACCTGACTGGGTGAGGAGCGAACGACCCTTAACCAATCAAGGTGCGAGACGGTTGAATACTAGTAAACCCGGAAATTTGCCAACTGCATAGGCACACGGTGCTCTGAGGGGGACAAATCTTCGAACACTGCAATACTAGCTGCACGGCAACTAGCTGGAGACATACTGATCTGACATCGCCGCCAGTTATCCACATTTTTCTGACATTGTCATCGGACAACCAAAACACCCAACATCGCCGCTGGAGGACTAGAGAACCCGACATCGCCGTCGAACAACCGAAATACCCAACATCGCCGCTGAAGAACTAAAGAATAATCTGACATCGCCGTCAAAACCAAACATCCAACATCGCCGCTGGAGAACTAGAGAAGCTGCCAAATACCCAACATCGCTGCTGGAGAACTAAATCTGAATCACCTAACATCGCCGTCAGAAACAAAATACCCAACATTGCCGCTGGAGAACTAAAGGATCTGAATCACCTAACCTCGCCGTCAGAAACAAAATACCCAACATCGCCACTGGAGAACTAAAGGATCTGAATCACCTAACATCGCCGCTGGAAGACTAGATCAACATGCCATACCCAACATCGCCGCTGGAAAACTGGAGAAACTCTGTCAAAACACCCAACATCGCCGCTGGAGCACTAAATCTGACATCGTCGTCGGACAATCAAAATACCCAACATCGCCGCTGGAGGAATAGAGAATCTGACATCGCCGTCATAAACAAACATAACTCTGAGAGACATTCGACATCGCCGTCGAACAAACATCCAACATCGCCGCTAGAAAACTAGCATAATCTGGGAAACACCCGACATCGCCGTCGAGTGCTCAACATAATCTCTGCTGGGGAGTTAAAGAGTCTGGCATCACCGTCAAACAAACATCCAACATCGCCGCCGGAAACAAACATAATCTGACCTCGCCGTCAAAACAAGCATCCAACATCGCCGCCGGAAACAAACATAATCTGACCTCGCCGTCAAAACAAACATCCAACATCGCCGCCGGAAACAAACATAATCTGACCTCGCCGTCAAAACGACATCCAACATCACTACCGGAGACAAACATAATCTAACCTCGCCATCAGGATGAAGAAACTTCATTGGGGAATAGGTCACACGGTAACCGGTAGTACATAGTCGATCATATCATCAGGCATTCAGAGAAACTGAGAAAACCGCTTCATTAACACGGTCAGACTTCAATCATGGAGTCTTCAGGAGAGATTCTAACTTCGCCGTTGGAAAACCTGCTGGGGATGACGCTTCGCCGCTGGGGAATTTGGAGAACTATCAAGTAACTCCGCTCCGGGGGTCCAGAATTCATTCTGGATAAATCAACTCTGCTGAGGACTTCAAGACTCGTCTTGAACAAATAACTGCGTCGGGGACCTTCAAGAATCATCTTGAACCAATAACCATTCTAGAGACTTCATTCTGTTGGGGATTCCAGGGATCATCCTGGGTAACTTTTGCCGGGGACAAACCAATCATGGCTTGAACCGCTTCCAAGGATTCGGCTCTCTTGGGGCTTTAGGAATCCTCCTGGGCGATCTTAGCTGGGGACTCTAAGTATCAACTTGAGCAACTAACTCTGGAGACTGCACTGGGGTCTGAAGAATCATCTTAAGCAAACGGCCCTGCTGAGGGATTCGAGAATCATCTTGAACTGAAGACTTCGCTGGTGATCTCAAGAATCATATTGAGCAAGCTGCTTCGTTGGGGAGAATGTCAAGAATCATCCTGAGCAACTGATCCTTCGGCGGAACACATGTAAAACAAGAAGGGTGACAACCTAGATCATGTTTATGATGCATATGCTTCGGCGCCATGCTATGCATTTATGCTAAATGCTATGCAATCATGCACAATGATGCGATCCCGTCAGCAAAATAAATGCCGAAGGGGAATTCTCCTGTCAAGGAGAAAGAACTACTCAGATAGAGGAATCATCCTGCTGAGGAGAACGTGGACACGCCAATATCAATCGGACTCCATCTGGGGAAATGATCTTCAGTTGACTGCCGCGAGTGAAGCAACTTCAGTTGATTGCTGCAGGGGACGAAGCTCTACGAGAACCTGGACCTGCTGAGAGAAAACGATGTCGATCGCGGGAATAAACTGCGTGGCCGTCTCGGCTACTCTTCTGGGGATAAGACTCTGTGGGGAAACAACTTCAGCTGCAACACTCCACTGGGGGAAACCAATCATGGTCTGATTAACTTCCAAGGATTCGGCTCTCTTGGGTATCTGCAAACTTGGCTGGGGAAGGAGAAATCATTCTGCTTCACTGGAGAGAGTGCGACTCTGGGGGGACTACAACATCAGTTGTTCCAACACGCTACTGGGGAAGAGGGAATCATCCGACTTCACTAGAGAGTACAACTCTGATGAGGAATTTCAATTCCGCTGGGGAAGAAGGAATCATCCGACTTCGGGGGAGAGTACAACTCTGCAGGGGAACACAGCATCGGTTGTTCCAACACTTTACTGGGGAAGAGGGAATCATCCGGCTTCGGGGATGCGCCCGGCGCACTGTCGGGGATAAGCTTGCATACGCGTTACGGAGACTGACCCTTCTGGGTAACACCTGCTGGACTATCAAGTCTGATGAGGAATACCTGTGTATCAACACTGTTGGGGATATCAGTCCTTAGCTACTCATGGTACAACTCTGTTGGAGATGTACTGATCCTATCAAGGAAACACCTCTGACGTCTGCGGAAGATAACAATCGATCACTGAACTTGAATCTCACTTCGTCGAGGAAGACAACCCTGAACGGTCTTTTTTTTTAACACCCTAAGTCCTTCTAGGGTACGAAGCAATCCGCTGAGAAACAACTCTTCTCTGGCTGACATCAAAATCCACCCGCCTAGAGATTACTCAATGGGGGAATCACCATCGACCTCTGCTTGAGGAATGAGTCAATGACCTAGACTCGGAGGGAAAGGGAGCCACACTTGGACTCTGTGGGGATACAACATCGCATCAGTCCCACTGCTGGGGAAATAAACCCAAATCTGCAGGTCAGGGAAAGCTTCAGTCTCAACCTACTTGGGAAAATAGCACATCAGGCTAATCAACGTTCAATGCTTGGGATGGCCATACTCTGCCGGGAATATCAATCAACCCTGCTGAGGATAATCTTGACCCTACTCTGATAAGGGATAAACGCCATCTCAATTTGCTGCAGTCTCAAACTGCATAGGGGAAACCATCTCAAACTGTACATCTCTGCTGAGAAACAATCCTGGTTCAACAACGTCAATACAGGGAATACAGACTACCAATCATGGAGTCGAGTAACAGGTTAGGCCGTAGGATAACAATCCAATGACAGCACGGCTTCTTCAGAAGGCTCAGGTTTTGGCAGGGTAATGACACGATTCCCCGACACTCAATTCTTGCTAGGGTGAACAAACTTATTTGGACAACTTGCCCCAGTACAATTCAGCTTGCCCCAATCCGACTTTTGGGAATAATTCATTCTGAACAGAAAACAGCTGGCAACAAGACGATCTTCAGATGGCTTGCCCTAACATCTGTACGACGGAAGGATTCATCCTCCACTAATCAACTCTCAGCATGGTTGGCTTCAATATCTCTGAAGTAGTTTGCCCCTGAACGAGCGATGAGCGACTCAACATGCTCTGATTGAACACTGGAGGGATCTGCCCTCAAATCACAAGAATTCTGGATAACTGCCCCTGATTGGGTCTCGCGAAGATTCACTTCCGATCAACCGCTTCTTGCATAAACTGCCCCATAATCAACTGATACTCCGGGACTTGTCCTCAGACAAACTGATTCCAAACTTGCAGGAAGTCAATGCCCCGGATTCACAGGGCTTCGCAGCATACCGTTCTGATCCAGACTGCTGACGATTCAGTCCTGATTGATTATTCCCTGGTGGAATTTCCTTCGTATCAACTACTGACCTGCAATTAAAATTGTTTATTCACGAATGGTAATTTTAATACAGTGTTCATGCAAATTTCGAAAAAAAAATGTACTGTCACTCATTTACGTGTCATGCTAGTGAGTGACGAATGAACCAAAGGGTTCAAACGTACTGCTGATTCGATCAGTGAAAAATACAATAAGGATATGATTAGCAAATCATGCAGGAGTCAGGTTACTCGACCTTATCGCAATGCGCTTTCAGAATAAACCCTGCCTCAATTAGGTCTTTTAAGGGTTGTATCATGGTCGGGTTCACGGTTCGTGAAACAAAGGATATCTGGCTCAAATTATGATTTGTACCCACCCCCTCTACGTGATGATCTCCGATCCTAAAGTTCAGTTAACTCGGCTCGAGCGCTCGCCTCTTCGAGAGGTATGTTGAATGTTGGGAACAACTGGTTAAAGAATTCACAAGGTGTTTCGGAGTGACAGTTACTCCTTTTTCGTTTTCGGTGTCAGTATCCGCACGACTTTGTCCTTGTTTGAGGATTTTTCTTCTTTATATCCTTTCTTTTTCATTCTTTTAATTCCCTAATTTTTGCCTGGACTGACTCTTCAGAGTTCTTTTCGATTTTTCTTTCGAAGTCCAGCGGGATGCCCTGATTTTTGCCTAAGTATTTGCTTTCTAGCTTTTTCTTTTTTACTTAGCGGGCTTTCTTATTCCCTTTTTTTTCTTTTGGAACGAGTCGTGCGACACTGGCTGCCTTGATTGCTCCGAAAAGTTGTAACTGTCTCACTCCTGATTGGTGAGGTTTAACCATTGCGGTTGACGAGGTACGACCTCTGGGGAGGAATATGATGTGATTGGTCCTCAAAAGACAACACTCCTCTATAAGATTTGAACGCTCGATTAAGCTAGCTGACAACTACCCTGCCCCGGGTTAAGATGTGAGGGTTTAAAAGTCCGAAAAAAAACTCCTACTTATCGGCTCGAAGCGGTTAACAAGGGATTCTCCTCCTTATCTCTCCGGTGTTTAGGGTATTTGAAACAATGCCTTATACGTCATCGGCAAGGTTTTATCTGAAAGCAATACGATCATCGGCTATGAGTATTCAGTTTCATCATCCTCCCTCCAATCTTTGCTAATCATAGTGATAAAGTGGAGTAAGAAAAATGCAAGTGTCAGTGCAATGCAGTAAATGAGTGACAACGACATGATTGGTTCAGAAAAACGCATAGTCACTTTATTAATATTACCATTCGAAACATACAATGTTTAACAGCAAGTAGTAACTAACATAAAAGAAACTACAAATACAAATGACAACAAGTCCGAGGACTGCCAATGCTGAGGACGTCTGCCTGTCTGGACCGCTGGCTTCTGGAAATAACCCTCTGAATCTGCGAGCTCAGACAGCTGAGAGGTTGTCACGCACAACCAAAACTCCATCTGGAAAGGAAATGCACCTTTTGTCGATCAACTGTTGCACTTTCGCCTGAAAAGCCTTGCAATCTTCAGTTGAATGCCCCGGAGATCCACCATGGTAACCACAATGAGCATGGGGATTGTACCCTGGAGGGTAAGGCTCTGGCACGGGCTTGAGAGCTTTCGGAGACACCAATGAGCTCTGAATAAGACATGGCAGAATCTGGCTGAGTGGCACTGGAACACGATGAAGGGGATCATTCCTTCTTTCCAGGTTGTCGCGAGGCCTCTTTCGATTTTGGTGCTGGTATTCTTTCCGCCAAGGAGCATGAGGTCGTTGTTTCTGAATGGCAACGGTCCTTTATTTAGGCGCTTGCGTCCTTGAACTTGATCCCGGTAGAAACTGCGAGCGAGGCGATTCAGTCACCAAAAGTCGCGGGACATATTCAAGATCTTTCTCAGCTTCAGGCAAAGGAGTGGAATCATTCACCTTTTCTGCAGGGTACGGGATAAACTTTCCCGATGCTCTCATGCCTCCCGGCACAAACCTAATTGTCCTTGAGTCAATAAGGTCTTGAATCTTATTCTTGAAAGCCTTACATGTTTCAACGTGGTGCCCCGATGCTCTTGAGTGGAAATCACAATGTGTGCTGAGATCAAAGTCTGATGACACGTCATTCGGTGGGTCCAAAGTCCGAAGCTTGAGAACATGGTTCTGAACCAACAGTGGCAACAGTTGGGCATAACTCACAGGTATTGGGTCCACAGCTCTATCAAGTAGCTTCTTCTTTTGATTATGACCTTCAGGGTTATTCTAAGATGCCTGGCGCGGCTGCTGACGAGACAGGTCTTGAGCTTCGTGTTGTGTAGAGGATCCATGGGGTCCACTAGGATTCAGCACAGGTGGCACTAACGGCAACGGAGGAAGCACTTTGGTCTCCACCTCGGGTGCTCGATCACTCTCCTTTTTTAGCATACTTCTCACCACTCCCATGAGGAAACTCAACTGATTCTGCAGCTGCTGATTCTCTTCTCTGAGTACTTGCTGGTCCAGGCGCACTGCCTGTATGTCATTCATGACCTGCCCCAACTGGCCTTGGATTTTCCCCAACTCAGCTTGTACTTGCTCCATTAGTCTGAGTTGCTCGATTCTGAGTCAAACCTGCAAACACAGGGGTTAAAAGACAAGCCCCGACTTCTGTCATGCAAGATGAATTATGCTAATGCCATGGGTGTCTGTACGTTTAGGAGATCACCCCTAATTCTGGTGTCAACGTGCCAACATAGTGTCAATGCAGTGATAAGACTGGATCCATTCATGGAAGAAAATATCTCATATTGTCCTAGACACCAGAATCAGGGTACGAAATGCGCCTGCAGCATAGACACCTGCTAATGGAATGCAAAATGAATATGCGAACTAATGCAAAATGCAGTCATGCAATAATATATCCGGGTAACTGCTGTTGTGGAGATTCTGTATCAACAGTCACTGATGAGAAGAAAACCCCAGTGTAAGACCACAGATCTGATCTGCCAAGAACAATCATCTGATAGGACCATATACACAGGATCATAATTCTGCTCTGTTGAGGACAAATGTCTGATAATGAGGACCCCAGATGTATGATCAAGAAATATTTGCGGATGAAGCCTTCAGACCCCAAATCAAAAATCTGCCCTATCGAGAACAAACATGCAGCTGCTGATGGGATCTTCAGACCCCACTCAAAATCTGCTCTATCAAGAACAAACAACATCTGCTGATGAGATCTTCAGACCCCAGAAATATGCTCTATCAAGAACAAACCACTGACGACAATACTCTAATCAAAACCTGCTCTATCAAGAACAGACAAACATCTGGTGATAAGATCCTCTGATCAAAACCTGCTCTATCAAGAACAGACAAATCTGCAACTGAGAACCCTGGTACCAACAACACTGATCCACTGTCAAGAAAACCAGGTAATCTGAAGGTCAGAGTTTCCTGCAATAAACCCAATCCCACTCACAGGTATGGACCTAAACTGACTCAAGGTACGGCATCCTATGCGTTCATCAGCGTCACAGACTTTCAAGAGGGGTGATACGATACCCAGAAGGTGTGGCATCACCAGCTCATGAAGCGGCCTCACTTAGCTGAATCAAAAATGATCGGTCCCCAGAGTCGACAATCCACCAAACCAGCAACCGTCTCAATCCAAAGGGTTGAAAGTGAAGCCAACCGGATGAACCTCATCTGAGCGTGAATTTCATGAGACACTAGTGCCTGCAAAGCAAGCACGCGCCCACTAATTTCCACTCCAAGTCTATAGTGCACTCAAGCCTGGGTCTGGCTTCTCACTCATCAGAACTCCCATCCCACAACAGCACAAATAATCATATTATACTAAAAATAAAATGCGGGAAATAAAGTGCGAGAAGTAAAATGCGATAAATAAACGCAACCCAACAAGTAAACATGCAAGCGCTAGGATTGACTCTCATAGGGAACCGGAGAACCAGAGACTCTGGGTTCGATCCCCAGCAGAGTCGCCAGCTGTCGCTTGCGCGAAAATAAGGTGCCGACATGACAGAAGAGTCGCCACCTTTCGTTATTTATCCCTCAGAGCGGGAAAGGAAACGATCGGAAAAACCTAACGAATAAGGGTAAGACAAGGTCATCGCAACCATTGTCTGGGTTCGGGAGTCGGTTACGCAAGGGGAAGGTATTAGCACCCCTCATGTCCGTCGTACTCGACGGGATCCTCGCTTGTTGGTTTACTTGGACGGGTTGGTTTTATTCTATCTACCTATCAAGGCTGGCTGAAAAAAGAAAAGAAAATGACTCGGCAAAGCGTCGCACTTTATGCCTACGTATTCTCATCAGAGAATGAGAAATCAGAGTCAATGTAGTTCGGCCTACGAAGGATTATGGGGGAAGGTAGCTCGCCAAGACTTCGCCATCTTGTGCCTACATACTCTCAACATGCATGAGAGATCAGAGCTCACGTAGTTCGGGAAACTACGGTTTATTTCCTGTTTTTTACGAAAGAAGTGTTTTTTATTGTGTTTGCGATTTCAACCGCACTAGAGACTATGACCTGAGGGTGAATGCGTCGCATGTCACCCAAAGGGTACCATACTAAACATCCAGACTGTGGAAAAGAAACTCTCCCACAATCCTTTCTCAGATAGCTTAAGGCTCGTAACGTACGAAAGAAATCATTCATGATTACTGTATCTTAAACTGTTTTGAGATGAGAAGAGAACAGGCCCAACTAGGAGGGAGACTATCAAGTCCTACTGTTATCATGCCATGGATTCATCCTATGGTTGAGGTTTGAACAGGGAACTCCTAGATGTTATCATGCATAGGTTTCAACCTAAAAGTCTATCATCAAATCCTTATCAAAGGAAATGAGAGTCCTAAGGGATCATGTCAATGATACGCCAAAACAGACAAAGCATCAGCTTAACAGTAAAATGCATGCAATGCAAGTGAGGGAGGAAATGTGTGTGGGGCTTCAGCCTCCACAAGCTCATCTCAACCTCAAGCCAGTCATGAAATAACAGTAATCATACTGAAATATAAACAACATGCTATCAAGCAATAAACAGTAAACTGCAATCATACAGATAAAATGAAATGAGATGCCATCAGGCAAACAAACCACATGGGCAAGGGAGCTGGGCTCTACCGAATACCCGCAAGCAAAGCCATGCAATAACAATACAAGCAGAGGGAGCAACTCAACCTCTAATGCAATCATGCTCCTAGATTCTACTTATTCTAGATGGACTTAATCTAATGCAACAAACAAGTCAAGCAAAACACACAATACAGAAAAGAAAAACAGAAGAAAGCTTCAGCTCCTCCAGCAGCAACTCAGTCTTCAGACTTCAATCACTTGACAAACATCAGTTTGCTTTTCCAGGTTTCAACCCTACAACATGAGTTTCGACTCATCTTCTCCCTTAAGCTTCAGCTTCTTGATCAGCTCCACCTTCAGGCTTCACAATCTTCAGGGATCTTCAAGTATCAACTTGATCTTCATGCTCTTCAAGCTTCAGCTAGAATGGCAGTCTTCAGGGATTCATCCTCTTCAATAATCTTCAATGAAGTCTTCATCTTCATGCGCAGGCTCTGACAGCTCTCAAGACAATCAAACCAGAGAGAATCACTTACTGGATAAGCTAGGGGATATTGAACTGCTTATTTGATCACCAAAGGTGACCTATAAGGGTTCAATATCAAGGGACTGGTTCTCTCAAAAGTTCTACCTCCTAGGTATAACACTTATCCCTCCAAAGGAGAGAGGTGTATACCCTGGAAGGACTTTGAATCACAGGGAGGAATGGATGTGAAGAATACTATCCATGCTTGAGAAAGAAATGATCTACACCTAAGCCCTTCCTAATCCTAACCCTAAAACAAAACAAAAAGAAGAAGAACAAGCTCCTCAAGCTCCCTCAATGCCTCTTCCAATCTTCTAGTATGCTCCACCATGCTCCACAAAGAGACACCAAGCTCCTCAAGCCAGAGGGAAACTCCAAAGCAAAACAAACTAAACAAACATGCCCTAAGGGCAACACAAACAATCATTCAATACAAAAATCAACTAAAAATAGCATATTATTCTATTAAATCCTGATATAAATGCTAGGGGACCCTACATAACTATCCTTAAGTCCCATATACTCCCCATAGACTAAATTTCCCTACAAACCCTAAATCCAAAATTGTTATTGACCTATGTTAAAGTTTTAAACTAATTCTACACTACTTAGAACCACCTAATTAAAACTACCCTAAACATTATCACAAAAATATGGCACTAATTCAGGGGTAACCTAAAACATTCATCTAACTATCCTAAAAAGATTGAATTAAACATCCTAAGGGAACTACCCTAATTAAATTCTACAAAATCATGCATCAACTAAAAGAATTAAAAAAGCAATTAAAAGTATAAATGTGCAAAAAATATAAAAATGAAATAAAATGGCTATTTTATGGTTTTATATTTTTCTAGACAAAAAATGAAAAATGGGAAAAAAAGTCTCATTAAAAAATATTGATTTTTCATTTTAATATGACTTTTTAAAGTGAAATAAAATTTGGAGGAAATTAATATGGAATTAATGATCATGGGGTGCAGATAGAAGTAAAATTCAGTTTAAATTCACTTGGGCTCAGATATGAGGGGTGTAAGAAGTAAGCGCTTGGGCCCAGTTTTAAACTCAGAAAAACCAAAATAAAATGAAAGAAAAAAAACTAAAACGTGGTGCAAATAGCATCAAATTATAGTGTAAAACGGAACTGGGCCTGAAGGGGGGGTTCGAAAAGCAAATGTTCACATGAAGCCCATGCTGGTACGTTAGTGAAACGCGGCGTTTCACGCCCAGCTTCCCTCCCATTCACGTTTTAAATTCTGGCCGTCAGATGGCTTTTCCAGTCAACGAGTCTTGCACAAATCCAACGGCAATGATTTCATCTTCAACCTTTGGTTAATTAGGGTTTGCAGAATCCATGAAACACGAGTTCCATGCATCATTCTTCCACCCTCTCGTTCTCCCTCATCTCTCCATCAAATGGCACGATACAAAAACCAAAATTGGTCCATTTTTCACGTAGATTCCAACTGTGGTGTTGGTTTGCATTAAAACTCTCTCTATCGTCCAAACCGAAAGGTATAACATCATGAACTCAAACTTTCTTCAGTTTTCAACCTTCACCAAACTCAACATTCTTTATATAGAAATGATCCCCATGTTATGCTCATCAAAACCAGCCATATATCTTGCGTGATCATCCATTTGATCACTCATTCCAGTTCCATCAAGAATCAACCTCCATTAATGAAACCTCACTAATTGATCTTAAACTCACCCAAATGAAACACCTAATTGTCTCTAATGGTTTTACATTAATAATTAGCCCTAGCCATGCCTAGAATAGGGTGTAGGAACAATTTTTCTTACCTTGTTTCTTGCAATGGTAGGTGGTGAAAAGCTTCAATCCAAACCTTGTAGCTCCTCAAGAACAATCCTTAGGTGATGAACAATCCTCTGCTTGCACAAGATTTGATGGAAATGGCTTGTATCTCAAGATCCAATGCCTTTTGCTCCTTTGCAACTTCACTTGGAACTCCTTCAATTCTTCAACAATGGAACCTCACTCTAGCATGAACATACTCAAAAATGTTTGTGTAGATGATTTGTGAAGAAAAATAGAAAGGTAATGAAGAGAAAAATGAAGATTCAATATGATTTGCAAAATGGAGAAAATGGATTCAATCTCTATTATCTACCACCATTAACATCAACAATCACCAACCATTCACCAATGCAGATTGTATTCAATATATAGACTGATTTAGAAAGGTCTAGAACCATCTAGATCAATCTAGTAAGAACTTGAACTTTCATGACATGATAACTTGCATTTCACTTCTCACCACATGATATATCATGACAAAATCTCTTGTAGCTTGGGTAACTAACTTGATTTTCTCCTTACATGAGAATTAGGGTAAGATACTATGCTTAAACACCTTGTTTATTAAGCTTTTATTTGTTTTGGTTTGGTACCCCATTTTGCAAGCAACCAAATTACAAAGCAACCCTAATATTCAAGTCTCAAATAAAAATTTTGGCTGAACCATTGTTCTTAAAATGTCCTTTGGAGTCAAAATGACCTATCATATGACATGGTTTGGATTTGTAACTTGGATTTTATGATTTTCCATTTCACTTGAATTAACTTATGCCTCATTTTTAGGCCATTTTTATCACTTTTTGATATGAGCCTTTTCAACATCTCATGAACACCCTACTAGCCTTAAAACATCATTCTAAGCAAGTTTGATGTTGAAGATTTTTCCATTTGAAGCTTGGAAGTAGGAGATATGGCCATATGCTTGAAATGACCTATAACTTCCAAATGACCAAAATGTCCTTGGCTTGTCAAAGCCATAAGTTGAGTTCTACAAATCCTATCAAGTACTTCTAGTACTCTATAGAAAGATAAGAAGATGATATTCAACGTTCATTTTGACCAAGAGATCATAGGAATCATCCTACTAGGGAAAAAGTTGTCTGCAAGTTGGGTGACTTTCAAGGACCCAGATTCACATACCTCTGATGACCTGTAATTTGCCAAAACCATAACTTGAGCTCTGCAAATCCTATCAAGGACTTATACCACTCAAATTAAAGCTAAGAACAAGCTCTACAACATTCATGTTATGGGGAAGATGAGATGACAATCACATCTTGAGCTAAAATTGCCTGGAAGATAAGGATCAAACTAGGGGATTTTACACTGTCAATCCTTAGCAACCCTAGCTTAAAACTTCTCAAACTCCTCAATCATGATGAGTTGGTCTAGGAATCATCCTTATAGTATCTCAATACATCATTCCATTATCACATGGCTTTTGGATTGGGTCTCAACCTTCTCCAAATCATCAGTTGACCTAGGGTTGACCCAGTCAAACCCTAATTCCACCACTCATGGTTGAATCTTCTGAATTCTTGCACAATGACCTCTATGGGCTTCATGATGGATTTCAAGACATCTCATAAACTTTCTCAAAGCTTCAAGTCTATCCTCACAGTCACAGAATCATTTGAGGAGCTCCCACAACTCTCAAGTTATGAGACACACAACCTTGGTTTCAACCAATTCCTCTGAGGATCTCTTAAACTTTCTGATAAAGGTATCAACCTTCAAACACTTGATGGGTAAATAAATGTTGGTCAAATTTTGGGGTGAAACAATATGCAACATGAAGGTGGATGAACTCATAGGTTCTCTCCAAACATTTGAGATGGGCATGTGTGATCAGGCTGTGGAGAAAAAGAACAAAAGCATAGCCCTTGTGTCAAAAGCTGGTGAAGTTTCTGATGAAGACAATGGTGAAAGTAAGGAGAACTTGTCAGACGCAATAGCCTTGCTTGGAAGATAATTCAACAAGTTAATCAAGAGAATAGACCATAAGTCTAAACCTTATGCCAAGAACATCTCTACTGACAACAGTAGACAAGAAAAATCTGAAGATGGATCTAACCAAGGCAAAGGAGTTCAGTGCTATGAATGTGAGGGTTATGGTCACATTAAAACTGAGTGTCCCACCTATCTTAAGAAGCAAAATAAGGGATTAGCTGTCACTTGGTCTGATGGAGATTCTGAGAGTGGATCAGAAGATGAGTCTGCAGAACATGTCACTGCTCTGAACAGTGTATGTATATCTGATGGTGATTCAAGTGAAGATGAGCTGACTTATGATGAACTTGCTGATTCATATAAGAAGTTGTACAACAGAAGTGGAGAATTATATCAGCAAGGTGAGCAACAAAAGAAACTCATAAGGGAGTTAGAGGCTGAGAAGATGGAGCATCTTGCAATAATATAGTCTCTCAAAAGTGAAGTCAGCCTGTTGAAATCTAATCTTGATCACATGTCCAAATCTATAAGGATGCTGAACCCTGGGACTGACACTCTTGAAAAAATTCTACAGAGTGGTCAGACAGTAGGCAACATGTCTGGACTGGGATTTGTTGGTGAACAGAAACCCTTCTTGGGGTTCAAGAAGCCAAAGACTGAGAATCAGAGGTCAACATGGATGTCACCAGCAATGTCACAACATCAAAGGAACAGAAGTTGGCACCAGACCAAGAACAAATTCCAAGGGTATATGTGTTACTATTGTGGAAAACTTGGGCACATTAAACCCCTCTACTTCTGGTTACATGGTTTTCCAAGTCATCCTTATCAAGGCAAATCCAAATTGAGTGCTCATATCAAGAAACAACATCTTCCTAGACCCAAGAAGGAAGTTCCTGTCAAGAAGCAACAATGGGTTGCCAAGGAGGTTGCTCTAGTAGCTTATACCTTTCCTAGGATGCCAACCAAAGAAGATTGATACTTTGACAGTGGCTGCTTTAGACACATGACTGGAATGGAGAACCTTTTGGTAAATATCAAACCTCATTCCTCAAGTCATGTAACATTTGGTGATGGAGCTAGAGGAGAAATTACAAGTGCTGGACAGCTAGATTATCCTGGTGTTCCAAAACTGGATAATGTCATGTTGGTTAAAGGACTGACTGTTAATCTTATTAGTATCAGTAAGCTTTGTGACCAAGGATTTAATGTTAAATTCACTAAGAGTAATTGTACTGTCACCAATGAAGAAGGTGAGGAAGTCATGAAGGGGTCCAGAGCCAACAACAATTGTTACATATGGGAGCCCAGAAGTAACCTCAATGGCTTGGTCCAAAAAGAGAAGAAGGATCAACTGTGGCTGGAGAAAGGAAAACATCTTCTAAAAATAGAAAGGATCATGTCCAAAATAGTAGCAAGAGGAACTTCAAAGTCTACTTCAGATAATAGGACAGGATGTGGTAAATGTCGTGTGGGCAAGCAAGCCAAGAAGGGACACCCAAAGAATGGCCATCAGGGAAATCTAGATATGTTATACTGGAACCTGATGGAGTCCATGGAAGCTACCCAGCGTACAGGGAGCAATGTCACTCAGAATGTCATGACATTGTTTTGTGACAATCTCAGTACCATAAATTGGAATCCAAGTTAGCCAGAGAAAGACATGAAAATATTGATTGACATCAACTTGGGAAAGAATATGAGGAACTAGGAGACTCAGAAGCATACAGTGATCACAGGGATACAAGGGATCTCCAGACCACTCAATTTGAAAATTCACTAAGTAAGTTGAGAATTGGGCCTAATACTGAATTTTAGCAATTAATAGGGAATATTTTGAAAAATAATCATAGTCTGATTGGTCAAAATATTGAATTCCCTCCACTTCTTCAAGCAAACCCTTCTAGCCCATTTTGCTTCTACCAATTTGCCTCTTTCCTTACCTCACATAACTTCATCAAAAAACCTCTTCCGATACAACCTAAGTCATCTACAATGTCTCAACATCATACCTCCATCCCTACCAAGCCCGACTCTGCTCAGCACAAGAGCATCTCTCTGGATGATGTGATGGATGTCATTCCTCTAAGTATGATTTTTGGAAGAGGTAGTGAGGGCCAAACTTCAGCTCCTTCTCATGTAGAGCAAAAAGGTAAGACTTATGAATCCTCCATAAACAATAATAACAAAATGAAGGACTCTACACATAAGGACAGGTATATAGATGAATTGGTCTCCAAACTATTCCATGAAGGTTGTGAAGTACAAGGGATAACCATTCCCTTGTCTAGGGTAGATCAATCTCCACATCACAATGAAAGCCATGAAGATGACTCTGAGTGTTTCTCTACTAAGTCTAACCCTAACACAGAGAACCTAGAAAATCTATCTAATTTTGTGGTACAGGAGGAAGGTCTGGATGATGACCAACATGATGAAACTAAGAGCTCAGAAAATGAGGAAGAGATGAATGAAGTTGCTGGAAATGGTGATCATGTTGTAGATGTGTCATCAGATGATGAACTCATCAAGAATGTTGCTCCTGGTATAGCCAGGAAACTAGTGACCAAGAAAGGAAAAGTTGTACTTGAAGGAAATCATTCCAAAAGTCAGAGAAAAAGAACTCCTGTTGGACCTTCTAAATCTTGGAACCAGGCATCAACTGCATCCAAGAGAAGGAAAGTTACGAATAGTAACTCTGAGTCTGATGGTGATGTTGTGAGATATGTTTCTAACATCTTCAATGTGAAGAAATCCTCAAGTAAGAAAACTCTGAAACCCATGCCACCTGCTCCTCTAGACAATATCTCCTTTCTTTCCATTCACAGTGTGACAAAATAGAGATATGTTTATCAAAGAAGAATAGCCCTTGAGAGAGACTAGGGAGAGGATGCCTTAAAGATCAAGGAAGTAATGGATCTTATCAACAAGGCAGGACTGATCAAAACAGTCGCTGGTTTTTCAAAATGCTACGAAGGACTAGTGAAGGAGTTTATTGTCAACATACCTGATTCAATCTCAAAAAGGGACAACAAAGAGTTCATGAAGGTATTTATCAGAGGAAGGTGTGTGCAGTTTTCACCAGCTGTGATCAAAAGGTACTTAGGGTGAGAAAATGGGGGTGAGACGGAGTTGGTTGCCTCAGACAACCAGGTTTGCAAAGTGATCACTGCAAATCAAGTCACTACCTAGCCATCCAAAGGTAAATTGCCTACAACACTGCTGAGTGTAAAGTATGCCATTCTTCATAGAATTGGTGCAACTATTTGGGTGCCTACAAACCATACTTCCACCATTGCAGTTGGCCTTGGCAAGATCATTCATGCCATAGGTACCAAAGTTAACTTTGACTTTGGTCTATACATCTTTGATCAAGTTATTAAGCACTCCACAACCAGTGCTATCAAGCTGCCCATTTCTTTCCCTTCCCTCATTTGTAAGATCATACTCAATCACTACCTTGGAATCCTGAATTCAGGTGATGTTGCCAGCAAAAGGGAACCTGCACTATCCCTTCATTTTGAACTATTTGAAGGAAGACATGTGCCAGATATGGCTTTCGCTTCTAGTGAGAGGGCCAAGATCTCTAAAAGAATGGTAATAGCATAATTAAAGGAAACATGTAGGGAGTTGGGAGAAACCATCAAGACAGCAACTGCACGAAAGATCAAGTTAGAATCATTTATTCAAAGTCTTGAAAGAGATACTGTTGATAGTGTAGCTATGTCAGGTGCAGATTCTGATGATTGTGACAAGGATGTCTCAACCGATGCTCATAACATTGGTTCCAGCTCTAAAGAGGAAGAAGTTTGATGAGGTGGTAGCCTATTGTGTGGCTCATGTTGATGGTTACTGAGCTGATGGTGTGCTGCTGATGTGTTTTTGTTGGTTCTTTGCTTAGAATTTTGTTTTATACTTGTGACAACAATATATTGTGTGATGCTCTCCGTGAGCAGTTTTTATTTGTAATGACCCCAAACATATGAAATGTTACACATTATGATCTATACTATTGTATTAGTTTGATCTTAATTTATGGCTAAAAAGGGGGAGAGTGGTAGATAACAGCCAGTAGGTTAGAGATGATGCAGGTGGAAGACTTGTGTGTAGACTTATGTGTATTACTGTTGCAGGTGTGTTACAAGTGCTACTGCAAAGTGTTGCTGCAAATATGCATGTGTGATAACAGCTGATGCTGTTAGTGTTGTGTGAGTTCCTAATTTCTGTAGGAATGTATGTTAGAAGTGTGTGAGCTCCTAGTTGATGATTAAAGAGTGTGTGTATGCAGTTATGTGTGTTCCTTGATGGAACCTAGTAGTATTGTAGCTGCTAGTAGAGTGTGTTTCTGCAGGGTGTTTGCAGAATGTATGTGGTTGTGCACCTATTCAGGAGGAGTAGCATAGGATGTTATGCTTCACAGGTGATTGTGTACTTCAGGATGTCATCCTGAATGTCATGACATACATGATCCAGAGCAGGCTGGATGAATATGTGTGACTGCAGGTTGGTTGCAGGTTGTGTATACTGATGTCTTGTACATCAGTTGAGGGGGAGTAACCCAGAATGTTACTTAACATATTGTGACATCTGTAGTGATAACTAACAGATGATTGTGTGTGAACAGGTTGATCCTGAGAGCTTAAAGTGTGAGTATGTGTAGACAACACTGATAGTGTGTATCTACTAGCTTTCCTGCATGATATGTTAGACTTCTGCTGCTTATAATCTCTGATACTATAACAGATTGTTTTAGCCAAAATTTTGCAAAAGGGGGAGTTTGTAGATGCTCTTGATTGGCTGCATTTTATGGCAAAACATTAGTGTATGAATGAATGTCACAACTGATGTTATGACATACATGAAGAGTGTTCTGTAGGGAGAACTAAGAGTAAGTGAAGCTGAATGTCATGGCTGGATGTTATGACATTAAGCGTATGACATCAGGACGCGCAGGGTTTGTTTTTCTGTTATTAGCTCAGGCTATACTTCAGGAAATAATCCAAGAAGCATAGTTATTCTAGGCGACATAACAGGCATTGCTGAGGATAACATAGAAGACTCCTGACCTGATGATAAGTGCCCAGCTTCATGAAGAGAGGTTTATCTTGGGTAAACTTAGTTTCTCCATCAAGGCCCAAAGCAAGTCTGTTGCTATAAATAACAGAAGGATCATTCCTAATAGGGCAAAGCTTCTAAAGAGAGACTGGAGAGTGTGTTTTGTGAGTGAAGAGGTTTGCTCTTCACGTGTGTCTAGGAATCTTATGATTCCTTGTGTGCCAAGCAATTGTATGCTGTATAATTGCTTTGGTTATTGTGTATGAACAGGTGTGTTCATTGTGTCACTCAAAGCTGTTAAGAAAGAGTGTGTGTCACTTGATTAAAGCTATGAAGCAAGATCAATGTGTGTTTTGAAGAGTGTCTTCATATTGTAATTGTGAATTGATTATCACTGTGGTGATTGAGGGGGAGTGAGTGGGAAACTCTGGTCTAGTGGTCTCTAGGCTGAAGTGTCATTGGGTAGGTCTTAAGTGAAGAGTGCAAATGAGTTGTTTGACTCTGAATTAATTCTACTGATAGTGAATTCCTCCCTGGCTTAGTAGCCCCCAGATGTAGGTGTGGTTGACACTGAACTGGGTGAACAATTACGTGTGTTATTTACTGCTTTCCATTTACAGCTTATTAGTAAGTCCAGTAGTCTGTGTTACATTGGAAGTCATAACATCCGTGATAACATCCATTGTGTGCTTCCCAGAATTTCAAAAACTAAATTAGAAAAAAAGAAAACTCTAAAAAAAATCAACTTAATATGTTAACAAATCTTACACTAGTTTTAGAAAATTTTACATTAAAAATAATATTAAAGAAAGGGTTAAAACAAGAGGGTGGTGCTGACTAGAAAAACTAAGCCAAAAGGGTCCACCATTGTGAGTACAGTCCGCTAATGACTAATGAAAGCTCTCCTCTCAAAGTGGAAACAGAGAAAATGAAATAACGGCAAGCAACCCTTCCCCTTCCGCAAACAGAATGCAACCTCCCCTTCTTTTGATTCTGGGTTCAAACTTTATGCGTTTGTTTTGGTTTGATTCTAATCATCTTCATCATCTCTTCTTGTTCCAGATTTGATTTGGTCATGGGTTATGAGTGATTTGAAGATGATTGTGAGTTGGTTTTTGAAAATGGTGGAGAAAGAGAGAGTTATGGGTTATGGCGGATTTGTTAAGTTTGAAGAGGAAAGAGGAAGGGTGGTTTCGAAGAAGAAAATAAGGTTGAAGTTTGAAGGGAACGAAAACGGGTTCACGGCGGCTTGGGGTTGTGGAGATGAAGAAGGAGACGCTGATGGTGAAAAATGATGGAAGGTTTTTGATTGGGATTATGGAGGTAGTGATTTCGTAATGGAGTTTGGAAGAAGAAGTTTGGTGAAACGACATATGGTTTTCACGACTGGGTTTGAAAGGGATTTCGGTTGATGAAGATTAAGTTGGTTCAGAGTTTTAAAGTTGTGTGGTTATGAGAATATGTTGAAGAATGGTGCGGGTGAGGGTGGCCATTTTTTGGGTCCTCGAAGAAGGTGATGAATAGGAACTGGCGGCGGTAGGGTTTTTCGGTCTGCTTGTTCTGATGATGGTATTTGGAAATGGGTTAAGATGATGATGAAGATGATGAAATGAAAATAATGTTGGTGATGAATGAAAGAAGAAGATGGTGAACAGTGGTAGGCGGATTAGGGTTCTGAAGGAAGAAGAAAAACAGTAGCATATATACTACAGATCCGACACATGGCACCTGTTATTCCAATTTGATTTCTTTTTGTTAATTCTGATTTATCAATTAATCTTGATGTACTAACTTATAATTAACAACTAACTTAATCCTAGACTAAATAACTGATAATCTAATAATAATATTCTAATAATTTAACTAATCTAATCACTAATTAATTAACTGACTATTTAATTAACTTAATTCTATCCTAATAATAATCCTAATTTAATGCTATTCTAATTAATTAATCTAAACTAATTAAATTCTATTTCTAATTAAAAGCTAATTCTAGTCTAAAGTGAAAAATCTATTCTAAACAAAAATTCTAATTAAAATTCTAAAACTATAATCTAAATCTAGTTCTACACTAATTCTAAATAAAATTAAAATGATCTAAATTAAAATTCTATTTAAACTAGTTAAATTAAATTAACTCTAATTTCTAATGACAAATTAACTAAACTATTTAATTAAACAATTCTAAACTAAAAATCAAAGTCTAACTCCAATTAAAAACTGTATTTTAGAGAAACTATTTTAACTCTAATAAAAAAATATTCTAATTTAAAAACTATTTTCTAAAACTAAAGTTCTAATAACTAAAATCTATGCTAATTAAAATACTAACTTAAATTTTATAAGTTCTAAAAAAAATTATATTTCTAAATTCTATTTAATCTATTAAAACTTAATATCTAAATTATAAAACTATAAAAAGAAAATAAATAAAAAATAGGGATAAAATCACAAAAAAAAAAAAAACAAGAAATACAAATGGAAAAAACGGGCGAACATCGAAATGCGACAAAATGGAAGAAGAGAACAAATTCGCTCAATCTGGACATGGAACTCATCACTTGAATTGGTTTGAATCGTCTAAAACGCGAGCAAAGCGGTTGTAATCCCGCTAAATCACTCCGGCTGATAACATTACCAATATGCGAGAAATGATCGACCTAAATGATATGCAGATGAAATGCGAAGCAAAAGCCAGTCGAAGTTAGAAAAAGGGTGGGCAAATTTTGGCAGGATCTACCTCGATTCCTTTTTCACTGACAATGAACCCCAATAGCTTTCCTGATCTCACTCCGAAAGTGCACTTATTTGGATTCAACCTCAACCTGAATTTCCTTAACCTCTCAAATAGCATCAAAAGATTAACCAGATGTCCCTCCTCTGTCTGCGATTTTGCAATCATTTCATCAACATATACTTTGATCTCATGATGAATCACATCATGAAATAGAGTCACCATTGCCCGCTGGTAAGTTGCCCCTGCATTTTTCAATCCAAAAGGCATTACTTTTTAGCAAAAAGTCCCTCATGGCGTGATAAAAGTAGTTTTCTCCATGTCCTCCGGGGCCATTTTAATTTGGTTATACCTAGAGAAACCATCCATGAATGAAAATACCTAAAACTACATTGTATTATCAACTAGAACATCAATATGAGGGAGCAGGAAATCGTCTTTTGGGCTCGCTCTATTCAAATCTCGATAATCGACGCACATCCTGACCTTTCCATATTTCTTAGGTACAGGAACAATGTTAGCGACCCACGGAGGGTTAGTAACAACAAGAAAATTGGCATTCAACTGCTTATTCACTTCCTCTTTGATCTTGACTGCCATATCCAGTTTGGTTCTTCTCAACTTTTGCTTCACAGGCAGGAATTCTTCTCGAAGGGGTAGACGGTATACCACAATATCTGTATCCAGCCCAGACATGTCTTGGTAAGACCAAGCAAATATATATTTATACTCACGGAGCATTTCCATCAACCTTCTCTTGACATCGTCTTCCAATGCAGCCCCAACTCTGACTTCTTTCTTGTTGTCCTCGGTACCTAGATTGATAACTTCAATATCCTCTTGATGAGGCAAGATGATCCTCTTCTCCTATTTGAGAAGTCTGGCTAACTCTTCGGGTAGGTCACAATCTTCATCAGTCTCTTCTTTTGCTTGATAAATGGGATTATCAAAGTCATACGAAGTCATAGCCGAATCTGAATCGATGGTATCTGATAGAAAAAACTTGTATGATTGATGTTTCATGCTGATCATGATATGCGAACAAACACAAAACACCTTGCCATTTTTCTGTTTATAAAAGTGCATAAAAGTAAAACACGAAAAAAATAGAGATCACAAAATTTGAATGCAAGATGACGTCTTTTATTCATGATAAATTTAAATGTCAGGAAAAGAGCCCCGCAACAAAGCCACTACGCCTTGGGCAAAGCGCAGGACCAGACATAATTAAAAAGATGAAAATTTACATTTACGATGTAACTTGTATGACCTCCTCCACAGACTAGTTGCAAAGCCTTTGCCTGGGGGTGCATGGACGAATCTAAGCATCCATATCACAATCATTGTCTCCTTCGTCCTCTGCAACAGCATTGATCATGTTGTAGATAACACCACCACTGGTGAACTGTACTGGTCCTCTGTACCTTGGAGCACTTTGAGAAGAGTTGGACGACTTATAACCTAAACCAAACTTGTCTTGCTTGTTAGGAACATTAAGAACTTGGCCCCACCTCTGCAAAGAACTGGATTCTACAATATCACGGGCTTCCTGTTGCACCCCAAAATTTGCCCAACCTTTTCTTAGCTTGGTTTATGTTTCATTTCATTTCTTTCTAGCATTTGCATTGCATAGCATTTTTCATTGAACATGGGATCAAGAGGTTGTGCATATCAATAGAAGGCTTCTCAGAATGTTAAGCCTAAGCAAGGGGTTGTTTACTCAAGTTTGAATGGTCATCAGGTCATCTAAAAGTGGGCAATAGTCTTGTGAAAGGATTGATGGATGTATGTAGGTCAGCTCCTAACTTGGAGGCCATTTCAAGATCATCAGAGGATTGTGAATTCATGATTATGGATATAAGATGTTGAGAGAGCTCATTGAGTGCTTTAGGAGCCATGTTGGGACTTATTCAAGTTGTTGTGTGAGGTGGAATAAGCCACAGTCAAGAATGTTGCATCTAGGGTTTTCATCTGGTTAATCCTCAGTCAACTGTGAAATTGAAGGAGATTAAAACTCAATTCCAAGTCTCTATGGTCATGGGATGTTGTGTTGAGAGGTTTAATATGTCATTTCAAGATCAATTCATCAAGAATCAAGAGTGTGAGAAATTACTAAATTAGGGTTGTCAGTGTAAAATCCCCTTTTTAGTACCCAACTTCAAGACCCCCTATCTCAAGATACAAGTTTCAAATCAACTTTTGACCAACATGAAACTTGTATAACATGTTCTTAGCTATCTTTTGAGTACTAGAAGTCCTTGATTGGATTTATAGAACTCAAGTTATGGTGCAGACAAGTTACAGGTCATCAAATGAATGTGATTTTGGTCAACAAAAGTCAACCAACATCCAAGCCATTTTTGACCTAGAAGGATGTTTCTCCTCAACTTTTGGTGAACATGAAAGTTATCTTATCTTTCCAAAGAGTACTAGAAGTCCTTCATCTGATTTGTAGAACTCAAGTTATGAACTTTGCAAGCCAGGGGTATTTTGGAAAAGTGAGATTATAGGTCATAAAGTTATAGGTCCATTTCACCAACTTGCACACCTCAAATGGAGATTTTTCCAACATCAAATGTACTCCAAATGGTGTCAATTGTTCAACCAAGCATTGAGTAGTCATGAATTTGGCTTGGAATTGTGAATTCCTAAAGTGATTTTCATGGAAAAAGCTTTAAAATGAGAAAATTGGATTTAATTCATTTTGGATCATTTTTATGCAAATGAATACATATTTTGAGTGAAAACTATATTTCAAACACATTGGCATTTCTAGAATTTTGATTTGGTGAGTTTTGGTGAGCCATTTTCAAGATTACTTCAAGCATAAGTTACACAATCAATGTGCACCATTGAGATCAAACAAGGATGAAATCCCAGCCATTCATACTCCTCATGTTACCAGCAAGTGATTTGCATCATTTTGGAGGCAAATTGGAAGGAATTTCGTGCACATGGCCAAAGTGAAAAACTAAAATTGCATGGATTTCAATTGGGCTATAGGGACTGCCATTGGGCTTTATTCCTTTCCAAATCCATTGCATAAAACCTTTCCATCATAAACAAACTCTCAGAACACGAATTGGGTGAAGAATTGGAGCTAGAGCATTTTGAAAAAGTGAAGAACAAGTGAAATACGATTTTTGAGATTTAGCAAGATTCAAGCAAAATTAAAGGTTGCAAAGGCTTCATTGAAGATCATTGAACGTTTCTGGATACTTTTCTTCAAGCTTAAGCATCAATTGAAGGCTCAGTGGAAGTTCTCCACTAGGTATTTTCAAATCAACCTTACTCTCTGAATATGCCATGATTCTCTGCCATACGAACTGGCATTTGTGATGATTGTTGGATGAAGCTCCAAACTGTTTTGATCTGGTATGGCTTGTTCTTATGATGTTTTGCTTAATTCTTGCTTGATCTGTGATCTCCATAACCTATAGATGATTTCTAGACCAAATTGAGTGAGGTTTGTGAACTTTTGGTTTTGATGAGCAAATCTATTTGTCTTCGATTTGAATTGGTTGTGAAGAATTAAGGAAAACTAGCCATGGATTCGTGATCCTCTTGAGTTGTAGATCAATTTTCATATAAGGTTTGTTAGAATTGGTGAAGTTTTGCTCTGTGCACTATTCCCCTCGCCGGAGAAGACAACCAGAGTCTTCTCCGGCCACCGCTGTAGATTCCCTCTCATTTGAGGGTTTGAATTGAGGAAGATGACTCTTCAGCCACACGATCTGGCTGACTTTGCTGACTTAGTATGTGAATCTGACGCATGAGATTTAATTACAATTAGGTTGACTAGGGTTTTGCATACGTGGCGTGTTGAGGATTGTAGGATTTGCTTACTTTTGAGATGAATGCCCAAGATTAAGACTCATGGTGGGGAGGAGTCAATTGAAGCGCACCCAATCCCCAGTGAAATGATGCGTTTCACTTAAACACCCTCAGCGCATATGTGGCGCACTCTGTAGCCTTGGATCTGTTGACTGGTAGTTAGGTCTTTTGGCTATGTTTTTTCTTGCATTTTCTTTTTTCTTTTATTTCTTTTAATATTTTCTTTTATTCTTGTTTGAATTTAATACATTAAAAATATCTTCAATGTTCTAAAAAATTCACAAAAATAGTTTTTACAAACCTTGAGATGTCTATTAGTTTTAGACATTTTTTATTTTATTTTTTAGATTATTTTTCATTTTTAAATATAATTAAACATTGGAGGTGTTTTTAAATGAGTTAAATTGTGATTTGTTTGTTCTTTATTTTGTTTCTCACATTCCTTTTTGATCCAATGAAAGAATATTGATCCTTATATCTATGATGAGTTGAACAATTTTTGAGGACCATTTTGCCCCTGGTTGGTTGACTTTAGGGTTGACTTTTGGTGCTTTTCTTTTGACCCTCGACATCCCTATTTCAAAATGGTATATCTTGAATATTATTTTCTTTTGATGGTGCTTTGAGGGGATATTTGTTTTGAGCTTTTGGCCTCTGTTTTCCAACATGTTTAGGTACCTTGTGCATTCTATTTGATTATTTTGGAACCATTTTCCTATTTTTGCGGTAATTTTCAAGTCAAGTTACCTCCAAGGGAGATTCACACATGTACCTTGACCTAGTTTGATTTGGATATGTCATTTTTGGATCCTTTGAACTCTCAATTCCTTTTTTTCCATGTTGTTAACATGTTAAGGATGATGCTTGTTCAAGTTTAGGTCATGATATTGTTTCTTCCTTGTTCATTTTTTTGTTTTCTTTTGAGCTTTCAATTAGGGTTTCAATGTGTAGCTTGTTTGCTTTCCTTTATGTCTTTGTTTGCATTTCTTTTTGTTATGCTTTAATTTTGCTTTTGAGATTTCCTCTTCATCTTTACCTTCTATCCAATGACCTTGGGGTGTAATTTAGGGTAGCTTGGTCCCTCCTTTGGAGGTATTTGAAGCATACCTAGAATGATGAATCCTTGAGGACACTTTTGGTGTTTCTTTGCTTTTGATGAGTGATGCATATGGTTGAGTACCTATTATGAGGTCCTTGCTGCCCTCATTTGGTCTCCCATCCTCACTTGGCTTTGGGTTTTGTTTTACCTTTCATTTGGTTTAGTTTTGTTGGTGTGGTTGATGTTGTTTGACTTAGGTCATTTCATCCCACTTTTTGATACATCTTTGTGTGGTTTGTTCTTGTTTGATTGATTTCTTCTTGTGCTTCTCTTCTTCTTTTCTTTTCTTGCATTTCCATATGCATGCTTGGTTGAGATGAGCTTGTGGAGGCTACTTCCCCACACTATTTTCCTCCCACTTTCATTCTACTTGTGCATCTAATGTGTGCATTCTTTCATTTGCATATGCTTTCTTTTCTTCTTCTTCTTTTGCTTTTCTTTGCCATGCTCCCCATAAGTTCTCTAACCTCTTGAGGTTATGATAGACATTAGGTGCCTAACTATGCATGATAACATTAGGTAGTTCCCTTATAAACTCAACTTTAAGTCCACTTTACATGACAACTTTTAGGTTTGTTTAGTCTCCCATTAGTGTCCTTTCTTCTCTTCTCATCTTCAAACATTCATAAAACACTTAATAAAGAATGACAAGTGTGGCACGCTACGAGCCTTAAGCTACTTGAGAAATGGTAATTGAGGGGCCTCCTCTCAATGACCTAGAGTGTTTAGTGTACACCCTTTGGGTGATATACGACGCATTCACTCTTAGGTCATAGTCTCTAGTGTAACATAAGTTACAAATCAAGTTCAAAACACTTCTTCTCTAAAAAACACAAAAACACTTCAAACTTTTCTCATCCTTCGGGATCTTAATCAGAGAAATATTTTCAGATAAAAGAGTTTCGTTAACTTTTAGTTCTACCGCAAACGGTAACGCCTGTCTCCAATGGTCGAGCTGCATACACCAACTGCTAGAACTCCTTGTTAACCCTACTCGGGCCTAAAAACTTTTGAACCAACCTGTGGTCCTTTTAGCCCAAACTACGTTTGCTCTAATCTTTCATACCAGATGAAAGTACGTAGGCACAAGACACGATGTCTTGGCGAGCAACCTTCCCCCCTTCTTTACCTGTAGTTAGTCGAACTACGTTGACTCTGACTTTCCTATTGCACAAGGGAGTACGTAGGCACAGAGCGGCGATGCTCTGCCGAGTCACTTCTATTTTCTTTTTCTTTTGTCCTTGAGCCTTTAGCTAGATAGTTTCAACACACCCTTTTAGATAGACAACAATGTGTGGATCCCGTCAAGTACGACGGACGTGAGGGGTGCTAATACCTTCCCCTTGCGTAACCGACTCCCGAATCCAGACATGGTTGCGATGACCTTGTATTTTCCCTTTTCCGTCAGGTTTTTCCGATCGTTTCCTTTCCCCCTCTTTGGGATAAATAAAAAAAGTGGTGACTCTTCTGTTTTTCCGCCGGTTGTTTTTCGCAGTTGTGACACTTCCTTAAACGAGGATATTGAAATCTCCAGACCTTTGTCTTCTACAAAAGGCCTCTCCTGAATCTGCACTGTTTCAAAAGCCTAACACAACGTCTCGTGAATCTCTCCCTCTACCTCCACATACTTGAAGGACGACAGATGGCTGATCATAATATCCTCTTCTCCACAGACTGTAACGACTTTCCCTTCCACCATATATTTCAACTTCTGATGCAAAGTCGAGGTAACTGCCCCAGCAGCATGTATCCAAGGTCGACCAAGCAAACAACTGTAGGCCGTCTGGATGTCCATTATATAAAAGACTGCATAAAAAACTTGTGGTCCCACTTGAATTGGTAATGTGATCTCGCCAAATACCGACCTCCTAGTTCCATCAAACGCCCTTACCACCAAATCACTTGGTGTGCAGATTAGGCCTTGAATATCTAACTTCATTAGTGATTTCTTTGGCAACATATTAAATGAGGATCCCGTATCAACTAACACATGGGATAAAATAGCTCCTCTGCACTCTATGGATATGTGTAGAGCATGATTATGATTTCTCCTGGAAGGAGTCAAGTCCAAATCAGTAAAGCCCAGACCATTACCAGCATTTACGTTGGCTATCACTCCCTCCAATTAGTTAACAGAAATCTCTTGTGGCACGAATGTCGTATTCAAGATTTTCAATAGAGGACTTATGTGCGCCTCCGAGCACAACAATAATGATAGATTATAAAAAGGTGTTTGCTGCAAGTGATCTACAATTTTGTAGTCACTTTTACAAATAAGTTTCATAAATTCTTCAGTATCCTTGGCCAAAAAGTCTTTCTCCCCTTTCTGTTGAACTTTGTCTTCTACCACAGCCTTCCCCTTTCCTTTATCAGCAATATTATGTGGTGAGGAAAAGACCCTGCCGCTTCTTGTGATGCCACCATTACCCACTATATTTTCCACAGGAGAACCTTCATAAGAAGAACTCACCAATTCCTTCTTCTGACCGTTACAAAATACTTCGGCTCCATAATTCCACGAAATGGATTTAGTACTCTCATAAGGTAAAGGTCCAGGAGTGGTAATAACCATCGGTGCTGGCCGTGCAGGCGCTGAAATATTGATCATCTGAAATGGCATAGATATAGTAGCAACTTCATCCTTTTCAATATTCGCTTCATCCTCCTCAATCAGTCTGTCGAATTGTAAATAACCCTCGTTGATCATCCTCTAAATTCCTTTCTTTAAGAAAACATAACCCTCAGGTCTCTCCTCACACTCTAAACAATTAACAGAACATCCTGGAAACCCTCCTCCTTTCAATAATTTGGCCTTCACAAAACTCAGCGGAGTCTTCAACTCTTCTACGTCAGTTACCAAATTTAGCTTTTCTTCTTCAATGATAGCATTAGCCCATGCCACCCCGTGGTTTGGCATAGGGTTCTGATTTATATTTGGACTGTCATTGGTAAAATTAATGACCTTGGGATCGAGAAAATCCTATACTTTATGCTTAAAAGCTTTGCAGTTACTGATGTTATGATCCGGAGTACCGGAATGGAAATCACATTTGGCATTTGCATCATACCCTAGGGGTGGCACGCCAGTAAGGGGCGCCAAAGTCCTCTTTTGAACCAACTGCAACTATAACAAATGTTGTAGTAATTGAGAATATGGCATGGGCGGAGTTTCAAATTATCTGTCAGTCATTCTCTTTCTAGCCACATAGGGACGCGGAGTATTAACTCGTTGCTGAGGTGCGGCCAAAATAGCCACAGTAGCACCTTGAGGTTGTGCTCTGCCCCTGTCTCTGTGTGAAACGGCATTTGTATCTCCCTCTCTTCTCTTATGGTTGGCAGAATATACTTTCTTCGCTCCTCCTGCAGAAGACCCACCAATATTTGAGATTTTCCCAGACTTGATTCCGCTCTCTACACGCTCTCCAGCCATCACTAGATCAGAAAACCCAGCAGTTATGCACCCTATCAACTTCTCAAAGTACACACCTGGTAATGAATCCATAAACATATCAATTAGTTCTATCTCTACCATGGGAGGTTGAACCCTTGCAGCCAGATCACGCCATCTCTGGGCGCATTCCTTGAAACTCCCACTGATCTTCTGTGATAAACTCTACAACTGCACCCCATTTGGAGCCATATCACTATTATATTGGTAATGGTGAATAAACGCTTACGCCAGCTCTTTACAGATGCGAATGTGAGCCCTTTCTAATCCCATATACCACTACAGTGACGCTCCGACCAAACTATCCTGAAAGAAGTGCATCAAAAGCTTCTCATCCTCAAAATAAGCGGACACTTTTCTGTAGTATGCTCGAATGTGTACTTTAGGACAAGTTGTCCCCTTGTACTTATCAAAGTCAGGTACCTTGAATTTGACGGGGACTTTAACCCCTAGAACCAAGCCAAGATCAGACATATCTAAACCCAAAGAGTTCTGCACTTCCAAGGATTTCATCTTTTCTTCAATTAATTTGAACCTCTTGTCTGCATCAGATGGTAACCCATATTCTGTATCCTTCACTAAAAAGACGTCATCTTGGTTATCTTCCCATTGAGGACTACCAAGTCCATGAACAACACATACATTCCCTCTCACTACATTACCATTTTCATTTGCAACACCTCCTCCCGGAGGAATAACAACAGTAGGACCACTTACTGGAACAGAACCACCTACAGGTGGAGGGATAACACTAGACCCTCCATGCACAACCCCTTCTTCATCAACCCGTGCTATCAACGGCTGGACCATAGTTCTCAATTGTTCTTGCCCGTTGGCGACATTCTGCATTAGTTCCATGAACTGGGCCATACGAGCCCTGACCTCCTGCAACTCTGATTGCACTTGATCTATGATTCTCTTTTGATTCCCCCTTGTTGAGTACCTGTTAAAACTAGGTTCTTCAATCCTGTAACTATTGAAAATCGAGCAGAAATAAGAACAAGAACCACCAAGCACACCTGCCATGAAAAATGGAAATGCAAGATGCAAAGATGCAAACGTGTATGTGTGTTCATAGTAAAATTTCCCTTTTGATACCAGTTTCCAAGAAAATGAAAAATGGCTGAGATGGAAAAAGAACGCTACGAACAAATATCATAAATCAAATAGAGTTGAGACAATACAAAGCAACAACGAGAAAGGTTCAAATATATAAACACCGATCTCATCCAACAAGTTAAGTGATGATCATGATACATAAAACAGTGCCATATCAGTAAACCCTAACAATCATGCTCCTTTCCCCAAGCCAAGGCCTCCATAGGCATTTCCTTTGTATATGGGTGGTCTAGTCTAGCAACCAGTTCTCTGATAAGAGCACTTCTTCTGGATATCACCTCTCTGAGGTAAAGACAAATATCCTCCCAAGCATCTTCACCAAAAGCATCTTCCAACCTGGACTTCTTCAATTCTGCTTGAATCTTTAGTTCCTCCAAGGTTGATAAGGTGTCACGAAGTTTCTATTCTACCATGTATCTGCGGGATGACTCCAATCCTATCTCTTTCTCGTTGACTTTGAGTTGTGTATTCAACCGGTCAATCTTAATGCAAAGCTGATCTTCTCTTCCCTTGTTGGCAGTCAAAGTGGCATTCCATTGCTGGTTGAATTTGGATATCTCCAGATAAGCCCTGTCTAAATCCTCCTTCTTATGATTTAAAATGCTGCAAGTACTTTTTAGGTCTTGACCAATCCGTTCTCGCATCCTGATATGCTCAGACAACTCTTTCTCCAAGTTGATTAAAGACTCTGGTTTCTTTTAGCCAAACAAACAGCTTCTCCTTTGTCACGTTTCAGTTGACTGATCTCCTGTTTCAAGTCTTCATTCTCTTTGCACAATTATTCCTTTTCTGCCCAAAGGTTGTTATATCTCAGAATGTCAACTGTCGTAGGCTCCTTAATGATCAAAGGGTATTGTTAGAACACGATTGGTTCTTAATATATCTCTATATTTTGATGATAACATTAATGAAATTCTGTATGAAGTAAATATATACTCTAATCGTATTCAAGTGTTTTTGTTTCAGATATTAAAATTAATATTCCTCTAGAAGCAAAAACTCCTCTGAAAGTTAAGAATCAGAAGACTCTGAACGCAGCCTGAAAGAGACTCTGAGCGAAGCTGCAGAAGAATCTGAGCAAAAAAGCATATGTAAAGAATCAGAAGACTCTGGAAGTACTTAACGCTGCAAGTAAAGAGGCTCTGATATTCAAGTCTTCTCTAATAAAGATCATTCACGCTAAAGCACATGGCTGCAAATACTCTGAATAGAGTAACTCTGATCTGAAGAACAAGGAACATCATCAGAGGATCTGATGCAAGACTGTTCCAGATTTGTTGAAGAAGATGTTGTTCAAACAAAAATCCGTTGGCATATTCCTTGTCCTTATCCAAACGGCTCTTTCCTCATTCGTGCATGACACAAGAATTCAGACAAAAAGGATTTGTCTGAACATTCCTCTTTTGGGAAAGAAAAGTCAAAGAAAACAGAATGCCAGCTGCACGCCCTTTAGAAAATGAAAGTGAAGTTCTATTTAAACAAGACTTATACATCATTTCTATGTTGACGAAACATTGAACAATCAAAGAACAATATCCAAACATCTCTCAACTTCATTCTAGATTTAATTCGATCTTCATTTGTGTAAAATCACAGTTGTGATATAGCTTTTTAGAAGCAACTCTTAAACACACATTGTATTCTTACTTGTTGTAAAGTTCCTTAACAGACCAAGTGTGGTCAGATTTCTTGAGAAGACTAAGACTGTTTATCTTAGTGGTTATCACTGTAATCAGTTTGATTTAATGGATTAAGTCCTTGTTGAGAAAGGCAAATCACCTTGGTAGGGTGGACTGGAGTAGTTTGAGTTCAAACGAACCAGGATAAAAATACCTTGTTATTTTTACTATTGTCATAGTTGGTATTTGAAACTCTTATTCAACCCCCCCCCCCCTTCTAAGTGTTTTTCCTACCTTCAGTTGGTATCAGAGCTCCGGCTCTGTAGTGCTATCACTTAACAGTGAAAGAGAAAGATCCAGTTGGGAAAAACTCTTGATTTATTATTCTTGATTTATCATGGCTGAAACTTCAACTTCAAACAATAACAAATATGATGATAGAGATAAAATCAACACCAAACCTCCCTTGTTTGATGGAGAGAAATTTGACTATTGGAAAGATAGAATAGAAAGTTTCTTTCTAGGCTATGATGCTGATCTATGGGATTTGGTCACTGATGGTTACATTCACCCCACTGATGGTGAGGGCAAAAAGGTTGACAGAAAGTCAATGACTGACCAATAGAAAAAGGATTTCAGAAATCATCACAAAGCTAAAACCATTATGTTAATTGTTATATCTCATACTGAGTATGAGAAAATTACAAATAGAGAAACAACATTTGACATGTTTGAGTCATTAAAGATGACACATGAAGGAAGCTCTCAAGTGAAGGAGATAAAGGCCTTAGCGCTTATCCAGAAGTACGAAGCTTTCAAAATGGGGGAGTCTGAATCTATGGAAACTATGTTCTCAAGATTCCAGATCCTAATTGCTGGTTTGAAGGTTCTGGATAAGGGTTACTCCACTTTGGAACATGTCAAGAAAATAATCAGAAGCTTACCATCAAGGTGGAGACCAATGGTTATAGCACTGAAGCTGTCAAAAGATCTGAATAAGA
Organism: Lathyrus sativus; assembly: GCA_963859935.3. Taxonomy (NCBI): domain Eukaryota; kingdom Viridiplantae; phylum Streptophyta; class Magnoliopsida; order Fabales; family Fabaceae; genus Lathyrus; species Lathyrus sativus. The sequence continues at coordinate 246,065,993 of OZ012741.1, forward strand.
TCACTCTGGAGGAACAGTTCCTTAAGAAGTCATGAGATTGAGTTGGAAGAAGACGAGCTTCAGAAGAAAGGTAAGTCTGTTGCATTAAAATCTAACAAATCTGCTAAAGCTTTGCAGGTAATTGAAGAAAGCTCTGAAGAATCCTCCTCAGAAGAAGATAAACTGTCTTTGCTGTCCAGAAGGATAAGTCAACTCTGGAAGCATAAACAAAAGAAAGTCAGAAACTTCAAGAGATCTGATCAACGTGGAGAATCTTTTGGACACAAAAGATCTGGCAAGAAAGAAGTTGTATGCTATGAGTGCAAGGAGCCAGGTCATTACAAAAATCAATGTCCCAAACTTCAGAAGGACAAACCCAAAAAGAAGTTTGAAAAGAAGAAGAAAGTTCTGATGGCCACGTGGGATGACTCAGGTGCTTCTGAATCCTCATCAGAGTCAGAGGAAGAATGTGCAAATATGGAACTGATGGCTGACGTGGAGGACCATGAAGAAACATCTGAATCTGGATCAGAATCAGATTCAGAAGAGGTATTTTCTTAACTTACCAGAGCTGAACTTATTGAAAGTTTATCTGAAATGCATGAAAACTACAGTAAGACCAAACTCAAATATAAGAAGCTTCAGAGCTATCTTGCATCTGAGACTGATCAGCTGAAAGCAGAAGTTGCTGAGCTAAAAGCAAATAAACTTCAAATGAAAAATGATTTAGAAAAAGCTCAACAAAAGTCTGACTCAGATCCTATGTCATGCTCTAAAAACATTTTAGAAGAGTATGATTATAGTTTTCAGAGGTTTCTGTCCAGAGGCCTAGATAGAAGCAAAATGGCTTCTATGATCTATGGCGTAAGCAGAAACAATAGAAAAGGAATTAGATATGAATCACCCTCTGGGAAGGATTTAAATCCAAAACCTGCTGATAAGCTGATCATCAAGTATTCTCCTCTGTACACCCATTTTAAATATGGTCACCTGAATGATATAAATCACACACGTACAGATCAGAACACTAAAGCTTTTGTTAAACCAAAATTTCGTCAGAATAAATATGCTTTTAAGGGAAAGAAGTTCAGACAGAATTTCAAACCAACTAACCCCAAAGGACCCAAGAAAATATGGCTACCTAAAGATAAAATAATCTTTATTGCAGATGTCCTTAGCAGCAAAGTTAAGACACCAGTCATGGTACCTGGACTCTGGCTGCTCACGACATATGACGGGAAGAAATTTTATGTTCCAAAGCCTGGAACTTAGATCTGGAGGTGATGTGAAGTTTGGAGGGAACCAGAAGGGCAAAATCATTGGCTCTGGAACTATTGGTAATGGTAACCTCCCTTCCATATCTAATGTTTTACTTGTTGAAGGATTAACACATAAGTTATTGTCCATAAGTCAATTAAGTGACAATGGTTATGATATAATCTTTAATAAAAAATGTTGTAAAGTTGTGAGTCAAAAAGATGGTTCAATCCTCTTTAATGGAAAAAGGAAGAACAACATTTACAACATTAATCTTTCAGAACTAAAAGTTCAAAATGTAAAATGTCGTATGTCTGTTAACGATGAGCAATGGGTCTGGCATAGAAGATTGGGTCATATTAGTATGAGACGCATATCTCAGATTAATAAGCTCAATCTGGTTAGAGGACTTCCTTAGTTGAAGTTCAACTCAGATGCTCTTTGTGAAGCATGTCAGAAAGGAAAATTTTCAAAATCCTCTTTCAAAGCTAAAAATGTTGTCTCTACCTCTAGACCATTAGAGCTGCTTCATATTGATCTGTTTGGACCAGTGAAAACTGCATCCATCAGAGGCAAGAAGTATGGATTAGTCATAGTTGATGACTACAGCAGACGGACATAGGTAAAATTCCTGAAACACAAGGATGAGTCACATTATATATTCTTTGACTTTTGCAAACACGTCCAACTGCAAAGAATTTTAATATTATCAAAGTCAGAAGTGATCATGGTGGAGAATTTGAAAATAAATACTTTGAAAAATATTTTAAAGAAAATGGCATTGCACACGATTTCTCATGTCCTAGAACTCCTCAATAGAATGGAGTTGTAGAAAGGAAAAATAGAACATTGCAAGAAATGGCCAGAACCATGATCAACGAGACAAACATGGCAAAACATTTTTGGGCAGAAGCAATTAATGCAGCATGTTATATTCAGAACAGAGTGTCTGTAAGACCTCTTCTGGAGAAGACTCCTTATGAATTGTGGAGGAATAGAAAGCCCAACATTTCTTATTTCCATCCTTTTGTATGTGTTTGTTTTATTTTGAGTACTAAAGGCAATCTAAACAAGTTTGATTCTAAAGCACATAGTGTTTCATGCTTGGATATTTTGAATGCTCTAAAGGCTACAGAGTATATAATACTGAGACACAGATTGTAGAGGAATCAATTCATGTTAGATTTGATGATAAGCTTGGCAATCAAAACCAAAGCAGCTTGAAATCTCTGCAGATAGAGAAGTGCTTTTCACAGACTCTAAAGATTCAGAAGCAAACAAAGCTCAAGCAAAAGCACCAGAAGCAACGTCAGATGCTACTCCTTTGACTACTCAGATGGACAACTTGACCATTTGTAAAGAATCAACTATTAAAGGATCATCCAGAATCAAAGCCTCTCATCCAGAGGAAATGATAATTGGAAAGAAGGATGACCCTATCAGAATAAGATCCTTTCTCATATCATCTAGAACGTCATTGTTTGGTTTGGTATCAATCATTGAACCTACCTTTGTGGATGAAGCTCTGCAAGATAATGATTGGATACTTGCTATGCAAGAGGAGCTAAATCAATTCAAAAGGAATGATGTCTTGGATCTGGTTCCAAGACCAAAAGGATTAAATATCATTGGAACAAAATGGGTTTATAGAAACAAGCTGAATGAGCAAGGATAAGTCATTAGAAACAAGGCAAGACTAGTTGCTCAAGGTTATAGTCAGCAAGAAGGTATTGATTACACAGAGACATATGCTCCTGTGGCAAGGTTAGAATCTATTCACTTGCTTATTTCCTTTGCTGCACAGAATAACATCACTTTGTTTCAAATGGATGTTAAAAGTGCTTTCTTAAATGGCTTAATAGAAGAAGAAGTTTATGTTCATCAACCTCCTGGATTTGAAAATGAGAAATTTCCAGAACATGTTTTTAAACTAAAGAAATCACTCTATGGCTTAAAACAAGCTCCCAGAGCTTGGTATGAGAGGCTGAGTAATTTTCTTCTGGAAAATAATTTTATCAGAGGAAAGGTTGATACAACTCTCTTTCATAAATAAATTAAGAAAGACATTTTAATCTGTCAAATTTATGTTGATGATATTATTTTTGGAACAACAAATATTACGCTTGGAAAGGAGTTTGCTCAATCTATGCAGGCAGAATTTGAAATGAGCATTATGGGAGAACTTAGATTCTTTCTGGGAATTCAAGTCAATCAAACTCCAGAAGGCACCTACATACATCAGACAAAGTATGTGAAGGAGCTTCTGAAGAAGTTTAACATGACAGAAAGTAAGTTGGCTAAAACTCCAATGCACCCAACAAGCACTCTAGGAAAAGAAGAGGTAAGTAAGAAGGTAGATCAAAAGCTCTAGAGAGGGATAATTGCATCTCTTCTGTATTTGACTGCTTCTAGACCTGATATTCTTTTCAGGTTTGTTTGTGTGCTAGATTCCAATCAGATTTTAGAGAATCTCACTTAACAGCTGTTAAGAGGATTCTGAGGTATCTGAAAGGTACTACTAACGTGGGTTTGTGTTACATAAGATCTGATGAATACAAACTAGTAGGATTATGTGATGCAGATTATGCTGGAGACAGAGTAGAACGTAAAAGTACTTCTAGAAGCTGTCAGTTTCTGGGAAGTCATCTGATCTCATGATTCAGCAAGAAGCAACCCACAATAGCACTTTCAATAACAGAAGCAGAATATATTGTTGCTGCTGGTTGTAGTACATAGATGCTCTGGATGAAGAGTTAGCTAGAAGATTATCCGATATATGATAGTAACATTTCTATCTTCTGTGATAATACTTCTGGTATTTGCCTATCTAAAAACCCTATTTTACATTCTAAGGCAAAGCATATAGAAATTAAACATCATTTCATCAGAGACTATGTTCAGAAGGGAATTATAAGTTTAAACTTTGTTGATACAGACCATCAATGGGCTGATATCTTTACAAAACCCCTTGCTGAAGATAGATTCAAATTTATTCTGAAGAATATTAGTATGGATTTTTGTCCAGAATAAAACTATTATTCAGAAGCAAATTTATTCAGATAAAAAATGATTAATGTATATATTCTGAAATATTTCATCTGTTTATTTCTTTTGGTACTTTATTTATTTTGTGAAACTCTGAACTAACAAGTCTCAGAGGATCTAAGCGTTGATTAACGTTTGTTATCCTAAAGAGATTCAGAGGCACAACAACATCAAACACGTGTCACATGAAATCTGAAAAGGTGGAGTGTAAACAATGAGATGCCGTTTAGAGGTACTGTTTGAACAATTAATTTTCTCGTTTTTCTCCCCACGCTTGTCAGAATCATTAAATAATTTTTAATCATTATTCTTTTTGATGTGATTTAATGTTTTAATTAATTGTGAGTAAATGTTGAACGTGTGATTGTGTGCCCTAATTTTTTTGCCCCTATATATTCCACAACACAACACTTTTCACACTTTTCAGTCTCTCTCACACCTATATGCATTTTTGCTTGCTACATTGCTTCATCTTCTCGTCTAAACCAAAATCTTCAAGAAGATCAAGTTATCTCTCTAGTTCTTCAATGGCAACCTTATCATCATCAACTCAAAAGCTTGCATCTACAATGGTTGGATCTACATTTGAAACGGGTAACGTCACTTACAAAAACCTGAAAGAACCCTTCTCACTCCTGTTGAAGATTTGGAAGTTCTTTGCGAATTCATGGTTGATTTTGACTGCATTGCAAAGAATGGGTTTGATTTGTGACCAATTGTTTCTGCACAAGGATGGACTAAGTACTTTGATAGACTGTTTGATCCAGTCTTCCCTCTTTTGGTGAAAGAATTCTGGGTTCATGCAAAGGTATACCAAAAATTTATTATTTCGTATGTGCTGGGTAAAGAGATAATCATAACTGAAGACTTGATTCGCAAATTAATTGGATATGAAGAAGTAGATGGTGTTCACAATCTCTCTGTTGGACGTATAGACATGGATAATGTCTACAGAGAAGTTTTTACAATTGGGCTGGCCTCAAGCAAAATCAAAGATCTGAAAGTGCACTACAAGATCTGGGCGAAGATCGTTCTGGGATATATTCACCATAGGAAATCAACCAACTCTCTAGATTACATCAATGCAAAACAACTGTACTTTCTGTGCTGCTTGGGAAATAACATCAAGGTGGATCTGCCACACTTGTTATTTGCTCATCTGTGGAGCCATGTAAAACTGTCCAGAGAGGAAATCAGAACAAAGCATCAGAAGATCAGAAACTGGATCCCAATGGGCAGATTGATTTCTGATATTTTGACAGAAAATGGTTTAGTTGCACATCTGACAGAGGCAGGTCAGACAGAATAATTGGTTCCAATTCTGGGAAAGCCTCTGGTGAAGGTGAGAAAATACTTAGAAGGGGGTTAAATAAGTATGAAGATAAAAACTTAGAAATAAAAACTCAAGTATTTTTATCCTGGTTCGTTGAACTCAACTACTCCAGTCCACCCTTTCTAGAGTGATTTGCCTTTCTCAAACAAGGACTTAATCCACTATTTAATCAACTGATTACAATAGTAAGCACTAAGAACAACTGTTCAAAGTCTTCTCAAGAACTACTGATCCCAACTGGATCTTCTTAAGGTTTTCTTACAATCAAATGTAATAACAAATACAAGTGTTAAAATGCTTCTAATAAAGCTTTATCACAACTGTGATTTTTCACTTAAGATTAAGAACAAAGAAATTAATTCTTGAAAGAATATATGAGTTGTATGAGAGCTTTGATAATGAATTCTTTTCAAGTAATTCATCAACTGAAGAAGATGAGTGGAGACTTGCTTTTATAGGCACAATGATCCAAGAGTATTTCACGTTGAGAAGTGTGTACCAAAAGGTCTGAGCCTTTTTGTCTTCACATCAAGTGACCTTTCCTAGAAGAAGAAAGCACAGAGAAATCCTTTTTGTCTATGTTCTTGTGTCTAGCATAAATAAGGAAAGAGTCGTTTGGATATTCTAACGGACATAATCTTTGAATTCTTCTTCAACAATTTTCAGCAAGAATCATCAGAGTCTAATTTGATAAGAGCCTTCTGATGTTGGTCAGAGTTTTGCTGAATCAGAGTCTTTGCAGCAAGTGTGCTTTTAGCGTGTATAAGTTTAGAGTAGAGTCTTGGGTCAGATCCTCAGTACTGGCAGCGTTAGTACTTTCAGAGTCTTCTGAATTAACTATGCTTGAAAAACTCTTCATACATAATTCTTCATTGGTTCAGATGCTTCTGACTTGCTTCAAATTCTTCTGGAGCTTTTGCTTCAGATCCTTCTGGAGGCAACGCTCAGAATCTTCTGATGGCAGCGTTCAGAATCTTCTAATGGGTGCATCTGACGCTTCAGAGCCTTGCATATTTCTTATGTTCAGATCTGATTTGCTTCTGGAGTGATATTTACTTTAATATCTGCAGCAAACATTCTTAAGCAAATTTTAGAGTATATAATTCTTAATTACAAAATTTCATAATAGTTATCATCAAAACATAAACTAAGATTGTTTTGACAAAATCATCTTCAACAGATCCGTGATCTCAAATGAGGACCGTTCTTGTTTTGACATCCACTTAGCCATGGTTTCATTCTTCTGATCTTGTTTGGACATCCACTGAGCCATGTCTTCAGACTTCTTATCTTGCTTAGCCATCCATGACTTGATTTCTGATTGACCATTCCAGAACTGCAATCTTATCTTCAAGAACTGGATACTCTTTCTTGATCTCAGATGAAAAAGGTGGGATAGATTCTGAAGCATGAACATAGTCAATTTCCATAGGGGCTTTGGAGTTAGGAGCAGCAGATCCAGAGGGATGTTCTACCAGAGTCATAGCCAAAGAGTTGTCTTCAGATGCAGATTCAGTATTCTCTTCTGATGATGAAGGAGCATCTTTAAGAAGAAATGGTGCAAATCTTTTAACAGTCCAGAACAGACTTCTAGCAGTTTCAGCAAATTTGAGCTTCGCATCATCAGAACATACGTTCTTCAGATTTGATGCTATAGTATTGAATCTGTTTATGAAGCCATTCCAAATGGCATCAGATTCATTTGTATCCATTGTTGATGAACACTTCCTCTATACAGAGCCTAAATACATCTCTATTTCTTTCAAAAAACTTGTAAATAAATGATCAACATTCAGTCTAGGTTTTGGGTTTAGAAGAGTTTCCAATCTGATTGGCTTGGGTTGAGGAGAAGGTGGAAATAAGGATTTTTGAATGGTGATCAGAGGACGAGGGTAGAATGGTATGAATGGAAGATCAGATGATTTGTCAGGTTTTGATCTGGTTAAAGCATTCAACAGAAATGGTTTTGCAGTTGATGCATGGGAAACAACATCAAATGGTTTATCAGAGTAAGGTTTGAATGCAAATTTAGCAGATTTAGCAGAGTATGGTTTTGCATCTGATGAAGTTACTGCTGGCAGTTTTTTAATATACGTTTGAAGAACAGATGGTAGAATGATGGTAAGTTTGGGTTTAAGAGGAATGATAGTGTCAGATGGTTCAATTCTGGTGTAGAAATTTTTTAAGGTGAAACCAGAGGGAAGTTTGTTAGAGGAAAACAGTTTACACGAAGCAGAGGGTACACACTCAGATGTCCTTGGGGTAGGATTGGGAATGAGAATTTAAGAAGATGGCTTAGGTGTTGGGGTAGGATTGGGAATGAGAATTTCAGAAGAAACACGTGGTTTTGGTTGGTTAACTTCAGAATTTCTGTGAGATGGAGATATCAGAAAATTTGGGTGTATATCAGATTCTGATGAATTTGAGGATGTGGTTGGAGTGTAAGACGTGGAGGACACTTCAAAAATAGTTTTGAGAGGTGTAATGTTTAGAACCTCTGTGTCAGGGATATTGGTTTCAGATGGGTTGGTTGATTCTGATGGATTCTCAGAAAGTTTTGATGGGGGTTCAGATGTAGGTGGTTCTGATGTAGGTGGATCAGATGTAGGTGGTTCAGATGTAATAGGATCAGATGTAACTTTTATAGGTTCAGAAGTAACTTGTGCAGATCCAATAGGTTCAGATGTGTTTGATGGTGGTTTTTCTGGTTGTGATTGTTTTTCTGGTTGTTGTTGTTGTTGTTCAGATTGTTTTTCTGGTTGTTGTTGTTGTTGTTCAGATTGTTTTTCTGGTTGTTATTGCTGTTGTTGTTGTTCAGATTGTTCTGTTGGTTTTGTTATAGGTGGTGGAGTTTGATTTGCTGGTTTTGTTGTTGTTGGTGTTGGTGCAGATGATTGATTAGTAGAAGGTTTTACAGGAGTGATGGAAACAGGATCAGATGATTTTTGTGGGGAAGGAACAGAGATATGAGATGAAGCAGGAACAAATTGTTTCTGAGTAGGAGGTGGTTTTGGAATAGACTTGAATGTTGATTCATTTAAACAGTATTATTGAAAGAGGATACAGAAGATTTGGTACCTTTAATCTTGATACGCTTTGTGGGAACAGAGGGAGCGTCTCCAGATGCTTTCCTCTTGATCAGCTTCTGAGGCTTGTCAGCAACTTTGGGCTTCTTCTGAACAGTCACATCTTCTGCTTCTGATTGACCTCTTTTCTTTGTGTTCTCATTTCCTCCATCAGGCATTGGTTCCCTTGCTCTTTTCAGAATATCTGCAGGAACTGGGGTTCCATCTGCCTTGCAAGAATCAATATACCTTAAAATTATTTCCCTTGGTTCTTCAGCACAGAACAGTGGGTAGTCTTCAATTGGGATTCGCTTCTGACTAAGTTCAGAGATATTCAGCTTCTTGGGTGCTGATGTGAGTTCCTCTACAATTTTGTCTCTGAAGACTGTTGGCATTCAGAGGTTTCCCAACAATAGATTCAAGTTCCTCCTTGACTCCAGCAACATACAGAGCAGTCACCAGTCCATTTTCTGTCAGAATATCTGAAATTAACCTTCCAAAGGGAATCCATGTTCTGATCTTCTGACCCTTATCTTTTACAGATTCTCTTGAAGCATTAATATGATTCCATAAGTGCATGAACAGAATGTAAGGAAGATCTACCTTAGTGCTCTGACTTAAATAGTACATGAAGTAGAGCTGTTCATTGTTCACGTAATCTGGAGAGTTTGTAGATTTTCTGTGATGAATGCATCCCATGAAAATCTTTGCCCAGATCTTGTAGTCAGGCTTCAGATCTTTAAACTTGTTAGAGGCCTGTCCAGCAGTCATGACTTCCTCATAAACTTCTTCCATGTCTACACGCCCAGCTGGCAAATGAGATACTCCATCAGTCTCCTCATATCCTATGAGTTTCCTGATTAGATCTTCTGTAATGATAATCTTCTTACCCAAAACAGAAGACAAGATGAATTTGGGGTATACAGAAGCTTGTATCCAGAATTCTTTCACCAGATGAGGGTAAACTGGTCCAAATAATCTGTCAAAGTATTTTACCCAGCCTTGAGCATTAACTATTGAACGAAATTCAAATCCACTTTCAGCTAATGAATCAAATTCCACCATTGATTCACAGAGAACTTCAAGTTTGTCAACAGGTGTTAACAAAGTCCTTTTAGGTGTCGTATATGGAGCCACACCCATATTTGCAGAAGTAACTGCAGCCATGGTTGATTGAAACTGAGCTGCTGTAGAAGATGAGGTTGCCATTGAAGATGATTTTGACAAAGGTTTAGGGTTTTTGTGAAGAGAGAAAAGAAGACAGAAATGCATAAACTTTCTTGAGTTGTGAAAAGTGTGAAAGTGGTGAGAGATGTGGTATTTATAGAAAACAATTAGGCATACAAACAGACAAACAAGGCACGTTCACACATAGCAATTAATGTCAATTAATGAAAGAGAATAAAAATCATTTTAAGCATTAATTGATTCTGACAAATTGGGGGGAAAATCAAGATTTTCACTATTCAAACTTCACCTCAAACGTCTCTTCAGTAGTGTGCACGCCATCTTTGCAGATTTAGAGTGACACGTGTTTGCTTGCATGTGCTTCTGAATTCTCTTGAGAAATGAAACGTTAACCAACGTTCAAATCCTCTGAGCATTGTTAGTTCAGATTTACACAAGTAAAATAGTTTAAGAAAATGAATAAATTAACAGATGAAATACTTCAGAGCATTAAACATTTTGCATCTGTAAACTTTGCTTCTGACAAATATTATTCTGGACACAAATCCATACCAATATTTTTTAGAATAAATTTGAATCTATCTTCAACAAGGGGTTTTGTGAAAATATCTTCCCATTGATGATCTGTATCAACAAAGGCTAAGTTTATAATTCCCTTCTGAACATAGTCTCTGATGAAATGATGCTTAATTTCTATATGTTTAGCCTTAGAGTGTAAAATGGAGTTTTTAGACAAACATATAGCAGAAGTATTATCACAGAATATAGAAATGTTACTTTCAAATATCTGATAGTCTTCTACTTGAGCTTTGTCTGCCTCTGAGCCTTCAGAGTCTGTGAAGACTACTTCTCTATCTGCAGAGTTTCCAGACTGCTTTGGCTTTTTAATGCCAAGCTTATCATCAAATCTAACATGAATAGATTCTTCCACAATCTGTGTCTCAGTATTGTATACTCTGTAGCCTTTAGAGCGTTCAGAATACCCAAGCATGAAACACTTCTGTGCTTTAGAATCAAACTTGTTCAGATTTTCTTTAGTATTTAACATATAGCAAATACACCAAAAGGATGAAAATATGAAATGTTGGGCTTTCTGTTCTTCCACAGTTCATGGGGAGTCTTCTTCAGAAGAGGTCTTACAGACACTCTGTTTTGAATGTAACAGGCTGTGTTGATTGCTTCTGCCCAAAAGTGCTTTGCCAGATTAGTCTCATTGATCATGGTTCTGGCCATTTCTTGCAGAGTTCTATTTTTCCTCTCTACAACTCCATTTTGTTGTGGAGTTCTAGGACAGGAAAAATCATGAGCAATGCCATTTTCATTAAAATATTTTTCAAAATATTTGTTTTCAAATTCACCACCATGATCACTTCTGACTTTTATAATTTTGAAATCTTTTTCATTCTGGACTTGTTTGCAAAAGTCAAAGAACACAGAATGTGACTCATCCTTGTGTTTTAAGAACTTTACCCATGTCCATCTACTATAGTCATCAACAATGACTAATCCATACTTCTTGCCTCTGATGGATGCAGTTTTCACTGGTCCAAACAGATCAATATGAAGTAATTCTAGTGGTCTGGAAGTAGAAACAACATTTTTTGATTTAAAAGAGGATTTTGAAAACTTCCCTTTTTGACATGCTTCACAAAGAGCATCTGAGGTGAACTTCAGATTAGGAAGTCCTCTGACAAGATTAAGTTTATTAATCTGAGATATACGTCTCATATTAATATGCCCCAATCTTCTGTGCCAGACCCATTGCTCCTCATTAACAGACAAGAGACATTTAACATTTTGAACCTTAAGTTCTGAAAGATTTATTTTATAAATGTTGTTCTTCCTCTTTCCACTAAATAGGATTGAGCCATCCTTTTGACTAATAGCTTTACAACATTTTTGATTAAAGGTTATGTCATAACCATTGTCACTTAATTGACTTATGGACAATAGATTATGCTTTAATCCTTCTACAAGTAAAACATTAGTAATAGAGGGAAGTTTACCATTTCCAATAGTGCCAGATCCAATGATCTTGCCCTTCTGATTCCCTCCAAATTTCACATCACCTCCAAATCTAAGCTCCAGACTTTGGAACATAGACCTTTCTCCTGTCATGTGTCACGAGCATCCAGAGTCCAGGTACCATGATTGGCGTCCTGACCTTGCTGCTAAGAACATCTGCAACAGGAATTATTTTACTTTTAGGTACCCAGATCTTCTTGGGTCCTTTTGGGTTAATTGTTCTGAAGGTTTGTCTAAACTTCTGTTTTTCAACATAAGGTTTATTCTGACTAGCCTTAGATTTAAACACATGAATGTTCTTTTCAGAACGGGTGTGTTCAATATCATTCAAGTGACCAAATTTAAAGTGGGAATATAAAGGAGTTTTCTTGATGATAATTTTATCAACATGTTTTGGATTTAAATCCTTTCCAGAGGAAGATTTATATCCAATTCCTTTTCTGTTATTTCTGCTAACTCCATAGATCATAGAAGCCATTTTGCTTCTGTCTATGCTTTTAGCAAGGAACTTCTGAAAGCTGTAGTCATATTTTTCCAAAATATTTTTGCATTCAGACTCAGTTTCAGAATCAGAGTCTTGTTGAGCTAATTCAGAATCATTTTTCAATCTTAAGTTCTTTTCATTTAGCTCAGCTACTTCTGATTTGAGAATATTATTCTCAGATACAAGATTGTTTTGACGCTTCTTGTATTTGAGCTTAATATTGTTATAGCTCTTCAGAACTTCTGATAACACTTTGATAAGTTCCTCTTTAGTGAGTTTATCCATTACCTTTTCAGCGTCAGAGTCAGATTCAGAGTCAGATTCAGATCCTGAAATTCCTTCCTTCTGATCTTCTATGTCTGCCATCAATGCTACATTGGCACATTCCTCTTTTGACTCAGATTCAGATGTATCTGAATCATCCCAGGTGGCCATTAGAACCTTCTTCTTCTTATCAGATTTTCTTTTAGGCTTTTCTTTCAACAACTTTGGACATTCATTTTTGTAATGCCCAGGTTCTTTACATTCATAGCAGACAACCTCCTTTTTGCCAGATCTTCTGTGTCCAGAAGATTCTTTTCTTTGGTCAGGCTTCCTGAAGTTTCTGAACTTCTTTCCTTTATGCTTCCAGAGTTTGTTTATTCTTCTAGACAGCATGGATAGTTCATCTTCATCTTCAAATGAGGATTCTTCAGAGCTTTCCTCTATTACCTGCAATGCTTTAGCAGATTTATTAGATTTTAAAGCAATTGATTTACCTTTCTTTTGAGGTTCATCTTCCTCAAGTTCAATTTCATGACTCCTTAGTGAACTGATTAGTTCCTCCAAGGAGATCTTGTTCAGATCTTTAGCCATTTTCAGCGCAGTCACCATAGGTCTCCATCTGGTAGGTAAGCTTCTGATGATATTTTTCACATGATCAATAGTAGAGTATCCTTTATCCAGAACCTTTAGTCCAGCTGTAATTATTTGAAATCTGGAGAACATAGCTTCAACAGATTCAACTTCTTCCATCTTGAAGGCTTCATACTTCTGAATTAGAGCCAGAGCCTTTGTTTGATTGACTTGAGAGTTTCCCTCATGAGTCATCTTTAAGGACTCAAACATGTCAAATGCAGTTTCTCTATTTGTGATCTTTTCATACTCAGTGTGAGATATTGCATTTAACAATATTGTTCTAGCCTTGTGGTGATTTCTAAATTCCTTCTTTTGGGCTTCTGTCATAGATTTTCTATCTACTTTCTTGTCATTCCCATCAATGGGATGAACATATCCATCTATGACCAAATCCCATAAATTAGCATCATAACCAAGGTAAAAACTTTCAATCCTGTCTTTCCAATAATCAAATTTCTCCCCATCAAACATAGGGGGTTTAGTGCTGATTCTGTCCCTTTCTTCATATTTGTTGTTAACGTTAGATATTGAAGTATAAGCCATAGTAACAACCAAATATATATCAAAGTTTTTCTCACTGGATCTTTTCTGTCACTGTGAAGTGGTAGCACACACAGAACCGGAGCTCTGATGCCAACTGAAGGTGAGAAAATACTTAGAAGGGGGGTTGAATAAGTATGAAGATAAAAACTTAGAAATAAAAACTCAAGTATTTTTATCCTGGTTCGTTGAACTCAACTACTCCAGTCCATCCTTTCTAGAGTGATTTTCCTTTCTCAAACAAGGACTTAATCCACTATTTAATCAACTGATTACAATAGTAAGCACTAAGAACAACTTTTCAAAGTCTTCTCAAGAACTACTGATCCTAACTGGATCTTCTTAAGGTTTTCTTACAATCAAATGTAATAACAAATACAAGTGTTAAAATGCTTCTAATAAAGCTTTATCACAACTGTGATTTTTCACTTAAGATTAAGAACAAAGAAATTAATTCTTGAAAGAATATATGAGTTGTATGAGAGCTTTGATAATGAATTCTTTTCAAGTAATTCGTCAACTGAAGAAGATGAGTGGAGACTTGCTTTTATAGGCACAGTGATCCAAGAGTATTTCACGTTGAAAAGTGTGTACCAAAAAGTCTGAGCCTTTTTGTCTTCACATCAAGTGACCTTTCCTAGAAGAAGAAAGCACAGAGAAATCCTTTTTGTCTGTGTTCTTGTGTCTAGCATAAATAAGGAAAGAGTCATTTGGATATTCCAACGGACATAATCTTTGAATTCTTCTTCAACAATTTTCAGCAAGAATCATCAGAGTCTAATTTGATCAGAGTCTTCTGATGTTGGTCAGAGTTTTGCTGAATCAGAGTCTTTGCAGCAAGTGTGCTTTTAGCGTGTATAAGTTCAGAGCAGAGTTTTGGGTCAGATCCTTAGTACTGGCAGCGTTAGTACTTTCAGAGTCTTCTGAATTAACTATGCTTGAAAAACTCTTCATACAGAATTCTTCATTGGTTCAGATGCTTCTGGCTTGGTTCCGATTCTTCTGGAGCTTTTGCTTCAGATCCTTCTGGAGGCAACGCTCGGAATCTTCTGATGGCAGTATTCAAAATCTTCTAATGGGTGCATTTGATGCTTCAGAGCCTTGCATATTTCTTATGTTCAGATCTGATTTGCTTCTGGAGTGATATTTACTTTAATATCTGCAGCAAACATTCTTAAGCAAATTTTAGAGTATATAATTCTTAATTACAAAATTTCATAATAGTTATCATCAAAACATTGAGATATTATTAAGAACCAATCTGTGTTCTAACATCTGGATGGGAAAAGTCTGCAGAGGATGAGACTTGTAGAGGAACTTCAATCAGAGCCAGTCAAGATGGACTCTGCTGCTGTACACAGAAGAAGAATTCTTGTGGCAGATTTTCCTATCTTCACTGCTGAAGAACCAAAGGAAGTTCCTCTAAACTACATTGTTGCATGCATGGAAGATGGAACCCCCATGCCACCAGACTTGCTAAAAAGAGCAAATGAACCTGCACCATATTTCTTTGAGGAGAACAAGAGAAAGAAGAGAAAGGTCTCAGAGGAAGGATCCACAAAGACTAAGAGGAAAGCTTTTGGAGAAGCATCTTCTGTAAAGACCAAACGCTTAAAGAAGTCAGGTAAACCTTCTGCAAATTTATCTTCTATTTTGGAACAAGTAACAGAACCACCAACATCTATATCTCCTCCTCCCTATGACCCCATAATTTCTTCCTCTCCAACACACATTACCTCTGAACACTTTTCTTCTGAAAATGTTCATGAATTTGTTCCCTCTTCTCCACCTAAACCTCAAAATAACTCCCCTCAACAGAACCAAGCGCCTTCATCTGACCAACACACCCCTTCTATTCAAACCTCTTTTGTAATCATTCCAGAAGTCTCACCTGAACGTACATAATCTGCACCATCCTCACCTCCTTTCACCATCCATCCAAACTATGTTTTTGCTCCTAAACCTTCTGAACCAAAATCATCTGAACTAAACCCTTCTATAAACCAACCATTTGAACCAAACCCTTCTATAAACCAACCATCTGAACCAAAAAACTCTGAAACAATACCATCTGATCCTGAACCTGAGATTCTTGATCTCCAACCCCTTAAAATAGTGTTTCCTGTTTCATCTGAATCATGTCCATCATTTGAATCATCTTATTCATCTGATGCATCTTCTGGTAAATCAGACGCTATCTAACTCACACACAACTCCCCAATCCATTCTTCTGATATTCCTGAAACAATCCAACCAGTTATCCCCTTTGAATCTAAGGTTGTTACTACCTCATCAGTCCGTATTCCATCTTCACCATATCCTCATATAATCATTATTCCTACTTTTTCTATACCTTCAACCTCTGCTCCCATTAAAACATCACCTTTTTAGAAGCCTACCTGAAACCCAAACCTAGGCTAGATGTTGGTGCACTGTATCCTGGTTTTGAAAAAGAGATGAATATATGGTTGTCTTCTGTCAAGAAGGAGTGCCTCACAAGTATAAACCTGCTGATTCTGAAGCCATCTGGACAAGATTCATAACTAGATTCAACTTTGTGGCTTCAAACCTTCAAGATATTTGATCTGACGATGCGAAGGTGCAATTTGCTGAAGCTGTCAGACTCACTCTTTTAAGAGTTAGCAGAACTCCAACTCTACTTCTAGAAAATACGCCTCCAAAGGTTGTGTGTTCTTCTTCTGAAGAAGCTACTACACTTCAGATGACTGAGGTTTCTCAGACTGAGAAAGTTATCACAGAGGCTTCCATTCCTGAAGACGTTTCTGCATCTGCACAACCTTCTCCTATGGAAATAGAGAATGAATCTGCAATGGTTATTGACAATGCATCTGCTTCTATGAGTGTTCCAGACTCTTCTAAGTTGAAGACAAAAGAAGTTGTAGATCTGAAGATTAAGGTTGAAAAGAAAGAAGCTGAAATCGCTGAGTTCAAGACATGGATGATCAAACAAGAGAAAACAACAGATGAAATAAAAGACTGGATGGCTAAGCAAGAGGAATCAACATTTGAGATCAAGACTTGGATGGCGAAGCAAGAAGATTCAACCTCTGAGATAACGAATCTTCTGAAGATTTTGGCTTCTCGTTCTTCTTAGTTGTTTTGTTATTTGTGCACGTTTGTGTTGTTTTGCTTATCTTGTTTATCTTGCTGATCAATGCACCTGTGATTGTTTGGTTTTTCCATCTGATTATATGATATGCTTTATGTTTTTCCTCTGTTATCGTTTCATGTCTTCAAAAGTTTTTCTTTTTGATATGACAAAAAGGGGGAGAAAATGGAAATTCTAATTGTTCACATAAACAGTTACTAAAATAGAACTCAGACATGTTTAAATTTAACTAACTTTGAATTCAGTATTTCAGAGCTCAAATTTTTCATCAGATAAATTTCATAGAGTAACTTTGAACAAACTCTGAGAGTCTCCAAAGTTTGCTCTGACTCTGGAAAGAATACTTGTGCTGAAAGGGAAGTAATTATTTTTTCTATCAGTATTCATTTCAGGGGGAGATTCATAATCTCAAGGGGATATATATATATATATATATATATATATATATATATATATATATATATATATATATATATATATATATATATATATATATATATATATATATATATATATATATATATATATATATATATATATATATATATATATATATATATATATATATATATATATATATATATATATATATATATATATATATATATATATATATATATATATATATATATATATATATATATATATATATATATATATATATATATCTTTCTTTTTTTTGAACAAAATTTCCTATTGTTTTTGTCATCATCAAAAAGGGGGAGATTGTTATAACACATATTGGTTCTTAATATATCTCTATGTTTTGATGATAACATTAATGAAATTTTGTATGAAGTAAATATATACTCTAATCGTATTCAAGTGTTTTCGTTTCAGATATTAAAATTAATATTCCTCTGGAAGCAAAAACTCCTCTGAAAGTTAAGAATCAGAAGACTCTGAACGCTGCCTGAAAGAGACTCTGAGCGAAGCTGCAGAAGACTCTGAGCGAAAAAGCATATGTAAAGAATCAGAAGACTCTGGAAGTACTTAACGCTGCAAGTACAGAGGCTCTGATATTCAAGTCTGCTCTAATAAAGATCATTCATGCTAAAGTACATGGTTGCAAATACTCTGAATAGAGTAACTCTGATCTGAAGAACAAGGAACATCATCAGAGGATCTGATGCAAGACTGTTCCATATTTGTTGAAGAAGATGCTGTTCAAATAAAAATCCGTTGGCATATTCCTTGTCCTTATCCAAACGGCTCTTTCCTCATTCGTGCATGACACAAGAATTCAGACAAAAAGGATTTGTCTGAACATTCCTCTTCTGGGAAAGAAAAGTCAAAGAAAACAGAATGACAGTTGCACGCCCTTTAAGAAATGAAAGTGAAGTTCTATTTAAACAAGACTTCTACATCATTTCTATGTTGACGAATCATTGAACAATCAAAGAACAATATCCAAAAATCTCTCAACTTCATTCTAGATTTAATTCGTTCTTCATTTGTGTAAAATCACAGTTGTGATATAGCTTTTTAGAAGCAACTCTTAAACACACATTGTATTCTTACTTGTTGTAAAGTTCCTTAAGAGACCAAGTGTGGTCAGATTTCTTGAGAAGACTAAGACTGTTTTTCTTAGTGGTTATCACTGTAATCAGTTTGATTTAGTGGATTAAGTCCTTGTTGAGAAAGGCAAATCACCTTGGTAGGGTGGACTGGAGTAGTTTGAGTTCAAACGAACCAGGATAAAAATACCTTGTTATTTTTAATATTGTCATAGTTGGTATTTGAAACCCTTATTCAACCCCCCCCCCCCCATCGCCTTCTAAGTGTTTTTCCTACCTTCAGGTATAAGGGTTTTTAGACAGGAAAAGGCAACAACACTTTCTCTACTCTCTTACGGATCCAATCCAGATAAGGGCCATAGGCTTTATAGTCACCTTTACCCAAAGAAAGCTTCCTTTATCTTAGCTAGAGTATCAAAATTAGCCACGCCTGTGAAGTACAGAGATTTTTGCACCTCCTCCTCCTTCGGGGGTCCCCTCAAGGCATAACCAAACTGCCTCACAGCAATAGAAGGGTTATAGTTAATCCCACATTTCCTTCCCAATAGAGGTACATTAGGAAAACTTCCACAGCTAAAGATAATCTCTACACCAAACAGATCCCGATTAAACCAGATAATATCCTTAGATGTCAAGCCCATAAGTCTTTCTGACTATTCTGATGTATCTTTTGTATCAACAAAAGCTCCAAAATGGAATAGTGATGCACAACAAGAAACATTCTCCCCTCTCCTCTTTTCATTTTTTTAAATGCGCTGAGTGATACAAATCTCCTAGGAAAGTAGGTACAGGGTTCTCGGAAGCAAATATGTGAAAGGCGTCCATATCAACAAAGTCTGGTATGTTGGGAAATAAAACAATACCATATACGTACAATGCCAGAATAACATTAAAGACTACCCAACAACCTTCCTTAGCAAAATACCGAGCCTTACCTGTAACACCCTATATTGCTTTTAGGATTACCGACTGACTCCACAAACCAACACAGGTCTTTTCAGCATGCTTTGTCCTCAATCACACGTTTTCTAGGAAACTTCCCAGAAGGTCACCCATCCCAGAATTGCTCCAAGTCAAGCACGCTTAACTGCGGAGTTCTTATGAACGGGCTACCGAAAAGAAGATGCATCTTATTGGTATAGGTAGTACCAATTAATCCTTATACGCCTTCATTCAACCATGCAGTCCCATACCTGCATAGCCTCAGGATCCCTCTCATTCGGATGTTATGGCTCTGATACCATTTGTAACACCCCATATTGCTTTTAGGATTATCGACTGACCCCACAAACCAACACAGGTCTTTTCAGCATGCTTTGTCCTCAATCACACGCTTTCTAGAAAACTTCCCAGAAGGTCACCCATCCCAGAATTGCTCCAAGTCAAGCACGCTTAACTGCGGAGTTCTTATGAACGGGCTACCGAAAAGAAGATGCATCTTGTTGGTATAGGTAGTACCAATTAATCCTTATACGCCTTCATTCAACCATGCAGTCCCATACCTGCATAGCCTCAAGATCCCTCTCATTCGGATGTGAATTCGGTTTTCCCCTAGAAGCTGCTAGGAGTGTCTAATTGTCATGCCTCATGACACCGACAACCACTCCCTCGCCCATGGATGTTACATGTAACCACCGTCCTCTTTCACCTCAGGTGTTACATTACCCACCAGAAAATGTAAAGGAAAACCATAAGCTCCACTACTACAAACCACATTACCTTCCAAATCAAACTTGCTCAAATAAAGAGCACGGGCCAACGTTTCTAGATCAGGTTCCTCCCCAGAATGAAAGAAAGGAATTTCCTCTAAGACTGGAACTCCCAACAGAAAAACAAATTCTTCTAAAGTAGGAACTAGAATGTAGTCAGGAAATGTGAAACAGCGTACCTAAGGGTCATAAAATTGGAGCAAGGTATGAATAGCCCCTTGTTCATAACTTGTAACTTTGTGGACGAAACTCAAAATCTTTCCATAATCTCTTTTGAAATCTTCCATGACACCAGCACTAGCCATAGAAATAAGACCAAATAAAGGCCTTAACTCAGGTAGCGGGAACTTGTAGATGATAGTCTTCTTCAATTCAACCTCCATCTCAACAACCAACCAGATCACTGAAATCAAAAGGGAAATAAGAGTCTGAGAACACACACATAAGCTGATGCAAAATGATTATGCAAATGCAAACAGAGGATCAAGGTATCCAAAAACTGTAGTGCTATTGACTAAGATGAACCAGAGCTTTGCTCTAATAAGAAATCTAGAATACCAGAACATTCAAGATCAACAGTATGCTCTAACAGAAAACCGAGTTGGTTGAAAGTTAAAGTTTCCTGCAAAACCCTCCCCGCTCACAGGTAAGACCTAGTCTCTGAAAAGGTATGGCATCCTATGCAGGTCATCAGTATCATGGACTCTCAGGTCGAGAAACAATGATCCGCTCAATTATCATTACCCAAGTAGCTTAAGGCTCGTATCGCGCTTATACTAACTTGCCTTTATTACGTTTTTTTTACTGTTGTTTGAGATGAGAAGAGAGAACAGGCTCAACTACGGGGAGACTATCAAGTCCTACTGTTGTCATACCAAGGATTCATCCTATGGTTGAGGTTTGAAACAAGGAACTCCTAGAAGTTATCATGCATAGGTTTCAACCTAAAGTTCTAATCATCACTTCCTTATCAAAGGAAGGGAGATTCCTAGGGGATCATGTCAATGATAAACAGAAATAAATAAAGCATCAGCTTAGACAGTAAACAGTAAACGACTGTAAAATGCATGCAATGCAAGTGAGGGAGGAAATGTGTGTGGGGAATCAGCCTCCACAAGCTCGTCTCGACCTCAAGCCAGATATGAATAACTGCAATCATAAAGGAAAATAAAATGCCATCAAGCACACCACAAACCACACAGGCAAGGGAGCAGGGCTCTACCGAATACCCGCAAGCAAAGCCATACAGTAAAAATACAAGCAGAGGGAGCAACTCAACCTCTAGTGCAATCATGCTCCTAGATTAGCACAATCTAAACATGAACTTATTCTAATGAATCAAGCAAATCACACAAGTCACATCAATACAATTGCACAGAAAGCAAACAGACAGGAAAGAAAGCAGATCAACAGCTTCCACAGCTTCACAGCAAAGCAATCCTCTGACAGCAACTCAGTCCTCAGTTTGTAACTGTTCCTTAAGGCTTTCACCTTCAATAGCAATTATCAACTTGCTTATTCAAGCTTTCAATGCATCAAGAACAAATATCAACTTGCTCTTCTTGATCTTCAAGCTTCAGCTCTTAATTTGATCTCCTTCACACAAGTGTCAACTTGTTCCTCTTGATCTTCAAGCTTCAGCTCCAATGGCAGTCTTCAAACAAAAGGGAAGTGTAACCTATAGCATCTTCAATCTTCTAGCATGGAATTCCATCCTCTAGCAAGGGAGAGAGATTCATCTAACAAGAGTAAGGTGGAGATAGAGAAAAGCAAAGTGAAGACCAAAGGTCACCTCTAAGCACTCCACCATCAAGGAAAGGAACCCTCAAAGGTTCTACCAACTTGTGAGGAGTCACACATCCTACCAAAGGAGGGATGGGTCCTTCACAATGGGACCTTACATCATAGGGAGGAATGGAAGTGATCAACACCTTCCATGTTTTATGAAGGAAGAAAGTCTATTCTAAAGGGATCTCCCTAAACCCTAATCCTTAACCCTAAACAAACTACACCAAAAAGAGAGCAATCTTCAAGTCCAAGCTCCACCATGCCTTCCACAGCAGCCCACATAAGTCTTCATCATCATCCAAGAGCAAGAGAAGCAAAACCCTAGTGTTGCACCCCAAAATTTGACCAACATTAATTTACCTATCAAGTGTTTGAAAGTGGATGCCTTCATTAGAAAGTTCAAGAGAATTGGTTGAAGCCAGAGTTGTGTGCTTCATAACTTGAGGGTTGTGGGTGCTCCTCAGATGATTCTGAGACTTTGAGAATGAACTTGAAGCTTTGAGAAAGCCTATGAGATGTCTTGATAGCCATCATGAAGCCCAGAGAAGTCATTGTGCAAGAATTCAGAAGATTCAGCCATGAGTGGTGAAATTAGGGTTTTGGCTGGGTCAACCCTAAGTCAACTGAAGATTTGGAGAAGGTTGAGACTTAATCCAAGGGCCATGAGATCATTGAATGATGTATGGAGATGTTATAAAGATTATTCCTAGACCAACTCATCATGATTGAGGAGTTTGAGGAGTTTTGAGTTAGGGTTTCCAGGGATTGTCAGTGAAAAAACCCTAATTTGATCCCTATCTTCCAGGCAGTTTTAGCTCAAGATGTTATTTATATCTCATCTTCCCCACAACATGAATGTTTTAGAGCTTGTTCTTATCTTTAATTTTAGTGGTGGAAGTCCTTGATAGGAGTTGCAGAGCTCAAGTTATGGTTTTGACAAATTACAGGTCAGCTGAGGTGTGTGAATCTGGGTCCTTGAAAGTCACCCAACTTGCAGACAACTTTTTCCCTAGTAGGATGATTCCTATGATCTCTTGGTCAACATGAATGTTGAAGAGCATCTTCTTAGCTTTCTAGAGAGTACTATAAGTCCTTGATAGGATTTGTAGAACTCAACTTATGGTTTGAACAAGACAGGGGTATTTTGGTCATTTGGCAGTTATAGGTCATTTTAAGCAAAGGCCATATCTCCTATTTCCAAGCCTCAAATGAAAAAACTCAAAACATAAAAGTTGTTCAAAATGGGATTTTAAGCCTAGAAAAGAGGTCATGAGTTATTGAAATAGCTTTTAGCAAGGATTTCCATGATTGGGTAAAAATGACCTAAAAATGGCTTATAAGTTTAAAAAGTTGAAGTTGGAAATTGGTTTAGGAGATGTGCAAATCCAAAATGGGTCATCCAATATGTCATTTTGACTCCAAACAATGTTTTAAAAACAATGGTTCAAGTAGAATTTTGATTTGAAGCATAGAAATGGGGGTTACTTTGTAATTCTCATTCTTGCATAATAAGGCAACTTGACAAAACTTCACCAAAGGCAAGGAAGTGCATGTTTTCCACTCATTCTTTCTCAATATCTCTTGTAAGGAGATTTTAAAGTCAATTTGACAAGCTTAAGGCATGAGATAATGGATATCCAATGTATCACTTCAAGAGAAGTTCTAAAACTTTCCAAATGATTCCACAAGTTTCTAGATGGATCTAGATTATTCTTTTGATTGTTATAAAAAGGGTGAATCACCATGTGGCCAGGGTTGGTGATAATTGTTGGTGAGTGGTGAGGTTAGAGTGTAAAAAAGTGAGATTCTTCCATTTGCATTTCCATAACAAACTCTCTTTCTCTTCCATCTTCATTCTTTTCTTCTCCACAAACACACTACTCTGATCTCTAGGAGCAATTGCATACCAAATTGAAGGTAGATCCATGGAGGTTTAAAGCTGTTTTGAAGAATTTGCAAGAAAAGCATATTGAGATCAAACACAAGATTCAAGCATTGTTCATCAATTTTCTTGCATACAGAATCCTTACCTGCCATTAAAGATCAATCAGGGAAGGTGATAGGCATTGAATTGTAGTGAAACCACATCCACCATTACAACTTGACAGGTTGGTGATTTTACTCGTATCACCTTATTTATGTGCATTTCATCATAGTTCTAGGTTTAGACTGGTTAAGATAAGGTAGAGGAAGATTTTCTGAGAATTAGAGGAAGATTCATGAGGTTTCGTGACAGGGTACCATTTCTTGCAAGATTGATAGCAAGCTATTTTGTGTGCATTAATGGATATGATATGGTGTAGAATGGCTAGGGTAGCGTGTAGAACAAGATTACCTCATTAGATTGAAACTTTATTAAGATTGATACCAGAGGATCATGGTGGAACCCAAGCATTCATGTGTTCTGTTAGGAGGATATATGGAGTTTCAGGGAAGACTAGTGGTAGCATCGTGTTCTGGGTGATTAATAGTACAACTTTGCTTTTGGAATTTCTTGATTTCATCCAGCCATCAGTGAGAACGATCGAGTGGAAATCCTTGCATGAAGTTAGGGTTTCTGAAAACCCTAGGGTTGAGTTGGGGACGATGCACTCCCACCGTTGGATGATCCCTAATCTTTGACTAATTCAGTTGATCCAGCGGCCACGATTCAAACTGGTAAGTGGAGGGAGTCTGAAGCGCATCAAAACGCAGCGTTCTACTAATCCAAACGCACCGTTTTGGTTAATTGATAAACCTGGGCCTCAGCAAATGGTTTCTATCCACACCTCCCACATTCCTGGCCCAATCATAAATGAACTGGGGCGTGTTACTTTTGATACCCCCTCCCCTTTATTTCTTATATTCTTTTATTTTAATTTCTAATATTTTCTTGCATTTTAATAAATTCATAAAAAATTCAAAAATTAATATTTTCCATTTCTTCTTTTTTTCACATATTCATGATTTTGTCTAGAAAATTAATAAAAATAAAAATTCCATTTTATTTTTAGTTTAGTATTTTTAGCATATTATTTTTGTAAATAGTCTTTTAATATGTTTTAGTTGATACCCAATTTTGTACAATTTCTTTTAGGACTTTACCTTAGGATTTTTGAGCCATTCTTTTTGGCATAGTTAGGTATTGAACCCTAGTTCATGTAGAATTTAATTCTCAATTTGTAGATTAAAACTTGATATCGTTTGATTGTTTGACATTTAGGTGTTCAAATTAGGGTTTTAGGTTGTATAAGTAGATTGAACCATTTTGTTTTGGGGTTTATAGGCCAAATTAGTGTATGGGGAATATATGGGTTAAGGGTAAGTATGTATAGAGTCCCCTAGAATTTTGCTAGAATATTGTATGGTGTTTTGGTGTTTTTAATTGATTTTTGAATGTATGGATAGTATGTGTGTTGCTTAAAGGCATAATTTGTATTGTATTGTTTTCTTTTCTTCTCTTTTGAGTGTGTGAGCTTTGAAGATTGAGTTGAAGACCTTGTGGATCATCATGGAAGCTTTGAAGACCTTGCAGAGGAGTTTAGCATAGCTTTTGTTTGTTTTGTTCATAGGTTTATAGGTGCATAGGCAGAGCCCTAGATAGGATAGTTCCCTTCAATAAACAAGGAGTGTCTTGTTCACCTCCTTCCTTCTCTGTGACATAAAGTCCCTTAAGGGTATTCACCTCTCTCCTTTGGAGGGATTAGTGACCTTGACCTCTGAGGTAGAACTTTGAGAGAGCTTTTCTTTTGATGTTAAGTCCCCAATGGCATCCTTTGGAAGTCAGTGAGCACTGTAACATCTTCACCTCATCTTGTTGACTGAATCTTGTTTGTTGGAGCATTTGAGCCATTGAAGATAGAAGAAGAAGCTTTGGAGAGGATGATTCCTTGAAGATTGTTGAAGTCTGAAGATCAAGTTGATGCCTGAAGATCTCTGAGGTCTGAAGACTGAGTTGCTGCTGGAGGAGCTGAGGCTTTCTTCTGTTTTTCTTTTTTGTATTGTGTGTTTTGTTTGATTTGTCTGTTGCATTAGATTAAGTCCATCTAGAATAAATAGAATCTAGGAGCATGATTGCATTAGAGGTTGAGTTGCTCCCTCTGCTTGTATTGTTATTGCGTGGCTTTGCTTGCGGGTATTCGGTAGAGCCCAACTCCCTTGCCCATGTGGTTTGTTTGCCTGATGGCATTTTCATTTTTATCTGTATGATTGCAGTTTACTGTTTATTGCTTGATAGCATGTTGTTTATTTTTCAGTATGATTACTGTTATTTCACGACGCATTCACTCTCAGGTCATAGTCTCTAGTGCGGTTGAAATCGCAAACACAATAAAAAACACTTCTTTCAGGAAATAAGCTGTAGTTTTCCCGAACTACGTGAGCTCTGATCTCTCATGCCTGTTGAGAGTACGTAGGCACAAGATGGCCAAGTCTTGGCGAGCTACCTTCCCCTACAACCCTCCGTAGGCCGAACTACGTTGACTCTGATTTCTCATTCTCTGATGAGAATACGTAGGCATAAAGTGCGACGCTTTGCCGAGTCATTTTTCTTTTCTTTTTCAGCCAGCCTTGATAGGTAGATAGAATAAAACCAACCCGTCCAGGTAAACAAACAAGCGAGGATCCCGTCGAGTACGACGGACGTGAGGGGTGCTAATACCTTCCCCTTGCGTAACCGACTCCCGAACCCAGACAATGGTTGCGATGACCTTGTCTTACCCTTTTTCGTCAGGTTTTTCCGATCGTTTCCTTTCCCGCTCTGAGGGATAAATAACGAAAGGTGGCGACTCTTCTGTCATGCCGGCACCTTATTTTCGCGCAAGCGACAGTTGGCGACTCTGCTGGGGACTCCAACGGTTCCCTGTGCGAGTCAATCCTATCGTTTGTGTGTTTGCTTGTTGGGTTGCGTTTATTTATCGCACTTTTACTTCTCGCACTTTATTTCCCGCATTTTTATATTCAGTAAAATATGATTATTTGTGCTGTTGTGGGATGGGAGTTCTGATGAGTGAGAAGCCAGACCCAGGCTTGAGTGCACCATAGACTTAGAGTGGAAATTAGTGGGCGCGTGCTTGCTTTGCAGGCACTAGTGTCTCATGAAATCCACGCTCAGACGAGGTTCATCCGGTTGGCTTCACTTTCAACCCTTTGGGTTGAGACGGTTGCTGGTTTGGTGGATTGTCGACTCTGGGGACCGATCATTTGTGATTCAGCTAAGTGAGGCCTCTTCAGGACTTGATGATGCCACTCCTTCTGGGAATCGTATCATCAATTTTGAAAGTCTGTGACGCTAATGAACGCATAGGATGCCGTACCTTGAGTCAGTCTAGGTCCATACCTGTGAGCGGGACTGGGTTTATTGCAAGAAACTTAGACCTTCAGACTACCCGATTTTCTTGACAACAAATCAGTTATAATGGCACCATGATTCCCAGTTGTAGATATGTTTGTGCCTGATAGGGCAAGGGTTTGATCAGAGGATCTTATCATCGGGCGTATGTCTGTTCTTGATAGAGCAGGCTTTGATCAGTGTATTATCATCAGTGGTTTGTTCAGGCTAGAGCAGATTTTGAGTGAGGTCTGAAGATCTCATCAGCAGATGTTATTTGTTCTTGATAGGGCAGATTTTGAGTGGGGTCTGAAGACTTCATCACCAGATGTTCCTTGATCTTGCACCCGGGGTCCTTATTATCAGGCACTTATTCTTGTCAGAGCAGAATTTTGATCTCGGATGGTTATTCTCATCAGATCAGATCAGTGGTTTTGCACCGGGGTTTCCTTCTTATCAGTGACTGTTGATACCGGATCTCCACAGCAGCTATCCAGATATATTATTGCATGCCTGCATTTTGCATTAGCTTGCGCATTCATCTGCATTCCATTAACGTGTGTCTGTGTTGTAGGTACCGTTTCCCCGATCCCGGATTTCTCGCCTTCTGCTGTTATTATAGCCTCCCTCAGGAAGACTGTTGCGTACAAGTTCCCGACCCCCGATGTGTCAAAGCTGACTGGTTTGATAGCCCTGGCAGGGGATTCTGTGAAGGATAGGTTCAGGAAGTCTTATGGAAGGTTGCTTAGTCTGGTTTGCAAACCTTCTACGTCCGAGTTGAACGGGTTACATGCTCTTCTGCAGTTTTATGACCCTCCCTTGAGGTGTTTCACTTTTCATGACTTCGTTCTCGCGCCGACATTGGAAGAGTATGCTGATATGATGGGTGTGCCTATCAAAAGGCAGATGCCTTTTGTCCACATGGATGCTGAGCCTGATCTGGCTGGCCTAGCTTCCTCACTCCATTTGAGCGCTTCTGAGTTAGTGGTGACGAGCTGGAACAAGGTCCCAGGGTTCTCTCTGCAGTTTCTGATAGCTAAGGCTCAGCAGTGTGCTAAGGACAAATGTTGGGACGCATTCAACGCCCTCCTTGCTTTATGCATATATGGCATTATCCTGTTCCCCAGCATGCCTGATTTCGTGGACTTTGATGCATTCCACATCTTCGCCTCAGGGAATCCAGTCCCTACTCTGATCGGAGACGTCTACCATTCAGTGCATTACAAGAACGAGAACCGGAGAGGGAAGAATGTCTCATGCTGCGTACCGTTGTTGTACAGGTGGTTTGATAGTCATTTGCCCAAGAGGGGTTCTTCCATCTTGTCTGCAGCCACAGCTGAGTGGCCTGAGCGTCTGATGAGTTTGTCGGCAGAAGACATTGATTGGTTCGTTGACAGAGACAGGTTAGGCACCGAGGTGATCTTCAGTTGTAGTGGGTTTCCTAACGTACCTCTGATAGGTAGGAAGGGTTGCATCAACTACAATCCATCATTGCTAGTTCGTCAGTTCGCATATGCTTTGAGGACTCCACCGAAGGAGGAGGAGGTACGGGAATCTCTGTACCTCACGGGTACTCTAGAGGGGGATTTGTTGTCCAAGCTTCAGTATGCGTGGAACAATATCAGCACGAGAGGAAAGCCGTTGTTGGGAAAGAGCAACAGCCAAGCCTACCCTCCTTATTCAGCTTGGATCAGAGCCAGAGCCAGCGCTATAGGGATGCCGTTCCCTCACGTCAGACCAGAGAGTCCTCCATCGGTTGAAGAGCCTACCACTGTATCTATTCATCAGCACAACCAGGTATTGACTGAGCGAGATGAACTGAAGCGAGCAAATGCAGAATTAGAGAAGGAGTTAGCTCAGCTTCGAAGTGAACGGAATGAAGCCGTACATGCTCTCAAGAAGCAAACAGAGTCGGTGAACCAACTGGGTGCAGACTTGGTAAAGCAGATTGCTGATCGGGAACGCTTAGGTCAAGACTTCAGGGCTGCTAATGATGTACTAGCTACGAAGAAACAGCATCTGGAAGAGGCATATCGGAGGATATCTAAGTTCGACCAGCATTGGAAGACCTCCATGGCCACCAGGAAGGAGCGAGAGGACAAACTGATGCTGCAGATTTCTAAGCTGGAAGCCGAAGTAAAGGACTGTGAGCGGAGGTTTGATGAAGAGACCGCCCGCAGGTACGCCGCCGAAAGCCGTCTCAACAAAGCTCTTGCTAACCTGAAGGAGCACAAGCTGATGTTTGAGTCTAAGAAACGGAAGCTGGAGGATTGCTTTGGCAAGGGAGCTTGGGAGAGTTCAGTTCAGGGGCTTCAGCATACCATCAGACAGAGGGAACTACTCGTCGAGAGGTTGCTCACCTTGCCAGATCATCCAGATACGAAGGAGTTATTAGTAGAGTATCGCGCCCGTGGCCGTACTTGACTAGTTGTATTCCTGTTGTTTTGATCTTTGATGTATGCTGACCATCACTAGACTTGTTGGCTGGGGTCATGTTGTTGATCTGTTTGTATTCGCTGATACTGTGTACTGCCTTGACAGGCCTTTCCATATGTATATGAGATTTATGTTTCCATGATTGGGCTCGGATTTCTTCTTCCTCTTATTATTATCAGCACTGGCACTAAGGCACTAGGATCGGGGGAAAATCTCCCACGCACACAGACACACGCATGCATCTGCATGAAGCATATTTGCATGGTGTATATCTTATTGCTTTTCCTAACCTTTATTGTTGACAGGTTTTTCAGGTTCCGAGTTGTCTCCGGTCTCCAGGATTGATCAAAGACTCATCCACCGCTACTCAACTCGCGCTAATCAGACGAGGATCATGGACCAGGTGCAGTCAGATGTTCAAGAGCTCCGTGAACTGATGGATCGTTTCATGGAACTGATGCAGGTAGTCGCTAATGGTCAGGACCAGCTTCGTACTTTGGTTCAACCTCTGATCTCCAGGGTTGACAGTAATGGCATACTTCATAGAGGGGCTGTGCCTACTCCTTCTCCAGTGGATGCTCCACAAAACGTTGTTCCTGTTGCCGGGGGCAACGGCAGTGCTAACGGCAATCTGATGACTAATATCGGGCTCAACGCGGCAGGCGTCGGCAATGGTAGTTTGGGAGCCAATGTTAACATAGGGCCGGTCAACGGCAATGCTGGTGCAGGAAATCTGTTGGTGCCTCAACCGTGGCTGGAGGACCATCAGGATGACATATTCTCTCAGAGAGGTGTAGAAGCAGAGTTGAATGCTGAGGCCCGACTCAGGTTCAAGGCGCTGGAAGACAAGATGAGAGACATTGAAAATCAGAACACATTGGGCGTTGATATGTCCAAGCTCGGGTTGATTGCTGACTTCAAGGTACCTCATCAGTTCAAGGTGCCTACCTTTGAGAAGTATAAGGGTACTACTTGCCCCCGTGTTCACCTTCGATCTTATTATAGAAAGATGTCCGCCTATTCTGACGATGAGAAGTTGCTGATGCACTTCTTTCAGGATAGTCTTTTTGGTCCATCACTCGAATGGTATATGGGTTTGGAGCCTGCTACTGTGCGCACCTGGAAAGACCTCGCAGAAGCGTTCGTCCTCCACTATCAATACAATAGCGACTTGGCTCCCAACCGAGTTCAGCTTCAGAATCTCTCACAGCGGAACAATGAAAGCTTTAAAGAGTACGCCCAGCGGTGGCGTGAATTGGCTGCTCGGGTCCAACCGTCGATGGTTGAGCGTGAGCTAGTGCAAATGTTCGTGGCTACCCTTCCTGGAATCTACTATGAAAAGCTGGTCAGTGGCATGTCTGGAACATTCTCGGCTCTCATCACTATGGGCGAGCATGTCGAGAACGGAATAAAGATTGGAAAGATTCAAGGCGAATCATCCTCAGCTGGAGGAGGTAGTAAGAAACCCTACGCTGGCAAACTTCGAGAGGGAGATGCCAGTGCTGTCACTAATGCTCGGAGAAAGGGCAAGGGCCCTCAGCCTCAGATTGCTAGCATAAATATCCCAGCTGCTCCACCACAGCCGCAGCAGCAGCGGCAGCAGCAGCAACCTCAGCAGCAGAATCAGCAGGGGTATAGGAGATATCAGAATCGGGCTCCTATGACAAATCGTCAGTTTGAAACTCCACCTATGTCGTATGCACAGCTTCTGCAAACATTGCTTCAGCTTCAGCTAGTTCAAAAGAGGACAATGGCTCCCTTAACAGGGGCACCACCACCAGGGTATGACGCCAATGCTACTTGTGATTTCCATACTGGGGCACCAGGCCATACGATTGAGAATTGTAAAGCTTTTAAGCACAAAGTGCAGGACTTGGTGGACGCCAAGGTTATTAACTTTTCTGACAGTGTGCCCAACGTTACCAAAAACCCTATGCCTCATCATAAGGGAGGCGGAGTGAACGCCGTTATCACTGAGGAGAGTGCGAACTTGCTGACTGATGTCAAGGATTTGAAAATGCCGCTTAGTTTTGTCAAGGCTAAGTTGCTGAAGAAGGGCTTCTTTCCTGGATGTGGAGAGTTATGTATGGCTTGTGCTACACTTCCTGACGGGTGTGAGCAGCTGGTCGAAGGTATCCAAAGTCTGATGTCCGAGGGTATTTTGCAGTTCAGCCGGAGCGTTGAAAGTGTATCAGGGGAAGTCATGTTGAAGCAGGCGGATGAAGTTGCTACCATTACTATTCCTCGTCACCCTATTACTATTTCTGCGCCCCGACCACCTACAATTACTATCACCAGGGCTGGACCAATCCCATTCGAGAGTACCAACGCCGTTCCATGGCATTACGGCGCCGAGGTCTACTGCAATGGTCAGAAGATAGAGCTCGAGCCGTTCGGATCGACTGTGCAGAATTTCGCCGGAGTCAGTGGCATTACTAGAAGCGGTAGAGTGTTTGCGCCAGCAGAGGTTGCGGCAGAGAAAGTGGTCAGGGTTGATGCCGCTGATAAGGGTAAAGGCAAAGCTGTCGAAGAGGTCCCTTCTGGGGCAAAAAAAGATTTGCTGGTTAAAGATGCTGAAGAGTTCATGCGACTAATCAAGAAGAGCGACTACAAGATCGTAGATCACCTTCATCAGACTCCGTCTAAGATCTCTATTCTTAACCTGTTGCTGTGTTCTGAAGCGCACCGCAACGCATTACTGAAGGTATTGAATGCTGCATACGTGCCGCAGGAGATATCAGTAAATCAACTGGAAGAGGTGGTGGCCCATGTCAATGCTGGTAATGGGCTGGGATTCACAGATTTAGAGCTGACTCCTAAAGGAAGATATCACAACAGCGCCTTGCACGTCTCAATAGAGTGCAGAGGCACGATTATGTCACATGTCTTGGTGGATACGGGTTCGTCGCTTAACGTGCTTCCGAAGAAGGCACTGATGAAGTTGGATACCCGTGGGTTGCTTTGCACGCCCAGTGACCTGGTGGTAAAAGCCTTTGATGGGACTAAGCGCCACGTCTTCGGAGAGTTGACCTTGCCAATTCAAGTTGGTCCAGAGACGTTCAATACGGTTTTCTATATCATGGATATCATGCCTGCCTACAGTTGCCTCTTAGGTCGGCCATGGATCCATGTCGCTGGTGCCGTGACGTCCACGCTGCATCAAAAGCTTAAATATGCTGTCGGGGGCAGCATAGTAACCGTCTGTGGTGAGGAGGACATTATGGTGAGCCATTTGTCATCCTTTAAATATGTTGAGATGGATGGCGAGATCCATGAAACTCTCTGCCAAGCATTTGAAACCGTCAGGGTGAAAGAGGTAGCTCCTGTCGTCGCAGAGAAGCAAGAGATGAATCTCTCCTCGTTTAAAGAAGCTCGGGCCATTGTCGAAGCCGGTTCCACCCCAGGCTGGGGGCATGTTTTGGATATACCAATCAAGCAGGATAAGTTTGGATTGGGGTATTCTCCTGAAGCTGAAGCTTCATCTTCTTCTAGCAGTTCGTCTCGTGGGAAGGGGTCGATCCTATTCACCAAGGGCGGAGTAATTTTCGAGAGCATCAACGCAGCGTCTGAGGACAGCGGGGATAGCGATTGTGATCTTGACACCTGGATTCAACCGAGCAAGCCGGGCGAGCGCCTCAACAATTGGACCATCAAGGAGATTATCCAGCTGACAAGTGAAGAGTAATGATTTGCTTTTTACAATCTTTGTACAACCCTATGTCCTGCCCGGGGCATAGTGGTTTTACTGTCAGGGCCTTGTTGGATTATGTACATGTATTTTGTTAATAAATAAAAGGCGTTTTCTTCACACTCAAATATTGTGTTCTCTGTTATTCTTGTTTTATGTTTATTTCGAAAAAAAACAGCAAAATGGCAACGAGGTTTGTGTTAACCTGCATATCCTTGCTTTAAACTTAACCCTTGTTATTGCAGGATCCACATGACAGATGACATCGACTCTGGACCCTCTACGTCTCACTACGACTTCGATTGCCCGATCTATCAAGCCGAGGATGAGATTGATGAAGAAGAAGACCTTCCGGAAGAGTTGGCCCGCTTGTTGAGACAAGAAGAAAAGGTTATTCTGCCTCACGAGGAGGATATTGAGATTGTAAACTTGGGTTCCGAGGAGCTCGTCAGAAATGTCAGAGTAGGGGCTGCACTGCAGAATGATGTCAAGCATAGACTGGTCGAGATGCTTCGAGAGTATAGTGACGTCTTTGCTTGGTCATACGAAGATATGCCCGGACTTGACACTGACATCGTGGTTCATCGCTTGCCGTTGCGAGAAGATTGCCCTCCAGTCAAGCAGAAGCTTAGGAGGACGAGACCAGATATGGCTGTAAAAATCAAAGAAGAAGTCCAGAAGCAGTTGGACGCAGGACTTCTAGCCGTTACCACTTACCCTCCGTGGGTCGCCAACATAGTGCCTGTACCAAAGAAGGACGGTAAGGTACGCATGTGCGTCGATTATCGGGATTTGAACAGGGCGAGCCCTAAGGATGATTTCCCGTTGCCTCATATCGATGTGTTGGTCGACAACACAACCCAGTTTTCCGTGTTTTCATTCATGGATGGCTTCTCCGGTTACAATCAGATTAAGATGGCACAGGAGGACATGGAGAAAACGACGTTTATCACCCCCTGGGGAACATTTTGCTATAAGGTAATGCCCTTCGGTCTGAAGAATGCAGGGGCCACTTACCAGCGAGCAATGGTAACTTTGTTTCATGATATGATTCACCATGAGATCAAGGTCTATGTTGATGACATGATTGCAAAGTCCCAAACGGAGGAAGAGCATTTGGTCAACTTATTGAAGTTGTTTGAGAGGCTTAGGAAGTTCAGGCTGAGGCTGAACCCTAAAAAGTGCACTTTCAGAGTGCGGTCCGGAAAGTTATTGGGGTTTATCGTTAGTGAACGAGGGATTGAAGTTGATCCTGCGAAAATAAAAGCTATCCAAGAGATGCCAGCGCCGAAAACAGAAAAAGAAGTTCGTGGTTTCTTGGGCCGAATAAACTACATTGCAAGGTTTATCTCTCAGCTCACGGCCACTTGTGAACCGATGTTCAAGCTTTTAAAGAAAGATCAGGCGATTACATGGAATGAGGATTGCCAGAAGGCATTCGAAAAAATAAAGCAGTATCTTCAAGAACCTCCAATCTTGATACCCCCAGTGGCTGGACGGCCATTAATCATGTACCTGACGGTTCTGGAGAATAGTATGGGGTGTGTTCTCGGTCAGCACGACGAGACGGGCAGAAAGGAGCATGCCATTTATTATTTGAGTAAAAAGTTCACTGAGTGTGAATCTCGATACTCGATGCTGGAGAAGACGTGTTGTGCATTAGCTTGGGCCGCCAAACGTCTACGACAGTATATGCTCAACCGCACCACTATGCTAATTTCGAAGATGGACCCGATCAAGTACGTCTTCGAGAAGCAGGCTCTTTCGGGCAGGATTGCCAGATGGCAAATGGTGTTAACGGAATATGATATTCAGTACGTCTCTCAGAAAGCCATTAAGGGAAGCGTATTGTCTGATTACCTTGTCGAACAGCCAATCGAAGACTACCAGCCGATGAAGTTCGAATTCCCTGACAAGGATATCATGTTTCTCAAAGCGAAGGATTGCGATGAGCCGTTGCCCGATGAGGGGCCCGGTAGGAAGTCTCAGTGGAAGTTGATATTCGACGGAGCGGTTAATTCCTATGGAAGTGGTATCGGGGCTATCATCACGACTCCTCACGGATCCCACATCCCGTTTACTGCGAGACTGACGTTTCCAGTTACCAACAATGAAGCAGAGTATGAAGCATGTATTATGGGTCTAGAGGAGGCAATTGATTTGAGAATCAAGAATCTAGACGTATATGGTGACTCAGCGCTGGTAATCAATCAGATTAAAGGGGAGTGGGAAACTCGTCAAGCGAATCTAGTGTCGTACATGAATTATGCCAGGAGGCTGCTTCCGTTCTTCGACCGAGTGGAACTTCATCATGTACCCAGGGCTGAAAATCAGATGGCTGATGCCTTAGCCACGTTGGCTTCAATGTATAAGGTCAATTATTGGAATGAGGCTCCAAGAATTGTACTTTCGCGTCTTGATAGACCGACATTTGTCTTTGCAATTGAAGATGCCGCCGATGGCAAGCCATGGTTCCACGACATCCAGACCTTCCTTATGACTAAGGAGTATCCTGTGGGTGCGTCTACCCAGGATAAGAAGACTTTAAGGAGGCTATCTGGAAACTTTTACCTCAATCCTGATGGAGTGTTGTATAAGAGAAACCACGATCTCGTGCTACTCAGATGTGTAGATGAGAAAGAGGCGAGTATGCTCATGGAAGAAGTCCATGAGGGCACATTTGGTACGCACGCCGGCGAACATGCCATGACGAGAAAGATCCTGAGAGCAGGGTATTACTGGCTGACGATGGAGTCGGATTGCTTCAGATTCGCGAAGAAATGTCATAAATGCCAGATTTATGCTGATAAAGTTCATGTGCCGCCGTGCCCCTTGAATGTCATGTCCTCCCCTTGGCCGTTCTCCATGTGGGGCATCGACATGATAGGCAAGATCGAGCCCACTGCATCCAATGGTCATCGTTTCATTCTGGTAGCTATCGACTACTTCACCAAATGGGTGGAGGCAGCCTCGTACGCTAATGTGACCAAGCAGGTGGTAGCTAAATTCATAAAGAGGGACATCATCTGTCGCTATGGAATTCCCGAGCGGATCATTACTGATAATGGTTCGAATTTGAATAACAAGATGATGAAGGAGCTGTGCCAGAGCTTCAAGATTGAACACCACAACTCATCTCCTTACCGGCCGAAGATGAATGGCGCTGTTGAAGCGGCCAACAAGAACATCAAGAAGATTGTTCAGAAGATGGTTGTGACGTACAAAGATTGGCACGAGATGCTGCCGTTTGCCTTGCACGGTTACCGTACGACGGTGCGTACGTCGACCGGGGCAACTCCTTTCTCCTTGGTGTACGGTATGGAAGCTGTCCTACCGTTAGAAGTGGAGATTCCTTCTTTGCGAGTTTTGGTTGATGTGAAGCTCGACGAGGCAGAATGGATTACGAATCGCTTGAACCAACTCAGCCTGGTGGACGAGAAGAGGTTAGCGTCGATTGCATTTGGTCGCCTGTACCAAAGCCGAATGAAGAAAGCTTATGATAAGAAGGTGCGTCCTAGAAGCTTTCAGACGGGTGATCTCGTCCTGAAGAAGATTCTTCCGCCACACTCCGATCACCGGGGCAAGTGGACTCCGAATTACGAAGGGCCGTATGTCGTCAGCAAGGTCTTCTCGGGAGGAGCTTTGTTGTTATCCACGATGGATGGTGAAGATTTTGCATCCCCGGTGAACGCGGACGCAGTTAAAAAATACTTTGCTTGAAAGAGACCCGCTGGACAAAAAAGAAAGAGTCCAGGCAAAAAAGGGGCATCCCGGCGAACCAAAAACAGAATAAAAGGTTCGGGCAAAAGTTAGGGATATATTGAAAAATGTACACCCGCGAAGTCGAAAACCTACACTGGGCGGCTTCGGCAAAAAAGGGTATCCCGGTGAACTGAAAACCCGTAAAGGGCGGTTCACGCAAAAGTTAGGGATTTGAATAAGCAAATGACTGCGTCCCGCGTGGACTTTCATTGTTTAGTGGTTCGGAAGACCTGAGGGCCGTTTATCTGAATCAATCTCGTCCGAAGCTGAAGCGTCGGAGAAGTATCGAAGTCGAGTGGGTCTTAAAGGGATCAACTCATGGTGTTCGTCTACGCCTCGTTGCCGACATTTGTATATACTGATGTATATTTATGTTTTCTCTTGCGCGGCTTCCTCATTCCAGGAGCTTGCCTCTGTTGTAAAACATTTTTGCCCATTCAGGGGTTCATCATCAATAAAATACACATTATTCAGCAATTCTGCTTGCCTGCTTAGCATTTATCTGTTTTGTTTGCGAATGAAAACGCCGATGTTTTTTGATAAAATGTGCATACATAAACTTACGGGCCTAGGCCCATTGATTGTTGAAACAATTGATTACCTGAATGTTGCCACGAGATAATAACCTTGATAGGCCCCTTTGAGGAGGGTATCTTGTCTGTTTGGTTGTGTTGTTGCAGGTGTAGCACCTTCCAGAAGATGTACCGTGCGTAGCCCCGAAGCAGGACGAGTCCTCCTTCTCCAGCAGAGTTCAGTAGTCTCTCCTCCGCAGAGTCTGAATGCAAAGACAGGAGCATT
This sequence comes from Lathyrus sativus, assembly GCA_963859935.3. Taxonomy (NCBI): domain Eukaryota; kingdom Viridiplantae; phylum Streptophyta; class Magnoliopsida; order Fabales; family Fabaceae; genus Lathyrus; species Lathyrus sativus. Next base: position 246,103,942 of record OZ012741.1, read on the forward strand.
GATATGTTCCCCCAGGCAGAGAGGATTCTCTTCCCCAAGCAGACGCATCCTGAAGGAGCGTCACCTCATTAGATGAGTCAAGCGTCGAAGAGTGATGTCTTTTCCCCTAGCACCGGGTCACAAGTGCAGATTTCATGGAAGCGTTCGGGTACCGAAGCTCGTGTTTTCCCCAGTAAAGTCGCCGAAGCAGGTGTCTCCCCAGCACCGGGTCACAAGTGCAAGTCTTGTAGGAAGCTATTCGTATGCCGAAGTATGCAGTAACTGATGGTGCCAGACTAAAGTCTCCAGCGGAATTGAGATTCCCCACCAGAGCCGTATTCTCTCCCGAAGTTGGACGATTCCCTCTTCCCCAGTAGAGTGTAGGAATGGCTAATGTTGTATTCCCCTGCAGAAATGAACTCTCCAGCGAAGTAGAATGATTTCTCTCCCCGGCTGAGTCCACAGAAAGGCGGAATCCTTGGAAGTTGATCAGATCATGGTTGGTTTTTCCCAGTGGAGTGTGGGGCAGCTGAAGTTGTTTCCCCACAGAATCCTAATCCTCAGAAGGGTAGCTTAGACGGCCGCGCAGTTTATTCTCGCGATGGATATCAGCAGGTCCAAGTTCTCGTAGAGCTTCGCTCCCTTGCGGCAATCAACTGAAGTTGTTCCCTGCAGCAGTCAACCGGAAGATCAATTCCCCAAGCGGAGTCCAATGGATATTGGCATGCAGTTCTCTCCTCAACAGGATGATTCCTCTATCTGAGTAGTTCTTTCTCTTTGACAGGAGAATCTCCCCTCGGCATTTATCTTGCCGACGAGATCTCATCATTGTGCATGACTGCATAGCATTCAACACTGCGTAGCATTCAACACTGCGTAGCATTTAACACTGCATGGCATTTAACACTGCATAGCATTTAACACTGCATGGCATTTAGCATAAACGCATGGCATTCCCACCATGTGGGGCATGGCTCAGAAGCATACGCATCATAAGCACGATCTAGGTTACTATCATTCTTGTTTTACAGGCGTTCCACCAAGAGACCAGTTGCTCAGGACGATTCCTGATGTTCTCCCCAACAAGGCCGCTTTCCTAAGGTGATTCTTAAAACCCCGGTGTAATCCCCACAGTCGCTCGCTCAAGATGATTTTTGAGATCCACAGCGAAGTTTCCAGGTCGTGACGATTCTGGAATTCCTCAGCAGAGCCGTTTGCTTAAGATGAATCTTAAGACCTCAGTACAGCTTCCCGAGTTGTTTGCTTAGGACGATTCTTGAGCTCCCCAATGGCGTCCCCAGCAAAAGTTGCCCAGGAGGATTCCTGGAATATGCCTAGCAGAATAAAAGTCTCCAGAAAGGTCAGCGGTCCGAGATGATTCTTGAAGATTGCCCGACGGAGTTTGTTTGTTCAAGATGATTCTTGAAGTCCTTAGCAGCGTGATATTTCTGCCCTAACAGTGATGTCTAATCTGAAGATTGACTTCGTAAACGCCTGAAGGCGGCATCAGAAGGTTCCTGTGAGTTCAGATTTCCTTGTTGATGAATCAACGTGTGGCTGAAGACAAGGTTCCAAATTTTGTATTCAAGATGATCCGCGTTGGTCTGAAGACCAAGTCAGTTGTCCTGAGGAGGTGATTGATTGCGATCAAGTGGATAGTGTTTCTTCTGACTGAAGTCGAAGATGTTTCTCCAGCTGAAGCGGAGTTTTGCCTGAAGGCAAAGTGTTTGGATCCCCGTAGAGTCATCAATGGCTCAGGATACCATTTCTCTGAGTGAAGTCATAGATTTCCCAAGCGGAGGCGAGGGTGTCTAAGGGCAAGGTTATCCCCAAGGTCATGAATGACCTGGGATTCATTTTTCGGACTGAAGGCCGAAGTATATCCCTGACTGAAGTCACGAACACTCTATAGCAGAGGCGGAGTTGCCTGAAGGCAGATCCATGTATCCTTGAAGGCCAAGGATCATTTCTTTAGACTGAAGTCGAAGATACCTCCTGCAGAGTTGCCATCCTTGAAGGCCAAGGACGCTTATCTTCAGAAGTACTTGAAGATTTTTCTAGCTGAAGCTGGAAGTGGCCAGGGGCCAGGGTTTCAAATATCTTTAATGTTGAAGTTCTACGGTGAACTCAGTATGCAGTAGTATTCAGATGTTCATTATGGTTCTGAGGGTGAACCCCAGATCAGAGTATGCTCGGTTAAGTCTCTCATTCCCAGCGGAGTAGCGTCAAATACGCAAGTGTACCTCTTGTTCCATTTACCAGGGGTGAACCCCAGGTCAGATGTTGGATTTGTTCGACGGCGAGGTCAGATTATGATGTGTTCGACGGCGAGGTTGAATGTTTGTTTGACGGCAAGGTCAGATTATGATGTGTTCGACGGCGAGGTTGGATGTTTGTTTGACGGCGAGGTCAGACTCTCTAAATCCCCAGTAGAGATGATGTTTGTACGACGGCGATGTCGAGTGTCTCTCAGAGCGATGTTTGTTTCCGACGGCGATGTCAGATTCAGTTTTCCAGCGGCGATGTTGGGCATGTCAAGCTGATCCAGTCTTCTGACGGCGATGTTAGGTGATGCAGACCCTTTAGTTCTCCAGCGGCGATGCGGGGTATTTTGGCAGATTTAGTTCTCCAGCGGCAATGCGGGGTATTTTGATTGTCCGACGGCGAAGTCAGATGTATTTTCTCCAGCGGCGATGCGGGGTATTTGGTTCAGAGATGTATTTTCTCCAGCGGCGATGCGGGGTATTTTGTTCAGTGTTGTATTTTCTCCAGCGGCGATGCGGGGTATTGTGGTTGATCGACGGCGATATCAGACTCAGTTTTCCAGCGGCGATGTTGGATGTGTCAGTTAATTCAGTCCTCCGGCGGTGATGTTGGATGGTTCGTTCTCCGGCGGCGATGTCGGATATTTTGGTGATTCAGGTTCTTTCGTTCTCCAGCGGCGATGTTGGATATTTTGGTGATTCAGGTTCTTTCGTTCTCCAGCGGCGATGTTGGGTATTTTGGGTGATTCAGATTCAGGTCTCCGGCGGCGATGTTGGATGCTTGTTTCCCCGAGGTATGGTTGTTCTTTACGGCGATGTCAGGTGATTTGGTGTTCCAGCGGCGATGTTGGGCGTTCCTCAGAATTTTGTCTGACAGTAATGTCAGGTGGTTTAGTCTTCCAGCGGCGATGTTGGGTGTTTTGGTTGTCTGAAGACAATGTCAGAAGAATTTAATGTGGATAACTGACGGCAATGTCAAATCAGTATTTCTCCAGCTAGTTGTCATGCAACTAGTATCGTAGTTTTTCGAAGATTTGTTCCTCGCAGGGCATCGTGGGCTCGTGCAGTTGGCAAATTTTCGGGTTTACCGGTATTCAATCGTCTCGCACCTTGATTGGTTGAGAGCCGTTCGCCCCTCACCCAGTCAGGTTCAAGCCGTTTGAATAGGGGCAGCTGTTGCACCCCAAAATTTGACCAACATTAATTTACCTATCAAGTGTTTGAAAGTGGATGCCTTCATCAGAAAGTTCAAGAGAATTGGTTGAAGCCAGAGTTGTGTGCTTCATAACTTGAGGGTTGTGGGTGCTCCTCAGATGATTCTGAGACTTTGAGAATGAACTTGAAGCTTTGAGAAAGCCTATGAGATGTCTTGATAGCCATCATGAAGCCCAGAGAAGTCATTGTGCAAGAATTCAGAAGATTCAGCCATGAGTGGTGAAATTAGGGTTTTGGCTGGGTCAACCCTAAGTCAACTGAAGATTTGGAGAAGGTTGAGACTTAATCCAAGGGCCATGAGATCATGGAATGATGTATGGAGATGTTATAAAGATGATTCCTAGACCAACTCATCATGATTGAGGAGTTTGAGGAGTTTTGAGTTAGGGTTTCCAGGGATTGTCAGTGACAAAACCCTAATTTGATCCCTATCTTCCAGGCAGTTTTAGCTCAAGATGTGATTGATATCTCATCTTCCCCACAACATGAATGTTGTAGAGCTTGTTCTTAGATTTAATTTGAGTGGTGGAAGTCCTTGATAGGAGTTGCATAGCTCAAGTTATGGTTTTGACAAATTACAGGTCAGCTGAGGTGTGTGAATCTGGGTCCTTGAAAGTCACCCAACTTGCAGACAACTTTTGCCCTAGTAGGATGATTCCTATGATCTCTTGGTCAACATGAATGTTGAATAGCATCTTCTTAGCTTTCTAGAGAGTACTATAAGTACTTGATAGGATTTGTAGAACTCAACTTATGGTTTGAACAAGACAGGGGTATTTTGGTCATTTGGCAGTTATAGGTCATTTTAAGCAAAGGCCATATCTCCTATTTCCAAGCCTCAAATGAAAAAACTCAAAACATCAAAGTTGTTCAAAATGGGATTTTAAGCCTAGAAAAGAGGTCATGAGTTATTGAAAGAGCTTGTAGCAAGGATTTCCATGATTGGGTAAAAATGACCTAAAAATGGCTTATAAGTTTAAAAAGTTGAAGTTGGAAATTGGTTTAGGAGATGTGCAAATCCAAAATGGGTCATCCAATATGTCATTTTGACTCCAAAAAATGTTTTAAAAACAATGGTTCAAGTAGAATTTTGATTTGAAGCATAGAAATGGGGGTTACTTTGTAATTCTCATTCTTGCATAATAAGGCAACTTGACAAAACTTCACCAAAGGCAAGGAAGTGCATGTTTTCCACTCATTCTTTCTCAATATATCTTGTAAGGAGATTTTAAAGTCAATTTGACAAGCTTAAGGCATGAGATAATGGATATCCAATGTATCACTTCAAGAGAAGTTCTAAAACTTTCCAAATGATTCCACAAGTTTCTAGATGGATCTAGATTATTCTTTTGATTGTTATAAAAAGGGTGAATCACCATGTGGCCAGGGTTGGTGATAATTGTTGGTGAGTGGTGAGGTTAGAGTGTAAAAAAGTGAGATTCTTCCATTTGCATTTCCATAACAAACTCTCTTTTGTCTTCCATCTTCATTCTTTTCTTCTCCACAAACACACTACTCTGATCTCTAGGAGCAATTGCATACCAAATTGAAGGTAGATCCATGGAGGTTTGAAGCTGTTTTGAAGAATTTGCAAGAAAAGCATATTGAGATCAAACACAAGATTCAAGCATTGTTCATCAATTTTCTTGCATACAGAATCCTTACCTGCCATTAAAGATCAATCAGGGAAGGTGATAGGCATTGAATTGTAGTGAAACCACATCCACCATTACAACTTGACAGGTTGGTGATTTTACTCGTATCACCTTATTTATGTGCATTTCATCATAGTTCTAGGCTTAGACTGGTTAAGATAAGGTAGAGGAAGATTTTCTGAGAATTAGAGGAAGATTCATGAGGTTTCGTGACAGGGTACCATTTCTTGCAAGATTGATAGCAAGCTATTTTGTGTGCATTAATGGATATGATATGGTGTAGAATGGCTAGGGTAGCGTGTAGAACAAGATTATCTCATTAGATTGAAGCTTTATTAAGATTGATACCAGAGGATCATGGTGGAACCCAAGCATTCGTGTGTTCTGTTAGGAGGATATATGGAGTTTCAGGGAAGACTAGTGGTAGCATCGTGTTCTGGGTGATTAATAGTACAACTTTGCTTTTGGAATTTCTTGATTTCATCCAGCCATCAGTGAGAACGATCGAGTGGAAATCCTTGCATGAAGTTAGGGTTTCTGAAAACCCTAGGGTTGAGTTGGGGACGATGCACTCCCACCGTTGGATGATCCCTAATCTTTGACTAATTCAGTTGATCCAGCGGCCACGATTCAAACTGGTAAGTGGAGGGAGTCTGAAGCGCATCAAAACGCAGCGTTCTACTAATCCAAACGCACCGTTTTGGTTAATTGATAAACCTGGGCCTCAGCAAATGGTTTCTATCCACACCTCCCACATTCCTGGCCCAATCATAAATGAACTGGGGCGTGTTACTTTTGATACCCCCTCCCCTTTATTTCTTATATTCTTTTATTTTAATTTCTAATATTTTCTTGCATTTTAATAAATTCATAAAAAATTCAAAAATTAATATTTTCCATTTCTTCTTTTTTTCACATATTCATGATTTTGTCTAGAAAATTAATAAAAATAAAAATTCCATTTTATTTTTAGTTTAGTATTTTTAGCATATTATTTTTGTAAATAGTCTTTTAATATGTTTTAGTTGATACCCAATTTTGTACAATTTCTTTTAGGACTTTCCCTTAGGATTTTTGAGCCATTCTTTTTGGCATAGTTAGGTATTGAACCCTAGTTCATGTATAATTTAATTCTCAATTTTTAGATTAAAACGTGATATCGTTTGATTGTTTGACATTTAGGTGTTCAAATTAGGGTTTTAGGTTGTATAAGTAGATTGAACCATTTTGTTTTGGGGTTTATAGGCCAAATTAGTGTATGGGGAATATATGGGTTAAGGGTAAGTATGTATAGAGTCCCCTAGAATTTTTCTAGAATATTTTATGGTGTTTTGGTGTTTTTAATTGATTTTTGAATGTATGGATAGTATGTGTGTTGCTTAAAGGCATAATTTGTATTGTATTGTTTTCTTTTCTTCTCTTTTGAGTGTGTGAGCTTTGAAGATTGAGTTGAAGACCTTGTGGATCATCATGGAAGCTTTGAAGACCTTGCAGAGGAGTTTAGCATAGCTTTTGTTTGTTTTGTTCATAGGTTTATAGGTGCATAGGCAGAGCCCTAGATAGGATAGTTCCCTTCAATAAACAAGGAGTGTCTTGTTCACCTCCTTCCTTCTCTGTGACATAAAGTCCCTTAAGGGTATTCACCTCTCTCCTTTGGAGGGATTAGTGACCTTGACCTCTGAGGTAGAACTTTGAGAGAGCTTTTCTTTTGATGTTAAGTCCCCAATGGCATCCTTTGGAAGTCAGTGAGCACTGTAACATCTTCACCTCATCTTGTTGACTGAATCTTGTTTGCTGGAGCATTTGAGCCATTGAAGATAGAAGCAGAAGCTTTGGAGAGGATGATTCCTTGAAGATTGTTGAAGTCTGAAGATCAAGTTGATGCCTGAAGATCTCTGAGGTCTGAAGACTGAGTTGCTGCTGGAGGAGCTGAGGCTTTCTTCTGTTTTTCTTTTTTGTATTGTGTGTTTTGTTTGATTTGTCTGTTGCATTAGATTAAGTCCATCTAGAATAAATAGAATCTAGGAGCATGATTGCATTAGAGGTTGAGTTGCTCCCTCTGCTTGTATTGTTATTGCATGGCTTTGCTTGCGGGTATTCGGTAGAGCCCAGCTCCCTTGCCCATGTGGTTTGTTTGCCTGATGGCATTTTCATTTTTATCTGTATGATTGCAGTTTACTGTTTATTGCTTGATAGCATGTTGTTTATTTTTCAGTATGATTACTGTTATTTCATGACTGGCTTGAGGTTGAGATGAGCTTGTGGAGGCTGAAGCCCCACACACCTTTCCTCCCTCACTTGCATTGCATGCATTTTACTGTTAAGCTGATGCTTTGTCTGTTTTGGTGTATCATTGACATGATCCCTTAGGATTCTCGTTTCCTTTGATAAGGATTTGATGATAGACTTTTAGGTTGAAACCTATGCATGACAACTTCTAGGAGTTCCCTGTTCAAACCTCAACCATAGGATGAATCCATGGCATGATAACAGTAGGACTTGATAGTCTCCCTCCTAGTTGGGCCTGTTCTCTTCTCATCTCAAAGCAGTTTAAGATACAGTAATCATGAATGATTTCTTTCGTACGTTACGAGCCTTAAGCTATCTGAGAAGGGATTGTGGGAGAGTTTCTTTTCCATGGTCTGGATGTTTAGTATGGTACCCTTTGGGTGACATGCGACGCATTCACTCTCAGGTCATAGTCTCTAGTGCGGTTGAAATTGCAAACACAATAAAAAACACTTCTTTCAGGAAATAAGCTGTAGTTTTCCCGAACTACGTGAGCTCTGATCTCTCATGCCTGTTGAGAGTACGTAGGCACAAGATGGCGAAGTCTTGGCGAGCTACCTTCCCCTACAACCCTCCGTAGGCCGAACTACGTTGACTCTGATTTCTCATTCTCTGATGAGAATACGTAGGCATAAAGTGCGACGCTTTGCCGAGTCATTTTTCTTTTCTTTTTCAGCCAGCCTTGATAGGTAGATAGAATAAAACCAACCCGTCCAGGTAAACAAACAAGCGAGGATCCCGTCGAGTACGACGGACGTGAGGGGTGCTAATACCTTCCCCTTGTGTAACCGACTCCCGAACCCAGACAATGGTTGCGATGACCTTGTCTTACCCTTTTTCGTCAGGTTTTTCCGATCGTTTCCTTTCCCGCTCTGAGGGATAAATAACGAAAGGTGGCGACTCTTTTGTCATGCCGGCACCTTATTTTCGCGCAAGCGACAGCTAATAAATTCATAAAAAATTCAAAAATTAAAATATTTTCATTTCTTTTTTTTTTCCACATATTCATGATTTTGTATAGAAAATTAATAAAAATAAAAATTCCATTTTATTTTTAGTTTAGTATTTTTAGCATATTATTTTTGTAAATAGTCTTTTAATATGTTTTAGTTGATACCCAATTTTGTACAATTTCTTTTAGGACTTTCCCTTAGGATTTTTGAGCCATTCTTTTTGGCATAGTTAGGTATTGAACCCTAGTTCATGTAGGATTTAATTCTCAATTTGTAGATTAAAACTTGATATAGTTTGATTGTTTGACATTTAGGTGTTCAAATTAGGGTTTTAGGTTGTATAAGTAGATTGAACCATTTTGTTTTGGGGTTTATAGGCCAAATTAGTGTATGGGGAATATATGGGTTAAGGGTATGTATGTATAGAGTCCCCTAGAATTTTGCTAGAATATTGTATGGTGTTTTGGTGTTTTTAATTGATTTTTGAATGTATGGATAGTATGTGTGTTGCTTAAAGGCATAATTTGTATTGTATTGTTTTCTTTTCTTCTCTTTTGAGTGTGTGAGCTTTGAAGATTGAGTTGAAGACCTTGTGGATCATCATGGAAGCTTTGAAGACCTTGCAGAGGAGTTTAGCATAGCTTTTGTTTGTTTTGTTCATAGGTTTATAGGTGCATAGGCAGAGCCCTAGATAGGATAGTTCCCTTCAATAAACAAGGAGTGTCTTGTTCACCTCCTTCCTTCTCTGTGACATAAAGTCCCTTAAGGGTATTCGCCTCTCTCCTTTGGAGGGATTAGTGACCTTGCCCTCTGAGGTAGAACTTTGAGAGAGCTTTTCTTTTGATGTTAAGTCCCCAATGGCATCCTTTGGAAGTCAGTGAGCACTGTAACATCTTCACCTCATCTTGTTGACTGAATCTTGTTTGTTGGAGCATTTGAGCCATTGAAGATAGAAGCAGAAGCTTTGGAGAGGATGATTCCTTGAAGATTGTTGAAGTCTGAAGATCAAGTTGATGCCTGAAGATCTCTGAGGTCTGAAGACTGAGTTGCTGCTGGAGGAGCTGAGGCTTTCTTCTGTTTTTCTTTTTTGTATTGTGTGTTTTGTTTGATTTGTCTGTTGCATTAGATTAAGTCCATCTAGAATAAATAGAATCTAGGAGCATGATTGCATTAGAGGTTGAGTTGCTCCCTCTGCTTGTATTGTTATTGCGTGGCTTTGCTTGCGGGTATTCGGTAGAGCCCAACTCCCTTGCCCATGTGGTTTGTTTGCCTGATGGCATTTTCATATTTATCTGTATGATTGCAGCTTACTATTTATTGCTTGATAGCATGTTGTTTATTTTTCAGTATGATTACTGTTATTTCATGACTGGCTTGAGGTTGAGATGAGCTTGTGGAGGCTGAAGCCCCACACACCTTTCCTCCCTCACTTGCATTGCATGCATTTTACTGTTAAGCTGATGCTTTGTCTGTTTTGGTGTATCATTGACATGATCCCTTAGGACTCTCATTTCCTTTGATAAGGATTTGATGATAGACTTTTAGGTTGAAACCTATGCATGACAACTTCTAGGAGTCCCCTGTTCAAACCTCAACCATAGGATGAATCCATGGCATGATAACAGTAGGACTTGATAGTCTTCCTCCTAGTTGGGCCTGTTCTCTTCTCATCTCAAAGCAGTTTAAGATACAGTAATCATGAATGATTTCTTTCGTACGTTACGAGCCTTAAGCTATCTGAGAAGGGATTGTGGGAGAGTTTCTTTTCCATGGTCTGGATGTTTAGTATGGTACCCTTTGGGTGACATGCGACACATTCACTCTCAGGTCATAGTCTCTAGTGCGGTTGAAATCGCAAACACAATAAAAAACACTTCTTTCAGGAAATAAGCTGTAGTTTTCCCGAACTACGTGAGCTCTGATCTCTCATGCCTATTGAGAGTACGTAGGCACAAGATGGCGAAGTCTTGGCGAGCTACCTTCCCCTACAACCCTCCGTAGGACGAACTACATTGACTCTGATTTCTCATTCTCTGATGAGAATACGTAGGCATAAAGTGCGACGCTTTGCCGAGTCATTTTCTTTTCTTTTGCAGCCAGCCTTGATAGGTAGATAGAATAAAACCAACCCGTCCAGGTAAACAAACAAGCGAGGATCCCGTCGAGTACGACGGACGTGAGGGGTGCTAATACCTTCCCCTTGCGTAACCGACTCCCGAACCCAGACAATGGTTGCGATGACCTTGTCTTACCCTTTTTCGTCAGGTTTTTCCGATCGTTTCCTTTCCCGCTCTGAGGGATAAATAACGAAAGGTGGCGACTCTTTTGTCATGCCGGCACCTTATTTTCGCGCAAGCGACAGCTAATAAATTCATAAAAAATTCAAAAATTAAAATATTTTCATTTCTTTTTTTTTTCCACATATTCATGATTTTGTATAGAAAATTAATAAAAATAAAAATTCCATTTTATTTTTAGTTTAGTATTTTTAGCATATTATTTTTGTAAATAGTCTTTTAATATGTTTTAGTTGATACCCAATTTTGTACAATTTCTTTTAGGACTTTCCCTTAGGATTTTTGAGCCATTCTTTTTGGCATAGTTAGGTATTGAACCCTAGTTCATGTAGGATTTAATTCTCAATTTGTAGATTAAAACTTGATATAGTTTGATTGTTTGACATTTAGGTGTTCAAATTAGGGTTTTAGGTTGTATAAGTAGATTGAACCATTTTGTTTTGGGGTTTATAGGCCAAATTAGTGTATGGGGAATATATGGGTTAAGGGTATGTATGTATAGAGTCCCCTAGAATTTTGCTAGAATATTGTATGGTGTTTTGGTGTTTTTAATTGATTTTTGAATGTATGGATAGTATGTGTGTTGCTTAAAGGCATAATTTGTATTGTATTGTTTTCTTTTCTTCTCTTTTGAGTGTGTGAGCTTTGAAGATTGAGTTGAAGACCTTGTGGATCATCATGGAAGCTTTGAAGACCTTGCAGAGGAGTTTAGCATAGCTTTTGTTTGTTTTGTTCATAGGTTTATAGGTGCATAGGCAGAGCCCTAGATAGGATAGTTCCCTTCAATAAACAAGGAGTGTCTTGTTCACCTCCTTCCTTCTCTGTGACATAAAGTCCCTTAAGGGTATTCGCCTCTCTCCTTTGGAGGGATTAGTGACCTTGCCCTCTGAGGTAGAACTTTGAGAGAGCTTTTCTTTTGATGTTAAGTCCCCAATGGCATCCTTTGGAAGTCAGTGAGCACTGTAACATCTTCACCTCATCTTGTTGACTGAATCTTGTTTGTTGGAGCATTTGAGCCATTGAAGATAGAAGCAGAAGCTTTGGAGAGGATGATTCCTTGAAGATTGTTGAAGTCTGAAGATCAAGTTGATGCCTGAAGATCTCTGAGGTCTGAAGACTGAGTTGCTGCTGGAGGAGCTGAGGCTTTCTTCTGTTTTTCTTTTTTGTATTGTGTGTTTTGTTTGATTTGTCTGTTGCATTAGATTAAGTCCATCTAGAATAAATAGAATCTAGGAGCATGATTGCATTAGAGGTTGAGTTGCTCCCTCTGCTTGTATTGTTATTGCGTGGCTTTGCTTGCGGGTATTCGGTAGAGCCCAACTCCCTTGCCCATGTGGTTTGTTTGCCTGATGGCATTTTCATATTTATCTGTATGATTGCAGCTTACTATTTATTGCTTGATAGCATGTTGTTTATTTTTCAGTATGATTACTGTTATTTCATGACTGGCTTGAGGTTGAGATGAGCTTGTGGAGGCTGAAGCCCCACACACCTTTCCTCCCTCACTTGCATTGCATGCATTTTACTGTTAAGCTGATGCTTTGTCTGTTTTGGTGTATCATTGACATGATCCCTTAGGACTCTCATTTCCTTTGATAAGGATTTGATGATAGACTTTTAGGTTGAAACTTATGCATGACAACTTCTAGGAGTCCCCTGTTCAAACCTCAACCATAGGATGAATCCATGGCATGATAACAGTAGGACTTGATAGTCTTCCTCCTAGTTGGGCCTGTTCTCTTCTCATCTCAAAGCAGTTTAAGATACAGTAATCATGAATGATTTCTTTCGTACGTTACGAGCCTTAAGCTATCTGAGAAGGGATTGTGGGAGAGTTTCTTTTCCATGGTCTGGATGTTTAGTATGGTACCCTTTGGGTGACATGCGACACATTCACTCTCAGGTCATAGTCTCTAGTGCGGTTGAAATCGCAAACACAATAAAAAACACTTCTTTCAGGAAATAAGCTGTAGTTTTCCCGAACTACGTGAGCTCTGATCTCTCATGCCTATTGAGAGTACGTAGGCACAAGATGGCGAAGTCTTGGCGAGCTACCTTCCCCTACAACCCTCCGTAGGACGAACTACATTGACTCTGATTTCTCATTCTCTGATGAGAATACGTAGGCATAAAGTGCGACGCTTTGCCGAGTCATTTTCTTTTCTTTTGCAGCCAGCCTTGATAGGTAGATAGAATAAAACCAACCCGTCCAGGTAAACAAACAAGCGAGGATCCCGTCGAGTACGACGGACGTGAGGGGTGCTAATACCTTCCCCTTGCGTAACCGACTCCCGAACCCAGACAATGGTTGCGATGACCTTGTCTTACCCTTTTTCGTCAGGTTTTTCCGATCGTTTCCTTTCCCGCTCTGAGGGATAAATAACGAAAGGTGGCGACTCTTCTGTCATGCCGGCACCTTATTTTCGCGCAAGCGACAGCTAATAAATTCATAAAAAATTCAAAAATTAAAATATTTTCATTTCTTTTTTTTTTTCCACATATTCATGATTTTGTATAGAAAATTAATAAAAATAAAAATTCCATTTTATTTTTAGTTTAGTATTTTTAGCATATTATTTTTGTAAATAGTCTTTTAATATGTTTTAGTTGATACCCAATTTTGTACAATTTCTTTTAGGACTTTCCCTTAGGATTTTTGAGCCATTCTTTTTGGCATAGTTAGGTATTGAACCCTAGTTCATGTAGGATTTAATTCTCAATTTGTAGATTAAAACTTGATATAGTTTGATTGTTTGACATTTAGGTGTTCAAATTAGGGTTTTAGGTTGTATAAGTAGATTGAACCATTTTGTTTTGGGGTTTATAGGCCAAATTAGTGTATGGGGAATATATGGGTTAAGGGTATGTATGTATAGAGTCCCCTAGAATTTTGCTAGAATATTGTATGGTGTTTTGGTGTTTTTAATTGATTTTTGAATGTATGGATAGTATGTGTGTTGCTTAAAGGCATAATTTGTATTGTATTGTTTTCTTTTCTTCTCTTTTGAGTGTGTGAGCTTTGAAGATTGAGTTAACAAGTTAGGATCACCTAAAACCTAGTATTAAAGTTAATTCTACCTAAAATACTAAAATCAATTATAAAATCCTACAAAAATAACTATGGGAACCTATGTCAATCATGACTCTACCATGTTAATTCCAGAGATCAAATCCTCAAATAACACCTAGAAATAAATTCTACACTATAAGGTACTAAATTTAAACCCTAAAACGGAGCACCTAAAGTTTCAATCTAAAAACAACACTTAATTTCACCACAAAAATTTGAGAAAAATACCATGGGAGCATACATGTCTAAGCTAATCACACACAAAAAATAAAGCCAAAACTCATCACCCAATAATCACACTAAAATCATCAAACATAGGTATCAACTATGGCAATTTTATTATCAAATAAAATGAAAAAAAACACAAAAATTGAAAATGAATGATTTTCCTAATATTTTTATTCAATAAAATTCTAGATTCACTCATGAATTAGGGGGAGAAAAGCTGGAATTAATTGACCTATTTTCCTATTTTTTATGAATTATTGTCAAACTAGCATGAAATGAAGAAATTAAAAGAAAAACAAAAGAATTAATAAAAGTTGCGTAGCAAATAGCAATTCTGATCAGTTCAATTCCTGGATTGGGCCAGATGGGGGTGTGAATATCAATCCAAGCGCTTGGCCCATTTACTTCAGTTAAGTGAAACGGTGCGTATTGGCTTCAGTCAATAGTCAGCCCTTTCAAACTCAATCGTGGCCGTCTGTTTGGGTTACTTGGTCAAGTCTTCATGATGATCCAACGCCTGTAGTGCATCTTCCTCGTTCAAACATTCAGATGGAGGGAAATTACAGATGGTGGCCTGAGAAGTGGCGCCACCGTCTTCTCCGGTCAGGTCCAACATACAGGTCATCAAAAATTACAAAAGGATACATCATCTTGTCCAATTTTTCATGCTGATCATGAATCCAGCCTTAGAATCATCTAAATCTCCATGGATTTTCAAACCCGATAGCTATCCCAAAATACACCTCAATCTTGAATCTCATCAGAACTTCAATTAAATGCACAGAAATGATCCTTATCTCATGGTGATCATCTTACCCTATCCAATCTTGATTATCAATCCAAGAATTGCAAGAATTTAGCTTCAATAGAAAATGATCCACATCCTAACTTGTCTCTAATTCCCAAATTGATCATCTCAAATCCATCTATACATCATCCAGATCCTAACCACCTATAGATTTCTATCTATCTCCTCCTAGATTATGCACAAAAACGAAATGTACCAACCTGTGTTCAGAGGTGTAACAGAAGAGGTTCTTGATCACTTCAGCCTCCAAGATGATGCAGATACACTCCAAAACTCCTTCTAAAGCTAATCCAATCTTCAATTTCTCTTGATTTGGCCTGAAACTCAGAATTCGATTTCAACTTACAGCTCTGAATTTTCAATGGCTCTCTCTGCTACCAGCTTCAAATCCTTCCAAAAAATGGTTGAACACACTTATCAACTTATATAGGACTCATTAGAATCATCTAGAACTTTCTCAAAGCTTCAGAATGAGAAATTGGATTTTCAAATTCTCTCCAAAATCTCACTTACACCAGTCACGATTCCCACTCTGTTTTGGCTTTAGAAAGCTTGCATTCAACTTCTCATGAGATTTTGAACATGAATGGGGGCGATTCTCCCCTTGTTTCAATCCAATGGCTTATGTATGTCATGTTGCTTCATCATGAAGAAATAAAGGAAAAGGGCATGATATTGGACTTAAATCAAAATTCTAATATTGCCAAAGTTTCTAAAATGCTTTTTCCAATCAAAAAAATGATATTACTTTGCTTCATTTGCACACAAAATGATTTATTTGAATTTTTGGTCATTTAATTCATTTTAATCCTTCCTTTTTCACAACTTTTTGAACCAAGTCTCTCCTTGAGCCATTTCAATGTCTCCTTGACACATGGTCAATGTTAAAACCCCATTTTGAGAAACTTTCAAGTTGAACAAAATTTCATTTGAGATGTCTAAGTTGGTGAAAATGACCCATAACCAAAAATGACCCATAATCACAACTTCCCAAAATACCCTTGACTTGTCAAAGCCATAACTTGAGTTCTATAAATCCTATCAAGGACTTCTAGTAATCTATAGAAATCTAAGAGAATAAGGAACAACATTAATGTTGACCAAAAGTTCATAGGAATCATCCTTCTTGGGCAAAAGTGCCATGCAAGTTGGGTAACTTTCAAGCTCCAAATTCACATGCCTCAAATGACCTGTAACTTGTATGGCTCATAACTTGAGTTCTACAAATCCTATCACGGACTTCTAGTACTCAAATTAAAGCTAAGATCATTCCCTATAACAATCATTTTGGGGTCAATATGATATGAAGATCATATCTTGAGTTAAATTGTCTTGAAGATAGGGGTCAAACTAGGGGATTTTACACTGTCAAGTCTTAGAAACCCTAGCTTGAAACATCTCAAACTTTTCAATCATGATGAGTTAACCTTGAAATCATCCTTATAACATCTCAATGTATCAATCCATGATCACGTGGCTCTTGAATTAAGTCTCAACCTTCTTCAAATCCTCAATTGACTTAGGGTTGACCCAGTCAAACCCTTGCTGCATCAATCCTGGCTGAGGCTTCTTATTCTTACATAATGACCTGCCTAGGCCTCAAAGTGCTCTTCAACACTTCTCATGAGCTCTCTCAAGACCTTAAGTCCATCTCCATGACCTCAGAATCATCTGATGGCTTTCCACAACTCTCAAGTTAGGATACCTACACACTTGGTTTCAACCACTCTCTCTGAGGATCTTTTAACTTCTCTGACAAGGATATCAACCCTTGAACATCTGGATAACCTTCTTAGATAGCTTCATAGTCTTGTATAGCTCTTGATTGGTAATCATACATCTTGATCTCCTGCATACATGTCAATGAAATGCAAATGATAATGCTAATGTGAATGAAATGAAACATAAGCTAGGTAAAGAAATGTTGGGCAAATTTTGGGGTGCAACACATCCCAATGCGCGTTTTGAACTGAATCTAGTTCAATTTGATTATTGCTATCACATCCCCTTTCACCCTTTTTCCATTTTATTTTATTTCTTTTATATTTTCATTTTAATTTCATTTTAAATAGTTCTAATCGTCATAAAATCCACAAAAAAATACTTCCTGATTAATTGGTGTGTTAATATATTTTTCACTATTTTTATTTTACTTTTCATTTAATTTTATTATTTTTAATCAATTTAATTTGTGAAGTGGTTTTATGGTTTGTCCTTATGATCTAGGCTTGAAGTTTGACCTCATTTGAATACCCCCTTTGACCAATTTTCCTCTCACACTTGGGTGTTTGATTGAGGATTATTTGAGGGCTGGTTTGAGGTCTTGATGGTCACTTCTTGTTTGTTTTTCATTGGATTTTGTTTGACCCTCGATGTATGCTCGATAAGTTGGGTACCTTGCTTTGCTTGACACAATTGGTGATGCTTTGATGCAATTCTTGCCATGATCTTTTGCACACTGATTTTGGATGAACTTAACTTGAGTTTAGGATTTTATTTAAACTTGTTTCTATTTTCGGTTGATGCCTCAAAATCTCATTGTTTTAACTATGTGTGTGTGTGTGTGTGTATGTCCTGACCTAGTTTTTAGGTATGGTCTTGTGTGATCCCTTGAGTGCTTGTTGAGTCTTATTTCCTTTTAATAACATGTTTGAGATTCTAACTTGCATGATTATAGGTCCATTGAATGTTTATTTCATCTCATATGCTTTGTATGATCATGTTTTTCAATTGTGTTTGACTTATGAGATGTTTGCATGGACTTTGGTCCTCCAATTTGAGTTTGTTTATTCTTGATCTTGTTTGATAAGTTGAATTTGAACTTGATACATATCATTTGAAGTTACTTTTGATCTTGTTGAATGGATACTTGACCTTGATGTTTTTGTGGCATGTGTCTTACTTTGAGAATGATGTGAATATTTGAACCTCTTGTGTTTGGATGTTTTCTTTTGATTGATCATGAATGAGTGTGTGACTTTGATAATCATGATGTGGTTGCTGCCCCATTCTCTCTCTCCTCTCATTTCTTTGTTTGTGATTTGTTGTTTGACATCACTCTTCTTAAGATGTTTGTGGCATTTAGCTTTGTGTGATTGATTTGTTTGCCTTTGTGTTCTAACTTCCATCTTATTGACTTGGATGTGACTTGTATGTGTCATTGATGTATGTCTCATGTTTGCATATTCATTGTTGTTTGTGTTTATGTTTCTCTCATCTCTTTTCATCTTTCATGACTTGTTTAAGTCTTTCTTTCTATTTCCATTTGTGATTGACTAATGGTGTGTTTACTTGTGTTTGTTCACATGATCCCTTAGGATTCCTAGTCCCTCTGCTTAAGATGGGAGTAGGAGAGACATTAGGCTTTCAATCCTCTATATGATAATATTAGGTAGTACGCTTTCATCCCAACTTTAGGACCATTTTGCATGACAACATTAGGGTTCTCAGTTCCCTTTAGTGTCCTTGTGTCTTCTCTTCTCATCTCAATCTCTTCTAATACACTTAATAAAGGATGACAAGTGTTGTACGCTACAAGCCTTAAGTACATGAGAAATGATAAGTGGAGAGGACTCTCTTAACTTGTCTAGAGTGTTTAGCGTATTCCCTTTGGGCGATATGCGACACATTCACTCTTGTGTCATAGTCTTTAGTGCAACATGAGTCTCAAATCAATTCAATCCACTTCTTCTAAAACTCACAAACAAAACTCAAACCTTTTCATACTTCGGGATTTTTTCAAACTTCATTTTCAAAAAGAGTACGTTATCTTTTCGTTCTACCACAAACAGGCATCGTCCCTAACTGCTGGAATGGAAAATTAGCGTCACTCGTAAAAAACACCTAACCAACCAGGGTCTAGTTTCCCCGAAATACGTTTGCTCTGATTTCTAATACCAGATGAGGATACGTAGGTACAAGACGATAATGTCTTGGCGAGCAACCTTCCCCCCATCACTCGTAGTTTTTCAAACTACGTTGACTCAGACTTTCCCATCGCACGAGGGAATACGTAGGCATAGGGCGACGATGTCCTATCGAGTTTGTTCTTTCTTTCCACCCCCGTTTAGCTGTAGCTTTTAGATAGTTTTCACCCATAGATTAGACAACAAGTGTGGATCTCGTTGAGTACAACAGACGTGAGGGATGCTCATACCTTCCCCTTGCGTAACCGACTCCCGAACCCAAGATTTGGTTGCAATGACCTTGTCTTTTCCCGTTCTCTTAGGTTTTCTTTGATCGTTTCCTTTCCCTCTCTTTGGGATAAATAACGTTCAGTAGCGACTCTTCTGTTTATTTCCGTTAGCCCTTTTCGCAGTTGCAACAGCTGGCGACTCTGCTAGGGACACAGTTTCCCTATGCAAGTCAATCCTAGTGCTTGTCTGTTTTATGTTTTTGGGTGTGCATATTTGTGTGTGTATATATGTTTTATTTGTACATTGTTGCATATGCATTTTTATTTTTCCGTACTTTATCATTATATCATACTGCTGCTGTGTTGTTGGGTGTGGTGTTCCATTGAGATAAGCCCAATACCTAGGCTTGAGTACACATCTAGCATTAGTGTGGAGAGTAGTGCGAGCTTGCATGTTTGGCATGCAATAGCCCTCATGAAATTCGCGTTCAGACGAGGTTTTCTTTGAAGACATGTTGTCCTGTACGTCTCAGACAGTTGAAAGGATGTTGGATCTGAAAACTAAAGACTCTAGAAATCGTTCATTAGGAAGTCAGTTGAGGCCTCCTTGATTGACCATGATGCCAAATCATAAATGGTGAACGTATCATCATTTTTTGACCTGAGAGTCCGTGATACTGACGAACTTCATAGGATGTCATACCTTGTCAGAGATTAGGTCTTACCTGTGAGTGGGAAAGGTTTTGCAGGAAACTTGATCTTCAACCTACCTGGTTTTCTACTTTTCTCGTCAGCGTAGACTTTTGGACTTTGATATTGCGGGTTTCTATACTTCAGTGCTTTGGTATTCTGGTATTTTCTTGCCAAAGCAGAGTTCTAGTTCAACTCAATCAGCAGCACAACAGTCTTGATCCCTTGTTTGCATCTGGATTTCCATCTGTATATTAACATTTGCATGTATTTATGATTGCAGGTTCCCATTTTCCCTTTGATTATAGTGATCTGATCCGTTGTTAACATGGAGCTGGGATTGAAAAGGACTATCACCTACAAGTTCCCAATTTCGGAGTTAGGACCTTTATTTGGTCTCATTTCTGTGGTTGATCATGGTGTCATAGAAGACTTCAAAAAGGACTATGGGAAGATTTTTAGTTTTGTCCGTAAAACCTCAAGATATGAACTAGGAGCCATCCACACTTTGCTGCAGTTATATGATCCTCAGTTACGCTGTTTCACTTTCCCTGGTTATGTCTTAGTTCCTACTTTGGAGGAGTTCGCTTTTCTGATGGGAGTTCTGGTCTTAGAGGGGATACCTTTCTTCCATTCTGAGGAGAAACCTGACCTGACAAAGTTGGCTAACGCTCTTCATTTGAACAAATCTGAGTTAGATGGTAATGTAGTCTGGAGAAATGTGGTCTCTGGTTTTCCATTGTCTTTCTTGGTGGGCAAGGCTCATCATTTTGCTAAGGAGGGTTGTTAGGTGGTCTTCAACGCTATTCTAGCCTTATGCATTTATGGCATAGTTCTGTTTCCCAACATATCGGGCTTTGTTGATAAGGATGCTTTCCATATTTTCGCTTCTAGGAATCATGTACCTACTCTTCTGGGAGACGTGTATCATTCAATACATTACAAGAATGAGAAGAGAAGAGGAAAGAATGTTTCCTGTTGTGCGCCAATCCTTCAGAAATGGTTTATGGAACATCTTCCTCGAGCTGGAACTTTTGTTGATACGTCAGATACATTGGATTGGTCAGAAAGACTCATGGGTTTGACATCTGAGAATATTGTCTGGTTTAATCAAGATCTGCTTGGCATGGAGATTGTTGCGGTTAGAATAGGATATCAAATTATTAATTAATTTGACTCACAATCTTTGATTCACAACCAGTCTTTGATTTATCCGAAGGAAAAGGTCAAAAGAAGAAAAACCTAATTTTTGCATCGTAAACAATGCGGGGAGAGATCTAGGTAAGGGGTTTGTTAAGCCTAGGGAAGGTATTAGCACCCTACACTTCTGTAGTACTCTACAGGAACCTTTTGTTTAAAGTTTACTATTTGCTTTAATTATTTGCTTGAGGGTATATGCTAAGGGTTGAAAGTTAGAGAAAGACCTAAGGGTTAGTCCTAAGTTTACTTGGCAAGATTCGCATCTTGTGCCTACGTATCTGAGGTAGGGAATGGAATCAGAGTAATCGTAGTTCCCCTCGAAAGGGAGGTTAGAAACTTCTTGACTGTGGTCAAGGTTTCAATGGGGAGTAAGCGTTTCTTAAGGACGGGCTTACGTGGAGTGCGGCGACTCCTATTTCTACGTTGAAAATAGTTGAATTGAAAAAGGGTGAAATTAGGTATTCCACAGCGGGAAACCTAAACGGAGTGCGGTGACTCCTTATCCTAAGGCTAGGGTAAAGGGTAAATTTGTCCATGGCGGGACGCCTCTGGAAATATGAGTATGGTGGCTCGAATTCTCTAGGTTGTAAAGTTGAATTGAAATTGAAAAGGTCAAAGAGGTATTCCTCGGCGGGAAACCTAAAACGGAGTGCGACGACTCCTTAACCTAATGCTAGTGTAAAGAGCATTTCCGACCACGGCGGGACACCTAGGCTATTAGGGTTTTGAAATGGTCAAAAGTTTAGGGTTATTGACTCGGCGGTCAAATTGCTAGACCTAATCCTTCAGAGGGTTTTAATGGCAGATTATTACATAGCAGAATTGGAAATATAGTGAAAAATAATGAAAACAGTAAAAAAATGCAAAGCGACGATCACTCGCATAAATTACAACCATGAACCAAAATAAATGACAGAATAAAAGCGACGATAGCCTCGCATAATTACAATCGTAAAAAATAACCAGAATAAAGCGACGATATCCTCGCCTGATTACAACCCAAAAAAAATGAAGTACGAAAAAATAACAAAAGATTAATAATTGTACAAAGGGAAAAAAATAATGTTAGGAATTAAATGGTAATTAGACGAGAGTTCGACGGGAATGTCAAGAACTTTTATTTTAGAATCTTTAGGTTAGAAATTAGAATGAAAGTGTTAAAATTTAGTTTAAGAAATATTTTTTTGAGAAAAAGTTTAGTGATTAATTTATTTACAAAAGTTGGGATTTTAAAAAAAAAGAGTTGAATTAATAAACTTAATAACAAAAAGATAATTTTAACTGCTAATGTTTAAAAAAAAGAAAGAAAAGTTTTAATCCTAGAATATGGTTTAATTTTAAGAAAAGTTTTAATTTTAAAATATGCTTTAATTAAGAAATGGGTTTTTAATTTAGGTTTTAATTATTAAATATAAAAAACATGGTTTATATTTTTTTTTCTTTTCATTTACGTAAAAAAAAAGATGGTTTTAATTGAAGGTTTTAACTTCAGCTTAATAATAAGGACATAGTTAATTCTAATTACATAATATATTAATTAATAAATGAAATAAAATAAAAAAGTGATAAATAAATAAAAAAAGAAAATGATAAGAAAGGGGGAGAGGTGGATCGTGTTGCTATGTTGTTTCTTTAGGGTTTGGGAAAAAAACCCTTTCCCTTCTTTAGGGTTTGGGAAAAAACCCTTTCCCTTCTTCTTCTTCCCAACCGGCGGCGGCTCCTCCATGGCTCCTTTTTGAAACTTTCCTCTTCTCTCCTGCTTCGCCTTCGTCTGTTCATACCTGAAACCAAATAAAACAAAACCAAACCCATTAATGTCATAATCTTACGTTTTGGGTGTTTCGACGATGAGGTGGTGGTGTTCTTGGCTGGTGATGAAGCTTCTTCTAAGGCTCTTTGCTTGGTTGTTATCCGCCGGTGGTAGTGAGACTCCAAAGGATCCACGGATGTCGTTGGATGATCCTTGTTGGTGGATCTTCTGAGTTTTTCTCAAAACTCTCTTCTTTCTCTTTTTGATGACCTGTTCTTAATTTTTGATGTTGATGAAGTTTTCTCCCCCTTTTCTCAAATACAACTTATGTTAATATAGGTATCAAACTAGGGTTAACTCTAACCTAATGCCCATTTTAAAGCCCAACTTAAATAATTATTTAAAACTAAATAAAATAAAATAAAATAAAAATAAAATTAAAACTAATAATTCTACTTATTTATTTATTCTAACTATTTAGACAAAAAATAAAAATAATCGAAACTCAAATAAATAAAAGTTAAACGCCCAAGTGCTCGAAAAAAATAAATCGAGTACACTAAAATGATCAGCGCAAAATATACGACTCGGAAAAATACCGTTTGGCCAGATTTTGAAATAAATTTTACTCGATAAAATGACTTAAACTGTCCAAAATGCGACCGAAATATGGTCAAAAAATTTAATTGAACACGCCAAGTTAAACTACGACAAACGTAGATTAACATGACTGACGTTTGCAGGCTCGACTTTAAAAATTTTCGTCCGCTGATTTTTCACAAAGTTGACTTTTAGTTTGACCGATTCGGTTGTAATTCCGACAAGTTTATTTCAGCTGATAAATTGGGTATTATGAAAAATGACAGACATGATATACTATACAGGCAATGCAAGAAAAATATGAGGGTAAAATTTGGGGTGCAACAGAGATCATCTTTAGCTGTGGAAACTTTCCTAATGTTCCTCTGATAGGAAGAAAAGGTGGTATTAATTACAACCCTTATCTTGCTATCAGACAGTTTGGTTATGCTTTGAAAGGGCCCCCGAAGGAGGAGGAAATACAAGAATCTCTGTATTTCATAAGAGCAGCTGACTGTGATACTTTAGCCAGGTTAAAGAAGGCTTGGGAAAGGATTCATCGAAGAGGAAAACTTTCTATGGGTAAGGGCGACTGCAGAGCTTATGGACCTTATGTGGATTGGATCCAGGAGAGGGTGGAGAGAATGTTGTTACCATTCCCTATCAGAGAACCTCTGTATCCTTTGGTTATCAAAGAACCTACGACAGTTGATATTCAGAGATATAATAAGTTGTGGGTCGAAAAAGAAAAATTACACAAGGGAATGAAGAGTTGAAAAAGGAGGTTAGTCAGTTAAAGAGCGACAAGAATGAAGCAGTCTACTTGGCCAAGGTGAAGACAGAAGCTCTGGACAAGATGGGAAAAGAGTTGAGTGAAGAGATTCGTGTACGAGAACGAGTTGGCCAAGATTTGAAGAGCACTGGTAATGTTCTTAGAAATAAGAAGAAAGAGCTAGATAGAGCATTCCTGAAGATATCTAAATTCAATGATCAGTGGAACGCTGCGCTAACCACCAACAAAGGAAGAGAGGATGAGCTTCATAAGCAGATTGATAGATTGAAGACGCAACTCAGGATCAAGGATGTAAAAGCTTCATTGGAATCATCTCGCCGGTATGAAAGTGATCATAAGTTACGAGAAACCTTGTAAGCGCTGGAAGAATACAAGATAAGGGCAGAACTGAAGAAACCGAGACTTGAAGATGCCTTCGGAGAAGATGCTTGGGAAGATTACGCTCAAAGTTTGAAGGATGTTATCAGCATAAGAGATTTTCTCATACAAGCGTTAGTTGCAAAGCCTGAACACCCAGATACAAAGAAGCTATTAGAGGAGTTTCAGACTTATTACAATGGTTGAAAAGAGTTATCTGATGCAGTTTTCTTTCAGTTTTCTTCTTTATTATATTGTATTGAGACCATCACCAGATTTGTTGGATGGGGTCGTATGATCATTCACTGTTGTATCTCTTGACGTTATTTTGTGTACGCTGATTTCCGTCCTCATTTTATTTATGAGAAAATATTTGTGATTATGTGTGTTGTTCTCCTGTTTGCTTTTTGTTCTTGGAACTAGAATCAAGGGGAAAGATCTTCCTGAATCATATAAACATGCTTGTATTTTGCATTACCATTATCATTTTGCATAGCAGGTGTTCTTTGGACCATTAATCTTATCTCTTTGTGGTTTTCTTCCAGCAGTTTACAAGATAGTAGACCTGGCATTCCACAGGTACTCTACAAGAGGGAATCAACAAAGAATCATGGATCAGGTACAATAAGAGTTACAGGAATTCAGGGACCGGAT
Source organism: Lathyrus sativus (assembly GCA_963859935.3). Taxonomy (NCBI): domain Eukaryota; kingdom Viridiplantae; phylum Streptophyta; class Magnoliopsida; order Fabales; family Fabaceae; genus Lathyrus; species Lathyrus sativus. Next base: position 246,128,858 of record OZ012741.1, read on the forward strand.
GGCATAGTTTATGGATATGATGCAGGGAGTAGCCAATGGGCAGGAACAACCGAGAACTCTAGTCCAACCACTGATAGCCAGGGTGGATGGCAGTGGTGTCTGTCGCGACTGTGAAACGATGTCGGTGGAAACAAACAGAAGAGTCGCCACCGAACGCTATTTATCCCAAAGAGAAGGAAAGGAAACGATCAAAGAAAACTTAAGAGAATGGGAAAGACAAGGTCATCGCAACCAAATCTTGGGTTCGGGAGTCGGTTACACAAGGAGAAGGTATTAGCCCCCCTCACGTCCGTTGTACTCAACAGGATCCACGCTTATTTTCTAATCTATGGGTGCAAGCTATCTAAAAGCTACTGCTAAACGGGGGTGAAGAGAAAGAACAGACTCGATAGGACATCATCACCGTATGCCTACATATTCCCTCATGCAATGGGAAAGTCAGAATCAACGTAGTTCGGGTAACTACGGGTGATGGGGGGAAGCTTGTTCACCAAGACATCTTCGTCTTGTGCCTACGTATCCTCATCTGATATGAGAAATTTGAGCAAACATAGTTCGAGAAACTACGGAACCACAGGTTGGTTAAGTGTTTTTTATGAGTAACGTTAAACTTCCATTCCAGCAGTTAGGGATGATGCCTGTTTGCGGTAGAACGAAAAAATGACGTACCCTTTTCTAAAAATGAGGTTTGAAATGATCCCGAAGGATGAAAAGGTTTGACTTTTGTATGTGAGTTTTAGAAGAAGTGGATTGAATTGATTTGAGACTCATATTGCACTAAAGACTATGACACAAGAGCGAATGCGTCGTATATCGCCCAAAGGGCATACACTAAACACTCTAGACAAGTGAAGATAGACCTCCCCGCTTATCATTCCTCATGTACTTAAGGCTCATAGAGTACAACACTTGTCATCCTTTATTAAGTGTATTAGAAGAGTTTGAGATGAGAAGAGAAGACACAAGGACACTAAAGGGGACTGAAAACCCTAATGTTGTCATGAAAAGTAGTCCTAAAGTTGGGATGAAAGGGTACTACCTAATGTTATCATACAAAGGATTGAAAGCCTAATGTCTCTCCTACTCCCATCTTAGACAGAGGGACTAGGAATCCTAAGGGATCATGTGAGAAAGCACAAGTAAATACATCACTAATCAATCACATATGAAAATAGAAAGAAAGACTTAAACAAGTCATGAAAGATGAAAAGAAATGAGAGAAACATAAACACAAGCAAACAATGAACATACCATCATGAGACATACATCCATGACACACACATGTCACATCTAAGTCAATAAGTTAGAACACAAAGGCAAATAAAACAATCACACAAAGTCAAATGCCACAAACATCTTAAGAAGAAAGATGCTAAATAATGAATCACAATCAAAGAAGTGGGGGAGAAATAAAATGGGGCAGCAACCACATCATGATCATCTAAATCATACATTCACTCATGATCACACAAAGAAAGCACTCAAACAACTCATAACAAGTCCATGCACTTAAGTTACTCTCAAAGTAAGACATATGCCACAAAAACAAACAAAATCAAGTGTACAATCAACAAGATCAGAAGCAAAGTCAAATGATGTGCATCAAATTCAAACTCAAGTTATCAAACAATGTCATCAAGAATCACACTCAAAAAGGAGGACCAAAGTCCAAGCAAACATCTCACAATTCAAACATAAGTGGAAAACAAGATCATACAAGGCTTGTGAGGTGAAACCAACACTCAAAGGACCTCTAATCAGGAAGATCAGAATCTCAAACATGTTAATGAGAGCCAACATGATTTATCAAGCACTCATGGGATCACACAAGATCATACCTCAAAACTAGGTCAAGATATGCACACACACACACACACACACACACACACACACACAGTTAAAACAATGAAGTTTTGAAAAATCAACCAAAAATTGAAATGAACCCAAATAAAATCCAAATAAATCACTAAACTTAAATTGATTTCATCCAAAATCAGTGTGCAAAAGATCATGGCAAGAATTGCATAAAAGCACCACCAATTGTGTCAAACAAAGTATGGTACTCAACTTGTCGAGTATACACCGAGGGTCAAATAAAATCAAATGAAAAACCAACAAGAAGTGATCATCAAGACCTCAAACCAACCTTCAAATAATCCTTAATCAAACACTTAAGTGTGAGAGGAAAATTGGTCAAAGGGGATATTTAATTGAAGTCAAACTTCAAGCCTAAGTCAATAGAACCAACCATAACACCACTTCACAAAATAAATTGATTAAAAATAATAAAAATAAATGAAAAATAAAATAAAAATATGGAAAAATATCTCAAGACACTAATTAATCAGAAAGTATTTTTTTTATGGATTTTTAAAGTGATCAGAACTATTAAAAATAAAATTAAAATGAAAATGGAAAAGAAAAGAAAATAAAATAAATGGAAAACAAGCAAAAGGGGGTGTGGAAGCAATTATGGGTTGAACTGTATTCAGGTTACCACGCCAATGGGCCCCAAAAAGGGGTGTGTGGATAGAAAATGACTCAAAGCCCAAACCAACAGAAACTTCAGCTCACATGAAACACATCATTTCATTAAAAATCATGGCATACACATCAGATTCAACCCTCCATGCACGCAAGTCAACGCCCAATCACCAAACACCTCAGCATTTAACCTCAGACGCTGGAGCCCTAGCTCCGATCGTCTCCCCTGGTGAGCTTCACCAGTGGTGACTAGAAAACTACATAAAATGAAAACATTTGGTATGGTTTTGAAGAGTTTTTCACGCAGATCATGAATCCATCATTAGTTTCTTAAAAAGGTCTCTCAATCATGGTGAAATCAAGCCACGAAAAATCAACACTCAAACTGAAAACGAATCAAACAACCACAACAAGTATCCAAACATTGCCTATACATGGTAGGGCTTCAGATGCAACCAACATGAGCATGCTTTGATGTCTAAAATGGGAGTTCTAAGTTGAGAAAAATTACCTAACGGAGCAACTCTGTTGGTCCTCCAAATGCAACGCAAGCTTCAAACTCAAGCTTCCAATCTCCTCCTTATGCTTCAGTGATTGAGAAACGAGCAAAAAATGGAAGGAAAATCCAGAGGTAAATGTGATTCAAAGAGAGAGAAATCTTGTGTATTTTTTTAATGGAAACCACTCTTTCTGCAGCTATCAATTCATGCCCTCACGTTAGGGTTTGTTTATGGCTTAAATATGAAGGCTTGGTGTTGTTTTGATAGGCCCATGATGGCTGATTCTTGTGATTTCATGAATTTTCCAAAAATGCCAAAAGTGATGATACACACGGGTTTTGGGATTTACCACTCATTCCACTCACTTCTTCTGGTCAGATGGGGGTAAGAAAATGAATAGGTGTGGTTTGGAGGATTGGAAATGAATATGTCCTGTATTTTGAATGGTTGCCTCATATGGCATAAAAATTCAAAATGGCTTGAAATTAAGAGTTCATGCTTGCTCACTTTGGGTAAGAAATGGTATGGTCATGTGATGATATTAGAATGGTACAAAAAAGATAAAAAAAACAAACTCGTTTGGTGACTTGAAATGGAAGAAACTCACATTAAGTCCAAAAGTTCATGTTTTCATGCTCATCATGGTTTAATGATCTCATAAATCATCAAGGACCATGGGTTTTGAAGTCATGAAGGAGTTAAAGTCTTGGCAAACAAGTTTCATGTGGCAGGAATTTAGATTTGAGGCCTTGAAGTTCATGAATTTGGTCTTTGAAGTGAATGACCTAAAACTAGGTTTCCAAAAATGACCTTGACTTGGGATAACCATATCTTGAGTTCTACACATGAGAATGATGAGTTATAATACTTTTTGGAAATCTTATACAACAAGGAACAAGTCTCATGTTTGTTGAAGAATGAGGAAAGGCTTGATTCCATGTAAAAATGCCTTGGAAGTGAGTTACCCTTGAGTGCCTCTAAATTCTCTTCATTTTGTGACACCAACTTGTACCAATCATAACTTGAGATGTATGAACCCAATGGAGGAGTTCTTGTACTCAAAATAAAGCTTGGAAGATGAGGAACAAGTCTCATGTTTGATGGAAGATGATATGGGACTTGAATCATAGTGAGAATTGTCATTGAAGTTATATGCCAAAAGAGGGGATTTTACATTGAGAATCATCTGAAACCCTAATTTAGAAACTTCTTGAACTCTTGAATCTCTTTAACCTAGCTTCCACATGAAAATTTTAGATGACTCGGGATGACTTCTCATGGCCTCAATGATCAAGAATCAAGCCTTGAGCTCTCTCAAATCCACAGTTGATTTTTGTTGATCAGATGAAGCCCTAACACCCTACCTATTGACTGAGGTTCTTTTGTGATCATGTGACCCCTATAGAAGACCCTCAAGGTGTACATTGAGCTCTTGAACCATGTCTCTTCCAAGGATATAGCCACATGTGCCTCTAATCCCTTTCAAGATAGGATGAGATAACCAAACATCTACTCTCTCTCTCTCCTTAAGCAACCTTGAGACCAACTCTAATGACAATAATGACTTTGTGCCTTGAAATTGTACCCTTGCTTGAAATTTGAACATGAAGTTTCTCCTTTGAATAGAAAATATAACATCTTGATCCCCTGTCTAGAACCAATGCTATGCACAAATGCTAATGCAAGATGCTATGAAGCATAAGCCAATATAGAGGAAAAGGTTGGGAAAATTTTGGGGTGCAACAGTGTCTTACATGGAGGAACTACTGCTATTCCTCCCCCAGCTGATGGTAGCATTCCTCAGGCCAGTGTAATCCCTACTGTTGTTAATCCTCTAGTCGGAGGTCACCAAGTGGGAATTCATATGACTAGTGGAGGAGGTGGTGTGGGTGCTGCACATGGAGCTGGAGGTCCTCATTGGGAAGAAGACGACCAAGATGACGTGTTTTCAATGAGATACTTGGACATGGGACTCCAGACGGAGGCTGACAAGAGGTTCAAGATGATTGAAGAGAAGATGAAGAGCCTCGAGAACCAAAACTCTTTGGGACTCGACATGCCAAATCTGGGATTAATACCAGGGGTCAAGATTCCCCAAAATTCAAAGTCCCAGATTTCGACAAGTACAAAGGAACAACCTGTCCTATAGTACATCTCAGGGCTTATTACTGAAAGATGCCAGCTTATTCAGATGATGAGAAGTTGTTAATGCACTTCTTTCAGGACAGCTTGGCAGGTCCTTCTCTAGAATGGTATATGGGTCTGGAAGGGACATATATCAGGAGTTGGAGGGATTTATGGGAAGCTTTTGTTCGTCATTATCAATATAATAGTGATCTTGCACCAAACAGAGTACAGTTACAGAACTTATCGCAAAGAAACAATGAAGGAATATACTATGAGAAATTAATTAATATGTTCGTGGAAACCCTGCCAGGAATATACTATGAGAAATTAATTGGGAGCATGTCTAGGAGTTTTTCTGACTTGATCATAACAGGGGAAAGAATAGAAAATGGAATAAATTTGGGGAAGATACATAGTGGAGAAGGGTCTACATCAGGAGGAATGGGGAAGACATATGGGAATTCAAAGAAAAGGGAAGGAGACACGAATGTCGTATCAGCTTACAGAAGCTGAGACCGAGCACAACATCAACAACAGTACAAGCCTCAACGTCAGCAACAAATTGCTATTATAGCCATTCCGACTGTACCTCAGCAACCTACCATTGCACCTCACCGTTATCCAGACAGAGGAAGGATGGCCAATAGGCAATTCAACACGCCTCTCATGCCTTACTCTCAATTATTGCAACATCTGCTACAATTACAACTTGTTCAAAAAAGGACTTTTGCACCGCTTACTGGGATACCTCCACCAGGCTATGATGCAAATTCTAGGTATGATTTTCATTCCGGTGCTCCGGGTCACAACATTGATAATTGTAAAGCTTTTAAGCATAAGGTGCAAGATCTTCTTGACACCAAAGTAATTAATTTCATGAATGATACCCCGAATGTGAACCAAAATCCTATGCTGAATCATGGGGTGGCCAAAGCTAATGTTGTTATCAAGGGAGAAAGGTTAAATATGATAACTAATATGGAGGAGTTGAAAACGCCGTTGAGTTATGTGAAAAGCAGATTGCTGAAGGGTGGTGTTTTTCCTTGTTGTTTAGAAGGATGTGAGGGTTGTGGTGTGCACCCAGAAGGATATGTTGAGTTGAGGAATCATATTCAAAGTTTGATTAATGAGGGAATTTTGCAATTTGATAGAGAAGTAGGAGAAGAAGATGTGAAGGAAGTTGACAGTGAGCGGGATGAAATTGCAACGATTTTGATCCCATACCAAACAATCAATATTTCAGCACCGCCGAGGCCAGCAACGGTAATCATTACAACACCAGGACCGACGCCCTATGAGAATACCAAGGCCATTCCTTGGAACTATGGGGCAGAGGTATTTTGCAATGGGTATAAACAAGATTTGGTAGAGACGTCAGTTGGAGGATCATTTGTGGATAATGTTGTTGGAGCAGGAGGCTTAACTAGGAGCGGCAGAGTGTTCTCTCCGTCGGATGCTAATGTGGAAAGAAATGACAAAGGTAAGGGAAAAGTTGTGGCAGAAGAGGGTCATCAGCAAGGGGAGAAATACTCCTTGGCTAAAGATGCTGAAGAATTTATACGACTCATTCGCAAAAGTGATTACAAAATCATAGATCACTTACAGCAGACACCTTCTAAAATCTCGATCTTGTCGTTGTTGTTGAGCTCTGAGGCACATAGAAATGCTTTGCTGAGGATCTTGAACACGGCTTATTACCGCGAGAAATTTCTGTTAATCAACTTGAAGTAGTAGTGGCTCATGTTAATGCTGGTAATGGTTTGGGCTTCACAGACTTGGATTTGACTCCCGCTCGGAGAAATCACAACCATGCTCTACACATATCCATAGAGTGTAGGGGGCTATTTTGTCTCATGTGCTAGTTGATACGGGATCATCACTCAATGTGTTACCCAAGAAAGCATTAATGAAGCTGGACACCCAAGGTTTGATTTGTACTCCCAGTGATTTGGTGGTGAGAGCTTTTGATGGGACTAGAAGGTCAGTGTTTGGTGAAGTCACATTGCTGATTCAGGTGGGCCCAAAAATCTTTGACGCAGTCTTCTATATCATGGATATCCATCCTGCTTATAGTTGTTTACTCGGCCGGCCATGGATACATTCTGTTGGGGCAGATACCTAAACTTTGCACCAGAAACTGAAGTATATGGTGGAAGGGAAGATTTTCACGACATGTGGGGAGGAAGATATCATGATCAGTCAACTGTCATCTTTCAAGTATGTAGAAGTGGGTGGTGAGATTCATGAGACACTGTGTCAGGCTTTTGAAGCAGTACAGGTTCAGAAAAAGTCTTCTGCTAATAACAAGGTTCCAGAAATTTCAATGTCCTCGTTTAAAGAAGCCCACGCCATTGTAGAATCTGGTTCTTCGCATAGGTGGGGTCAAGTTCTCAGTGTTCCTAACAAGCACGACAAGTTTGGTCTGGGGTATAGCCCATCTTCTTCTCAGAGTGCTCCGAGATACAGAGGACTTGTTCAGTTCACCAGTGGTGGGGTTATTTTTGATAGAATTAATGTTGTGGAAGATGATGAAGGAGATAGCGACTGTGACATGGATGCTTGGATTCGTCCATGTATTTCTGGACAGAAGCTGTGCAATTGGACTGTGGAGGAAATCGTCCAAGTCACTTCTGAAGAGTAATTTCTTTGTTTTTGATTACATGTGGCCCTATGTTCTGCCCACGACGTAGTGGCTTTCCTTTGTAGCGCCCTTTAGTTTATGTTCAAACTTTTTATCATTAATGAAAGGCGTTCTTTTTTGCATTCAAATGTTTTGATCCTTGTTTTTCTTCTTATATTTTCAACATCAAAATGGCAATGTGTTTTTGTTTGTTTGCATATCATATTAAGCATAAAAACATCAATCATGCAGGTTTCATATCTCAGATACCATCGATTCAGATTCGGCTATGACTCGATATGATTTTGACAACCCTATTTTTCAAGCTGAAGAAGAGACTGATGAAGATTGCGACCTACCTGAAGAACTGGCCAGACTTTTGAGGCAAGAGGAAAAAGTCATTCTGCCTCACCAAGAAGATGTTGAAGTTATCAATCTAGGCACTGAAGAGGACAGGAAAAAAGTCAGGGTCGGGGCTGCATTAGAGGACGACGTTAAAACAAGATTGGTTGAAATGCTCCGTGAGTATAGAGATGTCTTCGCTTGGTCGTATGAAGATATGTCAGGGTTGGATACCGACATAGTGATCCACCATCTACCTCTTCAGGAAGAATGTCTGTCTGTGAAACAAAAGTTGAGAAGAACCAGGCCTGATATGGCCGTCAAGATTAAGGAAGAGGTCCAGAAGCAGTTGGATGCCGGTTTTCTCGCCGTTACAAATTATCCTCCATGGGTCGCTAATATTGTTCTTGTGCCTAAGAAAGATGGAAAGGTCAGGATGTGCGTCGAATATCGAGATCTGAATAGAGCGATTCCAAAAGATGATTTCCCGCTCCCCCATATTGATGTTCTAGTTGATAATACTACTTAATACTCTATGTTTTCCTTCATGGATGGGTTCTCTAGGTACAACCAAATCAAAATGGCCCTAGAGGACATGGAGAAAACTACTTTTATCACGCCGTGGGGGACCTTTTGTTACAAAGTTATGCCTTTTGGATTGAAAAATGCAGGGGCAACTTATCAGCGGGCAATGGTGACTCTATTTCACAATATGATTCATCATGAGATTGAGGTGTATGTTGATGACATGATTGCGAAGTCGCAGACGGAGGAGGCTCATCTGGTTAATCTTTTGAAGTTGTTTGAAAGGTTAAGGAAATTCAGGTTGAGGTTGAATCCAAATAAGTGCACTTTCAAAGTGAGATCAGGAAAGCTGTTGGGGTTCATTGTCAGTGAAAGAGGAATCAAGGTAGATCCTGCAAAGATAAAACTAATACAAGAGATGCCTGAGACAAAAACAGAAAAAGAGGTTTATGGTTTTCTGGGGAGATTGAACTACATTGCAAGGTTCACATCTCACCTTACAGCCACTTGTGAACCAATATTCAAATTGTTAAAGAAAGATCAAGCAGTCATTTGGAGTGAAAATTGTTAAAGGGCATTTGAGAAAATAAAAGAATATTTGCAGGAACCTCCGATACTGATGCCCCTAGTTGCAGGAAGACCTTTGATTATGTACTTGACGGTTCTTGAGAATTCAAAGGGTTGTGTGCTCGGTTAACATGATGAGACAGGCAGAAAAGAGCACGCTATTTACTACTTGAGTAAAAATTTCACAGAATGTGAGTCCAGATACTCGATGCTAGAAAAGACATGTTGTACACTCGCTTGCGCAGCCAAACGCCTAAGGCAATACATGTTAAACCATACAACCATGTTGATTTTGAAGATGGATCTGATCAAGTACGTGTTTGAAAAGCAGGCGCTTTCCGGGAGAATTGCTAGGTGGCAGATGGTTCTGACAGAGTATGACATTCAATATGTTTCCCAAAAAGTCATTAAAGAGAATGTTTTGTCAGAATATCTCGCAGAACAACCAATTGAATATTATCAGCCAATGAGGTTTGAGTTTCCCGACAAAGACATAATGTTTTTGAAGATGAAATATTGTGACGAGCCTCTACCAGACGAAGGTCCTGAAATAGACTCTCAGTGGAAGATGGTTTTTGACGGTGCTGTTAATTCATATGGTAACGGAATCGGGGAAATCATTACAACTCCACATGGTTCACACATATCGTTCACCGCCCGATTAGCGTTTTCCTGCACCAATAATGAAGTTGAATATGAAGCATGCATCATGGGTATAGAAGAAGCTATTGATTTGAGAATCAAGAATCTTGATGTGTATGGTGATTCAACTTTAGTCGTCAATCAAATCAAAGGAGATTGGGAAACTCGTCAACCCAACCTAGTGCCTTATATGAATTGTGCAAGAAGATTGCTGTCTTTCTTTGACAGGGTAGAATTTCATCATGTGCCTAGAGCTGAGAATCAGATGGAAGACGCTTTGGTAACGTTATCATCAATGTATAAAGTGAATTAGTGGAACAAAGCTCCAATGATCACTATCATGCGCCTCGATAGGCCAGCTTTCATATTTTCAATAGAAGAAGCATCGGATGGGAAGCCTTAGTATTTTGACATCAGAAATTTCCTCAAGAATCAAGAGTATCTGCTTGGGGCATCGAGTAGAGATGAGAAGACTCTAAGGAGGCTGTCGGGAAACTTTTACCTGAACAAGGATGACGTGTTGTAGAAAAAAATGTTGACTTGGTATTGCTGCATTATATGGACAAAAAGGAAGCAAGTTTGCTAATGGAAGAGATCCACGAAGGTTCCTTTGGTACCCATGCTGGTAGACATGCGATGCCCAGGAAGTTGGCAGATGCATTGTCCATGTTGGCATCAATGTACAAAGTGAATTTCTGGAATGAAGCTCTAGCGATCACCATCATGCGTATTGACAGACCTGCCTTTGTGTTTGAAGTTGAGAAGGCATCAGATGGAAAGCCTTGGTATTTTGATATCAAGCATTTTCTCAATACTCAAGAGTACCCACCTGGGGAATCTAGAAAAGATAAGAAGACTCTGAACAAGGATGATGTGTTGTACAGGAGAAAATTCAACATGGTCTTGTTTCGTTGTGTTGATGAACACGAAGCAGGGTTATTGATGGAAGAATTCCACGAGGATTCTTTTGGTACTCATGACGGTGGGCATGCAATAGCCTGAAAATTGTTGAGAGCTGGGTATTATTGGATGACTAGGTAATCTGATTATTTCAAATACGCCAGGAAATTCCATACATGCCAGATTTATGCTGATAAGGTGCATGTGCCACCGACACCTCTGAACGCGTTGACATCTCCTTTGACCTTTACTATGTGGGGCATTGATATGATTGGAAAGATTAAGCCTACTACTTCCAATGGACATCGTTTCATTCTGGTTGCCATTGATTACTTTACCAAGTGGGTGGAAGCAGCCTTGTTTGCAAATGTCACGAAGCAGGTGGTCGCCCGATTCATAAAAAAGACATCTGTCATTATAGAATTCCAGAGCGAATCATTACTGATAATGGTTAAAATTTGAACAACAAGATGATGAAGGAACTGTGCCAGAGTTTCAAGATTAAACATCACAATTCTTCTTTGTATCGTCTGAAGATGAATGGCGTTATTGAGGAAGCAAACAAGAATATTAAGAAGATTGTGCAGAAGATGGTTATAACCTACAAGGATTGGTGCGAGATGTTCTTTACACAGTTATCGTACTTCGGTGCGCACATCAACAAGGGAAAATCCTTTCTCACTAGTATATAGTATGGAAGCAGTCCTACCATTGGAAGTTGAGATTCCTTCTTTAAGAATATTGACTGACGTGAAGCTTGACGAAGCTGAATGGGTGCAAGCTAGGTTGAATTAGTTGATTTTTATCAACGAGAAGCGATTGGAAGCCATTGTTCATGGTCGGCTGTACCAGAGCAGAATGAAGAGATCCTTTAATTAGAAAGTGCATCCTCGGTGCTTCCAGACAGGTGATTTGGTTTTGAAAAGGATCCTTCCTCCTTAGACAGATCATAGGGGCAAATGGACTCTAAACTATGAAGGTCCATATGTGGTAAGAAAGGTTTTCTCAGGTGGAGCCTTATTACTATATACTATGGATGGCGAAAATTTTATGTCCCTTGTGAATGCAGACGTAGTTAAAAAATACTTTCTTTAAAAGAGACCCGCTGGACACAAAAAGAAAAGTCCAGGCAAAAATTGGGCATTCCGGCGAACCATAAAATGAAAATGTTCGGGAAAAAATTAGAGATAAAAGAAAAAATAATGAACCCGCAAAGTTGAAAACCTGAAAAGGCGACTTTGGCAAAAAAAATAGGTATCCCGGTGGATTGGAAACCCGAAAGGGCGATCTAGGCAAAAGTTAGGGATTTGGAAGCAAACGACTGTGGTCTGCATTCGATCTGTGAACTTATCTGATACATCGGTTATCTCGAAGGAAAGGAATCAGTCCAATCCGTCTTTTTAGAAGGCGAAGCATTTGTAAACATCAAAGACATACAGATCATAGTTGAATCGACACATGGTGGATATTTTTTCCCACATTGCTGACATTTGTATATTCTTTTTGCTTTTTGCGTGATTACCTCTTTTCAAGAATTGCATCCAAATTGTAACTTGCATATTTACATGCCTTCCATCAATAAAGTATTCATTTCACTCAAAGAGCTTTTCAATTCTGTTTTTACTTTTACTGTTTTGTTTGCAAAAAATGTCTGATATTTTGGATAAACATTATAGATGAAAATATAAGGCTTTATAGAGCATAACAAAAATAATGAATTTACATGAACGATAGGTATTATGAATGAATCTCTAACGATGAAGCTTTTTCTCTCCAGCGGTGAAGCTCTAACAGTATCAACAGCGCATGGTGAATCTTTCCTCCCCTAGCAGGAGTCCAGAAGATTATGTATTCCCCAACCAGATTTGATTTGTACTCCTCAACGAGTGCTCAAGTTTTGACTACATCAGGTAGAATGGTGGTGAAATACAGTCAGGTATTTGTTCAACAGAGACTTGCTCTTTATCTTCTCACAGCAGAGATTTTGTCTCTCCTTACAGAATCCTGTTATTAGATCAGAAGTATTATCACCGGAAGAGGTATGCACTTATCTCCATCAAGGTAAGGAGGAAGGATATTCTCTCAGTGGTAGGATAAACTCAGTATTACTCTCCAGCAAGATCGATATCCTTAACCTCTTTCCTCAGCAAGATCAGTATCCTTGACTTCTCTCCCTAAGCAAAGTTAGGTGATGATTCCCTCGACAGGTAAATCGACGGTAGGTTGATATCTCCAGCAAAGTCCAATGGTCATTAGCATATTTTAGAATCAGACTTTTGGAATGATCTCCCAGCGGATGTTACTTCCATTTCCCCTCAGAATGGAATCATCAGTAGAGTCCATCACATCCCTAGCAGGGTGAATTTATCAACAGGTTACTATCATATTCCCAGCAGAGTGTAATTCTCAGTAGGAGTTTATCATCTCCAACAACTCTTTCAACAGGTTACTATCTTTTCAGCACTTCTCCAGGTGGTGTTCTTTTGCATTTGTGTTTTCGTATAGCATCCTCCCAAATGCATAGCTTTTCCATTTCATATAGAGAATTACGCTATATTCAAACATTAGCATCCGAAGCATAAGCCAGGTTTGGTATCTTTGTTGCCAGACGTTTCTCTAGCAGATGATGGCATTACTCAAGAGATTTTGTTTTATCCTCAGCGAAATTCATTGACAGATGTGTTCATTTCATTTGATTCTCCCCGATAGAGTCATTTATTTAAACCTCTCTTTTCCCGTCAGAGTATTCTTTTTAGATTGTAAGTCAGTTGATTCTACTCCTTGTTTATCTTGGATGTTATCCCAACTTTTGGTTGGTAGTCCTGTTTATCTTGGATGTTATCCCAACTTTTGGTTGGTAGTCCTGTTCTTCTTGGATGTTATCCCAACTTTTGGTTGGTAGTCCTATTCATCTTGGATGTTATCCCAACTTTTGGTTGGTAGTCCTGTTTATTTTTGATGTTATCCCAACTTTTGGTTGGTAGTCCTGTTTATCTTTGAAGTTATCCCAACTTTTGGTTGGTAGTCCTTTGTTATTCCAACTCTTGGTTGGTATTGTTTCCCCTACGGAGTCGTTATCCCAACTTTTGGTTGGTAGTTTTCATTTTGGTGAATTCTCCTTCGTTCAGCGTTCCGGCGATCCTAACTTTTGGTTAGTAGTCTTGTATTCCAACTTTTGGTTGGTATCCCTTATTGATGATCCCAACTTTTAGTTGGTAGTCTTTGTTTCTATATTCATGATCCCAACTTTTGGTCGATAGTCTTCGTTTCTATGTTGATGATCCTAACTTTTGGTTGGTAGTCTTCGTTTATGTGTTGATGATCCCAACTTTTGGTTGGTAGTCTTTGTTTATGTGTTGATGATCCCAACTTTTGGTTGGTAGTCTTCGTTTATGTGTTGATGATCCCAACTTTTGGATGGTAGTCTTCCTTTTATGTAGTCATCTTTGTTTGGCATCCTGGTGATCCTTGAAAATTCTGGCAAGCACACGATGGATGTTATTCCTAAGGTTATAACATCCACTGTGACATCTACTACTTAACAGCTAATACTCAGTAATAATAAAAGCAATAAATAACACAGCAATTGTTTACCTAGTTCAGTGTCAACAACACTTACATCTGGGGGCTACCAAGCCAGGGAGGAAATTCACTACCAGTAGAATTAATTCAGAGTTAAACCTCTAGTTTACACTCCTCACTTAATCCCTACCCAATGACACTTCAACCTAGAGACACTCTAGACCTGAGTATACCCACTCACTCCCCCTCAATCACACGACAGTGATATCAAACAATTACAGAAGACAATATGAAGCGACACTTCATACACACCTTGATCTTGCTTCACAGCTTTGATCAAGGAACTCACACACTCTTGATTCAAAGCTTCGAGTGAGACACAGCCTAGAATCTACCTTTCCAATGCAAATCATCCACCAGACAATTGCTTGGATTACAAGTATTCCTAGACGAAATTCACACGTGAAGACTAGCCTTCTTCACTTCTAAGGACTCTCTAATTTGCACTTTATCTTCTTCTGTTATCAAGTGCTGCTATTCAGGATTGCATCTTCTGATCTTTATAGCAATTGTCAGTCCTTTTGGGCCTTGGTGCATCAATTAGGTTTTATTCATAAAAAACCTATTTTCAATGATCTGCACACTTGCCACTTAATTCAGGGATATTCTAGTTTGCCTAGGGCTTCTAGAAAGTCTCCTGATATCCAGCTTGAGCACTTATTCTGTTTCCTAGTTTATAGATACCAGAAAAACCATCTTGCCCGCTGGATGTCATACGTTCAGTGTTATGACATTCTGTATGAAATTCAGCTTAACTAAGTTAACTTATAGTTAACTTACCCTGTACACACATCATTAAGTATGTCCTAACAATCAGTATGACATACATGCACACTCTAAAGTTTTGCCACAAAATTCAGCCAATCAAGAGCACTTACAAACTCCCTCTTTGGCAAATTTTTGGCTAAAACAACCTGTTAACATATCAGAGTTTACACACAGTGTTGCACCCCAAAATTTGCCTAACCTTTTCTTACTTGGTTTATGTTTCACTGCATTAGCATTGCATTAATCTAACATTTGCATAGCATAACATTGCTCATTTAACAGGGGATCAAGTGAAAAGCCTAGCCAGAGGGTTATTCAAGTTTGAGAAGTCACCATAATCATCAGGGAGAAGGTTGGGTTCTCAAGAAGTTCATCTGTTGGTATGGGGTTTATCTTCTAGCATGAGGAGCCATTTGAAGAGTATCAGAGGTTGTGAAGCCTTGGATGTGGATATGATATGTGGATAGAGCTCATGGAGTTCCTAGAGGATCAAGACAGAGCTCAGTCAAATGTTTGTAGCAAGTACAAGAGCCACAGTGGAAGTTGGTGTCACTAGGGTTCATCTGGTTAATCCTAGGCCCAAATGAGCAATTGAAGAAGATCAAAGCCTACTTATAGGTCATTGAGATCATGAAATGATAGGATGAGGCATATGAGAGCATTTATTTTGCTGGAGCACCTCGTTGCATTTGCATATATCATTATATTTGCATCTACTCAAATGCGTAGCATTTCCATGCTGTATGGAGCATTACGCCATTGTCAAACATATGCATTTTGAAACATAATCCAGGTTGATTACACCTTTGTTTTCAGGTGTTTTTCCCTGCAGGTAATTGAGGTTCTTGTTCAAGAAGGTGTCCAGATATTCAGATTTGTGGCGCAAGATACGCGATGATAGTGTTCGCCCTGTCATATGCTCCCCTAGCAGAGTTACTTGGTTAAGTTTCTCTTCTCCCCCCCAACGAAGTTCTTCTCAGATTGCTGATGCGTCAGCATTAAAGGATCTCGTGGTTTAAACTTTCAGAGTTGTTACTCGTGACTTCCCCGGTAGAGTTTTTCCCCATCAGAGTTGCCTGGTTAAGTTTCTTTTATTCCCCAGCAAAGTATTCTTCAGATTGTCGTACAATAGTTTTGAAAATCTCGAAGTTGTTACCTGTTGTCGAAATGGGTGTTTGACGGCTGTCATTAAAATTTCCTCGCAGAAGTTGTTTGTTCAAGTCTTTGGGTTTGCACTTTTGTTTAGTGCTTTTCCCACTTCTTAGGAATTGGAAGGTTGACGTGATGGTTCAACAATCGACGTGATGGTTCGACACTCGCTTTTATTTAGCGTATGCCCGTTTCTGAGGAAAAGGAAGGTCAATGATGTGGAGGCAAATCGCCACATATCACACAAGTCTGCAAGACATTGGTTAATGCAGGTTTCGATGATGACAAATTCCTTGGATAGATTGGAAATTATGAACTCCAGATCTACTAAACCAGATGCAACGTATCACCCACCATATCCTTTTACGCATGTCTTAAAACTTCTGAAATGAATATACTATGTGTAGATAAAATGCAATCATGACCACAGGCATGAAAGACTTTAAACTGATGAATTTTTGTAGGTTTGCAGGACATGAGTCGACCATAGGGTCGGCGCATGCATCAGAACAATTCTGCACTAGTCAACGCACAAGGCAATGCGTCGACCATAGGGTCGGCGCATGAAGGAATAACTTTCCAACGGGTCAGCGCATAAAGGCATGAGTCCACCATAGGGCCGGCGCATAATGGAAATAGATTTCAACGGGTCAGCGCACGCCGACTGTATGGTCGACGCACACTGATGAAATTTCCAGATTTCCAAAACAACACAGGCCATGCGTCGACGCACAGACCTGTTATGGTCGACCGTTCGCACGGAAAATCTGTTTTAAAATACTTCCCTCTTATATTTGAAATATTGTTATGTCCAGAATGATGTTGGCACTATATATACTTGTTTAACCACTTGTGTCTTCTAACATTTGATATTCTTTTGATTCATGTGTTCAAAAACAAGAAAGAGTGAAATAGGTGTCCAAGATTTGTCATCTTCATCTTCAACATCTCACAACATTTCAATTACACACAATCATTTTTGAAATGCATTTGTGAGAGATTCAAGGTGATAAGGTTCGAGGCTTAGATTGGAGAATCAAGCTCGGGTTGAAGATTGTGACAGGTTCTTTCTTGAATAAAACCATTGGGGTTTTACCCTCCAAGATTGGTTTGAATTTTGGGGGTTTTTGGACGAGATTCTTCATCAAAGGTCAATCGAGCGAAGGTGATTGTGAAGAGGTGTTCTTCACAAGTCTAGTAGCGGATTCAGTGATTTTGAAGGGAAGATCTCGGGGTCGATTTGGTGCTGTTGAGATCAGTCGGAGCCAAAGGTTTGAACAACAACGTGTTATTCAATAAGGTGGCTGGAGTCGGAGGTCCATCAACACAAATCGGAGAACTTGATTCATCTTGAATCAAGGGGCAAGGAGTGAAGGCAACTTTCAACACATTGAGATTTCTGTTGTATATTTGCTGCTCAATCCTTGTATAAACTGTTCATTCAAACAGGTGATATCTATAAAATCTATCTCAATTCTAGTTTTAGAATTGAGGGCAGACGTACCCCGAAGCGAGGACGACGGGGGAACTGCCTCACCAAATACTTGTCTTCTCTATTTTCAGCATTTAGGTTATAGCTCAAAATAAGTAATTTTTGTGTAAGCTTTATTGTCAAAATTGTGATATCAATTGAGTAAGAGGTTAAAACTCTGTTTTTGACTCCAAAGTACAACAAGACATTGTACTAGGCTGGTTGGAATCACTTACTCAACATAAATATCACTTGGAGTGTTTTTGCATACCAAGTGCTTGACATATTGCTTGAACCAAAATTATCTTACTTGTGTATCTAGTTTTGGTTTGATTTTTGAATCATTGGAACTAGGAATCCTTACAAATGAAGTAAATAATTGATAAGTGGAATTAGTGTTGTGATTCTATTTTTCCAAATTGTCATTAATCCAAAGGCTTACGTATATCCGGTTTTCCAATAACCGTTCGTTTTAGACTATATTTCCTCGGCCGCTTCCGCACTTAAAACATTTTTAAAAACCAATTTTAATTTGGTAGCGCCGACTCAAATTTTAATTGGGGATCTATTCAACCCCCCCCCCCCCCCCTTCTAGATTCGTGCCATAGTCTAACAAGTGATATTGACAATACTCGCTTTTGTTTAGCGTATGCCCGTTTCTTAGGAAATGGAAGGTCAGTGATATTGACAGTACTCGCTTTTATTAGTGTATTCCCGTTTCTTAGGAAAAGGAAGGTCAGAGATATTAATGATACTCGGTTTTATTTAGCGTATGCCCGTTTCTTAGGAAAAGGAAGGTCAGAGATATTGACGATACTCGCTTTTATTTAGCGTATGCCCGTTTCTTAGGAAAAGGAAGGTCAGTGATATTGACAGTACTCGCTTTTATTTAGCGTATGCCCGTTTCTTAGGAAAAGGAAGGTCAGAGATATTGACGATACTCGCTTTTATTTAGCATATGCTCGTTTCTTAGGAAAAGGAAGGTCAGAGATATTGACGATACTCGCTTTTATTTAGCGTATGCCCGTTTCTTAGGAAAAGGAAGGTCAGAGATATTGACGATACTCGCTTTTATTTAGCGTATGCCCGTTTCTTAGGAAAAGGAAGGTCAGAGATATTGACGATACTCGCTTTTATTTTAGCGTATGCCCGTTTCTTAGGAAAAGGAAGGTCAGTGATATTGACAGTACTTGCTTTTATTTAGCATATGCCAGTTTCTTAGGAAAAGGAAGGTCAGAGATATTGACGATACTCGCTTTTATTTAGCGTATGCCCGTTTCTTAGGAAAAGGAAGGTCAGAGATATTGACGATACTCGCTTTTATGTATCGTATGCCTGTTTCTGCGGAAACTGAGAATCAATGATATTGATGTCATGCTTTATGTAGTGCCCGCTTATCGTAGCATTTTTCGTTGACTCGACACCTGTGGCATCACGCAGGTGTTCGATATGGAAATCAGGTTCTTTATCGGATGAGTGATCAGTTGTTGCTGTGACAACCAGATTCAATTGTTTGGATGTAGTGTTCCCAAGCAGTTTGGGAGTTTATCTCTTCGGTTAGCAAATTTCTGGAAACCGTCTTCTACCTCGATTGCCTGAAAGCCGTTCACTTTTCATCCAGTCAGGTCCAAGCCGCTTGAATAGGGGCAGCTGTTGCACCCCAAAATTTGCCTAACCTTTTCTTACTTGGTTTATGTTTCACTGCATTAGCATTGCATTAATCTAACATTTGCATAGCATAGCATTGTTCATTTAATAGGGGATCAAGTGAGAAGCCTAGCCAGAGGGTTATTCAAGTTTGAGAAGTCACCATAATCATCAGGGAGAAGGTTGGGTTCTCAAGAAGTTCATCTGTTGGTATGAGGTTTATCTCCTAGCATGAGGAGCCATTTGAAGAGTATCAGAGGTTGTGAATTCTTGGATGTGGATATGATATGTGGATAGAGCTCATGGAGTTCCTAGAGGATCAAGACAGAGCTCATTCAAATGTTTGTAGCAAGTACAAGAGCCACAGTGGAAGTTGGTGTCACTAGGGTTCATCTGGTTAATCCTAGGCCCAAATGAGCAATTGAAGAAGATCAAAGCCTACTTCTAGGTCATTGAGATCATGAAATGATAGGATGAGGCATATGAGAGAATGTTTCAAGATCAAGTTGAGAAGAATCAAGAGTGGTTGGAGTTGCTAAGTCAGGGTTCCTAGGGTAAAATCCCCTGTTTAGTGCCAAACTTCCAAGCCATGTAAGTCAAAATGCAAGTTTCATCTCCATCTTTGGCCAACATGAAACTTGTAGATCATACTCTTAGATTTAATTTGAGTACTAGAAGTCCTCCATTGTATTTATAGAACTCAAGTTATGAGCCAGACAAGTTACAGGTCCTCAGATGCATCTGAAATTTGTCTGTGAAAATCATCTGACTTCCAAGCTATTTTTGAGCTAGAAGAATGTTTCATCTGGCCTTTTGGTGAACATGAAAGTTGTTCCTCATGATCTTAGCTTTCCAAAATGTATTAGACGTCTTCCATCTGATTTGTAGAACTCAAGTTATGAGGTTTACAAGTCAGGGGTATTTTGGGAAAGTGAGATTATAGGCCATTTTCAATTATATGTCAAAATCTCCAACTTGCACATCTCAAATGGGGTTTTGTTCAACATGGAACTTGCTCAAAATATGGTTTTTAGGTCAACCACGAGCTCATGGTGAATTGATTTGGTCCATAGTAAGAGTTGACTTAAAGTGGCTTTAAAAGAAGAGAAATTAAAGGCCTTATTTGGTGGGAAATTCAAATAAATTGTTATGTGCTCAAACAAAGGCAAATGACCACTCATTTCGATCAGAAATGATATTTTGGGAATATTGGCATTATTATATTTTTCAATTGACTCATAATTCATGGTGTTTTGACATGTTTCTTCACAAATAAGCAACATCACAAGAAATCACTCACAAAGGCAATTCAAGGCTCTAGCCAAGCTGAATTTATTCAAGGTGTTTTGTGTATGATGCTAGAAGCTTCCAAAGCAAGCTTTTGAGCCAAATTGGTGCATGCCATAATCAAATTTTTGGAGAAATTGAATTTTTGGATTTTTTGGATTGGGCTTGGATTGGGCCTCTAGAAGGTTCTAATGTGTTCTATAAATGTTCAAAAACGAAATTGGATAGAGGTTGGTGACTCATTGGAGCTGAAGAGAGAGAGAAGCCATTGGAGCAAGTTGAAGAAAAAGCTTGAAAGTGAATTTTCGGTTTTGAAGAATCAGAGGGTTTCATCAAGAATTGATTATCAAGAATCATTCACCATCAATCATTGAAGTTTTCTGCACTTGCTGGAGGAGAATTGAGGTCTGAAACCACCACAATCGAAGCTTAAAACCAGGTTTTTATTTCTTGAATTTTCTCTCCATTCATGCATTTTTAGTGGATTAGATTCATGTGGTTAGGTTACAATTAAGGTGTAGATGATTTCTGGACAGAAAAATTGAGGTTTAGTGACAAAATAGGAATTGATCCATTTTCGGTTGAGATTTGGATTTCTTTATTCTTGAGGTTTTAGCGTGATTAAGTGGTATAATTGAAATCCTCGTGAAATTTCACACAACTTTGGTTCAAGAATCGAGTGCAATGGTGAAATATTGAGAGAGATATGATGGTTTGAAGTTTGCAGGAAAAAACTCCAATCCCGTTCGGCCATGGTGCTGTTCGCGGGCTGTTGGTGTTTGAATTTGGAGAAGAAAGTTGTGCGCCGTCGGATTGGAACGGAAGAGAAGACCAAGTCTCACGATCGGAGCGCTACGCACGCGCCATGTCAGCCCTCCCTGGAACGACGTCGTTTCAATAAGTGTGAGGCCAAGCTTGCTTCAGTGCTGTGAGAACCCAAGGCGCGCGAGTTCGATTCCTGGAGTGGCTCTTTATTTTGATTAATTGTAAAGCTGAGTTTAATTAGTTTTGTGTTGGGCTTTAGTTGTGTAGCGCTATTACCACCCCCCTCCAATAGGCCCAAATGAATTGCACTTGAAATAATCAATTATTGCACCCCTTGGACGTGTTAATGAGATGATTTTTTTTGCTGAATTAATCCCATATGGGCCTAGCGCCCAGGTGCTTTCAGCACCCCCCATCATGGGCCCAAGCGAGAATTATGCTTGATTTTCTTGCTGATTACACCCTCTACTGTTCTTGCTTAATTCCATTTCTTTATTTTTTCTGTTTTAATACTTGTTAGATTTAATTCACAAAAAAATAGTAAATGTTGATATTAAATTCTGGAAAAAGTTGTAGATATGAACTGAGATGTTTAGAATTTTATCATGCTTTTCATTTTAATTTTCCATGAATTTTCCATTTTATTGCATATTTTCTAGTGTAATATGTTTTTAATGGTGGAAAATTGTGTGCTGATTTTGTCCATTTTATTTCTCACTCATATTTCTTAGTTTGATCTTGAGATTTTACAGGCTGGTTATATACATGTTGCTGGTAGTGTTTGATTTTTGTTATGATTTTTAAGTTATTTTAAATAGGATTTTAGTGTAGTTGTTTAGGAGTGTTCCTCAGTGGATCTCTTTAGTGATACCTTTCAACTTAGGATTTTATTAGAGGACTTAGAAATTGAATTAGGTCATTGATTTTTGAACTGTAGATCATTAACAAATGCATGTTCCCATAGAAAAATAATTGGATTTTTAGGATGTGTTTTGATATTTTAGATAGAATATTCTAGTTGGTTGTTCATTTGGTGCTTCAATTTTGGTGATGGCTTTGGAATGGACTCAAAGTGGGTTTTTCTTGCATGATGGGCTTCTGGTTCTTATTGGAGGATATCATGGACATGATGAAGCTCTTGTGGAGTGTCTGGTGGAGCTTGGATTGGAGCTTTTCTTTCCTTTTTGTTAACTTTTTGTAGCTTATGAGATTAGGGATTTTAGGAGAGAGCTTTAGAAATAGTTTTTTCTTCAAATAATGGTTGGTTTCATTCACCTTCCATTCCCATCCTATGATTCAAAGTCCTCATGTTAAAGTCTCATATCTCCTTTGGAGGGATGTGTGACATTTTACAATGAGTAGAACTTTTGAGGATGCCTTTCTCTGATGACTGGTTGAGTGTCAGATGGGATTCCCTTGGTTTCCTTTTCTGCTTCCCATCATCAAATACTCATCTTGTTGATTCTCTTCATTCTTGGTGGAGTGCATTGTTAAAGCTTGAAGATGGAGTATCCCTTTCCTTCTCTTAAACATGGTGGACTTGAAGAACAGTTACAGACTTTGGATTGGATTGCTGTCAGAAGATTGCTGGCTTGTTTTCCCTGTTTGTCTATTTTCTTCTTGTTCAACTGTATTGATGTGACTTGCTTGGAGTGTTGCATTAGATTTTAGGCTTCATGTAGATTATCATAGGCCTAAGAGCATCCTAAGGGTTGAGCTTCTCCCCTTTCTTGTATTGCATTAGAAGTTGAGTGGGGACTCCTTCTGCTTGTATTTTTACTGTGTGGCTTTGCTTGCTGGTATTTGGTAGAGCTCAGCTCCCTTGCCCGTGTGGTGTGTGGCCTTTGTGCCTTGCTTGTTTAGAAGTTGAGCTTGGATCCTTCTGCTTGTGTGATGCATTGCATGCATTTTATTTACATCAATTTGTTTACAGTAATCTTTCTTGTACAATTTTTCTGTTTACTGTTGTTTCCATTGCCATGTTCCCCTAGGAACTCTGACTTCTCTTATTCAAGAGAAGTTATGACAGACACTAGGATTCTAACCATGCCTGATAACATTAGTTAGTTTCCCTTTTAACCACAATCGTAGGACGAATATTGCATGATAACTATAGGATAAAGTCAGTTTCCCTGTAGGGAGTCTGTTTCTCTTCTCATCTTCAAATACAATTAAAACACTTAATAAAGGTTAACACGTACTGTGCGTTACAAGCCTTATGCTACTTGAGAAAGAGTTGTGGGAGGGTTTCCCTCACATAACTCGAGTGTTTAGTGTGGTATCCTTTGGGTGACATGCGACGCATTCACTCTCAAGTCCAATTCTTTAGTGCAACACGAGTTACAAACAGAACTCAATTCACTTCTTCCGTAAAAGACTTAAAAAACAAACATTCAAATCCTTTTTGTCCTCTTGGACCCTTAATCAGGAAAACCCTTTTTATAAAGGAGAGTTCTGTTAACTTTCAGTTCTACTGCAAACGGTAACGCCTAAGTCTCCAAGGATCGAGCTGCAAACACCAACTGCTGGAACTGATTGTTAACTTTACTTGGATAGAAGATGCTGAACAAACCTGTGTTCTCCGTAGCCCGAACTACGTTTGCTCTGATATTTCATGTCGTATGAAAGTACGTAGGCACAAGATGCGATATCTTGGCGAGCAACCTTCCCCCCTTTTACCCGTAGTTAGGCGAACTAGGTTGACTCTGATTTCTCGTTCCAGACGGGAATACGTAGGCATAAAGTGCGATACTTTGCCGAGTCTTTTTCTTTTCTTTTTAGGCCATACTTTTAGCATAGATAGATTTAACAAACCCGTCAGATAAACACAACAAGCGTGGATCCCATCAAGTACGATGGACGTGAGGGGTGTTAATACCTTCCCCTTGCGTAACCGACTCCCGAATCCAGACAATGGTTGCGATGACCTTGTCTTATACCTTTTTCGTCAGGTTTTTCCGATCGTTTCCTTTCCCGTTCTGAGGGATAAATAACGAAAGGTGGCGACTCTTCTGTTTTGCCGGCACCTTATTTTCGCGGTAGCGACAGCTGGCGACTCTGCTGGGGACTCCAACGGTTCCCTGTGCGAGTCATTCCTAGCGCTTGTGTGCTTACCTGTTGGGTTTAATTGCGCTTTACTTTCCGCATTTTATTTTTAGTATGATTATTATTATTGTGTTGTTGTGGGAAGGGAACCTGATGAGCGAGAAGCCAGACCCAGGCTTGAGTGTACTTAGCACTAGTTGTGGAAATTAGTAGGCGCGTGCTTGCGTTGCAGACACTAGCGTCTCATGAAATCCACGCTCAGACGAGGTTCTCCCGGTTGACTTCTTTTCCGGCCCTTTGGGTCTGAGGGGTTGTTGGTTTGGAGGATTGTCGACTCTGGGGACTGATCATTTGTGACTCAGCAGAGTGAGGCCACTTCAAGGGATGATGATGCCACACCTTCTGGGTATCGTATCATCGCTCTTGAAAGTCTGTTACGCTGGGAAACGCATAGGATGCCATACCTTATATGTGAGTTAGGTCCATACCTGTGAGCGGGGTCGGGTTATTGCAGGAAACCTTAGCCTTCAGACTACCTGGTTTTCTTGTCAGTGAATCAGTGTTGTTGGGTTCAGAGGTTCTTATCGTCAGAGATGTGGTTGTTCTCAACAGTGTGTATTTATTGGTCCTCTTCAGGGTTGTGCTATCAGAGCAGAGTTTTGATTGTGTTGGATCAGAGCTTTGGTCTTCTCAGCAGCTATCTTGATCCCCTGTTGCATTGCATTTTGCATTTTGCATAATCATTTGCATATCATTAATGTGTGTCTGTGTTGCAGGTACCGTTTCCCCCAGTTCAGGTTTCTTGCCTGCTGTTGTGCTATTATGGGTTCTCTGAGGAAGACTGTGGCCTATAAGCTCCCCACTCCAAAGGTTGCTCATTTGTCCAGTTTGATTGCTTTAGCAGATGATACCGTGAGAGGTGAATTCAGAAAGTCTTATGGGAAGCTACTCAGTTTGGTCCGTAAACATTCTGTGTATGAGTTGAATGGGTTGTACGCCTTGCTGCAGTTCTATGATCCTCCTTTGAGATGCTTTACTTTCCCAGATTTCATTCTTGCACCAACATTAGAGGAGTATGCTGATTTATTGGGTGTGCCTATCAGGAGTCAGATGCCTTTTGTTCATATGGATGTTGAGCCTAATCTGGCTAATCTAGCTCTTTCTCTTCATTTGGATGCCTCTGAGTTGATCTTGTCCAGTTGGAATGGGGTTCTTGGTTTCTCTTTGCAGTTCTTAGTTGGGAAAGCCCAACAATGTGCCAAAGACGGTTGTTGGATTGTGTTCAACGCCATTCTTGCTCTCTGCATATATGGCATCATTCTATTTCCTAATATGCCTGATTTTGTGGACTTAGATGCCTTTCATATCTTTGCATCAGGGAATCCGGTCCCTACCTTGATTGGCGATGTGTACCATTCTATCCATTACAAGAACGAGAATAGAAGGGGTAAGAATGTATCATGTTGTGTGCCCTTGTTCTATAGATGGTTTGATAGTCACCTACCCAAGAAGGGTCTCTTTGCTTCATCAGCAGCCACAGCAGATTGGTCCGAGCGATTGATGAGTTTATCAGTAGAGAGTATCGTGTGGTTTGATAGAGATATGTTGGGTACTGAAGTTATATTCAGCTGCCGTGGGTTTCTGAATGTGCCTTTGATTGGAAGAAAGGGTTGTATCAACTATAATCCATCTCTACTTGTCAGACAGTTTGGTTATGCTTTGAGAGCTCCGCCAAAGGATGAAGAGGTGCAGGAATCTCTGTACCTCACTGGTCTTCTAGAGGGGAATATGTTATCTAAGCTTCGGCATGCTTGGAATGACATCAGTAGACGAGGGAAACCATTGTTGGGGAAAAGTAATAGCCAAGCCTACACTCCGTATGTAACCTGGGTCTAGAGCCGAGCAGAGACCATAGGGATGCCATTTCCACTTGCTAAGCAGGAATGCCCTCCAGTGGTAGAAGAGCCTACTACCGTGTCTATTCAGTAGTACAATCAGGTGTTAGTTGAGAGAGAAGAGCTGAGAAAAGCCAATGAAGAGTTAGAGAGGGAGTTGGCACAGGTTAGAAGCGAGAGAAATGAAGTCGTCTGTTCCTTCAAGAGGCAGACAGAGTTGGTGAATAGGTTGGGCACGAATTTGACTAAGCAAATGGCTGAGCGTGAGCGTTTGGGTCTAGACTTCAAATCTGTCAGCGATGTACTGGCTACCAAGAAGCAGCACATGGATGAAGCATACCAGAGAATATCCAAGTTCAATCAGCAGTGGGATGCCACTATAGCCAACAACAAAGAGAGGGAGGATAAACTGAAACATCAGATCTCCAAACTGAAGGCTCATGTGAAGGCTAGTGAGGAAAGGTTCGATGAGGAAACTGCTCGCCGATATGCCACCGAAGGCAAGCTCAACAAAGCCCTTGCCAACCTGAAGAAGCACAAGCAGGTGTTCGAGTCCAAGAAGCGGAAGTTAGAGGAGTGCTTTGGCCAGGGAGCGTGGGAAGATCCGATTGAAGATCTCCAGTGTAATATTATGCAAAGAGAGTTGCTCGTCGAAGGGTTACTCACTTGTCCTAACCACCCGAAGAAAAAAGAGTTGCTGGAGGAGTTTCGTGCCCGCTGTCGCACTTGATTATCTTTGTAACCTTTTGTATGCTTTTTGATTTCTGTTGTAGGCTGACCATCACCAGGCTTGTTGGTTGAGGTCATGCTAATGATATCCCATGTATTCATTGACTTTGTACTGCCGCCTTGTTGGCCCATATATATATGAGATGTTATTTCAGTGACTAGATTCGGACTTCTTGCTATCGGCACTGACACTATGGCACTCGAACCGGGGAAAAATATCCCTAACGCACAGACACACGTTTGCATTTGCATAAATCATTTGCATAGCCGGTGCCTTGTACTGTGTTTCCTAACCCTCTGTTGATGCAGGTTCCAAGATTTCCGAACACCAAACTCACCGTTACTCAACCAGAAGCAACTGTAAGAAAGTTATGGACCAGATGCAGTAAGAGATGCAGGAGATGCGTGACCGCATGGCTCAGTTTATGCAGGTGATGGAGACCGTGGCTAAAGGCCAAGAACAGCTCCAGACTCTCGTGCGGCCCCTAATTGCACGAGTTGATGGCAACGATGTGCTACATGGGGGTACGGATGCTAATCGTCCTCATGGTGAAACTCCTCAGGCTGGTGATGCTATACCAGTGATTGGTCTTAACGCTGGTGAGAACGTTCTCGTGGCTGGTAATGGGAATGCTGGTAATAGGAACGGTAACTTGGAAACCAATGGGAACGTTGTTGGCAATGGTAATGCTGGTCTCAACACTGGTGCTGGGAATACCGGTGTGAATATGGTCAACGGAAATACGGGCTTTGCTGGTGTGAATATGGGCTTTGGTAACGCTGGTGGTGCCAATGCTGGATTTGGTAATCAGGGTTTTGGAACTGTGAGTAACAATGGTTACGGAATGGGTGCCTATAATACTGTCTTTGGGACAGCGGCTGCTAATAAAGAGCTCGGTAATCTGAGGTATGACCCCAGGTTTTTCTAGAATGGTCATGGCCGCAACGCTGCGTACGCTGCGTACGACAATGAGGGTCCTTATTGGGGTGAAGACCGCAAAGAAGATGCTTTTTCTGGTCAAGGCATGGGTTATGAGAGGCCTACTGAAAATGATCGCAGGACCAAGATGCTTGAAGAGCAGATAAAAGGGATAGCCAACCAGAATTCTGTGGGATTGGATATGGCAAACATGGGATTGGTTCCTGGACTGAGGGTGCCACTCAAGTTTAAGGCTCCTGCGTTTGATAAATACAAGGGAGATATGTGTCCCAGGGTGCACGTACGATCTTATTACAGAAGAATGTCTGCTTACTCCAACGATGAAAAGATGTTAATGCACTTCTTTCAAGATAGTCTGTCCGGGCCGTCATTGGAATGGTACATGGGTTTAGAACCTACTCAAATTGGAAGTTGGAAAGAACTGGCAGAAGCTTTCGTGAGACACTACCAATATAACAGTGATCTTGCTCCAAATCAGGTTCAATTGCAGAATCTCTCTCAGAAGACTGGTGAAAGTTTCAAAGAATACGCCCAGAGGTGGCGCGAGTTGGCTGCAAGGGTACAACCACCCATGGTGGAGAGAGAGTTGATAGATATCTTCGTGGGTACGTTTTCAGGACTGTATTACGATAAACTTCTCAACTGTTCAATGAGCAATTTCTCTGACTTGATTCTGATGGGTGAGCGAATTGAGAATGGAATTAAGATTGGTAAGATTCAGACTGGTGAATCAACTTCAGCCGGAGGTAGTAAGAAGGCTTTTGGTAGTAAAAAACAAGGAGACACGAACTCAGTGTATAGTGCTCGAAGGAAGAATAGGGGTCAGAACTGGCGTATGCAGAAACAAGTTGCTAGTGTGACAATCCCTGCACCGCAACAACAGCAGCAACAACCTCAGCAGCAGCCGAGGCAGCAGAACACTAATCGGCGAAGAGTTCAGAATCCAAAGCCGAAAAGGATATTTGATGTACCTCCAGTATCGTATGCTGAACTTCTTCAGACTTTGTTGAGATTACAATTGGTTGAGAAAAGCACCTTGGCCCAGCCGACGGGCACACCTCCGTATGGGTATGACGCCAATGAGCATTGCGAATTTCATTCCGGGGCGCCCGGTCATAATATTGAAAATTGTCAGGCTTTCAAGCACAAGGTGCAAGATTTACTTGATAACACTGCTATAAACTTCGGTACGGAAGGACCCAATATTGTGCAACAACCAATGCCAAAGCATGGGGCGGCGGGAGCGAACGCTATTCTGACAGATGCAGAGTTAGATTTGGTTGTGAATGTGGAGGAACTAAAGACACCTCTGGGTTACGTGAAAAGCCGTTTGTTGAAAGGGGGTTTACCCCGGATGTGATGAGTGCTGTGTAGATTGTTCAACTCGGCTTGAGGGTTGCGATAGTTTGAAAAGCGGAATTCAGAGTCTGATTGATGAGGGTACGTTACAATTTGATCGCACTGCTGCCGAAGAGAAGCCTGTCGAGGCAATGGTCGAAGAGCAGGGTGAGATTGCCACTGTTACGATACCATTCAAGTCTGTCATGATATCGGCGCTTGCCAAGCGGCCGACTATCACCATCACTAAAGCAAAACCCATTATGTATGAGAGCATCAAGGCCATCCCTTAGAGTTATGGAGCGGAAGTGTATTGTAACAGTGAGAGAATTAATCTGCATGATCTGCCGGTGGGATCAGTTGATAATCTGGTAGGAGCGGGCGGTATGACCCGTAGTGAAAGAATCTTTACTTCGCCAGAAGTAGAAGCAGAAAGAATTGCGAAGGGTAAAAGCAAGGTGAATGAGGGTGGAGCTTCCCTAGAGAAGGAGAAAGAATCATTGAATAAAGACGTGGAGGAGTTTATGAGGCTAATTCAAACGAGTGATTACAAGATCGTTGATCATTTGCAGCAAACTCCTTCAAAAATCTCAATTTTGTCTTTATTGCTATGTTCCGAGGCTCACCGGAACGCCCTGTTGAAAGTGCTTGAGACGTCCTTCGTACCCCAGGAGATTTCTGTTAATCAACTTGAGGGGGTAATGGCCCATGTGAATGTTGGGCACGGTTTGGGGTTTACTGATTTTGACTTGACACCTAGAGGTCGCGACCACAATAATGCTTTGCACATCTCAGTTGAGTGCAGGGGCACCGTCATATACCATGTTCTTGTTGATACCGGGTCATCCCTAAATGTGTTGCCTAAGAAGGCACTGTTGAAATTAGATACTCGAGGAATAATTTGAACGCCCAGTGATCTGGTAGTAAGAGCGTTTGATGGAACCCGGAGGTCTGTATTTGGGGCACTGACGTTGCCAATACAAGTGGGTCCAGAAGTATTTGATATCGTGTTCTATATTATGGACATCCAACCAGCGTACAGTTGTCTACTTGGAAGACCGTGGATCCATTCCGCCGGAGCTGTGACATCCACGCTTCACCAAAAGCTGAAATATATGGTTGATGGCAGTATTGTTACTGTGTGTGGTGAAGAGGACATTCTGGTCATTCATTTATCATCCTTCAAATACGTCGAAGTGGACGGAGAAATCCACGAGACGATGTGCCAAGCCTTCGAAAGAGTGAAGATTAAGGATGAAGCTCCTGTGAGCAGCAAAGGGCTGGAAGTGGCCATGTCTTCGTATACGGAAGCCTAGGCAGTGGTGCAGACCGGAGAAACCAAGAGGTGGGGTCAAGTCCTGGATATTCCTGTCAAGGAGGATAAGTTTGGGTTAGGGTACCGCCCATCATCGTCATCCTCCCCACAAAGCGCACCAAGGTTCCGAGGGCCAGTGATGTTTACTCCTGGAAGAGTCAGCTACGAGAGAATCAATGTTGTGTCCGATGCTGAAGACGGAGACAGTGATTGCAATATGGATACTTGGATCAGACCCAGCATACCAGGGCAGAGCTTATGCAACTAGTCAATCCAGGATGTTATCCAAGTGACAACGAAACAAAAATGCTTTGTTTTCCAATTATTGTACAATCTTGTGTCTTACCCGGGGCATAACGATTTTATTTCAGGGCCTATCTGCTTATGTGTATGCTTTGTTTAATCATTGAATAAATGTGTTTTTCCTCATACAAGTTTTGTGATCCTTGTCTTTCTGTTTTTATTTTTAGCAATAAAATGGCAACGTGGTTATATGTTTTGTTTGCATATCATTTGAAGCGTTTAACCATTTTTTCTCGTAGGACTCACATAATTTCATATGACACCGACCAAGAACTTCCTATGACTCGCTTCGACTTTGAGCACCCGATCTTTCAAGCCGAAGAAGAGATTGTTGAGGATAATGACTTATTAGAAGAGCTGACTCGACTGTTGAAACAGGAAGAGAGAATTATTCTGCCTCATCAGGAGGAAATTGAAGTCATTAACTTGGGGTCCGAGGAATGTGTCAGGAATGTTCGGATAGGGGATGCACTACAAAGTGATATCAAGCAAAGGCTTATCGAGATGCTTCGAGAGTATAGTGATATCTTTGCTTGGTCTTACGAGGATATGCCTGGGCTGGATACTGATATGGTGGTTCATCGTTTTCCATTGCGAGAGGAATGTCCGACGATTAAACAAAAACTCGGGAGAACTCGACCAGATATGGCTGTGAAAGTTAAGGAGGAAGTGCAGAAACAGTGGGACGCTGGTTTTCTTGCTGTTACAACTTACCCTTCTTGGGTCGCCAATATCGTACTTGTACCGAAGAAAGACGGTAAGGTGCGAATGTGCGTTGATTACAGAGATCTGAACAAGGCGAGCCTAAAGGATGATTTCCCTCTTCCTCACATTGATGTGTTGGTTGATAACACAGCTCAATTTTCAGTGTTTTCCTTCATGGACGGCTTTTCGGGCTATAATCAGATAAAGATGGCGCCGGAGGATATGGAGAAAACGACTTTTATTACCCCGTGGGGAACGTTCTGCTACAAAGTGATGCCCCTTAGTTTGAAGAATGTCGGGGCAACATATCAGCGAGCTATGACAACACTCTTTCATGACATGATGCATAAAGAGATCGAAGTCTATATTGACGATATGATTGCCAAATACCAGATGGAGGAAGAGCATCTGGTCAATCTTCTGAAATTATTTAAGAGAAAAGGAAATTCAGGCTGAGGCTGAATCCTAACAAGTGCACCTTTGGGGTGAGGTCTGGTAAGCTACTGGGGTTCATTGTTAGCGAAAAAGGAATTGAGGTTGATCCTGCAAAGATAAAAGCTATACAAGAAATGCCAGCACCGAAAACAGAGAAAGAGGTTCGCGGTTTTTTGGGGAGGTTGAACTACATTGCCCGGTTCATATCTCACCTAACTGCCACGTGTGAACCAATGTTTAAGTTGTTGAAAAAAGATCAAGCGGTGGTCTAGAATGAGAATTGCCAAAGGGCATTTGAAAGAATAAAAGAGTATTTGCAGGAACCTCCAATTTTAATACCCCCAGTGGCCGGGAGACCATTGATTATGTATTTGACGGTTCTTGAGAACAGTATGGGTTGTGTTCTCGGTCAACACGACGAGACTGGACGGAAAGAGCATGCGATTTATTATTTGAGTAAAAAAATTCACGGATTGTGAGTCTCGATACTCTATGCTCGAAAAGACGTGTTGTGCACTTGCTTGGGCTGCCAAACGTCTAAGACAATACATGCTGAATCATACAACCATGCTGATTTCGAAGATGGATCCAATCAAGTACGTCTTTGAGAAGCAGGCACTTTCTGGAAGGATTGCCCGATGGCAGATGGTACTGACAGAGTACGATATACAGTATGTCTCGCAAAAGGCTATCAAAGGTAGCGTACTGTCAAAGTACCTGGCTGAGCAGCCAATCGATGATTACCAGCCGATGAAGTTTGATTTTCCTGACGAGGATATCATGTACTTAAAGATGAAAGATTGCGAAAAGTCGTTGCATGGTGAAGGCCCTGAGCCGGGTTCCCAATGGCAATTGATTTTTGACGGTGCTGTGAATTCATATGGAAGTGGAATTGGGGCAATCATCACGACTCCCCATGGGACGCACATCCCGTTCACTGCCAGATTGACCTTCCCAGTTACTAATAACGAAGCTGAATATGAGGCGTGTATCATGGGTCTCGAGGAGGCTATTGACTTGAGGATTAAAAATCTTGATGTATACGGAGACTCCGCGCTAGTCGTGAACCAGATCAAGGGTGAATGGGAGACCCGTCAGCCCAATCTGATACCGTATATGAATTATGCAAGGAGACTGTTGCCTTTCTTTGACAGGGTAGAGTTTCATCATGTGCCACAGGCAGAAAATTAGATGGCTGACGCTCTTGCGACGTTGTCTTCCATGTACAAAGTTAACTTCTGGAATGAGGCTCCCAGAATAGTTATCTCTCGCCTTGACAGGCCCGTCTTCATATTCTCCATTGAGGAAACTTCCGATGGCAAGTCGTGGTATTTTGATATCCAGAATTTCCTAAAGAACCAAGAGTATCCGACTGGGGCATCCAGTCGCGATAAGAAGACTCTTAGGAGATTGGCTGGCAATTTCTACTTGAATCCGGATGGTGTTCTGTATAGGAGAAACCATGATTTGGTGCTTTTGTGATGTGTTAATGAGAAAGAGGCTAATTTACTCATGGAAGAGGTCCACGAGGGAACCTTTGGCACGCACGCTGGCGAACATGCTATGTCTCGAAAGTTATTACGGGCAGGGTATTATTGGCTGACAATGGAACGAGACTGTTTCAAATTTGCACAGAAGTGCCACAAGTACCAAATTTATGCGGACAAGATTCACGTGCCGCCGAACCCTTTGAACGTCATGGCGTCCCCGTGGCCTTTCTCCATGTGGGGCATCGATATGATTGGGAAAATTGAGCCCACCACATCCAATGGACACAGGTTCATCTTGGTAGCTATCGATTACTTCACCAAATGGGTTGAAGCAACGTCTTACGCTAATGTCACCAAGCAAGTGGTAGCCCGGTTTATCAAAAAGGACATCATTTGTCGCTACGACATCCCCGAAAGAATCATTACTGACAATGGTTCGAACCTGAATAACAAAATGATGAAGGAATTGTGCCAGAATTTCAAGATTGAGCATCACAATTCATCTCCCTATCGGCCCAAGATGAATGGCGCTGTTGAGGCGGCCAATAAGAACATCAAGAGGATAATTCAGAAGATGGTTGTGACATACAAGAACTGGCACGAGATGTTTCCCTACGCTTTGCACGGTTATCGTATGACGGTACGCACATCAACCGGGGCAACACATTTCTCACTGGTGTGTGGTATGGAGGTTGTCCTGCCATTAGAAGTTGAGATTCCTTCCTTGAGAGTATTGCTCGATGTCCAACTAGATGAGGCAGAATGGATACAAAATAGATTGAATCAGCTCAGTTTGATGGATGAGAAACACTTGCATATATCGCATATGGTCGGTTATACCAGAGCCGGATGAAGAAAGCTTTCAGCAAGAAGGTGCGCCCTCGAAGCTTTCAGACGGGCGATCTTGTGCTAAAGAAGATTCTCCCACCACAGTCAGATCACAGGGGCAAATGGACTCCCAACTATGAAGGTCCATACATTATGCGAAAGGTCTTCTCCGGAGGAGCCCTACTATTTTCCACCGTGGATGGCGAAGATTTTTCATCCCCTGTGAACTCGGACGCAGTTAAAAAAATACTTTGCTTAAAGAGACCTGCTGGACAGAAAAAAGAGAGTCCAGGCAAAAATGGGGAATCTCGGCGAACCAAAAAGAAAAAGAAAAAGGTTCGGGCAAAAGTTAGGGATAAAATTGAAAAGATGTACACCCGCGAAGTCGAAAATCTGAGAAGGCGACTTCGGCAAAAAAGGTTATCCCGGTGAATCGAAAACCCGCAAAGGGCGATTCAGGAAAAAGTTAGGGATTGAAAAGCAAATGACAGCGGTCCGAGTTTGATATTGCATTGCTTAGTGGTTTGGGAGTACCTGAGGGTCGATTATCCAAAACAATCTCTTCCGAGGACGGAGCATCGGGAAAGCGTCGGAGTTAGGCGAGTCATAGGAGGATCAGCTCATGGTGTTCGTCTGTACCACGTTGCCGACATGTATACAATTTTCTCTTTTGTATTTTTGTACATATCCGCATTGGCTTTTGCGTAACTTCCTCTTTTCAGGAGTTGCATCTGATGTACAAATTTTTCCTATTTACAGGCTGTTATCAATAAAACATATTATTCAGTACTTGATGTTTGATTCTTGTTTTAACTTTTACTGTTTTGTTTATGGAAAACGCTGATGTTTTGATGAACTTACATGTGCATAAGCTAGCAGGCCTCGGCCAATGATTGTTAAAACTTTGAATTAACTGAATAGTTGTCACGGATACTAACCAGGATAGTTCCTTTTGTGTAGAATGTCTTGTGTTCGCTCGTGATTTGCAGGGTTGTCACCTTTGCAGCAGATATCCAAGGCAGGGTGTTCCCCAGCCAGAGCAGGCTCTATGTGAAACTTATTCCTCCCTAGCGGACGGAATTTGCTTTTCCTCCCTGGCAGATGGAAGTTGAAATTTTCATCCCCAGAAGAGTGGGGATTGAATCCGAGCAGGATCAGATTATCCTCAGCCATGCAAGAATGGCTTGATCAGTAGGATAAAGTCATCCCCAGAGGGTCGAGATTGATATACCCAGCGGAGGATGCATTCATGATGTTTGGTTATGAATATGTTTACTCCCCAGAGAGTTCCCGCGAAGTAGAACCAGAGTACACAAATCGATTCCCAGTTGAGTATGCCCAGCAGGACGGTTAATCCCCACAGAGCATGATCAGGTGATCAGTGGTTTGAAAGGATCATCCCCGTACAGGACCGTCTTTTCTGTTCTCCAGCAGGTTATTTTTCTCCGATAGGATGATCGTCCTCAGCAGAGTTCGTAATTTCGAGCTTGTGAGCCATTCCCCAGCAGGATGGTTATCCCCTGCAGAGTTGGTTTCACCTTTCCAGCATTTATTTTGTTGGAATATGTCTGTGATACCCGGTTATCCCCGGCGGATTTGGCTTTGTCTTCAGCATTTATTTTGCTGGAGCACCTCGTTGCATTTGCATATATCATTATATTTGCATCTACTCAAAAGTGTAGCATTTCCATGCTGTATGGAGCATTATTCCATTGTCAAACATATGCATTTTGAAACATAAGCCAGGTTGATTACCTCTTTGTTTTCAGGTGTTTTTCCCTGCAGGTAATTGAGGTTCTTGTTCAGGAAGGTGTCCAGATATTCAGATTTGTGGCGCAAGATACGCGATGATAGTGTTCACCCTGTCATATGCTCCCCTAGCAGAGTTACTTGGTTAAGTTTCTCTTCTCCCCCCCCCCCAGCGGAGTTCTTCTCAGATTGCTGATGCGTCAGCATTAAAGGATCTCGTGGTTTAAACTTTCGGAGTTGTTACTCGTGACTTCCCCGGTAGAGTTTTTCCCCATCAGAGTTGCTTGGTTAAGTTTCTTTTATTCCCCAGCAAAGTATTCTACAGACTACCGTACAACAGTTTTGAAAATCTTGAAGTTGTTACCTGTTGTCGAAATGGGTGTTTGACGGCTGTCGTTAGAATTTCCCCGCAGAAGTTGCTTGTTCAAGTCTTCGGGTTTGCACTTTTGTTTAGTGCTTTTCCCACTTCTTAGGAATTGGAAGGTTGACGTGATGGTTCAACAGTCGACGTGATGGTTCGACACTCGCTTTTATTTAGCGTATGCCCGTTTCCGAGGAAAAGGAAGGTCAGTGATATTGACAATACTCGCTTTTATTTAGCGTATGCCCGTTTCTTAGGAAAAGGAAGGTCAGTGATATTGACAGTACTCGCTTTTATTTAGCGTATGCCCATTTCTTAGGAAAAGGAAGGTCAATGATATTGACGATACTCGCTTTTATTTAGCGTATGCCCGTTTCTTAGGAAAAGGAAGGTCAAAGATATTGACGATACTCGCTTTTATTTAGCGTATGCCCGTTTCTTAGGAAAAGGAAGGTCAAAGTTATTGACGATACTCGCTTTTATTTAGCGTATGCCCGTTTCTTAGGAAAAGAAAGGTCAGAGATATTGACGATACTCGCTTTTATTTAGCGTATGCCCGTTTCTTAGGAAAAGGAAGGTCAGAGATATTGACGATACTCGCTTTTATTTAGCGTATGCCCGTTTCTTAGGAAAAGGAAGGTCAGAGATATTGACGATACTCGCTTTTATTTAGCGTATGCCCGTTTCTTAGGAAAAGGAAGGTCAGAGATATTGACGATACTCGCTTTTATTTGGCGTATGCCCGTTTCTTAGGAAAAGGAAGGTCAGAGATATTGACGATACTCGCTTTTATTTAGCGTATGCTCGTTTCTTAGGAAAAGGAAGGTCAGAGATATTGACAGTACTCGCTTTTATTTAGCGTATGCCCGTTTCTTAGGAAAAGGAAGGTCAGTGATATTGACAGTACTCGCTTTTATTTAGCGTATGCCCGTTTCTTAGGAAAAGGAAGGTCAGAGATATTGACGATACTCGCTTTTATTTAGCGTATGCCCGTTTCTTAGGAAAAGGAAGGTCAGAGATATTGACGATACTCGCTTTTATGTACTGTATGCCTATTTCTGCGGAAACTGAGGATCAAGGATATTGATGTCATGCTTTATGTAGTGCCCGCTTATCATAGCATTTGTCATTGACTCGACACCTGTGGCGTCACGCAGGTGTTCGATATGGAAATCAGGTTCTTTATCGGATGAGTGATCAGTTGTTGCTGTGACAACTGGATTCAATTGTTTGGATGTAGTGTTCCCAAGCAGTTTGGGAGTTTATCTCTTCGGTTAGCAAATTTCCGGGTTCTCCGGTTTTCAACCGTCTTCTACCTCGATTGCCTGAAAGCCGTTCGCTTTTCATCCAGTCGGGTCCAAGCCGCTTGAATAGGGGCAGCTGTTGCACCCCAAAATTTGCCTAACCTTTTCTTACTTGGTTTATGTTTCACTGCATTAGCATTGTATTAATCTAACATTTGCATAGTATAGCATTGTTCATTTAACAAGGGATCAAGTGAGAAGCCTAGCCAGAGGGTTATTCAAGTTTGAGAAGTCACCATAATCATCAGGGAGAAGGTTGGGTTCTCAAGAAGTTCATCTGTTGGTATGGGGTTTATCTCCTAGCATGAGGAGCCATTTGAAGAGTATCAGAGGTTGTGAAGCCTTGGATGTGGATATGATATGTGGATAGAGCTCATGGAGTTCCTAGAGGATCAAGACAGAGCTCAGTCAAATGTTTGTAGCAAGTACAAGAGCCACAGTGGAAGTTGGTGTCACTAGGGTTCATCTGGTTAATCCTAGGCCCAAATGAGCAATTGAAGAAGATCAAAGCCTACTTCTAGGTCATTGAGATCATGAAATGATAGGATGAGGCATATGAGAGACTGTTTCAAGATCAAGTTGAGAAGAATCAAGAGTGGTTGGAGTTGCTAAGTCAGGGTTCCTAGGGTAAAATCCCCTGTTTAGTGCCAAACTTCCAAGCCATGTAAGTCAAAATGCAAGTTTCATCTCCATCTTTGGCCAACATGAAACTTGTAGATCATACTCTTAGATTTAATTTGAGTACTAGAAGTCCTCCATTGTATTTATAGAACTCAAGTTATGAGCCAGACAAGTTACAGGTCCTCAGATGCATCTGAAATTTGTCTGTGAAAATCATTTGACTTCCAAGCTATTTTTGAGCTAGAAGGATGTTTCATCTGACCTTTTGGTGAAAATGAAAGTTGTTCCTCATGATCTTAGATTTCCAAAATGTATTATAAGTCTTCCATCTGATTTGTAGAACTCAAGTTATGAGGTTTACAAGTCAGGGGTATTTTGGGAAAGTGAGATTATAGGCCATTTTCAATTATAGGTCAAAATCTCCAACTTGCACATCTCAAATGGGGTTTTGTTCAACATGGAACTTGCTCAAAATATGGTTTTTAGGTCAACCAAGAGCTCATGGTGAATTGATTTGGTCCATAGTAAGAGTTGACTTAAAGTGGCTTTAAAAGAAGAGAAATTAAAGGCCTTATTTGGTGGGATATTCAAATAAATTGTTATGTGCTCAAACAAAGGCAAATGACCACTCATTTTGATCAGAAATGATATTTTGGGAATATTGGCATTATTAGAATTTTCAATTGACTCATAATTCATGGTGTTTTGACATGTTTCTTCACAAATAAGCAGCATCACAAGAAATCACTCACAAAGGCAATTCAAGGCTCTAGCCAAGCTGAATTTATTCAAGGTGTTTTGTGTATGATGCTAGAAGCTTCCAAAGCAAGCTTTTGAGCCAAATTGGTGCATGCCATAATCAAATTTTTGGAGAAATTGAATTTTTGGATTTTTTGGATTGGGCTTGGATTGGGCCTCTAGAAGGTTCTAATGTGTTCTATAAACGTTCAAAAACGAAATTGGATAGAGGTTGGTGACTCATTGGAGCTGAAGAGAGAGAGAAGCCATTGGAGCAAGTTGAAGAAAAAGCTTGAAAGTGAATTTTCGGTTTTGAAGAATCAAAGGGTTTCATCAAGAATTGATTATCAAGAATCGTTCACCATCAATCATTGAAGTTTTCTGCACTTGTTGGAGGAGAATTGAGGTCTGAAACCACCACAATCGAAGCTTAAAACCAGGTTTTTATTTCTTGAATTTTCTCTCCATTCATGCGTTTTTAGTGGATTAGATTCATGTGGTTAGGTTAC
Organism: Lathyrus sativus; assembly: GCA_963859935.3. Lineage (NCBI taxonomy): Eukaryota > Viridiplantae > Streptophyta > Magnoliopsida > Fabales > Fabaceae > Lathyrus > Lathyrus sativus. The sequence goes on from OZ012741.1 coordinate 246,168,539, forward strand.
AATTAAGGTGTAGATGATTTCTGGACAGAAAAATTGAGGTTTAGTGACAAAATAGGAATTGATCCATTTTCGGTTGAGATTTGGATTTATTTATTCTTGAGGCTTTAGCGTGATTAAGTGGTATAATTGAAATCCTCGTGAAATTTCACACAACTTTGGTTCAAGAATCGAGTGGAATGGTGAAATATTGAGAGAGATATGATGGTTTGAAGTTTGCCGGAAAAAACTCCAATCCCGTTCGGCCATGGTGCTGTTCGCGGGCTGTTGGTGTTTGAATTTGGAGAAGAAAGTTGTGCGCCGTTGGATTGGAACGAAAGAGAAGACCAAGTATCACGATCGGAGCGCTACGCACGCGCCACGTCACCCCTCCCTGGAACGACGTCGTTTCAATAAGTGTGAGGCCAAGCTTGCATCAGAGCTGTGAGAACCCAAGGCACGCGAGTTCGATTCCTGGAGTGGATCTTTATTTTGATTAATTGTAAAGCTGAGTTGAATTAGTTTTGTGTTGGGCTTTAGTTGTGTAGCGCTGTTACCACCCCCTCCAATAGGCCCAAACGAATTGCACATGGAATAATCAATTATTGCACCCCCTGGACGTGTTAATGAGATGATTTTTTTTGCTGAATTAATCCCAGATGGGCCTAGCGCCCAGGTGCTTTCAGCACCCCCCATCATGGGCCCAAGCGAGAATTATGCTTGATTTTCTTGCTGATTACACCCTCCACTGTTCTTGCTTAATTCCATTTCTTTATTTTTTCTGTTTTAATACTTGTTAGATTTAATTCACAAAAAAATAGTAAATATTGAAATTTAATTCTAGAAAAAATTGTAGATATGAACTGAGATGTTTATAATTTTATCATGCTTTTCATTTTAATTTTCCATGCATTTTCCATTTTATTGCATATTTTCTAGTGTAATATGTTTTTAATGGTGGAATAATTGTGTGCTGATTTTGTCCATTTTATTTCTCACTCATATTTCTGAGTTTGATCTTGAGATTTTACAGGCTGGTTATATACATATTGATGATAGTGTGTGATTTTTGTTATGATTTTTAAGTCATTTTAAATAGTATTTTAGTGTAGTTATTTAGGAGTGTTCCTTAGTGGATCTCTTTAGTGATACCTTTCAACTTAGGATTTTATTAGAGGACTTAGAAATTGAATTAGATCCTGATTTTTGAACTGTAGATCATTAACAAATTCATGTTCCCATAGAAAAATAGTTGGATTTTTAGGATGTGTTTTGATATTTTAGATATAATATTCTAGTTGGTTGTTCATTTGGTGCTTCAATTTTGGTGATGGCTTTGGAATGGACTCAAAGTGGGTTTTTCTTGCATGATGGGCTTCTGGTTCTTATTGGAGGATATCATGGACATGATGAAGCTCTTGTGGAGTGGCTGGTGTAGCTTGGATTGGAGCTTTTCTTTCCTTTTTGTTAACTTTTTGTAGCTTATGAGATTAGGGATTTTAGGAGAGAGCTTTAGAAATAGTTTTTTCTTCAAATAATGGTTGGTTTCATTCACCTTCCATTCCCATCCTATGATTCAAAGTCCTCATGTTAAAGTCTCATCTCTCCTTTGGAGGGATGTGTGACATTTTACAATGAGTAGAATTTTTTAGGATGCCTTTCTCTGATGACTGGTTGAGTGTCAGATGGGATTCCCTTGGTTTCCTTTTCTGCTTCCCATCATCAAATACTCATCTTGTTGATTCTCTTCATTCTTGGTGGAGTGCATTGTTAAAGCTTGAAGATGGAGTATCCCTTTCCTTCTCTTAAAGATGGTGGACTTGAAGAACAGTTACAGACTTTGGATTGGACTGCTGTCAGAAGATTGCTCTGCTGTGGAGATTGCTGGCTTGTTTTCCCTGTTTGTCTGTTTTCTTCTTGTTCAACTGTATTGATGTGACTTTCTTGGAGTGTTGAATTAGATTTTAGGCTTCATGTAGATCATCATAGGCCTAAGAGCATCCTAAGGGTTGAGCTTCTCCCCTTTCTTGTATTGCATTAGAAGTTGAGTGGGGACTCCTTCTGCTTATATTTTTACTGTGTGGCTTTGCTTGCTGGTATTTAGTAGAGCTCAGCTCCCTTGCCTGTGTGGTGTGTGGCCTTTGTGCCTTGCTTGTTTAGAAGTTGAGCTTGGCTCCTTCTGCTTGTGTGATGCATTGCATGCATTTTATTTACAACAATTTGTTTACAGTAATCTTTCTTGTACGGTTTTTCTGTTTACTGTTGTTTCCATTGCCATGTTCCCCTAGGAACTCTGACTTCTCTTATTCAAGAGAAGTTATGACAGACATTAGGATTCTAACCATGCCTGATAACATTAGTTAGTTTCCCTTTTAACCACAACTGTAGGACGAGTATTGCATGATAACTGTAGGATAGAGTCAGTTTCCCTGTAGAGAGTCTGTTTCTCTTCTCATCTTCAAATACAGTTAAAACACTTAATAAAGGTTAACACGTGTTGTGCGTTACGAGCCTTATGCTACTTGAGAAAGAGTTGTGGGAGGGTTTCCCTCACATAAATCGAGTGTTTAGTGTGGTACCCTTTGGGTGACATGCGACGCATTCACTCTCAAGTCCAAGTCTTTAGTGCAACACGAGTTACAAACAGAACTCAATTCACTTCTTCCGTAAAAGACTTAAAAAACAAACATTTAAATCCTTTTTGTCCTCTTGGACCCTTAATCAGGAAAACCCTTTTTATAAAGGAGAGTTCTATTAACTTTTAGTTCTACCGCAAACGGTAACGCCTAAGTCTCCAAGGATCGAGCTGCAAACACCAACTGCTGGAACTGATTGTTAACTTTACTTGGATAGAAGATGCTGAACAAACCTGTGTTCTCCGTGGCCCGAACTATGTTTGCTCTGATCTTTCATGCCATATGAAAGTACGTAGGCACAAGATGCGATATCTTGGCGAGCAACCTTCCCCCCTTTTACCCGTAGTTAGGCGAACTACGTTGACTCTGATTTCTCGTTCCAGACAGGAATACGTAGGCATAAAGTGCAATACTTTGCCGAGTCATTTTCTTTTCTTTTTAGGCCAGACTTTTAGCGTAGATAGATTTAACAAACCCGTCAGATAAACACAACAAGCGTGGATCCCATCGAGTACGATGGACGTGAGGGGTGCTAATACCTTCCCCTTGTGTAACCGACTCCCAAATCCAGACAATGGTTGCGATGACCTTGTCTTATACCTTTTTCTTCAGGTTTTTCCGATCGTTTCCTTTCCCGTTCTGAGGGATAAATAACGAAAGGTGGCGACTTGTAATACCCCAAATTTTACCCTTTCTTTTTTATTTTTATTTTAAATTCTTATTAACCTAATAAATTAACCTTTTTTTTTAGATCTTGTTTTTTTAACTAATAATAATTTAATTAACCTTTTTTATAACTTTACTAATGTTTTTTATTAACTTTTTTTTTTTCTATTTAGTTTATTTATTTAAGTCATTTTAACCTCTTCTTACTAACTTTTAGGATTTAGATTAAAATTTAACTTTTTTTTTTTTTTTTCTTCAAGAGTAAATTTTTTATAACCTTTTTTTAAATTAATTTCTAACACATTTTTTAATCAAATTCTAATTTTTTTTTAAAAATAAAAATCTAACTTCTTTTTAAAATTAAATCTTTTTTTCTAACTTTTTTAAAATTAAATATTTTTTTCTAACCTTTTTAAAACTAAATTTTTTTTTTTTCTAACTATTTTAAAAATTAAATCTCACCTTTGTCACTTTTTTTGTTCTTTATTATTTTTACTCTAAATTTTTCTATCTTTCATTAAAAAAATAACAAAAATAGTCTTTTATTATTATTTAATTATTATTTTCGTATTTTAATTAAATCATTTTTTAAAATATTATTTTTTTCACTTTTTCTAAATTATTCATAAAAATATCCAAAAAATCATAAAATAAAAAAATATTGAAAAATTTTGTTCCTTTTATAATATTTTTTATTTTAGGAATCAATAGGATTATTAGTTTTTATTTTAAGTTTATTTTAATTATTTTAAATTATTTAAATTTTATTTTTTCTTAACTAATTATTTAGTTTGGGCTTTAAAATGGGCTTTAGGGACATTATTGACAATTTGGTGTTAACCCTAATTTGTTCCCTATATATACATGTGTTGCCTTGTTGGAAAGGAGGGGGAGAATAAAAAAAACCTAAGAGGGGTCAGAAGGTTTTCTTCAGAAAAGAGGGGAGAGAGGGAGAAACAAAGGAGATCCCTAGAGAAGAAAGGCGGTCGTTCCCACAACTCGTTAGAAGGATTGGAGCTCTCCAGTGTTCCCTTATTCAAACCTTTTTCACATTTACCGAAGCAAACCTCCGCTTCGTAGGTTAAATTACTAAACCTTTTGCCTTTTCATGTTTATGTGCATATTTTGCCATGTTAATGTGTTTAGGTCCGTTAAATTACTAAGTCCTTTGCATTTTTCATATTTATTTGCATCCTTGCCATGTTAACCTTCATTGTTGTTTAGATCCGTAGATTTTGATATGTATGAACCATGATTGTGTCGTATAGGATTGTTTGCATGTCCATTATTTGTCTGTTTGCATTTGCAATTCTATTGTTATTTTTTTTTATCAAAACATTTTTTTCCCAAAAAAAAAACCTTTTTTGTTCCCGTAAACATTTTTTCCCAAAAAAAAACCTTTTTTGTTCCCGTAAACATTTTTTTCTCCAAAAAAACCTTTTTTGTTCCCGTAAACATTTTTTTCCCAAAAAAAAAACCTTTTTTGTTCCCGTAAACATTTTTTTCCCAAAAAAAACCTTTTTTTGTTCCCGTAAACATTTTTTTTCCAAAAAAAGCCTTTTTTTTGTTCCCGTAAACATTTTTTTCCAAAAAAACCTTTTTGTTCCCAAAAACATTTTTTTTTATATATAATTTAAACTTAACATTTTTTTTATAATTTAAACTTAAATTTTTTTTAACTAAGTAATTCCATTTTAAAATTAAAACCTTTTTTTTATATATATAATTAAAATATTAAAAAAATTAAAACATTTTTTTTACATAATTAAAATATTAAAAAATTAAAACCTTTTCGTAAGGAACTCCTTATGTTTGCCGTGTCATTTTGTGTACCTTTTATTTTCTTTATTCCTGCATTTCATTTGCATGCTTGAGGTTGAGATGTGCTTGTGGTGGCCACAGCCCCACACTATTTTCCTCCCTCACTTCATTCTAAGTGTCATTACATATTTTCATATTCTTCATGTTTTCAGAAATGTTTCTTTGTTTCTTTATACCCTCTGCCTTTATTACTTTTCTTATTTTTGTACCTTAATTATTCCTCCATATAATGATTTGTCATATTTTCACATTTTTTTTACAGTTTTATCCTTCCGAAGGATTAGGTCCAGCCTTTTGGCCGCCGAGTCAATAGCCTTACCCCTTTAATGGATCAAACCCTAATTTTCACAAATGCCTCGCCGCAGGCAAAATTACAATTTTACCCTTAGCATTAGGTCAAAGAGCCGCCGCGCTCATTTTAGGGTTTCCCGCCGTGGAATCCCTAATTTAACCCTAATTACAACTTAACATTTCAACGTAGAGATTTGGAGTTTCTACACTCCACGTAAGCGTGTCCTTAAGATGCGTTTATTCCCCTTGAGACCTTGACCACAGTCAAGAAGTTTCTAACCTCCCTATTGAGGGGAACTACGATTACTCTGATTCCACTCCCGTAAGGATACGTAGGCACAAGATGCGATGTCTTGCCGAGTTAAACTTAGAATTAACCCCTTAGGTCTTTTCTTTCTCTCAATCCTTTGTACATATACCTTAAGCAAATAAATAAAGCAAATAGTAAACAACTGAACAAAAGGTTCCTGTAGAGTACTACAGAAGTTTAGGGTGCTAATACCTTCCCTAAATTTAACCAACCCCCGAACCCTAGATCTTTCCCCGCATTGTGTTTACGATGCAAAATAGGTTTTCCCTCTTTTGACCTTTTCCTTCGGATAAATCAAAGAGCGGTTGTGAATTGAATTGCGATTCAAACTCATTAATAGTTTGTGATCCTATTTCCACCGCAACAGAAAATGGCGACTTCACTGGGGAATCCTTTAACTTTTGAGGGTTATCCCTAACTTGTTCATATTTATTACCATTTGCTTTACTATTCATTTGCATGTATATATTTGTGCTTTGATTGTGGGACTGTTCCTTGTGCTGTGAGATAGGTCCTACACCCGGATCTAGTGTACCTTAGGTAAATGGCAATAGACCAAGGAAACTGTACGACGTATATCGATACGGTTGATCTGGTGGCCATAGTTAGTGCGACTTCTTGGTTGGTGCTTATATTCCTTAAGTCAAGTTGAGGATAATATTGAGGCTGCCATATGTTGTCAACGCACTAACTGACTTTTAGAACCCTAGTTAACTCATCTTGGCCTTTAGAAAGTAGTGAGGTAACCGGCTTTGGTGCAGACTGAAGTTGGTTGACACTCGATACTACGCTCATTGAGATCTTAAACTTGGAGGGTTTTGGTTGGCAAGTAAGTTGCCTTCTGAACAACCACCCTGGTGAAGGATCAATGATATTGAGATCCCTTAGAACCTGGTTACTTTTGTAGGACAGGATGAACCATCTAACTTCAAGGGAGGGTATTTGCCTTTGAACCTCATGCAAGCTTTTAACCTAGGACTTTGTGTGTTTTCATGCATTGCATCCATAAAGCATCTCATTGCATTGTATTTCATGGAGCTCAAACATCATTTATGGATATCGCGGGATACCATAAATAAATAAAAAAAATATAAAATGAAAAAACAAGGAAAAGATTTCCTTGGTACCCCACGGCATTAGTAAATGTTTTGAATTCCATGAAATCCTCATTTACATTCACATTTTAGCATCATACTTTTGCATTACATGTGTCTCCCGATTTCTCACACTCGGTTCTCTCACCTTCCAGTTTCGTCACCCTGAGTTCTCGGCACCAATACAACACCAGAGCTCAAACTCGGAAAAGAATGGAGGATCAGGCAAAAGAGATTGATCGCCTTAGCAATGAACTCGAAGACCTTCGAGGGGGTATGGGGCGTATGATGGAATTGTTACATGTCATGAATGCTAAGATGGATACCCAGCCCACTGTTGTTTCTGAGATTACCGGCGTTACTGTGGACCCTCCACCAAGTGTGACCGTAGCAAGGGACCCACCTTATGGTCTTGCTCCGGGTTTTGTGCCTCCTCAAGCCACTGTTCCGATTAATCAACCTGTTCAGCAAGCCGTGCCCTTGTTTTCTGAAGTTTCTAGGGGGGCTCCTATCTTTGCACCACCTGTTGTACACACTCGTGCGCAACCGTACTTCAATGAGACAGCTTTTGATAATCTTGATGAGAATGTTGAGGGTTATGAGAAACATGATAAGCTTCGTGAGGAAGTAAACACTATCGTCCAGAGATTGAAAAAGGTAGAGGGTGATCAAATTTTTGGGACTGCTGCAAGGGATGTTTGTTTGGTTTCAGGTTTGGTTATTCCCCCAAAGTTCAAAACTCCGAACTTCGATCGTTATGAAGGTGCCACCTGTCCTAAGAGTCATCTGATCATGTATTATCGCAAAATGGATGCCCATGTTGAGAATGATAAACTGATGATTCATTGCTTCCAAGATAGTTTGAAGGGTGCTTCCTCCAAGTGGTATTTAACTTTAGACCAGTCTCGCATTAAGAGTTTCCAGGATTTATCTGACGCTTTCATCAAACACTACAAGTACAATATGGATCTGGCTCCTGACAGAAGACAGTTGCTGAGTATGTCACAAAAGAATTCTGAGTCATTCAAAGAGTATGCTCAAAGGTGGAGAGAGACTGCTTCGCAGGTAGAACCTCCTTTGACCGAGAAAGAGTTAGCTGATTGGTTTGTCGACACGGTCCGTCCAGAATTTTACGAAAGAATGGTGGGTAGTGTGACTTCAAATTTCTCCGACATCGTTGCTGTGGGTGTCAAGATTGAATTGGGTATGAAGAGTGGTAAAATGACAAATAATCATGGCGCTTCTAAGGATCAGCCGAAGAAACCTCCTTATAGCTCCCAGAAAAAGAAGGAGAGTGAGACTAATGCTATATCCTCTGGTAAACCAAGGGAACGCTTTTATCGGCATCTGCAAGGTTATGCTCAACCTCAAGGGTACCCGGTCCAATATGCTCAACAACCCTATGTGGCAGCTATTACACCTTCTTTCAATCAACAGGTTCCCATGTATCAACCTATGCAACAACCTCCTGTTTATCCGCCTCCTGTCAACTACCTACAGGCACCCAATACTCCTGCTCCTCAACAGCCAAAGAGTCCGGCTCCTCGCCAGAATATGCCAAACAGAAGAACGTATAAACCTTGTCCGCCGATCCCGATGACTTTTACCGAGTTGTGTCCCTCTTTGGTCAAGCAAGGTCTCATCACTACTCGGGCTTTGGGTCCGCCTCCTAATCCTCCACCTAATCCATTACCTGCAAGTTACAACGCTACCGCTCATTGTTTATTTCATGAGGGTGCGCCCGGCCATGATCTAGAGAATTGCTATGCTCTTAAGAAAGTTGTCAGAAATTTGCTAGAAACGAAGAAGTTGTCTTTTGGCGATGCTCAGCTGAAGATCGAGACTCCTTTCGGGGTTCCTCACTCGTCAAGTGCAAATTCTGCAAAGCATGCTACGCCTATCAGCCGAATCCAGTCATTATTCAAAGGCCTAGCCCGCTTCATTTCAGTAACCCTCAAGGTGATATGACCGGGATCAACAAAGGATCTGGGAAATTTATTTTGAAGCAACGACTGAAAACTGTTGAAGATGTGACCAGCATAACTGGGGTAAGCCATGACGACTCACAGTGATCATGAACCAGACGTCCTTTCCATTGAGGCTCCGCCAAAGGAAACTGTTACTCTTGAATGCAAGATTTCATAAACATTTAGAAGGATTTTTCCGACAGTTCATTTATTTATTTATATGTATTTCTCTTCGATTAATCATATTTAGCATGCACGAACTTGTTTATCTTTGATGCAACACATATGTTTGTCTTGAATAAATCCATTCGCTTCACTCATTCAAAAACGTTTTCATAAATTATAATGCCAACTTTACCCGATCTCTTGTTCTGATGGAGAATTGGGGGGAGGATGACGAACCCAAAACGTCAGATTTCTTGTCGTATGCTTTCGATTGAAACCCGCTGATGATGTAAGGCATTGTTTCAAATCCCAAACACTGGAGATATAAGGATGTTAATCCCTAGTCAACCCTTTGAACCTTGAAGTAGGAGTTTTTCTTTCTTTTTAAGAACCTTCATCCTAACCTGGGGCAGGGTAGGTTTCAGTTAAACCGATCGAGCGCTTAGATCCTCAAAAAGGAAGAGCAAACCTTCGAGAATTTATCCTTAGCATCTTAAGAAGTCCAATACAATGACTATCCTTCGGTTACCTAAGGAGTGGGGCAGTCACGAGCCTTTCAAAAGATTTACACGACTTGTGCATAAAAGAATATTCAAAAAATAAGAGCCCGCTAAGTCAAAAACCTATGAAGGAGACTTAGGCAAAACTGGGGCATCCCGTTGGACTCCAAAGTCAGATCAAAAGACGTTGTCCAGGCAAAAGTTAGGGAATAAAAGCAAAACAAGAGGGTACAATAAATAGTCCCTAGTAAAGAACAAGATCGTGTAATAGGTGAGCGACTGCCATGTCCAAAGCCTTGATAAGTTCTCGACCATAGCAAATCCGCTTGAGATATGAGCGTTCGTATCCGGTTAACAGAATTAGGATTGGAGAACATCACGAAGAATGGGTGGGTACAAATATAACTTTGAGCCTTTATCCTTTTGTTTCTTAAACCGTGAACTGAGCCACGATACAACCTTTAAAAGACCTAATTGAAGTAGGACTTCGGTTGAAAGCATACTTGACAAGATCACGTTTCCTGACTCCTACGAGCTATGCTCAGAAAAAAATTCATGATGGCATTATAATTAAAACTTATATCCTGACTAGTGATTTCGGTCACAAGTTGTTGCGATATCTTTTTTTCAAAACAAAAATTCAAGACAAATATATGTGTACATTGACAAGCTCAGGATAGGCATTTCAGGCATGACAACTTTGCTTGATATCTTAGAGATTTACATATGAACATAACCCGTGGAACTTGAAGATCCTGCTGAACAGGGGCAGGCAGTTTCCCAATTCGCTTACCAACGCGAGTCTGACATTCTTAAGAGCTATTTCCCAAACATTTCGTCGTAACACGATTAATTTGTGCCAGTTACGTCGAGACCTGACAAATCTCTCAAAGAGTTTGAGAACAATGGGGCAACCGGACTCGGTGTTCTCTATAAAATCCTCTTGAGATGACCCTACCTCGCAACGCAAGTATCCTGGGGCACCATGTTTTTGAAGAAACAAATGGCGGCTACTATAAGGTCCTGCAAGATCAAAACCATGGGATTTCACAATTTTTTCATGCACCCGATGGATTTTACTCACAGCGGCCTTCATACCCCAGTAAGCCTCAGTGTTGCAACAGACTCCTAAACTATTGCCTCATCACAGTCCCCAGAGAGACTATAAGCTGACAATTTTTTCTTGGGTAACTCGAAAGTGTCCCTCAGGTTTTCTTCTCCCCATGCGAAGACGTGGTACTATGCACCCAAGCAGATTACCTTCTCCCCAGAGAATTCAGAACTTTAAAACCAGACTTGGTTCTACCATTGATCCTTCTTACCCATGATTGACGTATTGGTTGCAGAGAACGCAGGGTATCTCCGTCGAGATGTTTATTTCATCTCTCGTCCCATCTCTAGTCTGTTTCGTCAACGTACGCAAGGGCATAAGCATCACATGCTTATTTCATTACATATTCATTACATACTCATTACATACTCATTTCATAACATCCTGCATATTCACATACATCAACGTACATTCACATTAACATATGCATTAACATGTGCATTAGCATTCACAGGTTCATTGTGTTTCACCATCATTTGGTTGTTACCGCCGAGTAACTGGGGTTCGTCAATTCTCTCCAAATAGATTGTCAGTCTTAAGCATAAAATACCTACTTATTTCCAGCTTCCCCACGGAGCTCGATCCTCGTGGATGACGGTTACTTCAGCTATCTTTCCTCGCCAGGATAAGATATCTACCCTTCGAGTTCATTCCTTCGATGGAGTCTTGATTACCAGTTTTCTTTCTAGCTCGATCCTAGATTGAATCTCAGTCTTGTCGGTCGTCGAGCCCAATCGGACGTGCATTTATTTTGCACCGTCTAAAGATTTTCACCATACCATGGCAAATACGCGACTGTTCTCGCCCAAGAGGGTTATCACTGTACCCGGACGTGCATTTATTTTGCACTATCTTTCAAGAAAGTCAACTACGATCCTTTACAGATGCACGCCAGTTCACGCCTGGAAAATCCATCAGTACAACACTTTACAATCCTACATGTTACAACATCGGTACAACACTTTACATCTTACAGCATCAGCATACAACATTTCTCACCTAAGAAGTCGATCATATCCTCGTCACGACTCGCAGCAAATGGCCATCTCCATGGAGCAGTTGGGCTTCCATTTATCTGCCGTCTTGAGGTACGAACCAATTCGTATTCAGGAGAGCACGATCTTGAGTTACGGGAAGGTTTGAGCGAAATCATATTCAGGAGAGCACGATTCTGAGTTATGAAGAAGTTCATTTATCCTTTAGTAAAAGAAGGAACGGAATCATATTCAGGAGAGCACGATTCTGAGTTATGAGGAAGTTCAGTTGGCCGTTTTTCAGGAGAGCACGATTCTGAAGAATGAAGAAATTTCAGGAACCGAATCATATTCAGGAGAGCATGATTCTGAGTTATGAGGAAGTTCGATTACCCAGTTTCATATTCAGGAAAGCACGATTCTGAAGTATGGAAAAATTCATTTACAACCAAATCATATTCAGGAGAGCACGATTCTGAAATATGAAGAAATTCAGTCATCCAGTTTCATATTCAGGAGAGCACGATTCTGAAATATGAGTATATTCAGTCATCCAGTTTCATATTCAGGAGAGCACGATCCTGAAGTATGAGGAAGTTCAGTTTACCCTTTTCATGTTCAGGAGAGCACGATTCTGAAGCATGAAGAAGTTTATTTATCCTTCAGTAAGAGAAGAATCAGAATCGTATTCCAGGCGCCGATCTTAAATGCGAGAAGATTTATTTATCAGATAAGCAGCAGCCTCTTTATTTGAGTGCTTATCCATTTTTTGCACATAAGTCCCTTCCAACGACAAGTGACAGTTCTCCCTCGAGAAGCTTATCAGGGCAATTCCCATCAAAGTCCATTTATTTTGGCATACAGTCGGTCTTTACCCTGTATATTTGCTACGGAGTTCCGAAAAGTCCGTTTGATCCTGTCACGAGGGGTAGTTTACAGAAGCTTGGATGTTATTCCTTGCTCAATGCTCCAGCATTCTGTAATCGATCTTACAATCGTACGTGATCCAGTTTTATTTTTAGATTCCCCAGTGGAGGCCGTCTCATAGGTACCATCTCCATTCGAGGATCTCGTTCCTTTTCTAAAAGTGACAATTGGTCATTCGCACCAGTTGACTATCATTTTTAGAATTCCCCAGTGATGTACTGTGTCTCAGCGCGTCATTTTCCCCAGTGTGTTTCTTCTCGTGGCGTCTGTCTCGGTGTCGTCATGTTTCGTCAGCATTTTCGCATTCATTATTCCAGCATACGCATCATATCATAGTCATGGCATCATCTGCATTAAGTCGTTCCAGTTTTGTCCATAGCATTGCATATCGTCGCATATAAGGGCAAAATTTTCGGTTATCTATATTTAAATCCCTCCACCATGATTCCTCGAGTCTCCGCCACTCAAATCATCTGGTGTAGCTATTTAAATAGGGGCAACTGTAATACCCCAAATTTTACCCTTTCTTTTTTATTTTTATTTTAAATTCTTATTAACCTAATAAATTAACCTTTTTTTTTAGATCTTGTTTTTTTAACTAATAATAATTTAATTAACCTTTTTTATAACTTTACTAATGTTTTTTATTAACTTTTTTTTTTTCTATTTAGTTTATTTATTTAAGTCATTTTAAGCTCTTCTTACTAACTTTTAGGATTTAGATTAAAATTTAACTTTTTTTTTTTTTTTCTTCAAGAGTAAATTTTTTATAACCTTTTTTTAAATTAATTTCTAACACATTTTTTAATCAAATTCTAATATTTTTTTTAAAAATAAAAATCTAACTTCTTTTTAAAATTAAATCTTTTTTTCTAACTTTTTTAAAATTAAATATTTTTTTCTAACCTTTTTAAAACTAAATTTTTTTTTTCCTAACTATTTTAAAAATTAAATCTCACATTTGTCACTTTTTTTGTTCTTTATTATTTTTACTCTAAATTTTTCTATCTTTCATTAAAAAAATAACAAAAATAGTCTTTTATTATTATTTAATTATTATTTTCGTATTTTAATTAAATCATTTTTTAAAATATTATTTTTTTCACTTTTTTCTAAATTATTCATAAAAATATCCAAAAAATCATAAAATAAAAAAATATTGAAAAATTTTGTTCCTTTTATAATATTTTTTATTTTAGGAATCAATAGGATTATTAGTTTTTATTTTAAGTTTATTTTAATTATTTTAAATTATTTAAATTTTATTTTTTCTTAACTAATTATTTAGTTTGGGCTTTAAAATGGGCTTTAGGGACATTATTGACAATTTGGTGTTAACCCTAATTTGTTCCCTATATATACATGTGTTGCCTTGTTGGAAAGGAGGGGGAGAATAAAAAAAACCTAAGAGGGGTCAGAAGGTTTTCTTCAGAAAAGAGGGGAGAGAGGGAGAAACAAAGGAGATCCCTAGAGAAGAAAGGCGGTCGTTCCCACAACTCGTTAGAAGGATTGGAGCTCTCCAGTGTTCCCTTATTCAAACCTTTTTCACATTTACCGAAGCAAACCTCCGCTTCGTAGGTTAAATTACTAAACCTTTTGCCTTTTCATGTTTATGTGCATATTTTGCCATGTTAATGTGTTTAGGTCCGTTAAATTACTAAGTCCTTTGCATTTTTCATATTTATTTGCATCCTTGCCATGTTAACCTTCATTGTTGTTTAGATCCGTAGATTTTGATATGTATGAACCATGATTGTGTCGTATAGGATTGTTTGCATGTCCATTATTTGTCTGTTTGCATTTGCAATTCTATTGTTATTTTTTTTATCAAAACATTTTTTTCCCAAAAAAAAAACCTTTTTTGTTCCCGTAAACATTTTTTCCCAAAAAAAAAACCTTTTTTGTTCCCGTAAACATTTTTTTCCCAAAAAAAACCTTTTTTGTTCCCGTAAACATTTTTTTCCCAAAAAAAAAACCTTTTTTGTTCCCGTAAACATTTTTTTCCCAAAAAAAACCTTTTTTTGTTCCCGTAAACATTTTTTTCCAAAAAAAGCCTTTTTTTTGTTCCCGTAAACATTTTTTTCCAAAAAAACCTTTTTGTTCCCAAAAACATTTTTTTTTATATATAATTTAAACTTAACATTTTTTTTATAATTTAAACTTAAATTTTTTTTAACTAAGTAATTCCATTTTAAAATTAAAACCTTTTTTTATATATATAATTAAAATATTAAAAAAATTAAAACATTTTTTTTACATAATTAAAATATTAAAAAATTAAAACCTTTTCGTAAGGAACTCCTTATGTTTGCCGTGTCATTTTGTGTACCTTTTATTTTCTTTATTCCTGCATTTCATTTGCATGCTTGAGGTTGAGATGTGCTTGTGGTGGCCACAGCCCCACACTATTTTCCTCCCTCACTTCATTCTAAGTGTCATTACATATTTTCATATTCTTCATGTTTTCAGAAATGTTTCTTTGTTTCTTTATACCCTCTGCCTTTATTACTTTTCTTATTTTTGTACCTTAATTATTCCTCCATATAATGATTTGTCATATTTTCACATTTTTTTTACAGTTTTATCCTTCCGAAGGATTAGGTCCAGCCTTTTGGCCGCCGAGTCAATAGCCTTACCCCTTTAATGGATCAAACCCTAATTTTCACAAATGCCTCGCCGCAGGCAAAATTACAATTTTACCCTTAGCATTAGGTCAAAGAGCCGCCGCGCTCATTTTAGGGTTTCCCGCCGTGGAATCCCTAATTTAACCCTAATTACAACTTAACATTTCAACGTAGAGATTTGGAGTTTCTACACTCCACGTAAGCGTGTCCTTAAGATGCGTTTATTCCCCTTGAGACCTTGACCACAGTCAAGAAGTTTCTAACCTCCCTATTGAGGGGAACTACGATTACTCTGATTCCACTCCCGTAAGGATACGTAGGCACAAGATGCGATGTCTTGCCGAGTTAAACTTAGAATTAACCCCTTAGGTCTTTTCTTTCTCTCAATCCTTTGTACATATACCTTAAGCAAATAAATAAAGCAAATAGTAAACAACTGAACAAAAGGTTCCTGTAGAGTACTACAGAAGTTTAGGGTGCTAATACCTTCCCTAAATTTAACCAACCCCCGAACCCTAGATCTTTCCCCGCATTGTGTTTACGATGCAAAATAGGTTTTCCCTCTTTTGACCTTTTCCTTCGGATAAATCAAAGAGCGGTTGTGAATTGAATTGCGATTCAAACTCATTAATAGTTTGTGATCCTATTTCCACCGCAACACGACTCTTCTATTTTTCCGGCACCTTATTTTCACGGTAGCGACACACAGCAGAAGACTTATGATGTGTCCTGTCATGCATGATACATCCTATCTCAAGCCACTCTGAGTCCTTACAGTTAATGAGCTCTCACTGTTAACCATCTGGTAGTTATCACTACAGATGTCACATCTATTTGAGTAAGTAACATACAGAGTTACTCCCCCTCAATTGATGCACTATATCAGTTGAATACTTCACCTGCACACCCTACAGTCACAGATACAAGCATCCATCCTGTGGATGCCCAGACATTCAGAATGACCTTCTGAAGTTACACACACCTATGCTACTCCCCCTGAAGAGTTGGACAAGATTCTCTGCACATATTCATCCAGTCTGCTCTGGATGTTATGACCTTTAGGATAACATCCTGAAGTACACACACAAGGTTTGCTCCTAGTTCTAACATACATTCATTCCTATCCAGGCTAGACATGCATATCACTTTATTGCTAACGGCACTATTAGCTGTTATCACACATTTCACTAGCTGCACCTGTGGTTACACCTGCAAGCATGCAAGTTTCATATCATATGCACAAAGGTACATATGTTCAAGCCAGTTCTCCTTGTTCCTCCACCTGCTGTTGGCTCACATATTATTCTCTCCCCCTTTTTAGCCACAAATTAATATCCAAATAGCATAGCTCATCATAGGTACCATTACAATTGTTAGGGGTTACATTTCAACAAAACTGCTCTTTGGGGAGCATTACAAATTCAAGTTGTCAACCACATTTTAAGGAAGTCTAACTGAAACAAAATAAAAAAAACAGCAGCACCTCTTCCTTATCAACTCAGCAACCAGCAGTCTGAGCCACACAGTCAGGTTATCACCATATCAAACTTCTTCCTCAGAAGAAGAACTGGAACCAATGTTATTGACATTGGTTGGGACATTCTCACCACTTTCATCAACCTCTTCTTCTGACACAGCTCCATTATTATCTGCATTTCTTTCAAGCCTTTGGATAAGAGCTTCTAGCTTGATTTTTCTGGCAGTAGCTATACTGATGGTTTCTCTTAACTCCTTACAGGAGTCCTTCAATTCTGCAATCATCATTCTTTTGGAGATCTTAACTGTCTTAGCAGATGTAAACATCATATCTGGGACATGTCTTCCTTCAAACAGTTTGAAGTGAATTGACAGTTCAGGCTCGCTGATAGCATCACTTAAGTTTAGAATTCTAGGATGTTGATTCAGGATGATCTCACAAATGAGGGAGGGAAATGCAATAGGTAACCTGATAGCACTGGTTGTGGAGTGCTTGACAGTCTGATTAAAGATGTATAGACCAAAGTCAAAATTAACTTTGGTACATATGGCATGAATTATCTTGCCTAGTCCAATAACAACGGAGGATGTATGATTGGTAGGCACCCAATTAGTAGCCCCAATTCTATGAAGAATGGCATACTTTACACTGAGCAGTGCTGCAGACAACTTCCCTTTGGCTGACCATGTTGTGACTTGATTTGCAGTGATGATCTTGCAGACCTGGTTGTCTGAAGTATCCAATTCTGTTGTACCATCATTTGCTCGCCCCAGATACCTGTTGATCACAGCAGGAGAGAATTGCACACACTTTCCTCTAACAAATACCTTAATGAACTCCTTGTTGTTTCTGCTAGAGATTAAGTCAGGTATGTTTACAATGAACTCCTTGACCAGTCCCTCGTAGCATCTGGAAAATCCAGTGACTGTTTTAAGTAGTTCAACCTTGTTGATGAGTTCCATTACCTCCTTGATCTCCAGGGTATCCTTCCCTAATTCTCTCTCAAGGGCTATTCTCCTTTGATAGACATATCTCCATTTGGTTACACTGTGAATGGAGTGAAAGGATATGTTGTCCTGAGGAGCAGCTGGCATGGGTTTAACTGGCCTCTCTCCCAATGAATGTTTGACATTGACGATGTTAGGAACATCTGTTATGACATCACCCTCAGACTCAGGGCTACTCTCAGTAACCTTCCTTTTCTTGGAGGCATTTTTGCTCCTAGGTTTGGAGGACCCAACATGAGCTCTTTTTCTCTGACTTTTGAGAGAGTTGTCTTCCAGGCTAGGTTTGCCTTTCTTGGTCATTAGTTTCTGAGCTATTCCCGGAGCAACATTCTTGAGGAATTCATCATCGGAAGATACATCAACATCATTGGCAGGAGCTTTATTCAGATCATCATCATGTCCTTCCATATGTACTGCATGATTTGCTCGTTTTTCTGTGGTAGGGTTAGTCTTCTCAGAGGAGAACTCAGAATTGTCCTCAAGGTTCTTAGTCAATATTGGAGAAGAATCAACCCTAGGCATTGGAATGGTGATTCCATGCACATTATGACCTTCTTGGTCTGCATGTGAAGTAGCTGACGATTGGTCTTCACTCCTTCTCCCAAAAATCATATCAAGAGGGCTCACATTCATCACAGAGGTGCTCTTGTGCTGAGCAGGGTCGGGCTTGGTGGGGATGGAGATATGTTGTTGAGACATTGTAGAGTACTTAGGTTTTAATGAAAGAGGGTTTCTAATGGGGTTGTGTGAGATAAGGTAGGAGGTGGATTGAAAGACAAGAACGAGTTTAGACGGGTTTACTTATAAAAGAGGAGGGAATTCAATATTTTGACCAATCCGAATGTGATTATTTTTCAAAATATAATTCCCTATTAATTGCTAGAATTCATCATTACTAAAGGTCCTCAATTTTCTTAGAGACTTTTTAAATTGAGACTCCTTGACACTTCTTGAAATCATGTCAATACTGACATAATTACCAGGTTTAGCACAACCCTCTTGCCATGTACACAAGTTACCCCTGAGCATGTCTCCCTTGAACTCATCAGAGCTTGTTTGGATGGTACTCTTGATGTCACAGAACAAGGTCATGACATCTGGAGTGACATTACTTTCTTTATGCAGGGCAGATTCCATGGACTCCATCAGGTTCCAATACACCCTATCTAGCTTTCCCTGATGAACAATCTTTGGGCATCCCTTCTTGGCTTATTTCCCCTCATGACTTTTCTTACATCCTGTCCTTCTTTCTAAAGCACACTTTACAGATCCACTTGCTAATGTATTGGACCTGGTCCTATCCCTATTTAGTGACTGTCTTCCCTTCTCCAACAATAGTTGGTCCTTATTTTCCTTATTGACCAAGGCATTAAGGTTACATCTAGGTTCCCATAGATAACAATTATTCTTGGATCTAGTACCCCTCATTTCCTCCTTACCTTCTTCATTGATAACCACACACTTGTCTTTGGAAAAGTGGACTTTTAAACCTTGATCACATAGCTGACTTATGCTTATTAGAATGACAGTCAGTCCTTCAACCAGCAATACATCCTTCAATTTTGGAACTTTATGACTGTCAAGTTGTCCAACACCTGTGATTTCTCCTCTAGCTCCATCACCAAAAGTTACATGACTAGATGAATGAGGGTTGAATTTAATCAAGTGATCCTTAATTTCAGTCATATGTCTGGAGCAGCCACTTTCAAAGTACCAATCTTCATTGGTAGGCATCCTTGGAGAGGTGTGAGCTATTAATGCCACAGTCTTTGCCACCCATTGTCTTTTCTTGTAGGGAACATCATTCTTGGGTTTAGCATGATACTGTTTCTTGACTTGATGCTTCCATTTTCCATGATGTTGCCTTTTGCCATGCGTACCCTGTTTAGTTTTTCTTTGGCTAGGGAATCCATGCAGCCAGAAGCACACAACTTTAATATGCCCAAGTTTTCCACAGTGGTAGCATCTATGCCCTTGGAATTGTCTCTTGACTTGATTCCAATTTTTGTGTGGAGGATGTTGTGACATTCTCTTTAACTTCTGAATCTCAGGTTGTAATCTCTTGAGTTTAAAAACTGGATTCTGTCTATCAACACATCCCAGTCTAGACCTATTTCCTGAGTTCTAACCACTATGCAAAATCTCTTCTAGAGTGTTAGTCCCAGGATTTAGCATCCTTATGGATTTTGCCATCTGCTCCATTTTGGACTCCAACAAGTTGACCTCACTTTTGAGTGAGTCTATTGTTGCTAGTTGCTTTATCTTCTCAGCATCTAATTCCTTTATGCATTTCTTCTGGTGCTCTCCTTGCTGATACAGTTCAATGCTTCTGATGAACAACTTCTTATATGATTCTGCTAGTTCATCATACGTTAGCTCCTCTTCACTTGAATCACCATCAGAAATACATACACTGTTAAGAGCAATGACATGTTTAGCTGACTCTCCTTCTGATTCACTTCATGAGTCTCCATCAGACCAAGTGACAGTTAGGCATTTTCCCTTATTTTTGAGGTATGTGGGACATTCCCTCCTAACATGTCCATATCCTTCACACTCATGACATTGGACTCCTTTGCTTTGGCCAGCTTTGTCTTCAGCTTTGCTGATGTCAAAGAAGCTGTTTTTGACATAGGGCTTTGACTTCTGATCTATCCTTTTGATTAGTTTACTAAATTATCTTCCAAGCAGTGCTATTGCTTCTGACAAATTTTCTTCCTTTTCACCATCTTCTTCATCTAAATCAACAGTGTTTGAGACCAGAGCTATACTTTTTCTCTTTTTCTCCATAGACTGATCACACATGCCCATCTCAAATGTTTGGAGAGAACCTATAAGTTCATCCACCTTCATGTTGCATATGTCTTGGGCTTCTTCAATGGTTGTTACTTTCATAGCAAACCTTTTAGGTAGTGACCTTAGAATCTTTCTTAAAAGCTTCTCTTCAGTCATCTTTTCTCCCAGAGCTCCTGAGGTGTTTTCCAGTTCAAGAACATTCATGTAAAACTCATGAATGGTCTCATCTTCCTTCATTCTAAGACCTTCAAATTTGGAGGTCAACATTTTAAGTCTTGATATTTTGACCTTGGAGGTTCCTTCATGAGTAGTCTTGAGAGTGTCCCAAACATCCTTTGCTAGTTCACAGTGGTGGACCAGCTTGAAGATGTTTTTATCTATGCCATTGAACAAAGCATTCAATGCTTTATAATTTCCAAGAGCTAAGGCCTCTTGCTCTTTATTCCATTCCTCTTCAGGAATCAACACATCTACTCCATCCTTGTCAGTCTTCATAAGATGTTTCCAGCCATAGTTTGCAGCTCTCCAAGCCTTGTTGTCTAATGATTTTAGGAATGCAATCATCCTAGGCTTCCAATAATCATAATTAGATCCATCCAGAATTGGAGGTCTATTAGTGAAGCCTATATCTTTATCCATAGTACCAGAATTTGTTTTCCCTAGATCTCACCCAGATTTAAACAGGCAGGGTGTCTGCTCTGATGCCAATTGAAAATTCTGGCAAGCACATGATGGATGTTATTCCCAAGGTTATAACATCCACTGTGACATCTGCTACTTAACAGCTAATACTCAGTAATAATAAAAGCAGTAAATAACACATCAATTGTTTACCCAATTCAGTGTCAACAACACTTACATATGGGGGCCACCAAGCCAGGGAGGAAATTCACTACCAGTAGAATCAATTCAGAGTTAAACCTCCAGTTTACACTCCTCACATAATCCCTACCCAATGACACTTCAACCTAGAGACACTCTAGACCTGAGTATACCCACTCACTCCCCCTCAATCACGCGACAGTGATATCAAACAATTACAGAAGACAATATGAAGAGACACTTCATACACACCTTGATCTTGCTTCACAGCTTTGATCAAGGAACTCACACACTCTTTCTTCAAAGCTTCGAGTGAGACACAGCCTAGAATCTACCTATCCAATGCAAATCATCCACCAGACAATTGCTTGGATTACAAGTATTCGTAGACAGAATTCACACGTGAATACTAGCCTTCTTCACTTCCAAGGACTCTCTAGTTTTCACTCTATCTTCTTCTGTTATCAAGTGCTTCTATTCAGGATTGCATCTTCTGATCTTTATAGCAGCTTGTTTCCCTTGAAAATCGGAAAACAACCGCTGATCTTCCAAATCTAACTTTGGTGACTCACAGGATCGATCAGATTGATCCTAGGACATGTGCTAAAAGGTTTTCCTTGAACATTTATCTAAGTTTTATGCTTTTTGACAATATTTGGGAGAAGGTTCTTAAAGGTTATCTATTCGACTCTAGGATAAAAAGCACATAAAGTTCTAACAAAGAAAAGATACAAGTTTTAAAAGAAAGAAGTTGAGGAGGAGGACGAAATAAAAGAGGGAATGGAAAGGGGAGAAGGTTTGCAAGAAAGATAAATAAGACTTTGTAAAATTTAAACAAGTAAAATAGACTTCATTAAAAATAAAAGGTGGTGTGTTTACATCATGTACATTCTCTTCAATACTCTCTTTCTTTGCACTCGGATACTTGGAGTAAGTCTAAGAGTGACTTGTACAATAGTATAATTTTCCACACATATTCTATGTCTTAACACTTCCTATTTATAATAGCAAGAAATAACTACTAATAAGTTCCCACATCACCATCTTTCGCCACTTGTCATGATGCATTGATCCATTGTTCATAAGGCGTCATGTGTCCTCTTAGTCATCTGGCGAACAAAAATTGTTCCCTCCAAGTTATTTGAATTTTAAATCTTCAGAAAAACCACCAAATCGTAACACGATCGAAGCCTTTGTTGTTTCAAGTCTGGTGAGTACTTCGACTACTCCTCCTTAGCTATCTCACATCTTTCGACCAACTCTCACCTCCAACCAGCTTTCAGTGCTTTTCCTTAGATCTCTTTATTTTGCAAGAGGCGTCGAATTTAGGAGCTAACAAATTGCCCCCCAAAAAATGTCTCTTCGATCCCTTATGTGAAAAAGCACATTTTTTTGACAGCATCTGATTTCGACGCCGTTTACTTTCCTCCACGTGTCAGCCAATATCCTTTCAGCAAATGAATGTCTGGGAAGGTGAAAAGGGAAGAAAGAGAAAAAAGAAAATAGAAAAGAACACGCAAGAAACTGCTCCGCCACCTTGAGGCACATTCCTGACGTCATGATCATCATGGCGATTTTCTCGGGAACTACCAAAATCGTGAACCATCATCACCTTTTCAGCCTAGGGGGTGTAAATTGCAACTGCTACCCCTGTCACTCCACTTCAGGCGCACACGTGGCCCACTAACTTCATCCACTTAATGATAAAACTTTCGGTCTTCCATACTCTATATAAACGATTTTCCTCCAGTATTATCATTTTTCCCAACATTTTCAACTCTTAGCAAAACTCTTGCATTTTTCTTCCTCAAATTTCTCTTCTTCTTAAAAACTCATTTGTTAATTTCAACAATGGCTGATCATCAAAAGAAGAAGACGCAGCTCAAAGGGAAATCTTTTGCATCAGCTCTCCTACCTTTTGCTAACTTAAGCGGTCCTAAAGTAGTGAAGAATCAGCAGTTTGTTCGCGAACCTTAGTCAGAAGAAAAGTGCCACATCTATGAATTACAGGTAATCATCCCAGTTACTATTGTAGGTAGACCCTTAGAAATGTCTGGCCTATTGCCTCCTTTAGGTCTTGATTACTCTAGCATTAGCGAATTCTTTCCCTCCTATAGACTCACCAAACCTTTAGGGCAAAAAGATTCTGGCAGAGTCCCCGTTGATGGTCCCGATAACCTAACTCTTTTCGATGTGGACCTTAGGTATCTCCAGGATGGAGCCAGATTGTTTAGAGCCACCCCTTACTTCAAGGATTCTGAACTTTACCTCAACTGGTTGGAAAAAGTAGAAAAAGTGAAAGTCCATGATTGGAAAGAAACTGGCATTTACGACCTTATAATGATGTCAAAGGTCGGCCCTACTTACTGTCCCCTTATGCTGGCCTCTTCTTTGTTTTTCTGGGACAGCACCCATAACACTTTCCACCTTCCTTGTGGGATGATGACACCTACATTGTTTGATGTAGATGCTATTGTGGGTCTAAAACCCCACAACCTTGTTTATGACCATGAAGTTGATAGCCAGGACACTATAGGGTTTGCCAGCACAAAAAATACTTTTACGGCCTTCGTCCAACACTATCATAACAAAACCACCACTTCTGTCGAAAATGAGGAACATATAGCCTTCCTGGCCATGTGGTTATCTCGTTGCGTGTTTTGTACAAAATCTCTGCAGGTGGCACAAAAATATCTTGTTTTGGCGAACCAGCTGCACTTGAAGAGAGGTATCTTCCTGAGCGAGATGATTTTGGCCAGCCTCTATGAAGCCTTGGGCGAAGGTGCTGCCAAATTGAAGGACCCTGAAAGTCATGGCAACTTACTGTTATCAGGCTCTTTTTGGCTACTCCAGATGTGGCTTAATGCCACTTTTGAACATAACCTCCCCAACAAAGGCGAAGTCGACGAAGGTTCGTCTTCAGTTTCTGAGAGACGAGTCGAATGGCCCTGCTTGGCCCAGCTCACTCCAAGCGAAGAAGGACATACTCTTCGAGCCAACCTATCCAACTTCATTCATATGTTTGCCAAACGGTACGAGTTTACTTCGAGGATGGCTCCTTTTGCAGAAAGAAGATGCGGCCCTGAGTGGTTCACCAGGTCCTTCCCTGCTCCACTAAAGAAACAAGAAGAGGTATCGAAGCTAATTTGGGATCGATTCCTCATACCTCGACTGCTGGTTCATAAACTAAACCTTGTCAGAGGTCAGGCCAGCTTAGTAGCCTACCAGCCAAACTTGGTGTCCAGGCAATTTGGGTTAATACAGACTTTGCCCAAGTGTTTATATGATAAGAAATCACACATCATACTTCCCCTCGCGGTGCTTTCTCCCCTCGACTGTTCAACACAATTGGCGCGTCATGCCCATAAATCCCTTCTTACGCCTGTCCATTTTGAACCCTCCTACTTCTGCTCCCCAGATTTTTACGACTGATGGTCAAAACATTATGCCTCAGAGTTTCTTGACGCTTCGAGATTTACTCGCTTGATTGACCAAGCTTTCGTTGATGTGCAGGAGAAGATCAAGAAAGGTATGTCTACCCATATCAAAGAGATTCAAGCCTTCCAGAAGTACTATGAAATTGTCTATCGACCAGACGATGTTAGTCGGACTATCCGCGAGGCTGCTGTTACTTTAAAGGAAAAGTTTTCTAAAAAAATGGAAAATTTAAAGATTCCCTCATCTGTTCCTCGTGAGAAACGGTATGAGGTTGCCTTTAAACTCTTTCCCCCAAAAATCCCTCGATTACCAACTGCTGGTTTTGGCGTGGCTCTTGCCCCTCCATTTCCAGATTGGTTCATTTATGGAGACCCTATAAAGATCCTTCGACAGCAGTCGAAACCCAAAGCGCAGCGGGTGGTTCCGACTAAACATACACTCGATACTTTTAAAGGGCACCTTCATGTTAGTATCGAAGATGTTCGCATCGAATTCGACATTCTTGAAGGTTCATCTCCCTTTGATTTGGAATCTTCTACTTGAGCTTTATTGTTACTAACTGGTATTAGCATGATTTATTTTTTGTAGCTGCTCCTAAAAGAACTGCCCCAACACCAAAGACTAAAGGCAAGGTCGAAGACCAAAAGGTAATCTCTCGCAAGACTCTGTTATTTCAACTTCCTTAATTACTCTTAACACCCTATGTTGCTTCCAGGCTAGTCAAAAACCACCCACCCCACAAAAGAGACTCAAAAGGGCTTCTGCTCAGATTATCATTGACTCAGATGACGAAGATGGATTTCCTCGCGAGAATGTTCAAATAAAAAGAAGGCGAAAAATCACCCATGACCTGGATACTTCTGATGCTCCATCTGCTCCCCCTACAACCAACATTCCCCAATCCAACACTCCCCCTCAAGATCTTACTAGAGCTCCCACGGAGGGTGCCTCGATCCCAATTGTTGTTCCTATTGAGAGTGACAACTCCAGCCCTGCTGATGTAAGTGCCAAGGTATATTGTACATCTAACTTTTCTTCTGGGTCTTGCATTGATTTTTTTTCCTGCTCTCTTTGATGTCTGCTTTTCTTTCTAGGCTGATGTTGGGGTTCTGAAAACTGATCCAACCAAGCTTCCCTTATCACTCTATCCCTTGAATAGCCAAGGTGAGCCTACTTACCATCCCACCTCTGATTTGGGTTTTGGTATGAGTTCTCTTGGCGAGATTAATAAGCTTGATTTTTTCACAGTCCCTCCTTCACCTACGAAGACAACGACTCAACAGTCTCAAGCTGATGGATCTGACCATGAAGAGAATAATACTTTGGTTAATCCTGTTGTAACAGATGATGAAGCCAATACTTTAGAGGGGGGCACAAACTTGGTCGACACGAATAGTTCTCCTTTGGATCAAACGATGGCTGTAGATGAAAGGGACGCAAGGGGCGATAATGCCGTCGAATGCCAAGCCATGCGTCAGTCCGAGTTGAACGAGTCTAGCGACGGAGGCACTGGAGATGAAATGGAAGAGGATGACGCAGAGGAGGACAAAAACAAAGAAGCGAAACCTGAGGAAACTCCTGTCGAGAAAACTACCACTGTTGAAGTGATTAAAACCCCTACTGCTTCTGCTTGCAAAGAAACTAAAGCAGTCCCCCTCAAAGGAGAAGCTCAGCTTACCACAGCCGAACTTGATGCATTGAAGGTTTCTAACCCTCGACAGTACATCAGACTCCTCTTGAGCAGGCGAAGTAATTCCTCTGGTAAGACCAACAACACTTTGACCTTTGAATGCCAAACCTCGAGTCAGCCAACTGACAGCATTCTTGAAAAGATTAAGAAAAAGATCTTCAAAGGGGATCTTTTCTCTCTTCTGCAGATGGGCCCAGTCAACCATCTTTCCTTAAAATCTCTTCTACAACAAGTGGATTTCAAATCGATTTCTCCTGAGGCCGCGAGCATCATTCAAGAAGTTGGTATCTTAATTGACCAAGTTCATAAAGACTTTCAGCTACTGCCCCAGATTGAGAATGATATTTCAAAGAAAATAGGCAGTGAAGCTGCTGCTTTGACTGCTGTTGTCGAATCTGAAGAAAAGATTGCTGAATTGGAGGAGAGGAAAGAGAAGAATAAACAAGAGGTGATTGCTAATGAGGTGAACATTGCCTATTGGGAGCGTAAGATCAAAAAACTTCGCAACAAAATAGAGAAAGCCAAGAAAAAGAATGATGAATTATCTTCTTTGGATGATTCCACCCTATCAACTGAGCTCGAACACGCCGTTAATTTCGCCGAGGAAGCCCGTCGCTTGGAAGCTGAGGTTGCCCAACTAAGAACAGATAAAGCCCAATGCCAGAACCGCCTCGAACTCCAAAAGTCGAACTACCTCAAGATGAAGGAAAATCTCCCTTTTTAGTTTATTAGATCTTTTATAATAGGGCATCTTTGCTGGCCTTTGTAAGCCCTGATTTTGTCTTAGCCTCCGTGTTCCCTCCAGCTTCTGTGCGGACTTTTTGTCGAAAATGGCACTGCGTCAAGGACATAGCATCACACTGGATCCTCTCTCCTGGCAACGGTGGAGGAAAGCAACAATCGATTCTTCCTGCTCTGGATAAGCTTCCCTAGTGTGTGCCCCCTGGTAATTTGATTCGATATCCCATACATCTTCGTGTTGAGTGATCTCTACCATATTAATTTCAACTTCTTAGACCAGATTAAGCTTCCTTAAGCCTAACTCCACACCTTTAGTGGCCTGGTCCACTCTGACGAAGTTATCAGCAGTTTCTTTGGTCACTATTGCCCAACCTAGATTGCTCTTGTCATTTGAACTTACACCTTCATCCATTTGGTCGAGGTCATCAACAACCATTTTCACACAGTCCTTTCGTCCGAAACTCATGGTGACTTTTGCCATTACAGCCTCATTTATGAGATTATCAGTAACTTCTATCATGTCGATTGAAAAATCACAACCATCAGTAGCTTTGACCATGTTGGCTTCCACCGGTTCTGTATAATGTGCATCCGCCATTTGCAAAGGGTCTGTGTCAAACTTCATCTAGCCACTAGCCTTCTCTCCAAACTTCAGACGTCCTTCCTGAATTGCATTTTGAACAAGATCCCTGAAAAGAAAACATTGAGATGTTTTATGACCCAGAAAATTATGGTATTTATAAAACCCTCTTTTCTTCCTTTGTTCTATGGACGACATTTTAGCACCAGGTGGCACTATCATTTGTCCGTCTTTGACTAATAAATTGAAGATTATCACATTTTGTGATGTCAAAAGTATATGTTTTCTTTGGGAACCTATCGTTCTTTTCGGATTCGACACAACTCTTCCCCTGTGGGGGAGCTAGTACTTTACAAGAGTAAGGTGGTCCTTGTTTGAGTTCAGCAAGATCCACTTCGCCTTCGTCGAAGTACACAGGATCATCGCACAACCCATCGACATTCTCATTATATTCGACAAAAGCTACCTTCTTATTTTTATTAAACTTAGCCTTTTCGTCTCTGAGCCTTTCCAGTTATCGAACTCGATCAGCTAGTTGGGCCATGTCCCTTAGATACTGTGTGTCCAACTTCTTCCTAATGGAATAGTCGAGGCCTCCAGCGGCCATTTCAACCAACTCGTGTTCAGGGACCTGTGTGAAACATCTGGCCTTAAGCAAACGGAACCTATTAAGGTATTCTTCAATTGGCTCATAAAATTTACACTTCACACTAGCAAGTTCTTTTAAGCTAATCTTCGTCTGGCCCATATAGAACTGTTCATGGAATAAACATTCTAACTGGGTCCAATTGCACACCGTATTAGGGGGTAGCATTGTGAACCAAGTGAAGGCGTTTTTAGTGAGAGAACTTGGGAAGTATTTTATTCTAAGGCTCTCATCATTCGCTATCTCTCCAGCCTCGATTAGATAACGCGCCATGTGTTAGACAGTGGACTCCATCGTATCTCCTGAGAACTTAGTAAACTTGGGCACTTTCGTTCTAGGAGGCAATTCTGCCTGCAGGATATAATCTACTATTGGGGAGGTATAGTTTGGCCGGGTGAAACCAGTGTTCAACCCGTTTCGAAACATAATTCTCTCAACCATGGCTGCTAAATTATTATTGTCAGCTACATTATTGCGTCGAACCTATTGGACGACATTATCTGCGTCCTGGTTTCGATTTACCATAATTACCTCTGGGTCTCTCTCCCCTGGACCCCAAACCTGCTCTCTTAACGTTTCGACCCTAGGTGATTCGTCTATGGGATTACCTATCCTTTCCTGGATTTCCACTGCTGGCTGATGTCCCAAAGCTTGTCGTGGAGTGTTTGCTACCGGGGCTTGATTCCTGGCTAGGGGAGGTACCCCCATGAATTCAGCCAATCGCGTCAACTGTATTGCTAGTTTTTGATTAGTGTGGGTTGTATTTTAGATCAATGGTTGAAAGATTTCCCCCATGGTTTGGGACAGCGTCTGAACCATTTGCAAATTGCTTTCATCCATTTGCTGTCTTAAGCATGCGACAGAGGTGTTGGTCAAGTTAGGACCTTGTGTCGAATATCCTAGGCTTGAGCTTTGGGGATTTCGACCAACGTTCGCGCTAGGCCTAGATCCTTGTAATGGCGAAGCCATCGCATGATCTGAGAGTATGAGGGGCACATTTTGGAGTCCTTGCATTACAGTTGTGGGCATCCCACATGGGGTATTTCTTGGTGACTGTGAAAACCCGGGGGGAGCAAACTGTCTGGAAGTCGAACTTCCCCCTAACAGTATTTGACGATTCGATGTTGGAGGCCCAATATATTCTAACACTAGTTAACTATAAGGTCTTATCACAGTCGACCCAGCCCCAAGTACTGCGGGTGTCGGTTCTGGCCTCACAGGATGCGACGTTTGTTCACCTGTTGACGGTATCGAAGGCGGGATTGTGCCGTTTACTGTTCTTTCATTAGAACCGTCTCCTTGGGAGTTAGGATTATTTGGCTGACTTGCATCTATCGCCATATTCCTAATGTTTCGTCTTGTCAGTATTTCTTCGTCTACAACAGTAATTCTACCACTTCTTAGTAACATAAAACACATTTTTCACGAACAGACCAATAAGACTATAATCTTTACAAGTCTTGATTATACGACAAAATTTCTTCTTAGCACTGTCCCACTGGGCGTGCAATTTTGTTTCCCTTAAAAATCGGAAAACAACAGCTGATCTTCCAAATCTAACTTTGGTGACTCATAGCATCGATCAGATTGATCCTAGGACATGTGCGAAAAGGTTTTCCTTGAACATTTATCTAAGTTTTACGCTTTTTGACAATATTTGGGAGAAGGTTCTTAAAGGTTATCTATTCGACTCTAGGATAAAAAGCACATAAAGTTCTAACAAAGAAAAGATACAAGTTTTAAAAGAAAGAAGTTGAGGAGGAAGACGAAATAAAAGAGGGAATGGAAAGGGGAGAAGGTTTGCAAGAAAGATAAAGAAGACTTTGTAAAATTTAAACAAGTAAAATAGACTTCATTAAAAATAAAAGGTGGTGTGTTTACATCACGTACTTTCTCTTCAATACTCTCTTTCTTTGCACTTGGATACTTGGAGTAAGTCTAAGAGTGACTTGTACAATAGTATAATTTTCCACACATATTCTATGTCTTAACACTTCCTATTTATAATAGCAAGAAACAACTACTAATAACTTCCCACATCACCATCTTTCGCCACTTGTCATGATGCATTAATCCATTGTTCATAAGGCGCCATGTGTCATCTTAGTCATCTGGCAAATGAAAATTGTTCCCTCTAAGTTATTTGAATTTCAAATCTTCAGAAAAACCACCAAACCATAACACAGTCGAAGCCTTTGTTGTTTCAAGTCTGGTGAGTACTTCGACTACTCCTCCTTAGCTATCTCACATCTTTCGACCAACTCTCGCCTCCAACTAGCTTTCAGTGCTTTTCCTTAGATCTCTTTATTTTGCAAGAGGAGTCGAATATAGGAGCTAACACAGTTGTCAGTCCTTTTGGGCCTTGGTGCATCAATTAGGTTTTATTCATAACAAACCTATTTTCAATGATCTGCACACTTGCCACTTAATTCAAGGATATTCTAGTTCGCCTAGGGCTTCTAGAAATTCTCCTGATATCCAGGTTAAACACTTATTATTTTTCCTAGTTTATAGATACCAGAAAAACCACCTTGCCCGCTGGATGTCATACGTTCAGTGTTATGACATTATGTATGACATTCAGCTTAACTAAGTTAACTTATAGTTAACTTACCATGTACACACATCATTAAGTATGTCCTAACAAACAGTATGACATACATGCACACTCTAAAGTTTTGCCACAAAATGCAACCAGTCAAGAGCACTTACAATCCTAACTTTTGGTTAGTAGCTTTGTATTCCAACTTTTGGGTTGGATATTATCCCCTGCAGAGTCGTTATCCCAACTTTTGGTTGGTAGCTAGTCTTTGTTGGTGGATTCAGATTTGTTTGGTGATTCCAACTTTTGGTTGGTAACCTTTGTCTTTATTCCATATTTTGGTTGGTATTCTCTGTTTTATTCCAACTTTTGGTTGGTAGTTTATGGGTCATTCCAACTTTTGGTTGGTAGCCTTTGCTTTCATTCTAACTTTTGGTTGGTACCCTCCCTATTGAAGTCACCGTTTTTCTTGGATATCTTTCCTCTAACCCAACTTTTGGTTGGTATTTTCCCCACATGTTCGCCTTTAGTCGGTGTTCTGGTAATTCCAACTTTTGGTTGGTAGCTTGTATCCCAACTTTTGGTTAGTATCTTTGGTTGATATTTTATCCCCATAGAGTCGCCTTCGATCGGTGCTCCGGTGATTCCAACTTTTGGTTGGTAGCTTTTGTTTATTCCAATGCTTGGTTGGTATCTTTGATTGATGTTTATTCCCCGAAGAGTTGTCTGTTTAGGCTTATCTTCTTCCCCGACGGAGTCGTCTTCTCTTCAGGTCATAATTCCGTTGATTTCACTTCTTGTATGTCTTGATTATATTTTGTGCCCAGAGGGTCGCCTTTGGTCGGCATTCCTATAATCCCAACTCTTGGTTGGTATCCGGTGTTTGTTATCCCAACTTTTGGTTGGTATCCGTTGTTATCCCTGCAAGTTTGCAAATTTCCGGGTTCTCTTGGTATTCAATCTCCATGCAGCTTGAATGTTTGAAATTCGTTGCTATCATCCATTCAGGTTCAAGTCGATTGAATAGGGGCAGTTGTAGCACCCTAAAATCTGCCTCTTCGTTTTTTGGTCTACTGGCTTATGTTTCTCTGCATTTTTGCATTTCTACATATCTTGGCATTGGTTCTCGGGACATGGGATCAAGGTGTTTCTATGGCTCAGGGTTCTCTTTTATTGCAAGATTTTAAATAGTGAGTGTCAGAGGCGTCAGCATTTATTCTTCCCAGCAATCGAGTGGCCGATTTTATTTTATTTAGCGGGTTGTTTTCAGCACAAGAGATAGATCACACTTTATCTCAAGCATTTTCGCAGTTATAATATCCAAGGGCAAGTTTCAGAGGCTTAACAGGGCTCAGAACGGGTGAAAACGGGCGAATGTGCAAGTTTCGCTCCAAATGGCACATTTTCAAAAGTTTATGAGTGGTTAACCGAGTAACCAATTTGCACTAGCAAATGATTAATCGATTAACCGAAGGAAAATTTGTACATATACGTGCATTTTCAATGCTGCCACTTTTTGGGTCCATTTTGATCACTTGTGAATTGATTTTTACACGAGAAGAAGGATCTAAAATCACTGTAAATTTTGATTAACTTTCAAAACCAATCCAATTTCCCTCCAATTTTCCATTCCTAATCCCATTCCAATTTTCAAAATCTCACTCCAAACAAATATTCTACTCCTAACCAAGAGCCTATTTAAGTGAATTGACTCCAAACCTCAAGGGAGAACCCTCATAATTTCCAATTTTCAGAATTCACACTCATTCATTCTCTATGTTAGTTCCACGATTCTATGATTGTCCATGGTTCTATGATTGGTTAAATTTTGGTAAAACATGATTCTGCACTGATGTTAAGCCGGATGTTATAACATCTCCATTTGTTGTGGTGACAGAACTGTTGTGGTGTGTTTTAATGTGAATGTCATGCTGAATGTCGTGACATCCATCTGTTGTGGTGACAGAACTGCTGTCATGTGGTTTAATTAGGATGTCATTACCAATGTTATGACATCGCTGTCTAGTACAGCAGGAGCTGATGACAGAACTGTTGTCATGTGGTTTAATCAGGATGTCATTACCAATGTCATGACATCATTGTCTGGTACAGCAGGAGCTGCTGTTTTATATCACTTGACAGAAGTGCTTTGGATATACCTCATCAGTATATGCAGGCCAAAGAGATTTATTAGGAACAAAGTGCAGATTTAATTGGTGTTCATAAAAAGGATCTTTAAGACTTTTTAGGATACTATAATATGCTTGTTTCTACTATTGTGAAGATTCTACATGAGTGTTCACCAGGGTGAGTTTGGTCAGCTAAGAACAAAGTGTGTTGGATGTCATGTTGGATGTTATGACTTCAAGCGTATGACATCAGGGCGTGTGTTTAAGTTTACTGTTATATTGCAAGAGGAAACTCAGGCTATACTTCAGGAAACCTGTTATGACTCCTTAGTTATCTCAGGCGAGATTCTAGTCAGGGCTGGGCATAACATGAAGCAACTGTGACCTAATTTTACAGCACCTTGAATTATGGAAAGTGGTTTACCTTGGTTAAACCTAATGTTTGTTACTTTTGACAAGCCCAAGCCCAGTCTGCATTACTATTTAAGAAGGAGCAGAAGCAAGGGAAATCAAGCACTCACAACAAGAAAAACTTGAGTGTAAAATTAAGGTTTAGGGTTTTGAGAGTCTTTTGTGTGTGACCTTGTAAGTCACCCTTTGTATCTTTGGATGCATAGTGGTAGACGTGTTTAGGCTGTTATTAGTACAATACTAATTGTTCACTCAAATATTTTAAGAAAGAGTGTATTTGTGAGTGAAGAGTTATGTTCTTCACATGTATTATTGTGTCTTAGGAATACTTGTGAGTCAAGCAATTGTCTGCTGTATGATTGCATTGGTTAGTATTGTTGAGTTGTATGTCACTCTAAGCTTTTAAGAAAGAGTGCTCTGTTCTTGATTGAAGCTGTTAAGAAAAATCAAGTATTCTGACTTTGAAGAGTGTCTTCTAAAGTCTATTTTTGTATTGAATTGATTATCACTGCGGTGATTGAGGGGGAGTGAGCGGGGTCTCTTGTCTAGTGGATTCTAGGCAGAAATTGCATTGGGTAGAGATTAAGTAAGATGTTGTAAACTGGGGAGTTTAGCTCTGAATTGATTCTGCTAATAGTGGATTTCCTTCCTGGCTTGGTAGCCCCTAGATGTAGGTGAAGTTGCACCGAACTGGGTAAACAATTCATTGTGTTATTTATCTTTCAGCATTTACAATTCTGCAAAATTTAAATGGTTAGATAAAAAGTCTGTCTGTCTGTTGATGTTACAACAGACGTCATGACATTAGTCATGACATTGGTACAATTTAAAGCAATTTAAATTGGTCATGTGTGGTATGTCCTTGTCCTTGTTTGAGCAGAGATCAATGTTCTTGGGACATCTGAGATCTGCATACCAGAATTTCAATTGGTATCAGAGCAGGCGTCCTGTCTGTTCTGGATGAGATCTTAGGAGATACTTTCTGGTGTCTTGAACAAGGAGAAGTGGTAGCTGTTTTGTTGAACTTGCTAAATGTTTGAGCTACTGCTTATGGAGTTAAGAAGAAGAGTGTGTTCACTCTTGCCTATGAAGAAGTATGTGTATCTATTGTTGTTCCCTCTAATATAGGAGCTTCTATGACCTGGTGAATATGCTGCCAAAGGAGGAGTGGCTACTTCTGTATGATGACCTATAAGATGTTCTGACATCTTGTTTAGGACATGTTGAAGATGTTCTTATGGTGGTTCCGCTGCATATTTTTCTGATGAAAGAACTATGGTAGCCCTGGGAGAAGATTTCCCAATTATTCAGTTTGATGTTTGACTGTGGCAAGTGTGCAGATGGTCGGAAGATATTGTTTTGTTTATGCTGCTCTGGTATGCTGAAGGTTATTTTAGAGAAGATAGTGGGAGGTGATTTATTTTCACCACTCATGACTTGCAAAGGGTCTATCAGCAGAGGAAGTCATAGGTAGGTTGAGTCAATGGTGTCAGCATTGATGTTTCAACATTAAAGATACTTATGCTGATGAATACTTTTGGTATTTGTGAAGTATCTATCAGATGGTCTTCTCAACAAGTTGTGTGGATCAGTTGCTATGTGTGGACTACACACGTATTTAATTAGTTATCCATGAGAAGGATCTATTACAAGGATTTAAGATTCATTGCAATTTTAGATATTCTCAAATATTTAATGGATTATCCTTGTTTAATGATCAAGTTGTCTCATCAGTTGTAGCACAAATATCAGGCCCTTGATCTGTTTGAAGATTTGATGTTCTACCAGATGTCAAGACATTCCATCAGCAGAAATTATGCATAATACTATTGATTCAAGGAGTGAATCACTAGATCAAAGGAGATATAGCTGATGATCTTGTGTGGTAGGATCTGACTTTATTCTAGTAAGTTTCCTGGAAAGAAACTAAGACTACAATGTAGTGCTGGTGGAAGTAAAGATGAAGACATTTTCTCTTGGATCAATTTATTGGAGTGCAGCAGGTGTGTTCTAGTCTCTACTAGAAGCATCTGATATTCATCTAGAAAATTTCCTGGCAAGAAACTTGTCTAGAATATGGTGCTGGTGATAGCAATGCTTGGGTCAGTTTATTTCTGATCTAAGTACATAGGATCATGTGACCGTGCTCATCTTGGAGGTCAAGGATAAGGGGCAGTTATCTTTGATTTTCTAAAGAAGTCTCTACTTAAGGAAAGCGGGATTCCTTTTGTAAAGATTTTTTTGATCCCTCCTCTCTGAAGAGTCAAGCTTTGGCATGTTTGGTTTCTCTAAAGAGGAGTTCCTGAAGCAAATGCATTTCAAGGTATCTGTTAAAGTAGAATAGAGGGTATCTAGTCTCTGTGAACATGGAACTCTTGTTCTGATAGAGTGATAAGGTTATTCTATGTGGCAGAATGAAAGCCTGAACTCATCAGCGGGATGTCTTATCCGATGTTGTGACATCAAGCAGTAACTTCAGAGCCTCAATGGATGTTGTGGTACATCATTTGAAGATAGGTTGATCTTCTCTGGTATGAATGGAATTAATGTTATTTCATGCAGGTTGGGGGAGCTGTTACAGGTCCAAGTCTTGGTGTATCTAAGTTGCCTTGCTATGGAGCATATAGAAGATCAAGGTTGCTTGGTGGAGCTCTGAAGAAAGATGACATTAACCAAACAGTGGCATTTGGTTGGTCTCTAATGTGAATTTAGGCAGTGTGCTTGAAACTAATTACTCTTGGGCAGAAGGGTAGTTGGTTGAATATCAAAGAAGGTTCTGTTTCCGTTCATATATTGGAGCTTGTGGTAGAAGCCCTAAGTTGAGTATGGAATATTACCCTCTTTTGGAGTTGTATTTGGTCAAGCTGGTGGAGCTATGTTCTCTGAAGATCTTCATTTGGATTACTAGGCAGTAGTAAGTCTAGTTGTGGGCATATCAAGAACCATTAGATGTTGGGTCTGTGATATGTTAGGATATCCTAACTAATGTCAGAACATCATTTTGTTTGCTGGTCTTGAAGATCTGTTGTGGAACTTGTGATTCACATCTTGACTAATAAGTACTCTATCTTGTCATACGGGAGAATGATGAGGTAAAGGGTCTGTCTTGGAGTATGATGTGAAGGTATGGTACAAGACTAGAGTGGATCATTGGTTGATTGCATTCTGATGTGGTATATGGGAGTAATCAAGTCACTAGTTGACTCAGAAGTGTTCTAACCTATCATACGGTAGAATGATGAGGTAAAGAATGTCTTGGAGTATGAGATGTCCATTTTAGGCTAAGGTCAAAATACGTGTGGAAAAAGGGTTCTTTTGCTGCAAGTAACTCTGGAAAGAAGTGGATCTGTTTTGTGCCTTCTTACTGTATGAGCATGAGGATAGTCTTAAGATATAATATGGTGATCTTGGAGCATATTTTATCAAAGATAAGGGGAGAGCTTGTGTATGATGGGTGTACTATGGGCTTGTGGTGCAAGCAGTAAGTGAATGTGTTCAGCAGGTGTGTTGAACAGAGAGTGGGCTCTTGAAGACATGAAGATGAGTCTTATGTTTTCCATTCACGTTCTTCTAAACGAGCACTGGTTATCCTTGATATGAGGAGTTATTCTTTTATCTAGGATGTGTTCTGCAAGAGTGCAGTTATGTATCAAGATTGTTTATGGTTTCAAACAGTTTGGGATTTTATGAAGGAGGAATGTCAGACAAGATGTTGTGACATTGTGTTACTGCTCTAGCTCATGGTGAACATGACAAGTGTATTACTTTTGGTTCTGTGTCAATGGATCAAATCATATTTGTACAAGCTTTATTGAGAGTAATATAAAGATGAAGATCAAGACATCATCAGCTCTGATTTTGTGCATATGGAAGTCAAGGAAACATGGCATTTACATTGACATCTTGGAGATATTCCTAGCTGAATCTGAGTGAACTTGCAGATAGTTTTATCTACCTCTTCTATTATAGTATAGGCTGTAAAACAAGGGATGTAAAGCTGCACTGCGTGATGAAGTGGTGTGTTTAGGTTCTCTCTTTTAGGGGGAGTGCTGATTATGCATGACAGAGGGAGCTGTGTACCTGTCTGATGTGTAGCTGCATTGCTTGTGTTGACATTATGCTGATATAAAGATACGTACAAAGGTTGATGAATCTCAGGAAAGCTTGTGTTCTTCAACCACTAATGAGAATATTTGTATGTCTCAATTTGGGGATTTAAAATCAATTGTTACTTGTGGCAAGTAGTTAATTGATTATCCTTTAATTGGTGATGTCAAAAGTGTCATTCCTGAAGGGGCAACTTCAGACAAGGCAAGAACTCAAGATTCAATGGTCATGGGGTAAATCCATGCTGAAATATGATGTGGAGGATGTATTTTCAAGGAGCTGTGGTATCTGGATCTATATACATCAGGATTGAGTTTACAGTGTTTGATGGTGCAGTTTTCAAGCAGCTTGTGTATCTCTTGGGAGATTATGAGATGACTGGATGGTTGGACACCATGTGCAGTTTGCCAACTGAGTCTTGCTTTGAAGCATGATTGTCTCTGATTTAGTTTTTGGGTTGGCTCTGTTTGATGTGTGCATCTGAGTTTATGTGTACATTTACTCCAATTTTTGTCAATTTTTGACTAAACCAAGGGGGAGTAAAGTGTTGTTATCTGCTGCTACTGCCAAGGAAAGAGTAGTATCTTGTAGTTGCTTTCTGAATGCAACTATCAAGAGGGAGCATGATAGTTTGTGCAGCTGGATTGTTTTGACAAGATTGTTTGGTTGTTTTAGCCAAAATTTGCCAAAGGGGGAGATTGTTAGTTCCATGATTCTATGATTGTCCATGGTCCTATGATTGGCTAAATTTTGGTAAAACATGATTCTGCATTGATGTTAAGCATCATGTTATAACATCTCCATCTGCTGTGGTGACATAACTGTTGTGGTGTGTTTTAATGTGAATGTCATGACATCCATCTGCTGTGGTGACAGAACTGCTATCATATGGTTTAATCAGGATGTCATTACCAATGTTATGACATTGCTGTCTGGTACAGTAGGAGATGATGACAGAACTGCTGTCATGTGGTTTAATCAGAATGTCATTACCAATGTTATGACATTGTTGTCTGGTATAGCAGGAGCTGTTGTTTTATATCACTTGACAGAAGTGTTTTGGATATACCTCATCAGTATGTGCAGGCCAAAGAGATTTATTAGGAACAAAGTGCAGATTTAATTGGTGTTCATAAAAAGGATCTTTGAGACTTTTTAGGAAACTATAATATGCTTGTTTCTATTGTTATGAAGATGATTCTTCAGGAGTGTTCAGCAGGGTGAGTTTGGTCAGCTAAGAACAAAGTGTGTTGGATGTCATGTTAGATGTTATGACTTCAAGCATATAACATCAAGGCGCGTGTTTAGGTTTACTATTATATTGCAAGAGGAAACTCAGGCTATACTTCAGGAAACCTGTTATGACTCCTTAGTTATCTCAGGCGAGATTCTAGTCAGGGCTAGGCATAACATGAAGCAGCTGTGACCTAATTTGACAGCACCTTGAATTATGGAAAGTGGTTTAACTTGGTTAAACCTAATGTTTGTTACTTTTGACCAGCCCAAGCCCAATCTGCATTACTATTTAAGGAGGAGCAGAAGCAAGGGAAATCAAGCACTCACAACAAGAAAAACTTAAGTGTAAAATTAAGGTTTAGGGCTTTGAGAGTCTTTTGTGTGTGACCTTGTAAGTCACCCTTTGTATCTTTGGATGCATAGTGGTAGACATGTTTAGGTTGTTATTAGTATAGTACTAATTGTTCACTCAAAGCTTTTAAGCAAGAGTGTATTTGTGAGTGAAGAATTTTGTTCTTCACGTGTATTATTGTGTCTTAGGAATACTTGTGAGCCAAGCAATTGTCTGTTGTATGATTGCATTGGTTAGTATTGTTAAGCTTTGTGTCACTCTAAGCTTTTAAGCAAGAGTGCTATGTTCTTGATTGAAGTTGTTAAGCAAAATCAAGTATTGTGACTTTGAAGAGTGTCTTCTAAAGTCTATTTTTGTATTGAATTGATTATCACTATGGTGCTTGAGGGGGAGTGAGCGGGGTCTCTTGTCTAGTAGATTCTAGGCAGAAATTGCATTGGGTAGAGATTAAGTGAGGAGTTGTAAACGGGGGAGTTTAGCTCTGAATTGATTCTGCTAATAGTGGATTTCCTTCCTGGCTTGGTAGCCCCCAGATGTAGGTGAGGTTGCACCGAACTGGGTAAACAATTCATTGTGTTATTTATCTTTCAACATTTACAATTCTGCAAAATTTAAATGGTTAGATAAATAGTCTGTCTGTCTGCTAATGTTACAACAGACGTCATGACATTGGTCATGACATTGGTACAATTTAAAGCAATTTAAATTGGTCATGTGTGGTCTGTCCTTGTCCTTGTTTGAGCAGAGATCAATATTCTTGGGACATCTGAGATCTGCATACCAGAATTTCACTCTAGAATTTGCTCTCAAATTCTCTA
The DNA here is from genome assembly GCA_963859935.3 of Lathyrus sativus. Classification (NCBI taxonomy): domain Eukaryota; kingdom Viridiplantae; phylum Streptophyta; class Magnoliopsida; order Fabales; family Fabaceae; genus Lathyrus; species Lathyrus sativus. The sequence goes on from OZ012741.1 coordinate 246,208,393, forward strand.
AACTTTTTTACACTCCAAAACTCCATTAGAACTCTTTTCTTGAGTTCATTGATTTTATTGGAATCCTTTAATTCTAGAGCTAAACCTCCATCATACATCTCCATCATCTTCAATTCATCATTTGATTTTCATTTGGATGTGGATATAATTTTGAAAGCAAGTTTATAAGTGATTCTTGATTCAATTTTGACTTATTTTGGCTTGTTCTTCACTTTTCTTGCAAGAAAGCTCTTGGATCTTGAAGATTTCTTGGGTTTCTAGCTTGAATCTTTCAATTTTCAGTAGATTAACAATTACTAAAGCAAATCTCAACCTTTAAGGTTGGTTAATTCTATATCCATTTATGTTTTAAGTTTATTTGGATAATCACAATGTAGATCTTCAATTTTGGTTGATTTTGATGATTTGTGATCTCAATGCTTGATTAAGTTTGATTGATGTTTGGTCACTGGTTTTTGGTGTTAAATTTGTGCATAATTGATTACATGATCATTTGGATGATTGTACATTAAGTTAATTGTTGAAAGTGCTTTTGAATTATTGTTTTCTGCTTCTAGTACAGTGTTAATCGATTAACCAGTTGCAGTACAAAACTGGTTAATCGATTAACCTGTGTAAATTCAGCCATTTTTAGTGGTTAATCGATTAACCAGTTTGCACTAGCAAATAGTTAATCGATTAACACTGGACTAGAATATGATTTTTGGTTGTTTTCAAGCATGTTTTGATTTCTTTCCACCTATAACCTTCATGGATTGATATGGTGCATTTGTTTGGACTATTTTTGACTTGTTTCATCATGCTTGATTGTTTGATTACGATTCATCGATGCATGACTTTTGGTTTTTGTTTGAAATGTTTAACATGTTCATGTTTCTTGATTGATGTGATGGTCATATGCTTTACTTGCTTGTATCATGTTAATGATTAATTGTTGATGATGCACGTGTGTGTTTGCTTCCGGTTCTGCTTGTCGCATGATCGTTTAGTTGTTTGAATTGATATGAAAAGCATAGGGGGAGAGCTTGTGTATGATGGGTGTACTATGGGCTTGTGGTGCAAGCAGTAAGTGAATGTGTTCAGCAGGTGTGTTGAACAGAGAGTGAGCTCTTGAAGACATGAAGATGAGTCTTATGTTTTCCATTCACGTTCTTCTAAACGAGCACTGGTTATCCTTGATATGAGGAGTTATTATTTTATCTAGGATGTGTTGCTGCAAGAGTGCAGTTATGTATCAAGATTGTTTGTGGTTTCAAACAGTTTGGGATTTTATGAAGGAGGAATGTCAGACAAGATGTTGTGACATTGTGTTACTGCTCTAGCTCATGGTGAACATGACAAGTGTATTACTTTTGGTTCTGTCTCAATGGATCAAATCATATTTGTACAAGCTTTATTGAGAGTAATATAAAGATGAAGATCAAGACATCATCAGCTCTGATTTTGTGCATATGGAAGTCAAGGAAACATGGCATTTACATTGACATCTTGGAGATATTCCTAGCTGAATCTGAGTGAACTTGCAGATAGTTTTATCTACCTCTTCTATTATAGTATAGGCTGTAAATCAAGGGATGTAAAGCTGCACTGCGTGATGAAGTGGTGTGTTTAGGTTCTCTCTTTTAGGGGGAGTGCTGATTATGCATGACAGAGGGAGTTGTGTACCTGTCTGATGTGTAGCTGCATTGCTTGTGTTGACATTATGCTGATATAAAGATACGTACAAAGGTTGATGAATCTCAGGAAAGCTTGTGTTCTTCAACCACTAATGAGAATATTTGTATGTCTCAATTTGGGGATTTAAAATCAATTGTTACTTGTGGCAAGTAGTTAATTGATTATCCTTTAATTGGTGATGTCAAAAGTGTCATTCCTGAAGGGGCAACTTCAGACAAGGCAAGAACTCAAGATTCAATGGTCATGGGGTAAATCCATGCTGAAATATGATGTGGAGGATGTATTTTCAAGGAGCTGTGGTATCTGGATCTATATACATCAGGATTGAGTTTACAGTGTTTGATGGTGCAGTTTTCAAGCAGCTTGTGTATCTCTTGGGAGATTATGAGATGACTGGATGGTTGGACACCATGTGCAGTTTGCCAACTGAGTCTTGCTTTGAAGCATGATTGTCTCTGATTTAGTTTTTGGGTTGGCTCTGTTTGATGTGTGCATCTGAGTTTATGTGTACATTTACTCCAATTTTTGTCAATTTTTGACTAAACCAAGGGGGAGTAAAGTGTTGTTATCTGCTGCTACTGCCAAGGAAAGAGTAGTATCTTGTAGTTGCTTTCTGAATGCAACTATCAAGAGGGAGCATGATAGTTTGTGCAGCTGGATTGTTTTGACAAGATTGTTTGGTTGTTTTAGCCAAAATTTGCCAAAGGGGGAGATTGTTAGTTCCATGATTCTATGATTGTCCATGGTCCTATGATTGGCTAAATTTTGGTAAAACATGATTCTGCATTGATGTTAAGCATCATGTTATAACATCTCCATTTGTTGTGGTGACATAACTGTTGTGGTGTGTTTTAATGTGAATGTCATGACATTCATCTGCTGTGGTGACAGAACTGCTATCATATGGTTTAATCAGGATGTCATTACCAATGTTATGACATTGCTGTCTGGTACAGTAGGAGCTGATGACAGAACTGCTGTCATGTGGTTTAATCAGAATGTCATTACCAATGTTATGACATTGCTGTCTGGTACAGCAGGAGCTGTTGTTTTATATCACTTGACAGAAGTGTTTTGGATATACCTCATCAGTATGTGCAGGCCAAAGAGATTTATTAGGAACAAAGTGCAGATTTAATTGGTGTTCATAAAAAGGATCTTTGAGACTTTTTAGGAAACTATAATATGCTTGTTTCTATTGTTGTGAAGATGATTCTTCAGGAGTGTTCAGCAGGGTGAGTTTGGTCACTTTGCATCCCGACCTTAGGGCCACTTTGCATGACAACGTTAGCACCGAGTTTCCCTTAGACCTTCTGCGCGTCTTTCTCTCTTCTCATCTCAAAATACTTTCAAAACACTTAATAAAGACGATGAACGTTGTACGCCATGAGCATTAAGCATATGGGAAATAGTGAGTGGGGGTCTCCTCTCGGTTCTCTAGAGTGTTTAGCGTACGTCCCGTCTGGGGGCGATATGTGACGCATTCGTTCTTATATCATAATCTTTAGTGCAACATGAATCACAAAGCAAACTAATTCATTTCACTAAAACTCATAAACAAAATTCAAACCTTTTCATCCTTCGGGATTTGTGTTTCAAACTCATTTTCGGAAAGAGTACGTTACTTTTCCATTCTACCGCAAACAGACATCGACCCTAACTGCTGAATGGGAACTTAACGTCACTCGTAAAAAACACTTAACCAACATGTACTTTCGTAGTTACCCAAACTATGTTTGCTCTGATTTTTCATATCAGATGAGGATACGTAGGCACAAGACGGTGATGTCTTGGCGAGCAACCTTCCCCCATCACCTGTAGTTTTTCGAACTACATTGACTCTGACTTTCCCATTGCACGAGAGAATACGTATGCATAGGGCGGTGATGTCCTATCGAGTCTCCTTTTTCTTTGTTTTCGCTTCCGTTTAGCAATAGCTTATAGAAAACACACCTTTTGATTAGACAACAAGTGTGGATCCCATTGAGTACAACGGACGTGAGGGGTGCTCATACCTTCCCCTTGCGTAACCGACTCCCGAACCCAATAGTTGGTTGCGATGACCTTGTCTTTTCCTGTTCTTCAGGTTTTCTTCGATCGTTTCTTTTCCCTGCGTCGGGATAAATAAAGTTTGGTGGCGACTCTTCTATTTGTTCCTGCCGATTTTTTTGCAGTTGCGACAATCAACAAAGTTTTATTCCAAAAGCCTGCGGCCATAAAGTTTTCATTTTTACTTCACCATTCTCCCTCCAAGAGTTTAAGCAAGAAGTTGGTATTTCAATGCACAGGAATATTTTTATAAGTGAACATGAATGGATTACTTCAAGATAAGCATACGTGTTGCGTTACAATTATCATTAATAAACAAACAAGTTCTATATGCAAACAATGTTTTAACAAACAATTAAAGCTACAAATGAAAATGCGGCAAAGAAACTAATGATTGACATCATTAAGGAGGCCTGAATCCATCTGGACTTATTGATTTTGAGGATGTCTTTACAGTATAAATGCTCACTTGGGAAATGAGGCTTCAATTTATATGCATACCAGCTGGTGTGAACATGATGACCTTTGAGTCAATCAGATATTGTACCTTGTGCTTGAACACCTTGCAATTTTCAATTGAATTCTCGAGTGTTCCTGAGTGGTACTCACACCTAGCATTCATGCCATAAGTTGGAGGAATAGGATTTTGAATAGGCTTGGCCTCTCTTAGCTGAATCAAAGAACCTTGGAGAAAACGAGCAAGCATCTGACTGTGGGGGATAGAAATAGGATCGAACCTTCTCTCGGGCCTTCTTCGTCTTTGTTGTCTCTTCTGAGAGCAGTTATTTTGTTGATGCTAATTTGGGCACCCAATCTATCCAGAAACTTTCATCTTTAGATTTAGCTGAGGAATAGGCAAAGGTTGTTGGCATGGGGGCTCTGAAACCCAATATGTGGAATATTCCCTTGTCTTGAGATGGATTCTGGAGAAAGGAAAGGATCATCCATCTTTTTTGCAGCAGCTGGAGTAGGATCACCTTGTACGTCTGTGCCGCTTGGCGTGAACTCGATTTCCTTTGAATCAATGAGCTCTTAGACCTTATACTTGAACCTTGTACAACCTTCAATGTTGTGACCAGGTGCTCCAGAATGGAAATCGCACCTAGAATTGAAATTATATCCCGGAGGAAGCTTTGTAGGAGGAGGTCCCAAAGTAACGAGCTCAATCAACTTAAGGTTAAGCAAGTGCTGAAGTAACTACACATACAGCATTGGGATCAGATCAAACTTCTTCTCAAGCTTCCTTGGCCTAATATCCTCTTGGGGAATCGGAAGTGACTATTGGAAAGGAGGCTTTGGAGGAGATCCACAAGGTAGTTCATAATCTAGGAGAGATCCCAAAGGAAAGGGAGGAACAACAACTTCTGTTGCAGCTGCGAGCATAGGATTACCTTCCTTTATCAACATTGTCTTCAAGATTTCCATGACTAGGCTTACCTGAGTCTTCAATTGATGAACTTCCTCCCTTAGCAGTTTCTATCCATGGGACAAGACTTGCATGTCCACCATAAACTGTCTCATCTGCCTTCAGACTTCCATCAACTCTGCTTGTATCTGATCCATAATCAACCTTTGATTGCTTCAAGTAAGATACCAATGAAAAAGTCAAGTCTGCAATTCTGAAGAAAACCATATCAAGATAAGAAGGTCAGCCACAAACACCTGATATGCAAGTTATGAATGTAAATGCATGAACGTATGCAAATGCCATGTTTAGTTATTTCTAGGGTAATCTACACTTTGATTCAAGTTTTAAAGCAAAAGAACACGATGGATCACTGGTAAAACAAATCATATACCAGTGTCCATTTGAAGAAGAAGCTTCTACAGCCAAAATCACAGATAAAATAAACCCCTGGAAATGCAGAAGCATCTGTTAAAATACAGTCATGATATGATGCTATGAATGCAAAGACATGGGATCACAGCTCCCAAATTTTGAATAATTGTTGTGCTGATGACGGAACAAGTTCAAGGGTCTGCTCTGACAAGAATACCAAAAAAATCCAGCTCAAAAGTTCACACTGACAAGAACACCAGAAAAATGGGTAGGATGAAGATCAAAGGTTCATGCAAAAACTCATCCCCTCTCACATACGGGTTCTAGTCTTGGAAAAGGCTCCTAGCAGATCCTCAGTTTCACGGGCTCTCAGGTCGAGAAATAATAATATGTTCACAGTTTCCTGGTTGGCATTATTACCCCTCAAGAAGGCCTCAACTGATTTCCCATGAACGGTCTCCAGAGTCATGAACTTTCAAGAAGCACCTTGGCTACTACATAAACATGCAGAACAGAGCATCTCCAAGAAAACCTCGTCTGAACGCAAATCTCATTTCGACTATACATATCAAACGCTACGCATGCCAACACAAGTCCACTTTAATCCTATGTGTATACGCAAGCCTGGGTAATGGGCTTATCTCTCAATAACAACCTCTCCCAATAGCACAACAATATCCTGAATAATGAGGTGAGCAAAACAAAATGCAATGCATGCAATATAATAAGCAAGGAAAGCATATAGATAAACACCCAAAGAAGAAAACAAACAAGAGCTAGGACTAACTCACATAGGGAACCAGAGTCCCCAGTGGAGTCGACAGTTGTTGCTGCCGTGAAAAAACAACCGGCAAAGACACAGAGTCGCCATCGAACTTTATTTGTCCCAATAGGGAAAGGAAAACATCGAGAAAACCTCAGAAGAGAAAGAACATGGTCTCACAACCAAATTCGAGGTTCGGGAGTCGATTACGTAAGAGGAAGGTATTAGCATCCCTCCCGTCTGTTGTACTCAACGGGATCCACTCTTGTTGTTATAATCAAAGGGTGTGTATATCTAAAGCTTACATGCTAAGGGAACACAAAAACGAAAAAGGGGAGAAAAACAAAAAGGGAATTGATAGGATCTCGTAATCCTATGCCTATGTATTCCCTCATACAATGGAAAAGTCAGAGTCAACATAGTTCGGAGGACTACGGGTGAAAAGGAAGGTTGCTCGCCAAGGATTGGGGCTCTTGTGCCTACTTATTCTCAATAGGAATGAGAAATCAGAGCGTCCATAGTTCGTGGGGCCACGGGTTGCTTAGTGTTTTTTATGAACAATGCTAACGTTCGCGTTCTAACTGTTTAGGTGTTTGCTGCTCATTGTCGGGAGTCTTACGCATTATTTGTTTGTGGTAGAATAGAAATAACATGCCCTTTCTAAAAATGGTTTGAGGAGAAAATCTCGAAGAACAAAATGATTTTCATTTGTTAGAATATTTTAAAGAAATGAATTGAATCGGTTTGTGATGCGTATTGTGTTAAAGTCTATGAAAATAGGAGCGAGCACTTTATACAGTCGATCCAAAATAGTTCGCATATAAAGCTCTCTAGATAAGGTGAGAAGAGACTCTCGCTCATCATTTCCCATTGTGCTTAAGGCTCGTGACGCATTATATACCTCGCATTATTAAGTGTTTTATTGGTGTTAAGAGAGAGAATAGAAGGACGCAACAAAAGAATCTAAAGGAGACTTGGTCCTAGATGTTATCATGCAAAGTGGCACTAAGGTTGAGGATTAGAATAAGATTTTATCCTAATGTGTTCATGCAAGATGGCCCTAAGGTTGGGTTTATGGAGTAGCTACCATGATGATGTCATGCTTTGATTAACAATCTAATGTTTATCCTACTCCAATCTTAATCAAAAGTTAAGTTGGACTAGGAAGCCCTAAGGGAGCGTGAAAGAGAAAGCAAAACAAGCTAAGGAAAAGTACAAACAACAGCATACAACAACGCTTAAAAAAGAACAATAGTGTATTTCCAGCAACAGCACAATAACATTTAACAACATGTATGGCAGCAATTAACAGCGCATGAACAAGAACAGCAGCGTATGCAAAGCAACATTAACATGAACATGCATCATGTATTCCGCAAGGTTGAGCAAGTATCATGAGCAACATCAAGAACTCAAACAATCATGAACATGCATTATACAAGGTCAAGTAAAGTATGTAAGCATAACATGTGAACATGTGACAAAAGAATTATCAATCATGATGAACATGCATCAACAACGAAACAAATGAACATGCTTCATGGAGTTCAACACTTAACAATGCATATGAACATGTATCAACATCAAGCATCACGAATGTGAAACATCAATAAGAAAGTGCCAACACATAAACAAGTGAGCATCATGAACATGCTTCAAGAATACAAACAATCACATAATTCATAATCATGCATCAAAGATTCGCATACATACTACAAATAGAGGCTAAACAACTCAAGAAAACTCCACAAATATCAAATATATCATGCCATGGAAGTTACATGTGGAAAGGAATCAAGATAAGCTCAAAAACAAGATAAAAACACCTTCTGCAGCAGGTTTAATCGATTAACACATGTTTGTTAATCGATTACAGCTGTTTAAAAGCTGGAAAACAGAGTTGTTAAAGGGTGTAATAGATTAATATACAGGTGTTAATCGATTACACCTGTTCAAAAGTTGAAAAATAGGGTTATCAAAGGGTGTAATAGATTAACTTACATGTGTTAATCGATTACACCTGTAGAAATAGCAGAAAATTAGTTTTTAAAAGCACTTTTCCAGCATCAATTCAATGATCAAATGCAACATATAATAGCATGCAACTATACACAAAAATCACATCAATTATGAGCAAACAAACACTTATTGAATCAATTAAATAATCAACAATAACAAGCAACTGAATCCATGGATCAATCTACACAAATACCACAAGGATCTACATTGTCAAAGTTGTAAAATAAGAAAAATGAGTTTGGATCTAAGAATCACCAACCTACAAAGCGGATAGTTGCTTTGGTAATTGTTGCAAATAAAATTTAATAGATCAAGCAAAGAAAACCAGAGATCCGATGAATTCTTCACGAGAAAAGTTGAAGAACAATGCAATGTGCTAGAATTGCTTCAAAATCACTTCAAGAAATTGCTTCCAAAATTCAGATCTAGATCCAAATCAACTTGTACTTCAGAATTTGATTTTGATGAAAGGAATTGATGAAGGTTTAGCTCAAGGGTTAACAAACTCCAATGAAAAATTTGTTAACTATAATGGAAGAAATTTTGTGAGGTTAGAGATGAAGATGAAAATGGAGAGTGAAAAAGTGAGAAAGAATATGAGAAAATTGGAGTGTGAAGTGTATAGAAATTAGAAAAATAAATTGAATCTTCTTGGAATGGAGCAAATTGGTTTAAATATGGTCTAGATATGGAATGAAAATGAGGTTTGGAATTGGATTTTGAATGAGGATTGAATTTTTGGTTTGGAATTAGGAATGAAAATTATTTGAATTATGGAGGAAAAATAAAATTAATTTGGAAATAAACCAATATTTTAGAAGCATTCTAGATCCTTCTACTGATGCAAGTGTGAATCCAAGTGATTGAAAAGAACTTGAAACTGCTACAGTGCTTAAAATCTACTATTTCTAGCCAAACTGACGGGGTGTAATCGATTACATGATATATGTTAATTGATTACATGCTTCAAATTTTGAAATCTGGCGCCTTCTGGAGGGGTTTAATTGATTAAATCAGATGTGTTAATCGATTACATCAAGGCAAAAGTGTAAAAATCACCCTGTTGCAACCTGTTTTGAGTCTGACTTTGCATCTAAACCTTAGCCACTAATAAAGCCCTTGAATAATGCTTGAAACATGATGTATAACCTGTCTAAAACCAAAATCATATGGACTTCGTGCTTTCTGCTTTTGATTCAGAAATAATCAAACTATCTGTTGAACAAAATAAATGATCGAAGACCTTGATGACTGCCTGTTTAGCTCTTGGATGCTACTGAAACATTCTCTGAAATAAAGGAAATCCTGAACTGCAAGAAACAAGTTGTGATCACATGTCTTAGAAGTCCAATGCATTGCATGATTAATGCATATGAAATGTGTATGAAAACAAAACACAAGGCAGTTAAAGTTAAAAAACAGAGGACAAATTTTGGGATTCAACACACTCCCTCTTACAATCTCCCAACAAGTTAACCCTTATATCATGAAATGATGGAACTTTGAAACCTGAGCCAATAGCCGCAATCGCATCTGCAACATCTCGAAAATATGGGGACTTTATGGCGTTGAGTGGAATATTAGCATCAAAAACCATCTAGCAATCGCCATCTTAGCTTTGTGTATTGTCTCCTTGCTAGACATTACAGTTCTTAGAGTTGGTTGGGAGCCTGGTGTTGTTCTTGGAGCAAAAAAGTTGGTACTTCCAACCGTGGATTTTCTTTTTCCGTTATTAGAAATTGTTGACAAGATTGAACTGAAATTTTCACTACTTCGTTACTCTGACCGTCATATGCTTCGTTGAGACCCGCATTGTTCTTTTTCTATTCAATACTTTTCAACACCTCAATCATTTGATGGCGAACATCAAGAGGGACTTTCTTACAAGAAGTTATATTACCTTTGATTCCTGCAAGATGATGTTTCATTCTTAATATACCCCCTCCTCTAAATTGTAACAAACAATGGATACAAGTGTATACAATTGTTTTATTTTCCTTTTTTATTGTAAAATGCTCCCATGCCGGATCGGTTTTTCCACGACATGCAATAGTAGATTCCGACTGTGGTAGCACTACCATCAGTGGACATATTAGCATTGGAAGAGTTCTCACTTATTCCTTCCTATAAAAAAATACTTAATTAATATCACTAAACAATATAATTTTTTATTTATAAAAAACAATATCAATAAAAATACAGAGTTTCGTTTCAAATAGTAAGTATATGAAAATTGTATGATTTATCCATTTCAATAATGTAAATTGTAATTTTAAAAAGAAAAGATATTATATAATTTCGTGAGATACTTACATGTTTTATGGTACAAGACTACAAGTAATTAACTAATTATTAAAATGTATTAACATATTATTTCACTTGCTATCACCTTTTGTATAATTAAGGTATTTAGTCAATGGAGATCTAAGAAATTGCAGTCTCGTGCCATTCCTATTCCGAGCCACTTCCAGTTTCCATGAAATTGTATTTACACTATTATAGTATTATTTCAGTAGTATGTATTCTTATAGAATATTCAATAAGAGACTTAGTCAACGGGGATCTCAAACAAAATAGTATAAAATAACTTATTTTAAATAAGCACCCATATATGCTTAAGTGTTACAATTAGTTTTGAGATAGTCAAAGTAATATGATTAGATTGATTTAGTAAAAAATGAAAGTAACAACTGCGCTTAAGAGGGGTGAATTAGGATCTTAAAAATTTATTTGCAATTTTGTATGGTTCTTTGGTTCTTTTTCGGTTATTAGTTAATGACGGAAAGTAAAGGCAGGAAAGAAGAAAAGACACAGGAAGATTTATAGTGGTTCTCTTCACACTCCGAAGGTACTCCACTCCCCTTTCGACTACAAAGAGAATTTCACTATAATTCAGAATAATTGTCAAGCCTAATCACACAACTGTGATGCTTACTATCTAAACCTATAGGTAATTTCAAGTGTTGAAGAACAATCATCTTCAATACACTTCACTTGTTTCCAACAATCCTAGACAACAAGGTAATACACGAAAATGTTCTTGAGAAAATATTTGATGGAAAGTTGTTTATCAATCTGCAAGGTTGATCTTCTTCTAAAAACAAATTATACTCAGATAAGATACACAAGTGTTCTTTGTGAAAGACAGCAGTGAGAGTGTGAAAATTTAATCAATGGCTTCTTTCAAAAATTGGTGTTTGAACACTTAGAATGAAAATTCAGATTTTTTAGAAAGTGAGTAATTTTGGTCATTTTGTTTCAAGAAGGTTGTTTTTGATTTTGAAATAGAAATTAATTTATATGAGTGAAAAAACCTTTCCAAAAAGGTGTGGTTTTGTAACAGCAAAAATAGCCAGTAAGAAGAATTTTAAACAATGTAATTCTCCATGAACAGCTGTCATTTTTGCTTGTTGTTACAGTGTTAATCGGTTAACCAAAAGGGTTAATCGGTTAACACCTTTACAACGTTCAAAATATTTGAAATTTATATGTGTTAATCGGTTAACCCATATGGTTAATCGGTTAACACTGTTGTAAAATCAAAAAACACATAATTTAGAAATGTGTTAATCGGTTAACCATAAGTGTTAATCAATTAACACTGAAGGTTTTTCTGAAAATACTTAATTTTAAATAGAATGAGTATTTTAAAAAAGTTTTGAAAGTGTTGGGATAATTGTGCAGTGAAAAGTGATTTTTTAAAAACACTTTATAAATTTTCTAAAGTAAAAATGTTATACCGTTCCTTTGAATCATCATTACTACTTGTAGCTTGTAGCTTGTAGACGAAACTTTGATCCATAAAGTCATACACGATGGTACTTTCCTTGATCTTGAGGTTCTTTGAATTGCTTGCGTCTCTTGCTTTTTGCGAAGAATTTAGAATAAAGGTGCTTCTGGTTTAATCTTCAATATATACCCCTACGGGTGTGCTTCTGGTTTTATCTTCAATATGTACCCCTACGGGTGTGTAGTATAAGTATCTTGCGTACCAAGCTTGTACTAGTTTGTCTTAATCAAAACATAAAGGCTTTGAAGCTTGCTTCTACAATCTCCCCCTTTTTGATGATGACAACCGATCCTTTGAAAATTCTGCTTTGATACTTGGTTCTCTTCATTTCTCCCCCTAAGTTAGAGAGCTCCCCCTAAATACAAGAGAGATACAATCCTTCTCCCCCTTAGACATAAGAGAGATACAATATTTCTGCACAGGGAAATGTTAGAGACCAATCATTCTCCCCCTTTGTCATTAGCAAAAAGGAAGAGGAGCAATAAAAGATAATACCAAGCAAGCATACATAAAAAAAACATAATCACAAACACTTAACATATAAGACATATCTTGATAGAACGAAACAAAAACGAAACAAGCATTGTACGATTACAAATACGAATGCGAAACTAAAAGCTTAAACTTAAACATAATCTAGAAAGCAATAAAAAAGAAGCAAGTGTTTTTCAAATATCATCATCTGACATATCCTCATTGTGATCTTCTTCCTCTTCACTACTATCCTCATCTTTATTCTCATCTTCATTGTATCCGGTGTTGGAGTTTTGAGAGTTGAGCACGGGGTTACGAAGGGAATTAATCGCCCGAGTGGTTTCTCGATGTAGGTTTAAGGTTTCTCTATGTTGATTCATCATGGTGATGTAGAGAAACTCATTGGTGATGCCTCCTTCCAGAATGGTATAGGAAAGGTTTGAAGCGGAAGACCCTTCGTCAGCGTATTTGTATGTTCCGTCGGTATCTTTGACAATGTCGGTATTCTTGACAATTGTAATCTCATTGATCTCATTTGAAGTTGGTTTCAAGGTGATTGATGGTTCTCGATTCAAGTCCAAATTAGTTAACTCGAGAATTCTTGAGATTAGTCGTGCATATGGAAGCCTAGCGGACAAGGTGAGTTGTTGCTGAAGATGGTACATCATGGTTAGAATCCAATTGACTTTAATCTTATTCTTGATAGAAAACACCAGGTGCATTTCCAAATCATTTATCTGAGAATGATTTGAATCTTTCGGAATCAGGACATAACAAATAATGTAATGCAGCATCCGATCATTGACAGTCAGATTTTTGACGTAACATAGTGTGCGAGCAGTCCTTTGACTCGCAATAACAGCTTCTCTTGAAAATCTGCAGATACGATAATAATATTCCATTTTATCGTAGTTTGCCCATGGACCATCCACATGATTTACACCTTTTCGGAGAAAAAAATCCTGTGTACGGGATTTTGAGAGATGCAGCAATTTGTGATAAATCTTCATTCAACTCAAAATCACGAACAGTAGGGACTAACATATGCTGGTCATTCTCATTGAAGCGGATTGACAATTTGTTCATAAAAGATTTAACTAAATCCGGATAGCACTTTCCGTTATCAGCAACAAAGTTATCAATCCTTTGATATTTCAATGATGCTGGAAAATCAAAAGAGGGTTCTGGAAAAGCTCTAAGATTGACATATTTTACCGGAAAAAGTTGACGAGCCCGGACTTTGAAATCCATTATGCGCTTCTTTGTTGATTCCATTGGAGCAAGGTCTTCATCAATTGCAGAACTGATTTTCGGTAGCTTGCCTTTTCCTTTGTTGTTGGGAGCCATTGAGGGTTTGTGAGTTTCTGATGGTTGGAGATTCTTCTGGAGTTTTAGGGTTTGTTTTGAGATGAAGAGGGCAAATTGGGTGAGGTTTATATAGAGAGAGGTTTTAGTGGGTATTAAGTGAGAATTATGATTAGGTAGAAGATGAAAGAGTGTAATTAATTTGAGTCAACAAGAAGAAGATGTTTCCAAGGATAGTGGTTGAGATATTTAAAATACACATGCATCACACATAATAAGCACTTAAAAACACATTTAACCAAAATTTGACCAATTTTCTGTTTCTGATTTTTGAAAAACACACAGTGTTAATCGGTTAACCGTGGGGGTTAATCGGTTAACACATTTAAAAATTAAAATCAGAATTGAAAAACTAACAGTGTTAATCGGTTAACCCTGGGGGTTAATCGGTTAACACATGCAAAATTTCAGAAAAATGCTTAAAATAGTAGGAAAACAAGTTTGAAAACATAGCAACTACACACATTAATTTATGAAAAGTTTAGATGTCACCTTCATCGAGAATTTCGAGTTCTCGTCGAATCTTAAAGAATGGTTCTTTTGCGAGTGGCTTTGTGAATGTGTCGGCGAGTTGGTTATGCGTATCCACAAAGGTCACTTCGACATCTCCTTTAAGCACGTGATCACGGAGGAAATGATGCCTAATGTCGATGTGCTTGGTTCTTGAGTGCATGACCAGATTTTTCGTGATGTTAATCGCACTTGTGTTGTCGCATCGGAGAGGAATGCATCCAAGATCAATTCTGTAGTCTCTTAATTGTTGCTTCAGCCAAAGGTTTTGTGCACAACACTTCCCGTTGCTATGTATTCTGCTTCAGCCGTACTAAGCGCAACACAAGCTTGTTTCTTACACGACCACGAAACTAATGTGTTTCCAAGGATGTGACAGGTTCCACTTGTGCTTTTTCGATCAGTTTTACATCCTGCATAATTTGCGCCAGAATAACCAATTAAAGTATAAATACTACCTTTCGGATGCCATAAGTCGACGTTCGAAGTTCCCTTGAGATATTTCATGATTCTTTTGACTGCCGTGAGATGTGACTCCTTTGGATTTGCTTGGAAGCGAGCACATAAACAAACACTAAACATTATGTCAGGACGGCTTGCCATCAAATATAATAAAGAACCAATCATACCTCGATACTTTGTAATATCAATTGATTTTCCCGATTCATCTTGATCGACGTAAGTTTCAGATCCCATTGGTGTTGACATAGCTTTGCATTCATCCATAACAAATCTTTTTAACAGTTCTTTGCAATACCTTGATTGGTTGATAAATATTCCATATTTTAATTATTTGATTTGTAATCCAAGGAAATAGTTCATCTTTCCCATCATAGATATTTCGAACTCGCCTTGTATCATTGAAGCAAATTCTTCACATAGTTCCTTGTTTGTTGAACCGAAAATGATATCATCCACATATACTTGAACAAGTAAGGTATTATCCTTTATCCTTTTGATGAATAAAGTCTTGTCTACCTTGCCCTTTTCAAATCCTTTTTCGCATAAGAAACTACTTAGACGATCATACCATGCCCTTGGTGCTTGCTTTAAACCATATAGAGCTTTCTTCAATTTGTATACTTGTGAAGGATGTTTGAAGTCTTCAAAGCCCTGAGGTTGTTTGATATAGACTTCTTCGTTGATGTATCCATTCAAGAAGGCGCTTTTGACGTCCATTTGAAAAAGTTGAAAATTCATTGAACATGCATAAGCAAGTAATAGACGAATGGCTTCTAACCTTGCAACCGGAGCGAAAGTTTCCTCAAAGTCAATTCCTTCCTCTTGATTGTACCCTTGAGCCACCAATCTTGCTTTGTTTCGAACAATTATTCCATTTTCATCAAGTTTGTTCTTAAACACCCATCTTGTTCCGATGATATGTTTATCCTTTGGTTTAGGAACAAGTTCTCAAACTTGATTCCTCTCGAATTGGTTTAATTCCTCTTGCATAGCAATAATCCATTGATCATATTCAAGAGCTTCACCAACTTTGGAAGGTTCTATTTGAGATGCGAACGCCATGTTTAAGCATGCATCTTTGAGATTTAATCTTGTAGCAACACCTTGACTTATGTCTCCGATCACTTTGTCGATAGGATGACCTCTATGAGTCCTCCATTCTTTTGGTAGATCGTTGACATTGGAGTCTTTTTGAACGGGTCTATCTTGTTCTTTAATGATGTTTTCAGAAGTATCTTCTTCGGGAGTTTCTACAAATTCATCATCATTATCACAAAACACAATATCCTCCTTTGAGGGGTTAGATTCATCAAATTTGACATGCATAGACTCTTCAATAGTTAATGTTCTTTTATTGTAAATTCTAAAAGCTTTACTAGTAAGGGAATAACCAAGAAATATACCTTCATCTGATTTTTCATCAAACTTACCAAGGTTGTCTTTGTCGTTATTCAAGACAAAACACTTACCAAGGTTGTCTTTGTCGTTATTCAAGACAAAACACTTACATCTGAATATATGAAAGTAGGAGATATTTGGCTTTATCCCTTTAAAAATTTCATAGGGGGTTTTCTTGAGAATTGGTCTAATATTAACTCGGTTGCTTACAAAACATGTCGTACTCACCGCATCTGCCCAAAAATACTTAGGAAGATTTGAGTCACTTAACATTGTTCTTGCAAGTTCCACCAATGACCGATTCTTTCTTTCCACGACACCATTTTGCTGTGGAGTTCTTGGTGAAGAGAAATTTTGTGAAATTCCATGTTCTTCACAAAATTCGTCAAATGCGGCGTTTTGGAATTCTCCACTATGGAGACAATTGTTAGCGCCTTTTCATTTTGAATTTGTTTTGCAAACTTCTTAAATGCTTTAAAAGCATCACTTTTCTGCATTAAAAAGTAAGTCCAACAAAATCTAGAATAATCATCTACAATTACTAAAGCGAAAACATTACCTCCGAAGCTTTTTGTTCTTGATGGACCAAAGAGATCCATATGTAACAATTGTAGTGGCCTTGTTGTGGACACCACATTTTTGGATGTGAAAGTTGATTTGGTTTGTTTTCCTTTTTGACAAGCGTCGCATAACCTATATTTGATGAATTTGATCTTTGGCAATCTAATAACTAAGTCATGTTTGATCAATTTATTCAAGTGCTCCATATGAATGTGAGCAAACCTCTTATGCCATAACCATGATTCGTTGTTGTTTACCAAGAGACACCTAACATTCAAAGGTACGTTATCAAAGGAAATTAAGAAAATATTATTAACTCTTTTACCTTTTAGCATAACTTCATGAGTAACTTCGTTTTCAATCAAACATTCATTTTTAGTGAAGTTGATTTTGAAACCTCGGTCACACAATTGGCTAATGCTAAGTAAACTATGCTTTAGACCTTCCACATATAAGACATCCTTTATGATTGTTGAAGGCGGTGAACCAACGATTGCTACGCCAAGAATTCTTTCTTTGTTGTTGTCACCATAAGTAACGAATCCTTTGGCCTTAAGCGTTAGATGTGAAAATTTGCTTAGATCACCCGTCATGTGCCTCGAACATCCACTATCAAGATACCATTCATTTGAAGAGGTCTTCAAGCATACCTACAAAACAGAATTAATTTTTATTAGGTACCCAAATTGCCTTGGGTCCTCTAAAGTTAGTTCATTTCTTTACCCATACATAATGGCCTTGAGCAACACTAAAATTTCTAACATAACATGCATTTGGAGTATGTCCTTTTATACCACAATAAAAACATGTAGGCTCAAAATTGCTTTTATATCTAGGAGGATAGGATTTCTTCTTATTGTTTTTATTCTTCTTGACATATTGATGAACCTTTTTATGATTGTCACCTTTTTCAATAGGAACTTGTTCTTTATCTTTGACAAATATGGTCTTGTTAGAAATTGGTTTAGAAAATTTTGAATAACCAAGACCACTTTTATCATTTGAAAATCTTTGATTCTTAAGAAAACTTTCCAATCCAATTTGTCCTTTTTCATATCTTTCTAGGACCTTTTTTAATTGGACTATTTGAAAAGAGAGTGACCCACATTTAGTGCATGCAAAATTCTTAATTAATTTTTCCTTTTCATCTTTAAAATCATTTTTCATTTTCTCAATATCTTTTTACAAAGATGATATTTGTTTCGTTTGAGATGAAATGGTTTTATATATAATTTTGCACTCACTTAAAAGTTCATCAATTGCTCCTTGAGCATCATCATCAAAAAGAGAGAAATCACCACTAACCTTGTTGTCTTCATTATCGGAATGATGTGATGCCATTAATGCGAGATTTGCGCTTTGATCACTATCGGAGTCCGATGAAGAACTTATTTCATTGTCGTCCCAAGCAATGTAGGCTTTCTTCTTGAAATCCTTCTTTCCTTTGTGATCATGATTCTTTGTGAGTTTAGGACATTCTGGTTTGATGTGGCCTTTCTTTCCACATTTATAGCATGTAATATCTCCATTTGATGTTGATGTTTCTTTTTCCTTATTCTTTGAGAAGTTCTTTCTTCTTGTATAACTTGAGTTTTTAATATTATTTTTTGCACCAAAATATTTTCCAAGTCTTTTTACAAGGAGAGTAAAGTTTTCATGTTCATCGGAGTTGTCTTCTTTCTCCACTTCTTTGGATTCAGCTTTTAAGGCAATGCTCTTGGATTTCTTTTCTTGAACTTCATGTTTCTCCAATCTTCCTAGTTTCGTTTCATATTCTTGGAGTTTTCCGAATAATGTAGCGGACGTCATTGTTGATAGACGTTTCTTCTCGGAAATCGCCGTCACTTTCAGTTGCCATTCTCTTAATAAGGACCTAAGCACTTTAAGATTAAGTTCATCATTGGTTAGTGTCTTACCAAGTGCATGTAAGTGATTTGTCAAATGCACGAATCTTTTCTGCAAGTCTAAGATAGATTCTCCTGGTTTCATTCTGAATAATTCGTACTCTTGACTCAGAGTATTTAATCTGGATCGTTTGACTTCGGTGGTTCCTTCATGAGTTTCAACAAGAGTGTCCCAAATTTGCTTGGTCGTTGAACATGTTAAGATACGGAAGAATTCATCCATTCCAAGCGCACTTTGTAAAATATTTGTTGCCTTTTTGTTGTAGAGAACTTTCTTCTTATCATCATCATCCCATGTAGGAACAAATGGGCCATTTTGGACAGCCTCCCATATTTCACTTCCTTGTGCTTCTAGATGTGCCTTCATCCGGATTTTCCAGAAGTCAAAATATTTACCATAGAATAGAGGAGGCTTGTTGCTACTGCCACCATCTTTGAATACAAGATTTTTATTTGCGGAAGCCATCTGGATCGGATAGGAACAGGTTACCTATAACCTGCTCTGATGCCAATTGTAAGTAGTAACTGCGCCTAAGAAGGGGGTGAATTAGGATCTTAAAAATTTACTTGCAATCTTGTATGGTTCCTTGGTTCTTTTTCGGTTATTAGTTAATGACGGAAAGTAAAGGCAGGAAAGAAGAAGAGACACAGGAAGATTTATAGTGGTTCCCTTCACACTCCGAAGGTACTCCACTCCCCTTTCGACTCGAAAGAGAATTTCACTATAGTTCAGAATAATTGCAAAGCCTAATCACACAACTGTGATGCTTACTATCTAAACCTATAGGTAATTCCAAGTATTGAAGAACAATCCTCTTCAATACACTTCACATGTTTCCAACAATCCTAGACAACAAGGTAATACCTAAAAGTGTTCTTGAGAAAATATTTGATGGAAAGTTGTTTATCAATCTGCAAGGTTGATCTTCTTCTCAAAACAAATTATACTCAGATAAGATACACAAGTGTTCTTTATGAAAGACAACAGTGAGAGTGTGAAAATTTAATCAATGGCTTCTTTCAAAAATTGGTGTTTGAACACTTAGAATGAAAATTCAGATTTTTTAGAAAGTGAGTAATTTTGGTAATTTTGTTTCAAGAAGGTTGTTTTTGATTTTGAAATAGAAATTAATTTAAATGAGTGAAAAAACCTTTCCAAAAAGGTGTGATTTTGTAACGGCAAAAATATCCAGTAAGAAGAATTTTAAACAATGTAATTCTCCATGAACAACTGCCATTTTTGCTTGTTGTTACAGTGTTAATCAGTTAACCAAAAGGGTTAATCGGTTAACACCTTTACAACGTTCAAAATATTTGAAATTTATATGCGTTAATCGGTTAACCCATATGGTTAATTGGTTAACACTATTGTAAAATCAAAAAACACATAACTTAGAAATGTGTTAATCGGTTAACCATAAGTGTTAATCGATTAATACTGAAGGTTTTTCTGAAAATACTTAATTTTAAATAGAATGAGTATTTTAAAAAAGTTTTGAAAGTGTTGGGATAATTGTGCAGTGAAAAGTGATTTTTTAAAAACACTTGTATAAATTTTCTAAAGTAAAAATGTTATACCGTTCCTTTGAATCATCATCACTACTTGTAGCTTGTAGACGAAGCTTTGATCCATAAAGTCATAGACGATGGTACTTTCCTTGATCTTGAGGTTCTTTGAATTGCTTGCGTCTCTTGCTTTTTGCGAAGAATTTAGAATAAAGGTGCTTCTGGTTTAATCTTCAATATATACCTCTACGGGTGTGCTTCTGGTTTTATCTTCAATATGTACCCCTACGGGTGCGTAGTATAAGTATCTTGCGTACCAAGCTTGTACTAGTTTGTCTTCATCAAAACATAAAGGCTTTGAAGCTTGCTTCTACAAAAAAACTTGTGTATACCCTATGTTGCGGTGAGAATCGTGATACCAACCTATTGATTAACTTGAATCTTAATTCTTAAATTCACAACCGGACTTTGATTTATCCAAAGGAAAGGTTAAAGAAAGAAAAAACCTTTTGCGCGATTTAACAACAACGCTAAAAGATTCAGGGATCGGGGGTTGGTTATGCCTAGGGTAGGTATTTCACATCCTAAACATCTGTAGTACTCTACAGGAACCTTTTGTTTGTTGCATGCTAATACTTGCTAAATGTTTGCTATGAATTGGGATTGGGTACAAGGTTAAGGTAAAGACCTAAGGATAGTTTCTAAGTTTTCTCGCAAAGATATCACATCCTTTGCCTACGTATTCTCATTGTCCAATGAGAAATCAGAGCGGCCGTAGTTCAGACCAAACCGAAGAACAGGGATTAATTGGTTCTTTCCATACCAAAAGAGGGAAAAAGGTTCTATCCAGACCTATGAGTTTAAGTCCAATTGGTTATATCCAGACCAAAAAGAAGGAAAAGGGAAGGTTCTATCCAGACCTACGAGGTTAATGAGCTATCTATGACCCAAAGGTCAATAGAGAGACTTTCCTTTGGAAGGAAAAAGATTAGGCAACTTGGATGAGAACTAAAGACTTTCCTTTAGAATTCTTTAAGAATTATATGAAAGTATTTACTAATACAAGAATTTAGAAAAAAGAATCACTAAAAAATGATTAAAAATAAAGGAGTTATGAACTTTTGAAATTTAATGGTAATTAAATAAAAATCAAATCAATCCAATTAATAAAAAAAGAAATGCCTCCCCTAAGGCTTGAACCCAAGACCTTGGGGTCATAGGCTCAAAACTCAGCCAACTCAACCAAATTATGCACGTGTTAAAGTTATGGACAAAGAGAATAAAATAGTAAAAACTATAAAAATCATGAAAATGAAGCAAAAATGCCCTCACAGAGGGTCGAACACGGGTTCTCATGGCATGGAAAGTTCTTATGGGTGAGGCATTAACCACTGGGGTGGCGATACATCCAATGTATCAAGCCACCCCAAGTTATCATATACTTAACAAAGCGAAAATCTTGGGCCAAGGCAAGGCAAATTCAAAGTGAAAATCTCAAAACAGTTTGATTATAAATCATCCAAATCTTAATCAATTTTAATGAAACAAAAGCCTAAAATGCTTGTTTTTTTCATGAAGATCAAGATGGTATCAATTAAAATTTCAAACAAAGCATACACATTGAGATTCGAAAGAAAATGCATAGAGGAAACTTGAGATGCATTTGGAGTTTTAAGGCTCAAAACTGGTGCAATTAAAACCAAGCAAGGGCCTATTCATGTTTGAGATTCAATACTCATGGATAAGGTTCAAAGAACAAACTCAGTTTCTCATTGAATCAAGATATGCTTATCAAGTTGCAAATAGGTGAAAATGTGTTTTGAGTGAACAACCTAGTCCTACACAAAGTGTTCAAACATGATTCTAAGGCAGCATATGCTTATCAGTCCCAACTGTAACATGTCATGAACTTGGCACACATAAAACCAAGCAAGGGCCTATTCATGTTTGAGATTCAATACTCATGGATAAGGTTCAAAGAACAAACTCAGTTTCTCATTGAATCAAGATATGCTTATCAAGTTGCAAATAGGTGAAAATGTGTTTTGAGTGAACAACCTAGTCCTACACAAAGTGTTCAAACATGATTCTAAGGCATCATATGCTTATCAGTCCCAACTGTAACATGTCATGAACTTGGCACACATAAAAATGGCATTAGGGATTCACAAATCTCAAGGTAGAAACTGGAAGCAGATTATGATGTCTTAGGCCACAAACACATCAAGCAATTACTGATCAACAACTAAACTTGTTTATGCCAGCATTAGTGCAATAGTTAAATTAGTAATGAAAGAAATGGCAACTACTCATCATAGGAACAACAACAGGTTTTTTGGTACCTCACCAATATCCACTGATGGATTTCAACATTATATTTTCAAAAAGTATAACTCACAAGTCATAGGACAGTAGGCAATTCTGAAACACAAACACATCCTTCTTGGCATAACAATACCTGCCACTCTAAGATAACAGCCCCTATGCAAAATCTCAAAGATAGCAAACAAACAAAGGGCAACAAATCCTCAAAGTAGACCAAATAGTGATGTTCATCAAAAAGCCTCATCATCAGCCAAATAAATCCTTTCAACAAGGGTTACTAAAACTCATGATATCATGGCTAAATAGCCAATCAAAGCCTACAACTTAAAGAAATAAAAAAGCTTGACAGAACAAAACTCAATCATGCTAAATTATGCCAAACTGCAGTGTGAGCAACAGACCCAAACAGCCAATAATGAATTGACAATTTCAATCCTCAAAAACAAATCCTGACAACAACTGTGGATCTTAACATGACAATGCCTATATCCACTAACCATTAGTCCAAATTTTGTTCACAAATGCAAGTTGACAAACTTTATGATTAGTAAGCATCCTAAATGAAATCAAACTTGATGCAACCAAATAAACCAAACAGCAACCCTAATGCAAGATTCTAATGACAGTCCTATGCACACTTACTAAATGCTAGATTAAACCAAGTATGCACTAAGTGAAAAATCGCAAACCACAAACATGACCAGGAATTGAACCAACTAAATCTAGGCCTAAACAAAAATATGAAATTGACATTACAATGCCAAGTCTATAAGAGATGCAGACTAATATAAAGAGTTAACTACCCTAAGCATCAACATGCTTGACAGATCTAGAACAAAACTCCAACAGTAGACCTAAACATCCAACAACCTGGTAGAAACTACTCCTGAGTTAACAAACTCAGTTCTGAAACACAAATATAGGCAGCAGGGTGCAAGAAGCAAATAACAGGTTGAAAGTCTTATACTCTTGACAGTGTTCAAAATAGTTTGGTGTTGAACTCAACATAACAAGGTTTGAAGCCTAAATTCATCAAGTGTTCAACATCATGTCTTCATAAAAATGATGAACACACCTATTTCTTTAATGGAAATCCAACAGCCACACATTTGCAAAAGCAATCAAACACTTTTAACAATGTAGATCTAACAACCCTCTCTTCTCTTAAAACAGAAACAACAACAAAATTAGGCATGAAAATGCAAACAGAAACAACATCCCTAAAAACCATATTCTAAAGACAGTCAAACAACATTTGTTCATGAGTTGACAAACTCAAATCTCACAACAGCTTTTGGACAGAATAATTGATTTGAACATTACAATGTCATCAAACATTCAAATATGTCTTCACACAACAGGTTATAACCTTCTAACAACATAAACAAGTATGAAACATCAACAAGCATATCTTGACATAACAATATCAATTCCTAAAGATCAAACCACAAGTTATAATGTCAAGAACAAATACATGTCAATCATGATCAACAATTTTTTGATGATCCACACATGATAAAATGTAAGAGTTAGAGGTCACTTACCTCTTGTAGATCTCCAAAAGCAAGCTAGCAAATCAAGAAAACCAGAGATTCCCCTTCCTTGAGAATGTTGCTTCTTCTTGAAGAAAAGTGCAACTTTGTGGACAGTTGAAGTAACTGCACTTCCAACTACTACTTGAGGTTTTAGACAGTTGGTATAACACAAATGGAAGGTGTTCAAAGTGTCAAAGTGGTTCAAACTGTTTTATGCAGTGAGTTTTATCATTTTGTGCAGAAAAGTCAAACTAATGGGTGTGAGAAGTTGACTTTTGGTTTCGTGGTGTTTTTGATCAAAATAATGGTTAGAACACCTCCTAATGATGATTTGGAAGTTGTGTGGATGATTTTTTAAGGTGGTTGAGTGATTAGAAAGGATGCTGGTATGAAGTTTGCACAAGGCAGTTTTTAGTGGTTTAGGAGGATTTCTTTACTTTCAAGCAAAGAGGGGAAGAGGATGAGAGTTGTGTTTTCTCTAAGGTTTAGAGTGCTCTGGTGTGATTTGAAGAGTGGAATGAGCCCCCTTTTTATAGGCCAAGGAAAGTTGGGGTAGAATTGTCATTTGGAATTGCAAGCTTGCATTTTGGTGAGAAACCTTAATATTTCAAAAAGTGATTTTATGCCTGCTGGTTTAAGGTTAACTCCAACAGTTAATGCCCTCCATACCAGCTATTTTTAAGCTGGCTGTGCTGTCAAAAATAGGGATGCTGAGACAAGTCATGGCTGCAGCAAAACCAAAGCTTCTTACACATCTACTTTTGTGCTTTATAATAATAAACAAAAGGATTATCTTCTTAAGGATGAAAGACCTAGTGGTTTGATTCTAAGTATACTCGCCAAGACATCGCATCTTGTGCCTACATATCCTGACGGGAATGAAATCAGAGTATTTGTAGTTCCCTTAAAGGGTTTGTGGAACTTTTTGACTGTTAGTCAAAGTTCCAAAGGGATAAGGTTTGTTGATTGATTGATTCTAGGAGAAAAGATGAGTCGTCATCTCGAGGGAGAACACTCGACTTAACCAC
Source organism: Lathyrus sativus (assembly GCA_963859935.3). Lineage (NCBI taxonomy): Eukaryota > Viridiplantae > Streptophyta > Magnoliopsida > Fabales > Fabaceae > Lathyrus > Lathyrus sativus. Next base: position 246,233,539 of record OZ012741.1, read on the forward strand.
AACAACTTGTAGGAGATGGGCTTTGCATCGTCTTGAGAGAAGGGTTCAGAAACTCGGAATTATCAATGAGTATGCCATTATCACTCTCAAGCGGAAAAGATCTTATATCTCGATTGTATTGTTATGGGGCAGGAGATTTATTTCTCGACTGTCAAGATGACTATTATCTTATTCTCTAATGGGGATAAATAGTTGAATGAGTTGAGTGTGTTTATCTATGTTGTAAAAGAAAAAGAAAAAGGTCCTCCTTATGGGGTAGGATCTAAACTTAAACGATCAACTTGAAAAGGATCAAGGATCAAGTGGGGAAAATGATGCAAGATGAGATGCATACGCACAAGTATTAAGTCATGCGCAGATTCTTCTTTTGGACATATGTGATGCTATAAAGTAAATAACGGTAAAATAAAGACAACGATAATTAAATCCATACAAGCAGAAAAAACAGACAAGTGTGGGTTTGCGATGATGATGCGAAATCAGTCTGAGCTTTGGCTATGATGATGTTTTCGCAATCTGTGTTCTCTGTGAGGTGGTTTTTTGGTTTGAAACTTTGTTACGATGATGGTTTTTTCTCAGGCCCTTACTTGCGGTTCTCCTTCTCAATTTATACGTGAGTTTTAGAATGCGCCTTGAAAATCTTCTTTAAGACCTTCCCTTTTCTGATGATTTTGTCGGGGATTATCTTAATGGTTTTGAAAAAAGAATTTCATTCTTTTCCTCTTTTGTATCAGATATATCCGATTTCGTTTTAGGATAATATTGGTTTTGATTTGATGTGCTGCTGAATATGGAAAAACAGATTTGGAGAGTTTTAATTAATTTGGAAAATTTCTGATCTTTTCCTCTTTCGTATCAGACTTGTTGTTGGATTTTGGAAACATTGTTAAAATTGAAGTTATTGCTGTTGTTGGCTAGATGCTTGAATTCATTGTTGGATTTTCGTTGCCACTTTGTTTCTGTCAAAACCCCCCTCTCGCGAGGGCACCATGGTGGGCCTGTTGCTGGGCTTTGCTCTCTTTTGACTTGTTGACTTTTGACAATGTTGAAAAAATGGAAAGTTGGACCTCTGACCCGCGGATTGACTTTGAATTTGATAAGAACAGAACTTGCCTTGATACTACTTGAGCCATAAGAAATAAATTGTCCCTGATTTTAGAAGCTGGTGGCGACTTTGGTTGTTTCCCTTCCGTCCCGGCCCGATGATGACAATTTTCTGAGGGTTGAGGCAAAAACAAATAAAATCTTTTACTCTGAATTAACCGTTGTTCACTGTGCAGGTTCAGTACGTGATGAAGACGGCGGTCATAGCTTGACGATTCGAGGAGTTAGAAATCTTAGGATTATAGTTTTAGAAATTATATGATCCAACAATCTTGTACGAAAACTTGTAGTTCACTCCATGTAATAAAATGCACCTTCTTTTGATTAATGAATAAAAATGTTTCCGATCCAAGAATCTTGATTATGAACTTTTACTTATGATGTATGTTTGACTTAAAAGCATAATCAAACTCTCCCTTTCCATTTTAAGAGACACTTCCATAAAATCAATTGGTCGAACCTTGAATGTAACACCCCCTTTCTATACCCCCAAATAAACAATTAAATCATTTAGGCACTTGATAAAAGTTTCATCAGAGTTTAATTAATACATGATATAAAAGAGGTGTATCACATTATCATGAAGTTAAACACCTACAACACCTGCTCAAATAGATATGCAACAATGGGCAATTCACAACTGAAGAACATAGTTCAAAAACCCACATATCAATATTTAGAATAAAGCGGAAACATCTAAACATTGAATCAATACATTCATATAAACATATATACATTCATTCAGTTAATTCATATGTACAAACATACATCATCAGATACATACGCAGATGTATCACAAAAGAAATCAAAACAAATGTATCTCCAAAAAGAGCCAAAGGCTTCCTAACTACCCAGATGTTACATATCAGAGCCATCGACCAAAAATAATGAAGACCTGCTTCACAAAAAGGACCTCCAACAATCCTACTCTGCAATGCCCCATAGAGCATCATAAAACAGCAGAAGGGTGAGAAACAATATCATAACAGTCAATACATATATTTATATATCTATATACATACATGGGATTTACACGATTCAAATTCTCACCACATCTCATCACGATGCATATTCACACAATCAAGCATATTCATCAAATCATGCGTCTATACATACTCATCATCTTCCACATAAACATCTAGAATTATGTTCAATTCACTCCATGCATCATATAAATATGACCAATGCAACTCATAGAGAGCGACTCACGACTCTATGCAGATGCAAATGCGGTACCGACTCAATTCAGCAGATTCTCCAAGGAATCAAGTATTCAGCAGATTCTCCAAGGAATCAAGTATTCAGCAAATTCTCCAAGGAATCAAATACTCATCAGATTCTCCTAGGAATCGAATATTCAGCAGATTCTCCAAGGAATCAAATACTCAGCAGATTCTCCAAGGAATCAGATACTATAACAGATTCTCCAAGGAATCGACATCGCTAGGATGTACATCATGATGCCTTTATGCAAAATGGCTCACAACATTACTCTACATGTTTACATATTCGCAAATATATCACTATGCATATTCATCTCATACAAGCACATACAATCTATGTACATTCACAATATACTTATACTCCGTAATATATACATACTCTTCATTTCAACACATACCATTCCATATAAGGCATATACTTTCACAATCAAAATTCCACATTCTAGGATTCACGCCTTGCGGCTACCCACAACATAACGTACCACACGGCATACAAAACTATTCAATTCGATAAGGATTAAACATAACTGAACAAAGAAATCCGCATGGAAAGGAAAAACACAGAGAATAGGAAAATGTTGTCGCATTCGCCAACCTTCGCCTGGCGAAGCCTCTGGCGAACCTTCGCTACTTAGTTCGCCTGGCGAACTTGCCAGCGAAGACCACTGGGAGTTATTTTGGAATTACTCGCTAGCACACTCGCCTGGCGAACCTTCGCCATTCTCATTCGCCTGGCGAACTTGCCAGCGAAGACAGGGTGGATGCTTCTGACTTAGTTCGCTGCTGCTTGCTGGGCCTCGCCTGGCGAAGCTTCGCTGTCGTTCGCCTGGCGAACCTGCGAACTCAGAACTTCCATGGCTGTCCAAAAGCCCAAACCTCACAAAACCAACCGATTCTAACACCAAACTACCCCAGTAAGTCCAACCCAATAACACCCGATTATCCTACTCCATCCATTTCTCGATTCTAACCGGTTAAAACCACATTCTACCGATTAAATCCTAATATTGCCCTAAGATGGAAATGAGTAGAAACTCTTCTCAATCCAACATCAACAATCAAAAGCATACATAATCATACACATTAACAGTATAATAGAGTTTCACACCCTTACCCGATCGATTGAAAGCTTGGATGTTGATCCTTGATGAAATTCTAGGTTTTCCTCTTCTTTCTCCTCTTTCTCTTCTCTCTTCTTTCTTTCCCTTGTTTTTCCACTAATGTTTCTATCTATCTCCTTTTCTCTCTTATCTCATGTTCTATTTTCTTTCCTCTCCATTTCTTTCCAAACACTCACCAATTAATTCTCACACAATAATCCACTTAACACTTAATACTAAATGTCTAAAATACCCTTTACTCTATTTTCCCCGAAAACTCTCCGAATCGGTAAAATAGCACAATAATGAAATTAAACATATCAACACATAAATTCCACAATTAAAATACCAATTATCCAAATGAATTAAAAAGGACTCAATAAAAATGGGAAATTCAGAATTTGGGGCGTTACAACTCTCCCCCACTTTAGAAATGTTTGTCCTCGAAAATATTACCTGATCCAAACAACTCTGGATGCGACTCACGCATCTTATTCTCCAATTCCCAAGTCATATTGCCTTCCGCGGCACCCCCCCCCCCATGCCACCTTCACCAGTGCGATATCCTTACCTCTGAGCCTCTTAACTTCACGGTCCAAAATAATAACCGGTAAAACCTTAACCGTCAGGTTATCTCTTACTTCAACCTCATCCATAGGAATAACATGTGACAGATCCGGAACATACTTCCGAAGTTGCGAAACATGGAACACATCATGCAAATTCGAAAGGTTCGGAGGCAACGCCACACGATAAGCCACAACACCAACTCGTGCAATAATCTGATACGGACCAATAAAACGAGAAATCAACTTTTTCGACTTCAAGGCACGATCCACTCCCGTAACCGGTGTGACTCTCAAAAAGACATGGTCGCCTTCTTGAAACTCAAGGTCCTTCCTCCTCTTATCATGGTAACTCTTCTGCCTACTTTGAGACACTCTCATCTTCTCCCTAATAAACTTCACCTTCTCCGTCGTTTGTTGTACCATTTCCGGTCCAACTACCGACTTCTCACCCGTCTCATGCCAACACAAAGGTGTTCGACATCTCCGACCGTATAAAGCCTTGAATGGTGCCATACCAATGCTCTAATGAAAACTGTTATTATAAGTGAACTCAATCAACGCCAAATAACCATCCCAAGCACCACCTTGTTCTAGCACACAAGCATGCAACAAATCTTTTAACGACTGAATTGTCCTCTCGGTTTGACCGTCCGTCTGCGGATGGTAAGCCGAACTCAACCTCAACTTAGAACCCAAGGCACCTTGCAAACTTTCCCAAAATCTTGAAGTAAATCTAGGATCTCTATCCGACACAATACTCTTAGGAACTCCGTGCAACTTTACAATCACACGAACATAAATCTCGGCTAATTTCTCCAAAGGATAACTAATATCAATCGGAATGAAGTGAGCAGATTTAGTAAGTCTATCAACGATCACCCAAATAGCATTATGACTTCTTTGCGTATTCGGCAATCCCGTAACAAAATCCATCGATATGCTATCCCATTTCCATTCCGAAATATCCAACGGTTGCATCAATCCACTAGGCTTCTGATGTTCCACCTTTGACTTTTGACACGTCAAACACGAATATACAAAATGAGCAACATCTCGCTTTAATCCGGACCACCAAAAGATCTTCTTCAAATCTTGGTACATCTTATTCGCTCCCGGATGAATACTCAAGTTACTTCGATGACCTTCTTCCAATATCATCTTTTTCAACTCCGCATCGTCGGGAATGCAAATACGACCACGGAATCTCAAAACACCAAATTCATCAACCTTGAAATCTTCATTCTCATTCATCATCAAATCAACGAACTTTAAATCCAATTTTTGTTTTTCACAAAACGGTCGCAAGAAAATCATTCGTAATATGAAGCATACCAAGTCTCACACTTCTCGGCGTCACTTCACAAACCAAACTCAAATCTCTAAAACTCTCCAACAATTCCCATTCTCTTATCATCAACGTTGACATATGAACCAACTTTCGACTTAAAGCATCGGCTACTACGTTTGCCTTACCCGGATGGTAATTCAAATCAAAATCGTAGTCTTTCAAAAACTCTAGCCATCTCCATTGTCTCATGTTCAACTCTTTCTGGTCAAATAAATATTTCAAACTCTTGTGGTCGCTAAAAACCTCAAATCTTGCACTATAAAGATAATGCCTCCAAATTTTCAAAACGAACACCACGGCCGCTAACTCCAAATCATGAGTAGGTTAGTTCTTCTCATGCACTCTCAATTGTCTCGAAGCATAAGCCACAACTTTCCCATCTTGCATTAAAACACCACCTGAACCGGATAAAGAAGCATCACAATAAACCACAAACGGCTCCGTCGGATTCGGTAAAATCAAAATCGGCGCCATTGTCAACCTTCTCTTAAGCTCAACAAAATGCTTCTCACAATCAATATCCCAAACAAAAGCCTTTCCCTTACAAGTCAATTGAGTCAACGGAAGTGCCAACTTCGAAAATCCTTCAATAAACCTCAGATAATAACCGACTAATCCCAAAAAGCTTCGAATCTCCGTAACTGACTTAGGAGCTTCCCACTGCATTACCGCATCAATCTTGGATGGGTCAACACTAATACCATTTCCAGAAATAATATCTCCAAGAAAACTCACCTCCGATAACCAAAACTCGCACTTCGACAACTTGGCATACAATTGCTTCTCTTTCAAAATCTGCAACACAATTCTCAAATGCCCCTCATGCTCTTCTTGAGACTTAGAATAAATCAAGATGTCGTCGATGAACACCACCACAAAATGATCTAACTACTCATGAAAAATACGATTCATATATTCCATGAACACACCCGGCGCGTTAGAAACTCTGAATGGCATCACCGTATACTCATAGTGACCATATCGTGTCCTAAAGGCCGTCTTTGAAACTTCTTCTTCTTTCACCCGAATCTGGTGATAACCCGATCTCAAGTCAATCTTACTAGAAGCACGGGCTCCAATCAATTGATCCATCAAATTGTCTATTCTTGGAAGCGGATACTTATTCTTAATCGTCACTTTATTCAACGGCCGATAATCAATACACAACCGCATGCTTCCATCTTTCTTCTTTACTAACAATACCGGCACACCCCAAGGAGAAACACTTGGTCTTACAAATCTCTTATCCAACAAGTCATTCAACTGCTTCTTTAACTCTACCAATTCCGATGCCAACATACGATACGGTGCCATCGAAATCGGTCTAGTACCCGGAACTAGATCAATAGAAAACTCAATCTCTCTCCAGCGACACATCCTTAATATCTCCCAGAAACACTTCTGGAAATTCTCGCACTACGGGAAACACCTCCAGTTCCACTTTACTCTCTACCGACAAGGACGCAAACAAACCAAACAACTGAGCTTCGTCCGCTAAAAGTTTCTTCAACTCTTTAGTGGATAGAAAACTCTCACTTCCATCATCTTCCAAATAAGGAAATCTTACCAACTTGTGATAGCAATCCAGATGAACCTTATTATATTGCAACCAATTCATACCCAAAATCACATCCAAACCGTCCAACGGAAAACACACTAAATCCATAACGAAGTCTTTACCATACATGGTCAAAGGACAACTTATGCATACCAAGGAAGTAGTTACCGACCCCGAAGCGGGAGTCTCAATAACCATGCCACCACTCAAAGAAACCATGCACAAATCCAAAAGTTTGGCACACTCAAGAGAAATGAACGAATGAGTCGCTCCAGTATCAATAATAGCAACTAAAGGCACATTATTAATAAAGCATGTACCTTTAATCAAACGATTTGTATTAGTAGTGTCCGCACCGGCTAACGCAAATACCTTTCCGCCCGCTGGAGCTTGCTTCGGTTTAGTATAATTGGGCTTAATGTGACCCACTTCGCCACAGTTGTAGCATTTCACCACATTCCTTCTACAATCCGAAGTGGCATGTCCAGGAACCCCACAGTTAGCACACTTCTCCGCAGATTTTCCACAGTCAAAGGACTTGTGGCCCATTACGCCACACTTGAAACATTTAATCGCACTAGAACCTCCTCTGGGCTTCCTATCAAAGTTTTCCCTATGCTTGCCTTTATCAGCAGGCGTCATATAAGGTCCACTCCTCACCGGTTGCTTCCCTCTCTTCTCATTCAAACTCTTATAGTGAGTGAAACGAGCTTTACTATCTTCTTCAAAAATTCTACAGCATTCGGTCAAGTCCGAAAATCTCCTAATCCTCTGATAACCCACCGCTTGCTTGATCTCAGGGCGCAAGCCATTCTCATACTTAATACATTTATAAAATTCCGCCGTCACCGCATCATAGTGAGGATGAAACTTCACTAACTCTGTGAACTTAGCCGTGTAGTCTATCACAGACATGTTGCCTTGTTTCAATTCCAGGAACTCCATCTCCTTCTTTCCCTTCACACTCTCAGGATAATACTTTCTCAAAAATTCGGTGCGAAAAAGATTCCAAGTGATTCCCTCATCGTCTACTTCAAGAACTTGTCTCATACCAACCCACCAGTCATCGGCTTCCTCTCTCAGCATGTGAGTCCCAAGTCTCACCTTGTTGCCTTCAGCATAATTCATAACTCTAAAGATCCTCTCGATCTCCTTTAACCAAATCTGAGCACCGTCCAGATCAAATCTTCCCTTGAATACCGGCGGTTGATTCTTTCTAAACTCATCGTTCGCATTCACATTCGGTGCGCCTTGCACCGCCCTAGCCATAGCCTCCAACGCCGCAGCCATAGCATTGTCATTACGACCAGCCATATTCTGAGGATTCCCAAAAATAACAAGGTTAAACAACCGTTCAACCAACACAACAATAAGACAGACACAACTGACTCAACGCTGGCTCTGATACCACTTAATGTAACACCCCCTTTCTATACCCCCAAATAAACAATTAAACCATTTAGGCACTTGATAAAAGTTTCATCAGAGTTTAATTAATACATGATATAAAAGAGGTGTATCACATTATCATGAAGTTAAACACCTATAACACCTGCTCAAATAGATATGCAACAATGGGCAATTCACAACTGAAGAACATAGTTCTAAAACCCACATCTCAATATTTAGAATAAAGAGGAAACATCTAAATATTGAATCAATACATTCATATAAACATATATACATTCATTCAGTTAATTCATATGTACAAACATCCATCATCAGATACATACGCAGATGTATCACAAAAGAAATCAAAACAAATGTATCTCCAAAAAGAGCCAAAGGCTTCCTAACTACCCAGATGTTACAAATTAGAGCCATCGACCAAAAATAATGAAGACCTGCTTCACAAAAAGGACCTCCAGCAATCCTACTCTGCAATGCCCCATAGAGCATCATAAAACAGCAGAAGTGTGAGAAACAATATCATAACAGTCAATACATATATTTATATATCTATATACATACATGGGATTTACACGATTCAAATTCTCACCACATCTCATCACGATGCATATTCACACAATCAAGCATATTCATCAAATCATGCGCCTATACATACTCATCATCTTCCACATAAACATCTAGAATTATGTTCAATTCACTCCATGCATCATATAAAGATGACCAATGCAACTCATAGAGACCGACTCACGACTCTATGCAGATGCAAATGCGGTACCGACTCAATTCAACTGATTCTCCAAGGAATCAAGTATTCAGCAGATTCTCCAAGGAATCAAGTATTCAGCAAATTCTCCAAGGAATCAAGTATTCATCAGATTCTCCTAGGAATCGAATATTCAGCAGATTCTCCGAGGAATCAAATACTTAGCAGATTCTCCAAGGAATCAAATACTATAACAGATTCTCCAAGGAATCGACATCGCTAGGATGTACATCATAATGCCTTTATGCAAAATGGCTCACAACATTACTCTACATGCATACATATTCCCAAATATATCACTATGCATATTCATCTCATACAAGCACATACAATCTATGTACATTCACAATATACTTATACTCTGTAATATATACATACTCTTCATTTCAACACATACCATTCCATATAAGGCATATACTTTCACAATCAAAATTCCACATTCTAGGATTCACGCCTTGCGGCTACCCACAACATAACGTACCACACGGCACACAAAACTATTCAATTCGATAAGAATTAAACATAACTGAACAAAGAAATCTGCATGGAAAGGAAAAACACAGAGAATAGGAAAATGTTGTCGCATTCGCCAACCTTCGCCTAGCGAAGCCTCTGGCGAACCTTCGCTACTTAGTTCGCCTGGCGAACTTGCCAGCGAAGACCACTGGGAGTTATTTTGGAATTACTCACTAGCACACTCGCCTGGCGAACCTTCGCCATTCTCATTCGCCTGGCGAACTTGCCAGCGAAGACAGGGTGGATGCTTCTGACTTAGTTCGCTGCTGCTTGCTGGGCCTCGCCTGGCGAACCTGCGAACTCAAAACTTCCATGGCTGTCCAAAAGCCCAAACCTCACAAAATCATCCGATTCTAACACCAAACTACCCCAGTAATTCCAACCCAATAACACCCGATTATCCTACTCCATCCATTTCTCGATTCTAACCGGTTAAAACCACATTCTACCGATTAAATCCTAATATTGCCCTAAGATGGAAATGAGTAGAAACTCTTCTCAATCCAACATCAACAATCAAAAGCATACATAATCATACACATTAACAGTATAATAGAGTTTCACACCCTTACCCGATCGATTGAAAGCTTGGATGTTGATCCTTGATGAAATTCTAGGTTTTCCTCTTCTTTCTCCTCTTTCTCTTCTCTCTTCTTTCTTTCCCTTGTTTTTCCACTAATGTTTCTATCTATCTCCTTTTCTCTCTTATCTCATGTTCTATTTTCTTTCCTCTCCATTTCTTTCCAAACACTCACCAATTAATTCTCACACAATAATCCACTTAACACTTAATAATAAATGTCTAAAATACCCTTTACTCTATTTTCCCCGAAAACTCTCCGAATCGGTAAAATAGCACAATAATGAAATTAAATATATCAACACATAAATTCCACAATTAATCCAAATGAATTAAAAAGGACTCAATAAAAATGGGAAATTCAGAATTTGGGGCGTTACATTGAACATCAAAAATACGTCTAAAACACCGCAAATTCAATCGTGGTCTTAATTTGCGAAACATAACAGCTTGCAAATGGTACTCGGGAAACTTCGAACAAAGGGAACTTGATTGCTCTTCGCACGGACCAAAACATCATTGCACTGTCTTGGAAGATCGTAAAATCCAAAGTGTGATCAATTCGGCTCTTTTTAGAAACAATGCCTTGTAGCCTTATGGAACTCTTGATAAAGACATTGTGTACTATCTAGAAATAACCCAGAGATGGCTTGAAGTGCTTAAGTTAGGAGAAACAAAATTGCCTGCTTGACATTCCTGCACAAGCTCGTTAATCACAAAAACATAAATATGAAATGTAAAGTCAAAATAACCCATGAAAAATGCACAAAAAGAGGTGGGATCTTAGAGTAAAAAATTAGGGTGTGACAGATGCCCCTATTTAAGTTTCTTCTATCCGGAGATATGGAGATTGAAATCTTCGTCTCAACGCGATAGGAGGGACTTAAATACAAACATTGCACAAATGTTTGGCCCTAAGATATCACTGAATGCAGATGATATGCAATGATATGAAGATGCAAGACAGATGGTCCTGTAGAGACAGGATGCCATAGGGGAAAAAAATAGACGCGGCACGTGAGAAACACAGGAGCGACAAAGAAAACAGGCCCGGCGAAGCGAGACTCCACGGGGAAAGGAAACAACCGGCATTGGGGAATCTCCAGATAAAGATATAATATGATACCACCCAGAGTACAGTAACTTAAACAGATGGGCGAGAAGCTTGAAAGTGAAGGATAAACTATTACTGAATGTGGTAGCCCAAACAACGGTAATAACCAAAATGAACTTCTTGATTGAAACACAATTCAGCTTTTCTTCAATTGAGTGCTCCATTTGAAAATAGTAGAAAGATAAACCTCTTCACGCTTCATGGTTTGTATTCCATGAACGGGTCTCAGTTCCTTGAAATAAACCTCCCCATGCTTCATGGTTTGTGTGCCATTAACGGGTCTCAGTTTCTTGAAATAACCTCCCCATACTTCATGGTTTGTGTGCCATGAACGGGCCTCAATTTCTTGAAATAACCTCCCCACTCTTCATGGTTTGTGTGCCATAAACGGGTCTCAGTTCCTTTCCTGGAATGACGAATACTCGTGAGAGCATCTTCACCGGGCTATTGGAATTTTGCTGGTGATAAAAGATTTCAGCGGTAACCCATAATGTAATGGAGATTGTAAAATTTCATTGGGGTTCTTCAAAAGAGATGTAAGTCGAATGATTTGTAAATACGTCTTCAATTAAAGAGATATTAATTGTAATAATCTTCACCAAACTTCTCGGGAGAGATGCCATTTGATGGAATCAGACTTGTGTAATGAACTCACTGGGGAATACATTCCTGAGGAGTATTTTTGTAGTAGCTGTAAAATGTGTGAAACTTTTTGTAGTGAAAATTCTCAAATAAAAAGAAACATCTGTAAAGTCATCAACAAACTTCTCTAACAGATTTCCGAAGAGATGTCATTTGACGAGTTGATAATCTTGATAAGGATGGACAAACTATCTTGAGGAGATTGCCATCTGTCATTTTGAATGAAACTCTGATCAAAATGAGTTGCTAAAATGAAGAGATCGCTTGTAGTCTAGATATAGATTTTTGAGAAAATCTTGTAACAATGCTGGAGAAAGTGAGTTGTCTTCAATGATGATCTTCAAATAAATTACTCTTGGGGAGTAAAGTGCAAAATAAATGCACGCTTAATCCGTGTTCAAAAGTTGGAGATATCCGAAAATGTGATGGTCAGGGACCGAAGTTCAATTCAGGAAATAACTGAAAAGAAACTGTCAAGCAAGACCCAACCATTGAGGTATGAACTCAAATGGGATGTAATAAAACAACCGTCTACCACGGGGATTGAACTCCATGGGGAAATGGAAATATTGTGCTCTTTTCTGCTTAGGGCTGACAACTCTACTTGGAAGGAGAAGACACAACCCAACCACTTGGAGATAACACAGCCAACGCGACATAAAAAACAAACACAAAGAAAAGCAAAATGCACATGATATGATATCTATTTATATGTTATGCGTATGCTAACAAAACCAACAGAGATTAAATAAACATCTCGAGCGAAGAGGCACTCAAGCCAAATCTTCACAGATCAAACATCGCCCGGAGAATATAATATCAGACTTCATCACAGGATAAAATAAATATCTGCTGTCTCAGAACAATCTTCATTCATCTTGTACAGGAATTAGAATATGGTATTTCCATGAATGAAATAAACATCCATGAACGTCCACTTATTATTCATATCAAGTAAAACAGAAAGTATTTGAAAAAAGGTTTTAAACTTGTTCTAGAATTTGCTATCAAGATAAAAATTTAACTCATAAAAAGTAAGAGAGAGCAGTTTTATTTATTGAATGGTAGTCAGCAAATCGGCATGACTCCAATATTACAATGTTGGAAAATAATAATAGTGATTACATCAGGGGAATAATAACTTGTTTCTCCCTAAATTGACTTGAACTTCCTAGGTTCTAGCCAAAATACTTCTTGACAGCATCCACATTCACTGGGCGAGTGATTTCTTCTATGTCCATGGTTGCCAACATCAAAGCACCTCCTGAGAAGACTTTCTTTACCACATACGGACCATCGTAGTTTGGAGCCCATTTTCCTCTGGTATCGGTGAGGAATGACTTAATCTTCTTGAGCACAAGGTCACCTTCCTTGAATTCACGAGGTCGAACTTTCTTGTCGAACGCCTTCTTCATTCTCTGCTGATACAACTGACCATGGCACAGTGTAGTCATTCTCTTCTCTTCAATCAGGTTCAGCTGATCATATCTGTTCTGGCACCATTCAGCCTCTGATAATTTTGCTTCCATCAAAATCATCATAGAAGGAATCTCAACCTCTATCGAGAGTACAACTTCCATACCGTAAATAAGTGAAAATGGAGTTTCCCCAGTTGATGTGCGTACCGAAGTACGATATTCATGTAGAGCAAACAGGAGCATTTCATGCTAGTCTTTGTACGTAACAACCATCTTTTGAACTATCTTCTTGATATTCTTGTTGGCGGCTTCAACAGCCCCATTCATCTTCGGTCTGTAAGGAGAAGAATTTTGATGCTCAATCTTGAATTCTTCGCATAATTCCTTCATCATTCTGTTATTCAAATTGGACCCATTATCTGTAATAATCTTTCTAGGCACACCGTATCTGCAAATGAGTTGATTCTTGATAAACTTAACAACCACATGTCGAGTCACATTAGCATAAGAAGCCACTTCGACCCACTTAGTGAAATAGTCAATCGCCACTAAGATGAATCGGTGTCCATTAGACGTTTTTGGTTCTATCATTCCAATCATATCAATCCCCCACGTGGAGAACGGCCAAGGAGATGAGATAACATTCAGCAAAGTTGGAGGCACATGAATCTTGTCTGCGTAGATCTTACACTTGTGACATTTCTTAGCAAACTTGTAACAGTCAGACTCCATCGTAATCCAATAATAACCACCTCTTAAGAGTTTCTTAGCCATATCATGTCCGTTGGCATGAGTGCTAAAGGATTCTTCATGAATTTCCGTCATTAACATGTCCGCTTCCAGCTTGTCAACACATCTTAGCAAGACCATGTCAAAGTTCCGCTTGTACAGCACATTATTACTCAGGAGAAAGTTACCAGCCAATCTTCTCAAAGTCTTCTTATCTTTGTTAGAGGCTCCCAATGGATATTCTTGTTTTCTGAGAAACATTTCAATAACATGATACCAGGGTTTACCGTCTTCAACATCTTCAATGGCAAAGATGTATACAGGTCGGTCTAGACGTCTTACATCAATCCGAGGAAAATCATTCCAAAAGTTTACCACAATCATGGAGGCCAAAGTTGCCAACGCATCTGCCATCCTATTCTCATCACGAGGGATATGGTGGAAGTCAACTCTATCAAAGAAAGGTAGTAGTCTTCTTGCATAATCTCTGTACGGAATTAAATTATCCTACCGAGTTACCCACTCTCCTGTGATCTGATAGATTACCACAGCGGAATCACCAAATACATCTAAATTCTTAATTCTTAAATCCACTGCCTCCTCAAGGCCCATGATACATGCTTCATACTGGGATTCATTATTGGTAAACTTGAATGTTAATCTAGAAGTAAACGGGATATGAGACCCATGAGGAGTCACGATAAATGCACCTATTCCTTTTCCATGAGCATTAACAGCTCCATCAAAAATCAGACCCCATTGAGAACCTAGTTCGAGTCCTTTGTCTGGTAAAGGTTCTTCACAATATTTTATTTTCAAATAAATCACATCTTCGTCAGGTAAGTCATCATTAGCGGGTTGATGATCCAAAATAGGCTGATGCGCCAAATGATCGGCCAAAACACTCCCTTTAACAACTTTCTGGGTGTGGTATTCACTATCATACTCTGATAACAACACCTGCCATCTAGCAATTCTTCTAGTCAATTTAGGCTTCTCAAAGATATACTTGATAGGATCCATCTTTGAAATTAACCAAGTAATGTGACTCAACATATATTGTCGCAGACGTTTAGCGGCCCATGCTAAAGCACAACAAGTTTTCTCAAGTATAGTATATCTAGACTCACAGTCGGTGAACTTCTTGCTCAAATGATAAGTGACATGCTCTTGCTTTCCCGTTTCATCTCGTTGATCGAGTACACAGCCCATCGAATCTTCTAACATAGTCAAATACATAATTAGAGGTCGTCCTTCAACCGGAGGAACTAGAATAGGAGGTTCAAGCAAATACTCCTTGATACGATCAAAAGCCTTTTGACAATCTTCGGTCCAAACGTAACCCTGTTCTTTCCTCAAAAGCTTGAAAATAGGTTTACACGTAGCAGTCATATTAGATATAAACTGGGAGATGTAGTTGAAGCGTCCCAAAAATCCTCTGACTTATTTCTCTGTAGTAGGAGTTGGCATTTCCTGAATAGCCTTAACTTTATCAGGATCCACTTTAATGCCCTTTTGGCTAACAATGAAACCTAAGAGTTTCCCTGATTGCACACCAAATGTACACTTATTGGGGTTCAAACGAAGCTTGTATTCTCGCAGTCGACCAAACAACTTCAGCAAATGTTTAACATGGTCACCCTCAGTCTTAGACTTGGCTATCATATCATCCACATACACTTCAATTTCCTTATGCATCATATCATGGAATAAATTAGGCATAGCCCTTTGATATGTTGCTCCGGCATTCTTCAACCCATACGGCATAACCCTATAACAGAAAGTGCTCCAGGGTGTGATGAACGACGTCTTCTCTCTATCTTCGAGAGTCATCCTGATCTGATTGTATCCTGAAAATCCATCCATGAAAGAGAAGATCTCATACCTTGCAGTGTTGTCCACCAATATGTCGATGTGAGGCAGTGGAAAATCATCCTTCGGGCTGACTTTGTTCAGATCTCTGTAGTCCACACACATACGAACCTTTCCATCCATCTTTGGAACAGGTACGATGTTAGCTAACCAAAGCGGATACTCGACAGTGACTAGAAAACCTGCATCAATCTATTTTTGTACCTCTTCCTTGATCTTCAGAGCCATATCAGGTCGAGTTCTTCTGAGTTTCTGCTTAACTGGCGGACATTCGGGCTTCAAAGGTGTTGTACCCCAAAATTTGACCAATTGTTTCTAGCAATTTGGCTTATGTTTCGATTCATTTTGTATTTGCATCTGCATATCGCATACTGTGTATTTTTTCAGCCGGATTGATTTTATTGGGATTACAGCCCTTTTCTCGCGTCTCAGGCGATTCAAACCAGTTCAGATAAGGAGGCTTATTTTGGAGTTTGTGCTCTTCCCGGTGATTCGATCTACGCTGTTATTTTTTAGGATATTTCGGTATCCGATTTTTTTTACCGTTTATTTCATTACATTCTTGCATTTTTTGTTAATTGATTTAATTGATTTTTTCATTGGATTTATTAGCAATTTTCTAGATTTTATTTCGTTAATTTTGGTGTAGAGATTAGATTTTAAATAGGCTTTTATCTTTCATTTTCTATTTTTAGATTTTTAGTCTTAATAGTTTTTTTAAATAGATTTTTAGGTTATTTTCTCTATTTTAGATATTTTTAGTTTTAATAGCTTTTAAATAGCTTTCTAGAATTAATTGTTTTTTTAGAATATATTAGGGTTTTATTATTTTAGAATGGTTTTAGATTTTATTTAGATTAATTAAGAGTTTAGATTAGAATATTAATGATTTTCATAATATTAGGATTTAATATTGAAGTATTAGTAAGTATTAATTAGGTATAGTTTTCCATTTTTGTTTTTAGCTTTAATCAGTTTAATAATCAGCTTCTAATCAGGCCCATTATTGCAGTCTAATTAATGATGTCAGTCCACTAATTAATTTTCATGCAGGCCTGCGCCATGTGTTAGGCTATAAATAGCCTGTTCATTGTGCATTCTCTCTCCCTAATTAATGCTGACATGTTGCCCCATGCAAACACTATTCACCCTCACAAGACAAATCACACAGATCAAAATCTCGCCGGGAAACTCGTCTAACATCACCGGAAACTTCATAGCCTCACCGGAAAATTCATATGTTCATCACCAGATCTGCATACGATCTATGAGCATTCAAACAACTTTTTTCTAGAATTCATCAAACGTTCATCACCTTCGTATCACCGTTTCCCAGAAATCTTCAACATTCATCATGTTCATGCGGATTTCCCAGATTTCATCATGAATCTTCATACGCGTTCAAGTTTTTTTCCAGATTTCCTTCACCAATCTTCATCGTTCATACACATCCATCCAACTCAAACATGTTCATCCAACCTTCAAATCTCCAAACATTTTTCTAGATTCAAACACCAAATCGTCAGATCTGAAATTCAACCCGTAATTCTTCAACCTCCAAATGTCTTTATCCAAACTCCTATCGCAATTCTCCAGTTCAACCTTCGCATCCCCAGATTTCAACATGCAAACCACAGATTCATCATAATCACTAACCTTACACGATCCATTAACTCAACCTTCAAGCTTTCATCATCCCATTACTACTCACCAGATCTCGTCAGGTTCAACCAAAACAACCTTCCGTCTCCATCGTTTAACCCCTAATCTACCCAAATTTTCATGAAACAACAATATTAGATCTAAACCTCCTCACAACAAATTCCTCAGATCCGAAACTTCATCTGAACCGCTCAACTCTCCAGATTCAACCTTTGTTGGTTCTTCATCGTCCTCATGAACTCTTCTCCAAATTCGAAACTTCCATTAACATCATCTGAAGCCTCATCAATAACATATCTCCAGATCCATCAATAGACTTCGTCATCACCATGCAACTCCGGATCCATCTTCCGATCCAAACACAGCAACAAATCTCATCCAAAATTCCTCTCATCACCAGATCTTCATCCTCCATGAACGGACATCCAACATGCAACTACAAATCTCAAGCGTCTCCGTCTTCAGCAATCTTCAACGCCATAGATCTTCATTAAACTCCATCGGAATTGCTCAACCATCAACATCTGCGGGTAGGCAACAACAACAAGTCTTCACGAAACCTCCATCAACATCCATCAAGCTTACACACATCCTTATTGCATGTGATAGGAGTCGGAGGAATCATTTTGTTTGCTTTGATTTTATTGGTTTGGATTGATTGTCTAGTTTTGTAGGTGATAACGGTGGAATTAAGCTGAGAGGGTGAGAGGTTTGGTTTTGGACAAAGGCAATTTTGGAAGATCGGTGAGGTTTCAGACGGAGAGATGTTGAGAGGCAAATGGCAGATCTAGGGTTTCAGGCCAAAGCATTAGAGGAAGAAGAAAGGTTATCATGGACTCCAAGTTTGGTTATTGGGCTTTTTGGCCCAACTTCGTTTTCCAGTTCATACCCCCCGTTTCCCTATCACACCCCCTATTTGTTGTTGTGCTGATTGTGGGCCTTCAAGCCTTAAGCTCACACTGTTCTTGTTTTGAATTACACCCCTATTTTACAGCCGAAACCCCCCTACTGCTTTGTTTTATTTCCTTTTGGATTTTTGTTTTGTAAATACATTTGCAACCATGTATTATATTTTATTTTAGATATTACATGTAAATATTTTACATAGAATTTATATTCTATTTTTTAGATACTATTTGTTTTAAGAATTATAGTTTTAGTATTTCTTTTAGGATATATGTACATATTTTTGAATAGAATTTTATATTCTATTTTCTATTTTAAATTTCCTTTTAGTTTCTTTTAGAATTTATTTTCTTTTTAGAAATTTTATTTTATTTTAGAGTTGATTCTTGGTTCCATTTGTTATTGGACTTTTCATCTCATTTTTATTTTGTAGGTCGATGACGACACTTCCCTAAACCATTATTAATCGACTTGTTGATGGATAATGTAGGATCCGAGACCACTTTTTCTCTCCACATTTCTCTTCTTCTTCTAGTTTTATTTTTGACTTTTTTTCTGGTTTGTTTCGTGTGACATGATTCAATTGGAGAATGATTAGTAATATCATTTCTCTATCTTGTCTTTGACACGGATATCAACACGCTACCTCTTATAGATTGACTTCCATTTATAAGTCGAGTTATGAAGGTTCAGCGTCACATTGGTTCTGATTCGAAACGTCATCATGAAGGATCAAAAGAGAAAAGCTTGGGAATGGAGCTTGCACGCAAAAGTCAGGGGTCAACGGAACCACTCCGTTCGGTAATATTGTTTTTATTTAATCTCTTTTATTCAACTGTCGAGTGTTGAGAGTATTCGTTTAGATACGTGGGAAATGATGAGTGAGTGGATTCCTCTCACTTGTCTAGAGTGTTTAGCATACGTCCTTAGGATGATATGTGACGCATTCGCTCCTACGTCTTAGGACTTAGCGTGTGCGTCCCATTCCGAACCTTTTCTCTCACGTCTTGGCGATTAAGACTTCCCTTTTCTCTCGCGTCCTGGAGATTGAGATCCCTTCTCTTGCTCCCGTGCAATCGAGATCGTTTTTCCGTAGTTGGCCGAACTACGGCTACTCTAATCTCTCATACCTGTTGAGAGTACGTAGGCATAGGATGCGATATCCTAGCGAGCACACTAACAACTAATTTCTCTTTTCTCTCGCTTCCGTGCGATCGAGACTTTCACGCTAACGACTAATATTTCCCTTTCTCTTGCCCTAGTGCAATTGAGACCAGACCGTAGTTTTAGAACCCGTAGGTTCCCGTACCTTTAAGCCAATGACATACTACGTCCGTTCTACCGCAAACAGGTAACGCCTAAGTCTCCAATGGTCGAGCAGCAATACACCTAACTGCTAGAATGCGTACGCTAGTATCGTCAACCTTTTTTCTCACCCCCATGTGATTAAGAACACCCTTCCGTCCCGTAGTTAGCCTGAACTACATTTTTCTCTAATTTCTCATGCTAGATAAGAATACGTAGGCACGAGACGCGACGTCTTGACGAGCAATCTTCCCCCGTAGTTCCCGAACTACGTTGACTCTGACTTTCCCACTGCACGAGGGAATACGTAGGCATAGAGCGGCGATGTTCTATCGAGTCAATTCCTTCCGTTTAGCTTTAGCAGTCGTAGATAGCTTATTTTTCACCCATAGACTAGACAACTTAAGAGTGGATCCCGTCGAGTACGACGGACATGAGGGGTGCTCATACCTTCCCCTTGCGTAACCGACTCCCGAATCCAGGACTTAATTGCGATGACCTCGTCTTTTCCCTTTTTCGTTAGGTTTTTTCGATCGTTTCCTTTCCCTCTCTTTGGGATAAATAACGAAAGGTGGCGAATCTTCTATTTTCCTCTGGGTGTTTTTCGCAGTTGTGACAGCTGGTGACTCTGCTGGGGACAGGCATATCCCCTATGCGAGTCAATCCTAGCGCTTGTTCGTTTGTCTTTGGGTGTGTATATTTGTGTGTTGTATTTTGTATATTGTTGTATTTACATTTTCCGCACTATATTATTATTTGTTGTTGTTGTGTTGTTGGATGGTTGTTCCTTTGAGAGATAAGCCAAAACCCAGGCTTGAGTACACACCTAGCATTATTAGTGGAGAGTAGTGGGGGGCCTGTTTTCTTAGCAGACACAGTTTCCCATGAAATTCGCGCTCAGACGAGATTCTCTTTGATGATTTCCTTTCTGGCCCTTAGGGCTCGAGGAGATTTTGGATCTGAGGATTGTCGACTCTAGCGACCAATCATCTGTGATTCAGCTAAGTGAGGCCTCTTCAAGAGATGATGATGCCAAACCAGAAATGGTGAACGTATCATCATTTCTTGAAAGTCTGTAACGTTGATGAACGCATAGGATGCTGAACCTTTGTCAAATTAAGGCCATACTTGTGAGTGGGAGGGTTTTTGCAGGAAACTTGACTTCCAGCCAACCCGATATCTTGGTTCTCTCTTCAGAGCGAACTTACTCAGTGAGCAACGCAGCAATATTCAGAGCTTTATGGGGGTTGTGATCCCGTGTTTGTTGCATCTTGCATTGCATTTCATGTGCATCTCATGTTTGCATATCCATCCTCAACCGGAACCGAGAGCTTACCAGTTTTTTGTCCAACCCGCAGTTGATTTCCCGACATTCGCATTGGACTTGAATTAGCTTTTGGAAGGATCATGAACTCAGCGGAGCTGAATCAGGTTGTTACAAGGGAAGAGTTTGAATTGATGAAGAATCAGCTAGATCAACTCATGGAAGCCATGACAGCTATGACCATAGGAGGGGCTAATATTCAGAGGACTCCGGCGAACAATGTTGCTCAAGCTCAGCCTGTGCAGATTCCTGTTGAAGAGCATACTATTTCCAGAGATAGAGATTCATCTTCTCTTCATGACACAGACTATCAAAGCTTCACATTCTCTGTGCCAGATGTTCAGAGGGTTGTTTCGAAGATTAATGCTAAGGACCCACGGACTGTTGAGTTTATGGAAAAATGTCGCCTGTTGGATGAAAAGCTGGACACCCTGATGGGTCAGAATACTCTCAATCTGAATGCTTCGAGCATGTGTTTGATGCCCGGTCTTGTGATACCTCTGAAGTTCAAAATTCCGAATTTTGAGAAGTACAAAGGGGATAGTTGTCCGAAGCAGCATTTGGTAATGTTTTGTAGGAAAATAACCTCACATGTCCACAATGATCAGCTTATGATTCACTATTTTTAGGACAATCTGAGTGGAGCATCGTTGAATTGGTATATGCAGTTGAAGAGTGATTGCATCAGATCATTGTCAGATTTAGCCAATGCCTTTGTGAAGCAGTACAACTACAATCTTGACATGGCTCCCATTCGTATGCAGTTGCAAGAACTATCTCAAGCGGACAATGAATCCTTCAGAGGATATGTGCAGAGATGGAGAGAATTCGCAGCTCGTGTTCAACCACCACTTCTGGACAGAGAATTTGTTGACCTATTCATGGGTACCTTACAAGGCCATTACTTTGATAAGATTGTTGGTAGTGGGACATCAAACTTTGTTGACTTGGTGATAATGGGTGAACGTATCGAGAGTGGAATCAAGAGCGGAAAAATTCGAGACATTTCAAATACTTCAGTTTATGAAGGTGAATCAGTTGTCAGTTCTCAAGAAGAATGGGAGAAAGAAAGTGATGTTATCCCAGATTCTCCTGTACCTCAGATTCAGTTTTCAGATACTTCGAGTGTTCAGAGTCAGCAACCTGTTGGGTCTGTGTATCAGGTATTTGTTCCCCTTCAGAGTCAGCAATCTTACTGTCATCAGCCGCATCAGCACGCCCGACGGAGACCAAGGAAGCCACGGAGGCATTTCACTCAGTTGCCGATGTCATACGGTCAAATGTTGCCGGATTTGATCAGAGGTGGGTTGATAGTGCCGAAGAAGATTAATCCAGAGATTCCTCTGTATCCGCCAGGTTTTGATGTCAACGCCCGTTGTGAGTACCATGCTGGGGCACAGGGTCATTCAATTGAGGACTGTAAGGTGCTTAGGAGCAAGGTGCAGACTCTGCTTGACTCCAATATGTTCTCTGCCACTTCTCAGGGTATCCAGATCAACGATCCTCCTTCAGCCAGTCATGTGGGTTCAGCAGTCAATGTTATGGGAGAGTTTACTGAGAGCAGGTGTTTAGAATAGTATCAGACTGACTTCGATGAGCAATACTGAAGATGGCTGGTTCAGCAGCAAATCAAGACTTGAAAGCCCAGTTCTCCGAAGCTGGCAATTTCTTTTTATTATGTCAATTCTTTACATTTGTAGTTTCTTTTATGTTAAAGTGCAAACTCATTTGTAAAACTTGTTGTTTTCAATTGATAATGATAATGAAATGAATATGCATGTTTTGATTCAATCCATTTGTGTTCACTTATGTTTTTAATTGATGTCTAACACTTGTTTAAGCGGAATCCAGGGAGGATGACGAAATTGAAAGACGAACTTCCGATTTATGCTTTTGAATAAAACCTGCTGATGATGTACAAGCATTGTTTCAAATTCCTAAACACCGAAGATATAAGGATGATAATCCCTTGTCTACCCCTTTGAGCCTAGTAGTAGGAGTTCTTTCTGAAAACGAAAAAACCCTCAACCTTAACCCGGGGCAGGGTAGGTGTCAGCTAATTTGGGCGAGCGTCCAAATTGTAACAGGAGTGTTCCAGGTCAAGGACCAATCACACCTGTATAGGTCGTACCTAAAAAACCACAATGGTTAAACCTCGCCGATCAGGAGTGAAATAGTCATAATCCCTTTTCAAACAGGTCAGACAAGTCGGTGTCACACGATTTGTTCAAATGAAAAAAAAAAAAAAAGGGAATCAAAAGAAGAAGCCCGCTAAGTCGAGTCTTGAAAACAAGCGACTTAGGCAAAAATTAGGGCATCCCGCTGGACTTCGAAATCAAAAGAAGCTCAAAAGAGCCAGCCCAGGCAAAAGTTAGGGAAATCAAAAAAATGATGATGAAAAACAAGTCGTGTGATTCAGGCACCAAAGACGAAAAAGCGAGTGACTGTCACTCCAAAAACTTTTGGTTTCCTGAACCATCACTCCTGTCATTCAACCTTTGAAAGGTGAGC
The DNA here is from genome assembly GCA_963859935.3 of Lathyrus sativus. Taxonomy (NCBI): domain Eukaryota; kingdom Viridiplantae; phylum Streptophyta; class Magnoliopsida; order Fabales; family Fabaceae; genus Lathyrus; species Lathyrus sativus. The sequence continues at coordinate 246,257,193 of OZ012741.1, forward strand.
GCTCATGTTAAATTAGCTGAATATAGGATTGGATAACATCAAGGAGAATGGGTGGGTTAAAATAAATTTGGAGCCTTTATCCTTTCCTTGTAAACCGTGAACCTGACCATGTTACAACCTGTAAAAGTCCTAATTAAAGCAGGTTTGTTTCGAAAGCATACTTCGGTAAAGATCGCGTCGATACTGACTCCTAAAAGGATTCTGCTCAACTTGTAGTTTTAATGTTGACATTCTGATAAGTGATTCGTTCACTATATGTCACAAAATATTTCCAGTGAACAGACTTGGTTTTTAAAACTGTCATATGCATTGCATTAATATATCTTTTGCGCAGAGCAATTTGTTTTACTTGCGGGTAAGCACTTGACATCAGGAAAGTTTCCACAGTGGAAAGTTTGATCAGGATAAGATGAAGAGAGCCCGAGTACTCCGTTGAGCAGGGGCAAGCTATATCAAGTGATCACGTAATGGGAGCCGACCATTCCAAGATGCAGTTAATCTGGGGCAGTCAGGTCGAGATTCGATAAATCTCTTGAAGCCAATCAGGACTATTTCTTCACAGATCAGCCAATCAAGGGCAAAGTCATTACAAGAATGGGGCAGGTCACCCCGAGAGTTATCCTTATCCAAAAGCCAGCACTCCCTCTAGGTTCAGAATGTTGAGGCAGTTCATGTCTAAACATCAGGGTATAGAGATTTCAGGTTCCCTTTTGATGAATATTCTTACAGAAATCACACAGGCTGGGAAAAATTCGGAAACAAAAGAACTGTTCCTCTCCATATTTTCAGAGCTGTTCAGAGTCATTCAAGCAGGTTTAGTCAACTTTCAAGTTCAAGACGAATGTCGGGAATTCATGTTAACCATCTCCTGACCCTTAAACCATGTATTCAGACAAGACGTTCTCCAACCCTGTATCCAGACAGGACCTTTCCAGTGTCAGCCGTACTTGACCCTTCACAGAAAACCTAAATTCCAATCCCTATTGGCAACCACCAGAAAGCCCAATCCCTATTGGTACCTTTTTTCCAAAATCCAATCCCCATTGGTACTCTGGAAGATTTCACCTGTTTTCCCCAGCAAAAGTCCAATTATACTTGGCACAACTGATTATCCCCAGCGGAGTTGGCTTCACCTCTTCAGCATTTATTTTGCTGGAGTGGTTCTTTTGCATCCAGCTTTCCCCGGCAGCCCGAGCCTGCATCTGCATTTTTGCATATGGTTATCATATTTGCATCATCTTTGCATTTCATCTTCAAATGCGTAGCATTTCCATTTCGTATGGAGCATTACGCCATATTCAAACACATGCATGTGAAGCATACGCCAGTTTTTGTTAGCCTTCCGTGGCAACCTGAATCAACTCTTCAATCAAGACAGTGGTATATCAAGAGCCTGGTTCAGTCGATTCATCTGCTTACTTTTGGGTTTCAGATCATACGTCGGTTATGCTTTGTCCATCAGCCCTCTGATGATGACATCTCCAAGCATATTTTCTTTGTCTGTCAGCCATCTGATGATGACATCCCCAGCAGGTTTCTTTTCGTCAATCCCTATTGACGAAGTCGTTCTGATGTTCGCAGAGGTGTTCTTTGGATATTTCTTTCCGTCTACCATTAGACGATGTGGATTTTGGATTTCGGATATTATTCTCTCTCCGTCTATCCTTAGACGATGCGGGATTTCGATGGGGATATTGGTTTTCTCTCTGTCTATCCTTAGACGATGCAAGATATGGATATTGATGGTATTTCTTTTCGTCTACCATTAGACGAGGTGATGTTGTGTTTTTCTTTTTGTCAATTCCTATTGACGAGGTAGCTCTTTGAAGATGGTTTTTGTTTCTTCATTTCCCATTGACGATATGGAGCTTATATTTGGTATTTCTTTCTGTCGATTCCTATTGACGAAAGGGTTCTGAAGTTCTTTGACATGGTCTATGGATTTGTTATTTCTTGCCGTCGATTCCTATTGATGAAAGAGTTCTAAAGTTCGTTGATGTGTGTTGCACCATAAAATTTGCCCAACCTTTTTCTTTAACTGGATTTTGTTTCATTTCATTTTCTTCTAGAATTTCTGCATTGCATAGCATTTGTTCTTGGGACAGGGGATCGAGGTTTTCCTGTGGCTCGGAATTCACTTTTGGTGCAAGCAATCAAAGCAACGAGTATCTCCGGCATTTATTCTGCCCAGCGATCGAACGACCGATTTTATTTTGTTTTGCAGGGCATTTGTCAACTCAGAAAGCAGCATTCATGTTATCTTGATGCATTCTCATGGTTACAGCGTTCAAGAGCACATTCCAGAAGCTTAACAGGGTTCGAAATAGCAAGAAACGGGCAAACGGGCGAGTTTCCCTCTAAAAGGCGCCAAAATTCAAAATTCAAAGGTGTTAATCGGTTAACGCATATGGTTAACCGGTTAACCAATGCAAAACAAGCCCAGATTCAAAGTTTCTGAGGTGTTAACTGATTAACCTATATGGTTAACCGGTTAACCAAAGCAGATTTTGCCTTGCACGTGAGATTTCAAGCAATTTTCATTTGGGGTTCATTTTTGGCCTTTAGAAATTCAAATTTTGCATGTGGGAAGGATCTAGAACCTCTTTAAAAATCAGATTTCCCTCCAAATTCCCACTCCTCATTCCAAACCTTGATTTCCAATCCAAATTCCCAAACCTAGCTTTGGATCCCAACCTAATTGGTATTTAAGTGATCCACTCCAAACCAACACATTTTAACCTTCATTTTTCACTCTCACTTCAGATTTGATCTCATCTCTCTCAATTTTCTCTCAAAAGTCTCCATTCCCAAACCCTCACTCAAAGTTCTTCATCATTTGGATTCATTTATTTTTCATTGAAATCAATGGATTCTTGAGCATAAACCTCCATTTAACATCATCATTGGATCAATTTTCATAATCAATTTTCGTGCAAATTGAGATCTGATTTTGGAGCTTGAGTTGGAAGTGCTTATTTGGAGTAATTTGGCTTAAAAGTGTTTGATCTTCATTCCTCTTGCAAGAATTATTGTGAATCTTGAAGTTTTCCAGATAATCTTGTTTAGATCTGCTCAAATTCAGTTGATCAACACTTACCGAAGCAAATCTCCGCTTCGAAGGTTGGGATTCTCGATCCGATTTAATTTTTGAGCTTATCATGTTGATTTTCATATTTGATTGAATTTTGGTTGATTTCGATCCATTTGAATTGTGTTTGTGCTGTGTAGACATGTTTGCATGTCTATTGGTTTTCTGTTTGCAGGTGTAATTTCGTGCTTATTTGATAAGATGATCTTTTGGATCATTTGATTAATTGATTTTGTGCTGAAAGTGCTTTTTCTGCTGCTGTTTTTTGCCTCTGTTACAATGTTAATCGGTTAACGCATATGGTTAACCGATTAACCATTTCAAACTTTCAAAATTTTCAAACGTTAACAGTGTTAATCGGCTAACGCATATGGTTAACCGATTAACCTGTTCAAAATTCCAGATTTTTCAAACTTTTTAGGGTGTTAATCGATTAACCCCAGGGGTTAACCGATTAACACTGTAACAGAGAGCCTGTTTTGCTGTTTTTCAAGGTGTTTTCGCATGTCGTTCCACTTCGAATCATCATAGACCAGTGTGATGCATTAGGAGTGTGATGTTTGGTATATATGTCGTTGTTCTTGATCGTTTGATCATGATTTTGTCGACTCGTTTTGTTTGTCTACCACTTGGATGCGTATTTCCAATATGCGTCGTCCAAAGTGATGTTTCTTTTTTTTTTGTTTGAGTGTTTGTGTCAAGTGGTTGAGATGCGCTTGTGGCGGCTGTTGCCCCGCACTTCTTTTCCTCCCATTTGTTTCCGATGATTGATAGTCGACGGTTGTAGAGGCTTGTCTTCTCCCGCTATGTCTCATCTGCTCGTTTTCTTTTTGCATTTCCATGTTCATGTTTCTTATCTTTGCATGTGCATTTCATCTTGTGTTTTGCATTTTTGTTTGCTTCAAAGGGGTTGAGATGTGCTTGTGGCGGCTGCTTCCCCACACTTTGTTCCTCCCTCTTTGCTTGTTTTCTTTATGTTTGCATCTTACTTGTGTTTGCTTCTTCCTTCTTGTGTCTTCCTTTGCCATGTTCCCCTTAAGACTTCCAATTCTTCTTGTTCAAGTTGGATTGTGATAGACATTAAGTTCAAACCATGCATGCTAACATTAGGTAGTCCCCTTTTGTACCCCAACTCTAGGTCCACTTTGCATGACAACTTTTAGGATTGATTTAGTCTCCCATTAGTGGTCCTTTCTTCTCTTCTCATCTTCAAACATTCATAAAACACCTAATAAAGAATGACAAGTGTTATACGCTACGAGCCTTAAGCTACTTGAGAAATGGTGATTGGGGGGCTTCCTCTCAATGACCTAGAGTGTTTAGTGTACACCTTTTGGGTGATATACGATGCATTCACTCTTAGGTCATAGTCTCTAGTGCGACATGAGTTACAAATCAAACTCAAAACACTTCTTCTCTAAAAAACACAAAAACACTTCAAGCCTTTTTCATCCTTTGGGATCTTAATCAAGGAAAATCTTTTCAGATAAAAGAGTGTTGTTAACTTTTAGTTCTACCGCAAATGGTAACGCCTAAGTCTCCAATGGTCGAGCTGTATACACCAATTGCTAGAACTATTGGTTAACCCTACTCGGGCCTAAGAAAACTTTTGAACCAACCTGTGGTCCTTTTTAGCCCAAACTATGTTTGCTCTGATCTTTCATACCAGATGAAAGTACGTAGGTACAAGATGCGATGTCTTGGCGAGCAACCTTTTCCCTTTCACCCTTAGTTAGCCAAACTATGTTGACTCTGACTTTCCCATTGCACGAGGGAATACGTAGGCACAGAGCGGCGATGCTCTGTCGAGTCTCATTTATTTTTCTTTTGTCCCTTGACCTTTAGCGTAGATAGATTGATCACCCTTTTAGATAGACAACAATGCATGGATCCCGTCGAGTATGACAGACGTGAGGGGTGCTAATACCTTCCCCTTGCGTAACCGACTCCCCAATCCAGGACTTGGTTGCGATGACCTTGTCTTTCCCTTTTCTGTTAGGTTTTTCCGATCGTTTCCTTTCCCTCTCTTTGGGATAAATAATGAAAGGTGGCGGCTCTTCTGTTTTCCGCTGGGTGTTTTTCGCAGTTGCGAGAGCTGGCGACTCTGCTGGGGACTCTGGTTCCCCATGCGAGTTAATCTTAGCGCTTGTTTGTTTATTTTTGGGTGTTGTATATATGTGTTTTATTTACTTTCGCATTTTACTTTCCCGCATTTATTTTCAGCATCATATATCGTTATTGCTTTGCTGTGGGAAGGGAATGTTCTGATGAGTGATAAGCCAGACCTAGGCTTGAGTATAGACATAGCTTTAGTAGTGGAGAGTAGTGATGGATGTGCTTGCTTTGCTCGTACCAGTTCACTATGAAATTCGCGCTCAGACGAGATTCTCTTTGATGACTTCTCTTCTAGCCCTTAGGGCTCGACGGGATGTTGGATCTGAGGGTTGTCGACTCTGGGAACCGATCATTTGCGATTCAGCTAAGTGAGGCCTCTTCGGGAGATGATGATGCCAAACCAGAAATGGTGAACGTATCATCATTTCTTGAAACTCTGTGACGCTGATGAACGCATAGGATGTCATACCTTATCAATGAATAGGTCCATACCTGTGAGTGGGATTGGGGTTATGCAGGAAACGTTTACGTTCAGATTACCCGGTTTTCTCTACAGTTTGAATCTGGAGTATTGGTATCAATTGGTTTCTATCGGAGCAGTGCTATTTTCTTGCTGAAGTAGGGCTTTGATCTTTCTCAGTTTACAGCACAACAATCTTGATCCCTTGTGTGTGCATTAGCATTCTACATTTTGCATTATATTGTATTTGCATTTCATTTTGCATACCCATCCTCAGCCAGAACAGGTAGCTCACTCATCTTTTGTCTGCTTCGTTAGTTGATTTCCCGACATTCGCATTGGACTTGAATTAGCTTCTGGAAGAATCATGGACTCAGAAGAGCAGAATTTGGTTGTTACAAGGGCAGAGTTTGAATTGATGAAGAATCTGTTGGGTCAACTCATGGAGGCCATGACAGCTATGACTAGAGGAAAAGCCGGTATTCAAAGGACCCCAGTGAACAACGTTGCTCAAGCTCAGCCTGTGCCGATTCTTGTTGAAGAGCATCCCATTGCCAGAGATAGAGATTCTTCTTCTCTACATGACACAGACTATCAGAGCTTCACATTCTCTGTGCCAGATCCTCAGAGGACTATTCCAAAGGTTAATGCTGAAGACCTCCAGACTGTTGAGTTTATGGAAAAATGTCAACTGTTGAAGGAAAAGCTTGATGCCCTGATGAGTCAGGATACTCTTAATTTGAATGCTTTGGGCATGTGTTTGGTGCCAGGTCTTGTGATGCCTCCGAAGTTTAAAATTCCTAATTTTGAGAAGTTTAAAAGGGATAGTTGTCCAAAGCAGCATTTGGTAATGTTCTACAGGAAAATGACTTCACATGTCTATAATGATGAGCTTATGATTCACTGCTTCCAGGACAGTCTGAGTGGAGCATCATTGAGTTGGTATATACAGTTGGAAAGTAGTTGCATCCGATCATGGTCAGATTTAGCCAATGCCTTTGTGAAGCAGTACAACTACAATCTCAACATGGCTCCTAATCGCGTGCAGTTGTAGGAATTATCTCAAGCGGACAATGAATCCTTCAGAGGGTATGTGCAGAGATGGAGAGAGTTAGCTGCTCGTGTTCAACCCCCACTTCAGGACAGGGAGTTGGTTGATATATTCTTGGGTACCTTGAAAGGCCATTACTTTGACAAGATGATCAGTGGTGGAATGTCAAACTTTGCTGACTTGGTGATAATGGGTGAGCATATTGAGAGTGGACTCAAGAGCGGAAAGATTCGAGACATCCCCTATATCTCAGTTGATGAGAATGAATCAGTTGTTAGTTCTCAGGAAGAATGGGAAAAAGGAAGTGATGTTCTTTCGGAATCTCCTGTACCTCATATTCAATTTTTAGATACTTCGAGTGTTCAGAGTCAGCAGTCTGTTGGGTCTGTGTATCAGGTATCTGTTTCCCGCCAGAGTCAACAGTTGTACCGTCATCAACCGTGTCAGCACACTAGATGAAGACCAAGGAAACCGGAGAGGCATTTTGCTCATTTGCCGGTATCATACAGTCAGCTGTTGTCGGATTTGATCAGAGGTGGGTTGATGGTGCCAAAGAAGATTAATCCAGAGATCCCTCCGTATCCACCAGGTTTTGATGGCAACTCCCGCTGTGACTACCATGCTAGGGCACAGGGGCATTTAATTGAAGACTGTAAGGTGCTTAGAAGCCAACCTCAGACTCTGTTGGATTCCAATAGGATCTCAATCACGTCTCAGGGTGTTCAGGTTAATGATCTTCCCTCATCCAGCCAAGTGGGTGTATCAGTTCATGTTATGGAGGAATTCACCGAGAGCATTTGTTCGGAAGAGTATCAAACGGAAGACTCAGTTGAGGGTTGTATCCCTGTGTAGCATTTGTTCATTACTGTATCCTGACCATCGCCAAGCTTGTTGGTCGAGGTCACTCTGTTTGTATTCAGTTACTCCTGTATGGTGGATATATATGTGATGGTTATCCTTGTTTGGATCTTGGGTTCCTTTTTGTCTCGGTGTTATCCTGAAATTTCCATGTTGCATACTTGTCTGCATCTTGCATATTATTTTTGCATAACATGTACCTCGGAACTATTAATCTGACTTCATGTACTCCACTAGTTTGTTGCAGGTTATAAAATCAGATAGATCACAGGAATCCCTGCATAGTTATGGAGCAAGTTCAAGCAGAGCTGAAGAAAGTCCAGGGCCAAATGGGACAGTTCATGTTGGACATGCAGGCGTTACGCTTGGATCAGAATACGCTCAGAGAGGAGAACCAGCAGTTGAAAACTCAGGTGGGTTTAATCATGGAAGTGATAAGGAACGTGCTCAGAAAAGAAGGTGATCAAGTGCCTGAGGCTGCAGCAAAGATGCTTGTTCCACTTTTGTCCGTGGACCCTTTACCAGAGCATAATGGGTGTCATAGATCTTCTACACAACCGGAGGTTCCAAAATTTCCGTGTCATCAGTTGCGTCCCGTTTCTCAAGAGAATCCCAGGATTAGAAGATATGGTCAAAGGATGAAATCACAAGACAAAATCTTTGATCAGATTCCCATGGATTATGCTCAGTTAGTCCAACTCTTGCTCCAACTTCAGTTGGTTAACCCTCAGACTCTGGCTCCATTTACTGGCCAACCACCACCGGGCTTTGATATCAATGCTCATTGCAATTTCCACTCTGGGGACAAGGGCACAACATTACAAACTGTAAAGCTTTTAAGCATAAGTTTCAGGACCTAATTGATTCGAAGACAATTGAATTCACGCCGGGCGGCATGAATGTATCAGGCGAATTTATTCCCTATCATGCAAAAAGTATAGATACTCCTATTCGCTCACCTAAAGCTGCAGTAGGTCAGGAGTATATCCTACAATCTTTGGTGTTAGAATCCCCCTGCCCACAGCTGCTGCCTGTTCCTGGACCAAGCTTAAGGATGAAGGCGCCTGAACAAAGAGAGTCTTCAAGAATTCAAACCCAGTCGCCGGACGTTTCTGCTATTTAGAGTCCCCGACCTTTTAGGTGTTTTCAGCAAAACTATCGGTACCAGAATCAGAATAGGCCTCACAACAATTTGAAAAGAAGGAATGCTCCTCTTCGTCCAGTGCCTATGTCGTACAGTCAGCTGCTGCCGCACCTAGTTCGGAACTCTTTGGTGGAGCCCAAAGCTCTCAAACCGGTGCCAGAACCTTACCCTCCCGGGTATGATCCCAGTGCTCAATGTGGGTATCATGGAGGATCCATAGGGAATTCTACTGGAGATTGTGAGGCTTTTCAAGCCAGGGTACAACAGTTGATGGACAGAAGGTGCATATCCTTTCCAGGAGGAAAGTTGGTCGTACATCGCTCGTCTGATTGAGTTTGAAGATTTCAAGGGTCACTTCCCCCAGCAGCTAATAAGTGTGAAAGCCCAGTTTCCATAAGCTGACAATTTTCGTTTTATCCTGTCATTTCTTTACATTTGTAGTTTCTTTTCTGTTAAAGTGCAAATCTCATTTGTAAAACTTGTATTGTTTTCAATTGGTATTGATAATGAAATGAATATGCATGTTTTGATTTAATCCATTCGTGTTCACTCTATGATTTTTATTAATATCAAATGCTTGTTTAAGCGGAATTCGGGGAGGATGACGAAATTGAAAGACACACAAGCTTCCAAATGTATGCTTTTGAATAAAACCTGCTGATGACGTACAGGCATTGTTTCAAATTCCTAAACACCAGAGATATAAGGATGATAATCCCTTGTCAACCCCTTTAAGCCTAGTAGTAGGAGTTTCTTTCTGAAAATGAAAAACCCTCAATCTTAACCTGGGGCAGGGTAGGTGTCAGCTAATTTGGCCGAGCGTCCAGGTTGCACAAGGAGTGTTCCTATTTGAGGATCAATCACACCTCTATAGGTCGTGCCTAAAGAACCTCAATGGTTAAACCTTATTGACCAAGGAGTGAAACAGTCACAATCCCTTTAACAAGTCAGACAAGTCGGTGTCACACGATTTGTTCAAAGAGAGAGAGAGAGAGAGAGAGAGAGAGAGAGAGAGAGAGAGAGAGAGAGAGAGAGAGAGAGAGAGAGAGAGAGAGAGAGAGAGAGAGAGAGAGAGAGAGAGAGAGAGAGAGAGAGAGAGAGAGAGAGAGAGAGAGAGAGAGAGAGAGAGAAAAGGAAAAAAAGAAAAAGCCCGCTAAGTCGAATCTTGAAAAAAGTGACTTAGGCAACAATGAAGGCATCCCGCTGGACTTCAGAATCAAAAGAAACTCAAAGGAGTTAGCCCATGCAAAAACAGGGAAATTGAAAAAGAATGATGGAAAACAAGTCGTGTGATTCAGGCACCAAAGACGAAAAAGCAAGTGACTGTCACTCCAAAAACTTGTGGTTTCCCGAACCATCACTCCTGTCATTCAACCTTTGAAAGCTGAGCACTAGTGTCGGATTAGCTGAATGTAGAATTGGAGAACATCAAGGAGAACGGGTGGGTTACAGTAAATTTTGAGCCTTTATCCTTTCTTTCTTAAACCGTGAACCTGACCACGTTACAACCTGAAAGAGTCCTAATTAAAGCAGGTTTGTTTCAAAAGCATACTTCGGTAAAGATCGCATCAAAATTGACTTCTAAAAGGATTCCTCTTACAGCGTTATACTGATGTTGACATGATGATAAGTGATTCGTTCACCCTATGTCCCAATTTTTCCCAATGAACAGATTGGAATTTCAAAACTGTCATATGCATTGCGTTTAATATATCTTTTATGCAGAACAATTTGTTTCACTTGCGAGTAAGTGCTTGACAGCAGGAAAGTTTCCACAGTGAAAAGTCTGATCAGGATAGGATGCAGAGTGCCTGAGTACTCCGTCGAACCAGGGCAGTATATCAAGTGATCACAGCATGGGAGCCAGCCAGCCAAAAGACAGTTAATAGGGGAAATCAGATTGAGATCCGGTGGATATCTCACAGCTATAAGTATCCTCCCCAGTGAAGTCGCCAATCAGGGGCAAAGTCATTGTAGGCTGGGGCAGGTCACCCTAAGAGCGCAGAAGTCATTTCTTATCCGTGGGGCAATTAATATGAAGCACATCTTTGAGGATTCGAGATGCTTGGACAGTTCATATTAAACCATCGGGGTACAGAGATTTCAGATTTCCTTTCGAGGAACATCCCCACAGAGATCCCACAGGTTGGGGCAAAATTGGAAACCAAAGGAATGATTCCTCTCCATATCCTAAGAGCTATTCAAGCAGGTTTAGTCTACCTTCAAGTTCAAGACGAATGTCAGGAAGTCGTGCTACTATCCCTTGACCCTTCAACCAAGAACCTCGAATTCAGACAGGATATTTTTCAGCGTCAGTCGTACTTGACCCCCCACGGATGACCTAAAGTCCAATTCCCATTGGTACCCAGGAAGATTTCACCTGGTCTTCCCCAGAAAGTCCAATCATATTTGGTACGTCCGGTTATTCCCAGCGGAGTTGGCTTCGTCTTCAACATTTATTTTGCTGGAGCGGTTCTGTTATCCAGCTTTCCCCGCCAGCCCGAGCCTGCATCTGCATTTTTGCATATAGCTATCATCTTCGCATTTCATCCTCAAAAGCGTAGCATTTCCATTTCGTATGGAGCATTACGCCATATTCAAACATGCGCATATGCATACGAAGCATAAGCCAGTTTATGTCAATCAGTACAGGGGCATTTATCCAACAGCTTTGTTCAGACAGCTTTTCGGTTTACTCGGGTTTCAGATCATACGTCGGTTATGCTTTGTCCATCAGTCCTCTGATGATGACATCCCAGCAGATTTTCTTTCAGTCAATTCCCATTGACGATGTGTTTCTCCGAGCAGATTTTCTTTCCACCAATTCCTATTGACGACGTGTTTCCCCAGCAGGTTTTCTTACCGTCTATCCTTAGACGATGTGAGATTTGGATATGGTTTTTCTCTCCGTCTATCCTTAGACGATGTGAGATTCAGACGTGGTTTTCTTTCCGTTTATTGGAGGAGATGACGTTTTAAGAGGGTTTTCGTGTTGTCAATTCCTATTGACGTTGTGGCTCTTTGAAGAATGTTTGGATTTCCTTGTTGGAAATTCCTATTAACGACATGGCTCTTTGAAGATGGTTTTCTTTCTGTCAATTCCTATTGACGATGTGGCCCTTTGAAGATATTTTTCTCCATCAAGTCCTATGGACGAAAGAATTATGCAGTTTGATAAATGGTTTTGAAGTGCGGTTATGGTGTCTTTCCGTCTATCCTTGGACGATGTGAGTATTTGGTGTCTTTCCGTATATCCTTAGACGATGTGAGTATTGGTTGTTCTTTCTGTCTATCCTTAGACGATGTGAACGTTTTGGTGTCTTTCCATCTATCCTTAGACGATGTGAGTATTGATTGTTCTTTCGTCTATCCTTAGACGATGTGAATGTTTTGGTATCTTTCCGTCTATCCTTAGACGATGTGAGTATTGGTCGTTCTTTCTGTCTATCCTTAGACGATGTGAACGTTTTGGTGTCTTTCTGTCTATCCTTAGATGATGTGAGTATTGATTGTTCTTTCTGTCTATCCTTAGACGATGTGAACGTTTTGGTGTCTTTCCGTCTATCCTTAGATGATGTGAGTATTGGTTGTTCTTTCTGTCTATCATTAGACGATGTGAATGTTTTGGTGTCTTTCCATCTATCCTTAGACAATGTGAGTATTATCGTTCTTTCTGTCTATCCTCAGATGATGTGAACGTTTTGGTGTCTTTCCGTCTATCCTTAGATGATGTGAGTATTGGTTGTTCTTTCTGTCTATCCTTAGACGATGTGAGTATTGGGTGTCTTTCCGTATACCTTTGGACGATGTAAGTATGTTTTTCTTCCTGTCTACCATTAGTCGGGTATTCTTTACCAGATGATCAGTCAGCTTGATGCTGTTGCAACTGTCTGTATTCAGTTTTCGGAGATGTTTCCCCAATCAGAGTTGCAGTTTATTTTTGCGGTTGGCAAATTTCCGGGTTTCTTTGGTATTCAACCGTCTTTTACCTTGATTGTTTGAAATTCGTTCGCTTTTCATCCAGTCAGGTCCAAGTCGTTTGAATAGGGGCAGCTGTTGCACCCCAAAATTTGCCCAACCTTTTTCTTTAACTGGCTTTTGTTTCATTTCATTTTCTGCTAATATTTCTGCATTGCATAGCATTTGTTCTTGGGACAGGGGATCGAGGTTTTCCTGTGGCTCGAAATTCACTTTTGGTGCAAGCAATCAAAGCAGCGAGTATCTCCGGCATTTATTTTGCCTAGCGGTCGAATGACCGATTTTATTGTTTTGCAGGGCATTTGTCAGCTCAGAAAGCAACATTCATGTTATCTCGATGCATTCTCATGGTTACAACGTTCAAGAGCATATTCTAGAAGCTTAACAGGGTTCGAAACAGCAAGAAACGGGAAAACGGGCGGGTTTCCCTCCAAAAGGCGCCAAAGTTCAAAATTCAAAGGTGTTAATCGGTTAACGCATATGGTTAACCGGTTAACCAATGCAAAACTAGCCCAGATTCAAAGTTTTAGAGGTGTTAAGCGATTAACCTATATGGTTAACCGGTTAACCAAAGCAGATTTTGCCTTGCACATGAAATTTCAAGCAATTTTCATTTGGGGTTCATTTTTGGCCTTTGGAAATTCAAATTTTGCATGTGGGAAGGATCTAGAACCTCTTTAAAAATCAGATTTCCCTCCAAATGCCCACTCCTCATTCCAAACCTTGATTTCTAATCCAAATTCCCAAACCCAGCTTTGGATCCCAACCTAATTGGTATTTAAGTGATCCACTCCAAACCAACACATTTTAACCTTCATTTTTCACTCTCACTTCAGATTTGATCTCATCTCTCTCAATTTTCTCTCAAAATTCTCCATTCCCAAACCCTCACTCAAAGCTCTTCATCATTTGGATACATTGATTTTTCATTGAAATCAATGGATTCTTGAGTGTAAACCTCCATTTAACATCATCATTGGATCAATTTTCATAATCAATTTTCGTGCAAAGTGAGATCTGATTTTGGAGCTTGAGCTGAAAGTGCTTATTTGGAGTAATTTGGCTTAAAAGTGTTTGATCTTCATTCCTCTTGCAAGAATTATTGTGGATCTTGAAGTTTTCCGGATAATCTTGTTTGGATCTGCTCAAATTCAGTTGATCAACACTTACCGAAGCAAATATCCGCTTTGAAGGTTGGGATTCTCGATCCGATTTAATTTTTGAGCTTATCATGTTGATTTTCATATTTGATTGAATTTTGGTTGATTTCGATCCGTTTGAATTGTGATTGTGCTGTGTAGACATGTTTGCATGTCTATTGGTTTTCTGTTTGCAGGTTTAATTTCGTGCTTATTTGATAAGCTGATCTTTTGGATCATTTGATTAATTGATTTTGTGCTGAAAGTGCTTTTTCTGCTGCTATTTTTGGCCTCTGTTACAGTGTTAGTCGGTTAACGCATATGGTTAACTGATTAACCATTTCAAACTTTCAAATTTTTCAAACGTTAACAGTTTTAATCGGTTAACGCATATGGTGAACCGATTAACCTGTTCAAAATTCCAAATTTTTCAAACTTTTTAGGGTGTTAACCGATTAACCCCAGGGGTTAACTGATTAACACTGTAACAGAGGGCCTGTTTTATTGTTTTTCATGGTGTTTTCGCATGCCGTTCCACTTCGAATCATCATAGACCAGTGTGATGCATTTGAAGTGTGATGTTTGGTATATATGTCGCTGTTCTTAATCGTTTGATCATGATTTTGTCGACTCATTTTGTTTGTCTTCCACTTGGATGCGTATTTCCAATATGCGTCGTTCAAAATGATATTTCTTTTTTTCGTTTGAGTGTTTGAGTCAAGTGGTCGAGAAGCGCTTGTGGCAGCTGCTGCCCCGCACTTCTTTTTCTCCCATTTGTTTTCGATGATTGATAGCCGACGGTTGTAGAGGCTTGTCTTCTCCCGTTATGTCTCATCCGCTCGTTTTCTTTTTGCATTTGCATGTTCATGTTGCTTCTCTTTGCTTGTGCATCTCATCTTGTGTTTTGCCTTTTCGTTTGCTCCAAAGGGGTTGAAATGTGCTTGTGGCGGTTTCTACCCCACACTTTGTTCCTCCCTCTTTGATCGTTTTCTTCATGTTTGCATCTTACTTGTGCTTGCTTCTTCCTTCTTGTGTCTTCCTTTGCCATGTTCCCCTTAAGACTTCCAATTCTTCTTGTTCAAGTTGGATTGTGATAGACATTTAGTTCAAACCATGCATGCTAACATTAGGTAGTTCCCTTTTGTACCCCAACTCTAGGTCCACTTTGCATGATAACTTTTAGGATTGATTTAGTCTCCCATTAGTGGTCCTTTCTTCTCTTCTCGTCTTCAAACATTCATAAAACACCTAATAAAGAATGACAATGTTGTACGCTACGGGCCTTAAGCTACTTGAGAAATAGTGATTGGAGGGCTTCCTTTTAATGGCCTAGAGTGTTTAGTGTACACCCTTTGGATGATATACGACGCATTCGCTCTTAGGTCATAGTCTCTAGTGCGACATGAGTTACAAATCAAACTCAAAACACTTCTTCTCTAAAAAACACAAAAACACTTCAAACCTTTTTCATCCTTCGGGATCTTAATCAAGGAAAATATTTTCAAATAAAAGAGTGTTGTTAACTTTTAATTCTACCGCAAATGGTAACGCCTAAGTCTCTAATGGTCGAGCTGCATACACCAACTGCTAGAACTACTGGTTGACCCTACTCGGGCCTAAGAAAACTTTTGAACCAACCTGTGGTCCTTTTTATCCCGAACTACGTTTGCTCTGATCTTTCATACCAAATGAAAGTACGTAGGCACAAGATGCGATGTCTTAGCGAGCAACCTTTCCCCTTTCACCCGTAGTTAGTCGAACTACGTTGACTCTGACTTTCCCATTGCACGAGGGAATAGGTAGGCACAGAGCGGCGATGCTCTTCCGAGTCTCCTTTCTTTTTCTTTTGTCCCTTGAACTTTAGCGTAGATAGATTAATCACCCTTTTAGATAGACAACAATGCGTGGATCCCGTCGAGTACGACAGATGTGAGGGGTGGTAATACCTTCCCCTTGCGTAACCGACTGCCGAATCCAAGACTTGGTTGTGATGACCTTGTCTTTCCCTTTTTCGTTAGGTTTTTCCGATCGTTTCCTTTCCCTCTCTTTGGGATAAATAACGAAAGGTGGCGACTCTTCTATTTTCCGCCGGGTGTTTTTTGCAGTTGCGACAATGTGTTTGTGTCGGATATTATATTTCTTGCCGTCTACCATTAGACGAAGTGATATTTTGGGTGTGGTTTTCTTTCCGTCTATCCTTAGACGAGGTGAGTTGTGACTATTGTATTTTCTTTCCATCTACCTTTAGACGAGGTGGTTCTTCGAATATTCGCTTCCTGTCTACCTTTAGACGATGTGTTTCTTCGGATGATGTTTCTTGATGTCTACCCTTAGACAATGTGAATGTTGGATATGTTTCTTCCTGTCTACCCTTAGACGATGTGAGTGTTGATATTTCTTCCCGTCTACCCTTAGACGATGTGACTTTGGACGTTGTTCCTTTCCGTCTACCATTAGACGATGTGATCTTCGGATAAGATGTTTCTCAATGGCGTAGATGCCTGACGGCTGTCGCTTCCGCGAAAATAAGGTGCCGGAAAAACAGAAGAGTCGCCACCTTTCGTTATTTATCCCTCAGAACGGGAAAGGAAACGATCGGAAAAACCTGACGAAAAGGTATAAGACAACGTCATCGCAACCATTGTCTGGGTTCGGAAGTCGGTTATGCAAGGGGAAGGTATTAGCACCCCTCACGTCCATCGTACTCGATGGGATCCATGCTTATTGTGTTTATCTGACGGGTTGGTTTAAACTATCTACCTATCAAGGTCGGTCTGAAAAAGAAAAGAAAATGACTCGGCAAAGCGTCGCGCTTTATGCCTGCGTATTCTCATCAGAGAACGAGAAATCAGAGTCAACGTAGTTCGCCTAACTACGGGTTATGGGGGAAGGTGGCTAGCCAACACATCAGTATTGTGCCTACGTACTCTCAACAGATATGAGAGATCAGAGCTTACGTAGTTCGGGATAATACGGATTACGGGAATTCAGATTCATCTGTTTTTCGAGTAGGGTTAACAAACAGTTCCAGCAGTTTGGCGTACGCAGCTCGACCCTCAGAGACTTAGGCGTTACCGTTTGCGGTAGAAAGGAGAGTTAACGACACTCTTTTCTTCAGAAAAGCTTCCTTTGAATTATGGGCCCACGGGGCAAAAAAGTTTGAAGTTTGTTTTCTGTCTTTTACGGAAGAACTGTTTTTTAGTTGTCTGTAGTTCGTACAGCACTAGAGACTATGACCTGGGAACGAATGCATCGCATATCGTCCAAAGGACGTATCTAAACATTCTAGACGATTGAGAGGAGGTCACTCAATTATCATTACCCAAGTAGCTTAAGGCTCGTATCACGCTTATACTAACTTGTCTTTATTACGTTTTTTACTGTTTGTTTGAGATGAGAAGAGAATGGGACAACTAAGGGGAGACTATCAAGTCCTAATGTTGTCATGCCAAGGATTCATCCTATGGTTGAGGTTTGAAATAGGGAACTCCTAGAAGTTATCATGCATAGGTTTCAACCTAAAGTTCTAGTCACCACTTCCTTATCAAAGGAAGAGAGATTCCTAGGGGATCATGTCAATGATAAACAGGAACAGATAAAGCATCAGCTTAAATAGTAAACAGTAAACGATTGTAAAATGCATGCAATGCAAGTGATGGAGGAAATGTGTGTGGGGCAGCAGCCTCCACAAGCTCATCTCAACCTCAAGCCAAGTATGAATAACTGCAATCGTAAAGGAAAATAAAATGCCATCAAGCAAATCACAAACCACACAGGCAAGGGAGCAGAGCTCTACCGAATACCAGCAAGCAAATCCACACAGTAAAAATACAAGCAGAGGGAGACACTCAACCTCTAATGCAATACAAGCAAGGGGAGAAACTCAACCCTTAGGATGCTCTTAGGCTTATTCAACTACATAACCTAATCTAAATGCATCACACCAATCAAGTCACATCAATACAGTTGCACAGAAAGAAAACAGACAGTCAAGAAAGCAAATCAACAGCTTCCACAGCTTCATAGCAAAGCAATCTTCTGGCAGCAGTTCAGTCCACAGTCTGTAATTGTTCTTCAAGTCCATCATCTTCAAGAGAATGAAAGGTACTCCATTTTCAAGCTTCAAGCTTCAATAGGCCCCACCAAGAATGAAGAGAATCAATGAGATGATTGTTTGATAATGGGAAGCAGACAGTAAACCAAAGGAATCTTGTCTGACACTCAACCAGTCATCAGAGAAAGGCATCCTCAAAAGTTCTACTCATTGTAAATGTCACACATCCCTACAAAGGAGAGATGAGACTTTAACATGAGGACTTTGAATCATAGGATGAGAATGGAATGGGAACAAAACCAACCATTATTTGAAGAAATATCTATTTCTAAAGCTCTCTCCTAAAGCCCTAATTTCCTAAGCTACACAAAGCTAACAAACAGGAAGGAAAAATTCCAATCCAAGCTCCACAAGCCATTTCACACAAGCTTCATCAAGTCCATGATGTCCTCCAATGAGATCCAAAAGCCCACTATGCAAGGAAGCCCAACTTTAAGTCCATTCCAAATCAATCATCAACATTGAAACACCAAATGAACACACAAGTAGAATATTCTATCAAAAATACCAAAACACATTCTAAAAATCTGATTATTTTTCTATGGGAACATGCATTCACTAATAACCTATAGTTAAAAAATCAGGACCTAATTCATTCTCTAAGTCCTCCAATAAAGTCCTAAACCTCAAGGTATCACAACTAAACCCTAAAAGGAAGCTCCTAAAGTTCTAGTCCTAAAACAACACCTAAATTCATCACAAAAATGTGGGAAAAATATGAGGGGAGCATCCATATCTAACCTAATCACAAGCCAAATATCAAGCAAAAACTCAATACCAAATGCTTAAACAATATTCACCAAACAGAAGAGGCAAACAATACAATTTTATTGTCAAATAAAATGTGAAAAAATCAAATAAAATGAAAATAAATTCTAATCATGATTTTTTTGTTCCTAAAACTTCTAAATTCATTCATGAATCAGGGGAAAAAATATCAGGATTTATTGACTAATTTTCCTATTTTTAATGGATTAAAACTAAACTAGTTAAAAATAAAGAAAATAAGAAAAAGAATATAAATTAATTAAAGGCACGTGGTGAATAGCAATGAACTTCAGTTCATTCTCTGGGTTGGGCCAAAAGGGGGTGTGTGGATAGCAATCTAATCACTAAGCCCAGGTTCTCTCATTAATCAAAACGCTGCGCTTTGGATTGGGGTTATGTGGCAACGTTCTGATCACACGATGGTAAGACTAGTCAACTGATCCAATGCCTTCTCCTGCTGCCAGCACATTAATGAGGGCGACGTCGTTTTGCTTCAGGTCAAAGTCAGAATTCAAAGTTCAATGGTGGTCGTGCATGATGGTTACTAGGTCAAGCTTCAGACAAGATCTAATGGTCCACAGCTTTCTTCTCCGTTTGAACTTCAGATTGGGGGAAAAACACAGACGGTGGCCCAGACGGTGGCGCCACCGTCTTCTCCGGCGAAGCAACTTACACAGGTCACCAAAAATTAACAAACCATACATCATTCCACTCAGAATTCAATGCTGATCACGAATATCTCATTAGAATCATCTAACTCCTTCTAAATCTCCAAACCCGATAGCACTTTCAAAATGTACCTCAATCTTGATTCTCACTAAAGTCTAAATTAAATGCACATATGTAATCATCATCTTATGGTGATCATTCAACATTATCCAAACTTGATTAACAGTCCAAGAATTGCTTGATTCGAGCCTCAACAGAAATTGATCATCAACCTATTTTGTCTCTAATTCACCAGTTTTTGATCCTAAATCCAACTACATATCACCAGGATCCTAACCACCTATAGAATGCTAACTATCTCTACATAGATTAAGCACAAAAGTGAAATGTACCAACCTGTGTTCAAGCTTGTAACAGAAGCAGTTCTTGCACTCTTCAGCCTTCAAGAAAGTGCAGATACACTCCAAATCACTTGATGAACACAATGAAACCTTCAATTGATCTTGATTTGCCCTTGAACTCAGAATTCGATTCCCACTTGCACCTCTGAAATTCCAACTTCACTCTCTGCTTCAGGCTTCAAACTTCACCAAAAAATGAACTGAATGCACTCATAGGCTTATATAGGATGTAACTGAATGATCTAGATCCTTCTCAAAGGTTCAGAATGAGAAATTCAAATTTTAATTTCTCTTCAAAATCTCATTCATGGCAGTCACGATATCTCCTCTGTTTTGGCTTCAGGAATCTTCCAACACACTCCTTGTGAACCACTAAACTTGAATGGTGGGGATTCATCCCTTGTTTTCATCTTATGGCTTGGATTTGAGATGTAACTTCCTTTTGAAGTAACAAAGCAAAAGGCCATGAAAATGAACTCAAACCTAAATTATAATGATGTCATTGTTTCTAAAATGTAATTTCCATTCAAAAAATGCTATTATTTTGCCTTATTTGCACACATTAACATTTATTTTGAATTTTTGATCTTTAATACACTTTAATTCTTCCTTTTTCACAATTTCTTGAATCAAGTCTCTCCTTGAGCCATTTCAATGCCTCCTTGATACATGGTCAAAGTTAAAACCCCATTTTGAGAAACTTTCAAGTTGCACAAAATTTCATTTGAGATGTCTAAGTTGGTGAAAATGACCCATAACCAAAAATGACCCATAATCACAACTTCCCAAAATACCCTTGACTTGTCAAAGCCATAACTTGAGTTCTACAAATCCTATCAAGGACTTATAGTACTCTATGGAAAGCTAAGAGAATAAGGAACAACATTTATGTTGACCAAAAGTTCATAGGAATCATCCTTCTAGGGAAACAGTGTCATGCAAGTTGGGTAACTTTCAAGCTCCAAATTCACATGTCTCGGATGACTTGTAACTTGTCTGGCTCATAACTTGAGTTCTATAAACCCTATCAAGGACTTCTAGTACTCAAATTAAAGCTAAGATCATGCCCTACAACAATAATGTTGGGGTCAAGATGATATGACAATCATATCTTGAGTTAAATGGCTTGGAAGTCAGGGGTCAAGCTAGAGGATTTTACACTGTCAAGTCTTAGAAACCCTAGCCTAAAACTTCTCAAACTCTTCAATCATGATGAGTTAACCTTGGAATCATCCTTATAACATATAAATGTATCAATCCATGATCACATGGCTCTTGGATTAGGTCTCAATCTTCTCCAAATCATCAGTTGACTTAGGGTTGACCCAGTCAAACCCTAATTGCACCACTCATGGCTGAGTCTTCTTAATCTTGCAAAATGACCTGTCTAGGCCTCAAAGTGATCTTGAACACTTATCATGAGCTCTCTCAAGACCTCAAGTCCATCTCCATGACCTCAGAACTATCTGATGGCTTCCCACAACTCTCAAGTTAAGAGACACACACTCTTGGTTTCAATCACTCTCTCTGAGGATCTTTTACTTCTTTGACAAGGATATCAACCCTTAAACCCTTGAATAACCTTCTTAACTAGCTTCAAAGCCTTGTGTAGCCCTTGATTGGTAATCATATCTCTTGATCTCCTGCATACATATCAATGAAATGCAAATGATAATGCTAATGTGAATGAAATGAAACATAAGATAGGTAGAGAAAATGTTGGGCAAATTTTGGGGTGCAACAACGGCGAGGTCAGATGTTTCGTCTCATGCAAATGCCTGGCGGCGATGTCAGATGTCTTTACTTTCGGGTTCAGTGCCTGTTTTTATTTAACAGGGGCCTGGAAGCGATGTCAGGTGTGTATCAACTTTGTGAATGGATGGCGACGATGTCAGATGCTTATCATTATTCAGTTATCTCCAGAGATTTTTGTCCCATCAGAGTTTGCAGTTTATTTCTGTGGTTGGCAAATTTTCGGGTTCTTTGGTATTCAACCGTCTTTTACCTTTGAATGTTCGAAAGTCGTTCGCTTTTCAACCCTTCAGGTCCAAACCGTTTGAATAGGGGTTGTTGTTGTACCCCAAAATTTGACCAACCATTTCTAGCAATTTGGCTTATCTTTCGATTCATTTTGCATTTGCATTTGCATATCGCATACTGTGCATTTTTTCATTCGGATTGATTTTATCGGGATTACAGCCCTTTTCTCGCGTCTCAGGAGTTTCAAACCAGTTCAGATAAGGAGGCTTATTTTGGAGTTTATGCTCTTCCCGGTGATTCGGTCTACGCTGTTATTTTTTAGGATATTTCGGTGTCCGGTTTTTTTTACCATTTATTTCGTTACATTCTTGCATTTTTTGTTAATTAATTTAATTGATTTTTTCATTGGATTTATTAGTAACTTTCTAGATTTTATTTCGTTAATTTTGGTGTAGAGATTAGATTTTAAATAGGCTTTTATCTTTCATTTTCTATTTTTAGTCTTAATAGTTTTTTTAAATAGATTTTTAGGTTATTTTCTCTATTTTAGATTTTTTTAGTTTTAATAGCTTTTAAATATTTTTCTAGAATTAATTGTTTTTTTTAGAATATATTAGGGTTTTATTATTTTAGAATGGTTTTAGATTTTATTTAGATTAATTAAGAGTTTAGATTAGAATATTAATGATTTTCCGAATATTAGGATTTAACACTGAAGTATTAGTTAGTATTAATTATGTATAGTTTTTCCATTTTCGTTTTTAGCTTTAATCAGGCCCATTATTGCAGTCCAATTAATGATGTCAGTCCACTAATTAATTTTCATGCAGGCCTGCGCCATTTGTCATCCAAAAATTCTCTCATCACCAGATTTTCATCCTCCATGAACGGACATCTAACATGCAACTACAAACCTCAAGCGTCTCCGTCTTCAGCAATCTTCAATGCCATAGATCTTCATCAAACTCCATCGGAATCGCTCAACCATCAACATCCGCGGGTAGGCAACAACAACAAGTCTTCGCGAAACCTCCATAAACATCCGTCAAGCTTACGCACATCCTTACTGCGCGCGATAGGAATCGGAGGAATCATTTTGTTTGCTTTGATTTTACTGGTTTGGATTGATTGTCTGGTTTTGTAGGTGATAACAGTAGAATTAAGCTGAGAGGGAGAGAGGTTTGGTTTTGGACAGAGGCAATTTTGGAAGACGGGTGAGGTTTCAAATGGAGAGAGGTTGAGAGGCAAACGGCGGATCTAGGGTTTCAGGCCAAAGCATGAGAGGAAGAAGAAAGGTCCTCGTGGACTCCAAGTTTGGTTAGTGGGCTTTTTGGCCCAACTTTGTTTTCCAGTTCATACCCCCTGTTTCCCTATCACGCCCCCTGTTTGCTGTTGTGCTGATTGTGGGCCTTCAAGCCTTAAGCCCACTGTTCTTGTTTTGAATTGCACCCCTGTTTTACAGCTGAAACCCCCTTGCTGTTTTGTTTTATTTCCTTTTGGATTTTTGTTTTGTAAATACATTTGGAACCATGTATTATATTTTATTTTAGATATCACATGTAAATATTTTACATAGAATTTATATTCTATTTTTTAGATACTATTTCTTTTAAGAATTATAGTTTTAGTATTTCTTTTAGGATATATGTACATATTTTTGAATAGAATTTTATATTCTATTTTCTATTTTCAATTTCCTTTTAGTTTCTTTTAGAATTTATTTTCTTTTTAGAAATTTTATTTTATTTTAGAGTTGATTCTTTGTTCCATTTGTTATTGGACTTTTCATCTCATTTTTATTTTGTAGGTCGACGACGACACTTTCGTAAACCGTTATTAATCGACTTGTTGATGGATAATGTAGGATCCAAGACTTCTTCTTCTAATTTTATTTTTGACTTTTTTCTGGTTTGTTCCGTGTGACATGATTCAATTGGAGAATGATTCGTAATATCATTTCTCTATCTTGTCTTTGACACGGATATCAACACGCTACCTCTTATAGCTTGACTTCCATTTATAAGTCGAGTTACGAATGTTCAGCGTCACATTGGTTCTGATCCGAAACGTCATCATCAAGGATCAAAAGAGAAAAGCTTGAGAATGGAGCTTGCACGCAAAAGTCAAGGGTCAACGAAACCACTCCGTTCGGTAACATTGTTTTTATTTCATCTCTTTTATTCAACTACTTGTGTTGTGAGTATTCGTTTAGATACGTGGGAAATGATGAGTGAGTGGCTTCCTCTCACTTGTCTAGAGTGTTTAGCATACGTCCTTAGGATGATATGCGACGCATTCGCTCCTACGTCTTAGGACTTAGCGTGTGCGTCCCATTCCAAACCTTTTCTCTCACGTCCTGGCGATTGAGACTTCCCTTTTCTCTCGTGTCCTAGAAATTGAGATCCCTTCTCTTGCCCCCGTGCAATCGATACCGTTTTTCCGTAGTTGGCCGAACTACGGCTACTCTAATCTCTCATACCTGTTGAGAGTACGTAGGCATAGGATGCGATATCCTAGCGAGCACACTAACAACTAATTTCTCTTTTCTCTCGCTTCCGTGCGATCGAGACTTTCACGCTAACGACTAATCTTTCCCTTTCTCTTACCCTAGCGCAATTGAGACCAGACCGTAGTTTTAGAACCCGTAGGTTCCCGTACCTTTAAGCCAATGACATACTACGTCCGTTCTACCGCAAACAGGTAACGCCTAAGTCTCCAATGGTCGAGCAGCAATACACCTAACTGCTAGAATGCGTACGCTAGTAACGTCAACCTTTTCTCTCACCCCCATGTGATTGAGAACACCCTTCCGTCCCGTAGTTAGTCTGAACTACATTTTGCTCTGATTTCTCATGCCAGATAAGAATATGTAGGCACGAGACGCGACGTCTTGACGAGCAATCTTCCCCCGTAGTTCCCGAACTACGTTGACTCTGACTTTCCCATTGCACGAGGGAATACGTAGGCATAGAACGGTGATGCTCTATCGAGTCAGTTCCTACCGTTTAGCTTTAGCAGTCGTAGATAGCTTGTTTTTCACCCATAGACTAGACAACTTAAGCGTGGATCCCGTCGAGTACGACGGACATGAGGGGTGCTCATACCTTCCCCTTGCGTAACCGACTCCCGAATCCAGGACTTGGTTGCGATGACCTTGTCTTTTCCCTTTTTTGTTAGGTTTTTCCGATCGTTTCCTTTCCCTCTCTTTGGGATAAATAACGAAAGGTGGCGACTCTTCTGTTTTCCGCCGGGTGTTTTTCGCCGTTGCGACAAAAGGCAAACGGTGTTCAACTATAGTAGTGTCGAGACCAGGCATGTATTGATATGACCAAGCAAACACATCGCCAAACTCTTTAAGCAACTCAATCAACCGTTCTTTCACATCAGACTTGAGCAAAGCTACAATTTTCACTTCCTTACGGATCTCTTCCATACCCAGATTAATCACTTCTACTAGCTCTTGGTGAGGTTGAATATCTTTTTCTTCATTCTCACGCAGTTTAGAAATCTCTTCTGGAATATCATTTTCTTCGTCTTCATCCTCAAACACGGGAAATTCGAAGTTCAGCGAAGGAAATGGGTCATTATTCCCGAGATGTGATTTTTGTAGCAATCTGTGCATGTGATATGGTTTTTTCAGTTTTATAAAGTGGAAAGTGTGTGTACGCAAGATGCTACTTATTATTATTTTCCAACAGAGTAATAAATAAAAGATAAAGAACACAAAATGGAATAAAATGACATTTTATTAATGATAGCAAAGTCTGAACAAAATGCCCAACAAGATCACCTTTGCCTTGGGCAGAGCAAAGGGAATTATTAAAAAAAGTAAGCCCTCACAACAAATTCTTGCCTTGGGCAGAGTGAAAACTTAAAAACAAATGTTTTACTTTGATATATGAACGACAGCAGGGACTTAAACCACACTCTAATTCTTGACTACCACTCCTAGCGTCACAAAGTCAGGAACGTCTTCATCGGAATCTTCTTCAGCAACAGCATAGACTCCAAAACTGTAATCAAAGTCGTCTGAAATGTATCCTGGATCTTCCATGTAGGGCTCATAATCTTCATACGGAATAGAGAGACTTGCAGAACCACCTGATATGTAGCTTAATTGTTGCACCCTAAAATTTGCTCAACTTATTTCACCTGATTTTATGTCTCATAGCTTTAGCATTTGCATATTAGGTCATGTACATAATTAATTCATCTGCATAGCATTGCATGGGCAAGCCATCCAACAAGGGACCCAATACAATTCTTATCCCTATGGACATATCAAGTGATTCTTATTCAAATTCAATCTTAGCCAAGTCATCAGAAAGAAATTGAAATCTGAGAAGTCAGTGGACCAAGCAGTGGATCTATCTCCTATCTTGAGGGTATTTGAAGATCATCAAAGAAGTTGTGAGCTGTGAATTGAGGTCATGGAGGGTATATAGACATCATGGAAGACCTAGAGGGTCATTTTGAAAGTGAGACAAGTCATTTATGTGGTTACAAGAGCTGCAGTTGAAGACAGTCAACTAGGGTTTCATCTGGGTCAACCCTGGGTCAACCCTAGGTCAAATGCTTGATTGAAGGGCATCAAGGTCTGTTTGAAAGATGTGGGATGCCTCATTTGACATATAGATATGGATGTGGTGTTGTGCCAAGGAGAAATCAAGAGAAATCAAGAAGAAGAGAGGTTTCTAAATTAGGGTTTCTGTGTAAAATCCCCTGATTTAGGGCAAACTTCCAAGCAAGATAATTCAAAATGCAAGCTTCAAATGGATCCTTGGCCAACATGAAACTTGTAGAGGATCTCAAGACCTTTAATTTGAGTGGTGGAAGGCATCAAGGAGATTTATAGAACTCAAGTTATGGATCTTGCAGGTTACAGGTCATCTGAGGACACTGAAATTTGTCTGTGAAAGTTACTTGACTTCCAAGCAACGTTTACCCCTCAAGGAGATTTCAAATGGATTTCTGGCCAACATGAAAGTTATTCCTCATGATCTTAGCTTTCTATAAAGGTATAGTATGCCTTCATCTGATTTGTGGAACTCTACTTCTGACTTTGGCAAGCCAAGGGCATTTTGGTCATTTGGAAATTATGGGTCATTTCAAGCATATGGCCATATCTCCTACTTCCAAGCTTCAAATGGAAGAACCTTAAACATTAAAGTTGCTTAGAATGATGTTTTAAGGCTAGTAGGGTGGTCATGAGATGTTGGAAAGGCTCATAGCAAAAAGTGATAAAAATGGCCTAAAAATGGGGTATAAGTTAATTCAAGTGAAATGGAAAATCCTAAAATCCAAGTTCCAAATCCAAACCATGCCATATGATAGGTCATTTTGACTCCCAAGGACATTTTAAGAACAATGGTTCAGCCACAATTTTGATTTGAGGTTTAAATCTTGGGGTTGCTTTGTAATTTGCTTGCTTGCATAATGGCATACCAAACCAAAACAAAGAAAAGCTTCGTAAACAAGGTGTTTAAGCTTTGTATCTTGCCCAAAATACCACTTAAGGAGAAAATGAAGATAATTACTCAAGTTGTAAGGGTTTTTGTCACGATATCTCATATGGTGAGAATGGAAATGCAAAGTATCATTTCATGAAAGTTCAAGTTTCTACTAGAGTGATCTAGATGATTCTAGACCCTTCTAAATCAGTCTATATATTGATTTCAATCTCCATTGGTGAAAGGTTGGTGATTGTTGATGTTAATGGTGGTAGAGAAAAGAGTTTGAACCAAAAATTCTCCATTTGCAAATTGAATCGAAACTTCATTTTTCTCTTCATTACCCTTCCATTTTCTTCCACAAATCAACTCTACAAACATCCCTGAGCATGTTCATGCTAGATTGAGGTTCCATTGTTGATGAATTGAAGCTTTCCAAGTGAAGTTGCAAGAGAGCAAAAGGGATTGGATCTGAAGATACAAGCCATCTCCATCAAATCTTGTGCAAGCAGAGTATTGTTCATCACCTAGGGACCATTATTGAAGATCTACAAGGCCTGATTCGAAGCTTTTCAACACCTACCATTGCAAGGGTCAAGGTATACAAAATCTTTCCCACACTTCGATTTAGGCATGGCTAGGGTTAGTTCTTGTTGTGAAACCATTAGAGACCATTAGGTGATTCATTTGGATGAGTTTAAGACCAATTAGTGAGGTTTCATTAATGGAGGTTGATTCTTGATGGAGTTGGAATGGGTGATTTAATGGATGATAATGCACGAATTTTGGTTAGTTTTAATCAGCATGGCATAGGGATTAATTATATATAAAGATTGTTGAGTTTTGTGATGGTTGAAAATTGAAGAAAGTTTGGATCCATAGAGTTGTACTGTTCGGGTAGGATGATAGAGAGAGTGTTAATACAAACCATTGCCACAGTTGGATTCTACGTAAAAAATAAAGCAAATTTGGTTCTTGAATCGTGTTAAATGGTGGAGTAATGAGAGAGCACGAAGGTGATGAAGTTCATGCATGGAGGAGGTATTTTCATGGAGTCTCTAAAACCCTAACATCCAAAGGTTGAAGAATACCGTTAGATTCGCGCAAGACATGTTGACTGAAAGGACCATCCAACGGTCCAGGATCCACATGCGAAATGGAGGGAGCTGCAGCACCAAACGCAACGTTTGGTTAAGTGACTTCCAGTGGGCCTCACGCGAAATGCTTTCCCCACCCCCCTTTGTCCAGGCCCATCTCATTTTAACTGCAATGCCCTGCTATTCACACCGTTTGTTTTTCTGTTTTCTTTAGTTTTTTTATGATTTTTCTGATAATCATTGGGCTGTGGCGCGTTACTTCCAGCACCCCCAGTGTGGGCCCAGTTCATGATATTAACTGCATTTTACCACTTCTTGCACCCCTCATCATTTTTCATATTAAATTTAACTCCAAATTTCTTTTAACTTCAAAAATTCATAACAAATTGAAAAATGCATATTTTTTAATGAGACTTTTTTTTTCCATTTACCATTTTTTGTCTAGAAAAATATGAAAACATAAAATTGTCATTTTACTTCATTTTCATATTTTTTTGCATATTTTTACATTTAATAGCTTTTTTTAATTCTTTTGGTTTATGCTACTATTTGTTGAATTTAGTTTAGGAGCTTCCTTTAGGATTTTTACCCCATTCTTTTTAGTATAACTAGATATGGATATTAGGTGCCCCCCCTGATTTTTATACTATTTTTTTAGGATTTATTTTAGGTAGTTTAGTTAGAAACTATTAGGATAGTCAATTAAGGTTGTGAATATAATATAGGTATAACAAAACAAATTTCTTTTTGGGTTTTAGGACAAAGTAGAAGATGGGACTATAGGGGTATTATGGATAAGTGATAAATCCCTTAGAAAATGCTAGAAGTTCCCCTATTATATTAATGCTATTAGTATATTCTTGTAATTGATTGATTGTGTGGTATGCCCTCTCTAGGGTTATTTGTTTGATTGTGTGGGGTATTGGGCCTGCTTGGGGTTTGGGTTTGAGCTGAAGACTTTGCTGATGAAGCCATTGAAGACAAAAGGAATGAAGACTCAGTTCAGGAGTGGATGAAGAGTATATCTTGCTGGCAGCTGTTGAAGGTTATAGGATTTAGGAGTTAGGTAGAGCTCTAGAATAGCAACTTGATTCACAAACATGGAAGGTCTTGTTTGCCTCCATCCCTCTCTATGATGCAGAGTCTCTCTAGGACACTCACCCCCTTCCTTTGGAAGGCTTGGTGACAGTGTCTAAGAGATAGAACTCTTGAGAGAAACATTCTACATGTTGTTAACAGTCTGTTTGCCACCTTTGGTGGTCAACTAACTGTTTAACATCACAATTCATTCTTTTGATGGTTCCTCAGCTTGGAGAGTGAGACTTGAAGAAAAGCCCTGAAGGATTGAAGATAGAGACATTGCTTGAAGGCTGTGAAGATGAAGACTGATGCTTGCTTGAAGCCTGTAGATGTTTGAAGATGACTTGAAGACAGATGTTGATAAAGCTTGCTGTGCAGAGCTGCTGTTTGCTGTTTATTTTTGCTGTTTATAATTTTTGATGTATTGTTTGAATTTCCCTGACTGTATTGTTTGCTATTTAATCTGTTAGGTTGAAAGCGAATTTTGTTCGCTTTTGCCTGTTGTTTTCTAGGTTCGAGGTTGAGTGGGACTCCCTTGCCTCGCTTGTATTGCTGCATTCATGCATTTTACTGCTTTATTGTATATTTGCTTTTGTTTCTGTTTCCGTTTATCCCTTAGGATCTCTGTTTCTCTCTGCGCAAGAGAGGAACATGATAGACATTAGGTCTTGACCCATGCATGATAACACTAGGTTAGTTTGATTCCCTTTTCAACCATAGGTTAGAGTTCTGTCTCTTCTTTCTCAAAACAAACGGAAAAACACAATAAATCTTTCAAACACAATAAAAGACACTTCTTCCGTAAAAGAATGTGAACTCATCAAAACGTCATTTTTGTCCGCTTGGGCTGTTAATCAGAAAAACCCTTTTTCAGAAGGAGATAAAAGCAATCAAGACAGACTTGTGTCGTACGTGGCCCGAACTACGTTTGCTCTGATCTTTTATGTCGTATGAAAGTACGTAGGCATAGGATGCGATATCCTAGCGAGCAACCTTCCCCTCCTTTCCCGTAGGTAGGCGAACTACGTTGACTCTGATTTCTCGTTCCAGACAGGAATACATAGGCATAAAGTGCGATACTTTGCCGAGTCATTTTCTTTTCTTTTAACCCCTGACCTGTAGAGTAGATAGAATAACAATCCGTACCAGAAAACAAGCGTGGATCCCGTCGAGTACGACGGACGTGAGGGGTGCTAATACCTTCCCCTTGCGTAATCGACTCCCGAATCCAGGATTTGGTTGCGATGACCATTCCTTTCCTGTATTTGCGGTAGGTTTACTCTGAGCGTTTCCTTTCCCTCCGTTGGGATAAATAACGCACGGTGGCGACTCTTCTGTTCAGCCGGCGCCGATTTTCGCAGTAGCGACACTTATGATTCGTCTTCTGACACTGCATTGACGTGAGGAGGATGGATAATCCCTCCGCTGCAGAATACCTCTTTGATCGGCGGAAACTCTTGATTTTTTATTACTTGTTGAGCGAAACCAGTGGAGAAGTCGAGACCTTCTTTGTTCTTGTTCTCTGGTAGACACAACATCTTGCCCCAACCTGCCTGAGAACCACTGTTCACAACCTGTTGTGCGTACTTAAACGATGACATGGGTATTCTGGATTTCAGAGCACCCTTGTCCATAATAGATAAAGCCTGGAATTGTGTACCAACTTCTTCTTCAGCTTCAACATACGAAAACGACGATAAGTGACTCACCACTAAAGTTCGTTCTCCACAAACTGTGATTGTCTTGCCTTCAAAAGTATACTTCAACTTCTGATGCAGAGTAGAAGTAACTGCCCCAACCTCATGTATCCACGGCCTCCCTAACAGGCAGCTATAGGCGGTACGAATTTCCATGACCTGAAACGTGATCATAAAGATTTGTAAGCCAATGGTCATTGGTAGATCCACTTCACCAATTACTGTTTTTCGAGATCCATCAAAAGCTTTGACAATAACATGACTGGGCCTCATCGGCGGTCCCTGATACGACAGCTTAGACAGAGTAGTTCTGGGCATCACATTCAAAGAAGATCTAGTGTCAACCAACACGCTAGATAAAGAGTCATTTCCATAATTCACATAAATATGCAACGCCAAATTATGTTTCCTTCCCTCTTCCGGAAGATCTTCCTCACTGAACCCGAGGTTGTTGCAAGAAGTAATATTACCGAAAATGCTATCAAACTACTCCATAGTCACGTCTTGTTTAACATATGCTTGCTCCAACACCTTCTTGAGCGCTTCTCTGTGGGCTTTAGAACTCATGAGTAACTATAACACCGAAATCTTAGATGGTGTCTGTAGCAGATGATCTGCAACTTTGTATTCACTTCTCTTGATTATCTTCAGAAATTCTTCCGGCTTGAACAAGTCAGACACACCAGATTGCTCTACACTCGGAACCTTTGGAACTGGTTGCTCGGATGAGATCCCTTTATCTTTCGAAGGTACCGAAGGATAAACTCGAAATTTTATTAATGATAGCAAAGTCTGAACAAAATGCCCAACAAGATCACCTTTGCCTTGGGCAGAGCAAAGGGAATTATTAAAAAAAAAGTAAGCCCTCACAACAAATTCTCGCCTTAGGCAGAGCGAAAACTTAAAAACAAATGTTTTACTTTGATATATGAACGACAGCAGGGACTTCAACCACACTCTAATTCTTGACTACCACTCCTAGCGTCACAAAGTCAGGAACGTCTTCATCGGAATCTTCTTCAGCAATAGCATAGACTCCAAAACTGTAATCAAAGTCGTCTGAAATGTATCCTGGATCTTCCATGTAGGGCTCATAATCTTCATACGGAATAAAGAGACTTGCAGAACCACCTGATATGTAGCCTTATGATTCGTCTTCTGACACTGCATTGACGTGAGGAGGATGGATAATCCCTCCGCTGCAGAATACCTCTTTGATCGGCGGAAACTCTTGATTTTTTATTACTTGTTGAGCGAAACCGGTGGAGAAGTCGAGACCTTCTTTGTTCTTATTCTCTGGTAGAAACAACATCTTGCCCCAACCTGCCTGAGAACCACTATTCACAACCTGTTGTGCGTACTTAAACGATGACATGGGTATTCTGGATTTTGGAGCACCCTTGTCCATAATAGATAAAGCCTGAAATTGTGTACAAACTTCTTCTTCAGCTTCAACATACGAAAACGACGATAAGTGACTCACCACTAAAGTTTGTTCTCCACAAACTGTGATTGTCTTGCCTTCAAAAGTATACTTTAACTTCTGATGCAGAGTAGAAGTAACTGCCCCAACCTCATGTATCCACGGCCTCCCTAACAGGCAGCTATAGGTAGCACGAATTTCCATGACCTGAAACGTGATCATAAAGATTTGTAAGCCAATGGTCATTGGTAGATCCACTTCACCAATTACTGTTTTTCGAGATCCATCAAAAGCTTTGACAATAACAAGACTGGGCCTCATCGGCGGTCCCTGATACGACAGCTTAGACAGAGTAGTTTTGGGCATCACATTCAAAGAAGATCTAGTGTCAACCAACACGCTAGATAAAGAGTCATTTCCATAATTCACATAAATATGCAACGCCAAATTATGTTTCCTTCCCTCTTCCGGAAGATCTTCCTCACTGAACCCGAGGTTGTTGCAAGAAGTAATATTACCGAAAATGCTATCAAACTACTCCATAGTCACGTCTTGTTTAACATATGCTTGCTCCAACACCTTCTTGAGCGCTTCTCGGTGGGCTTTAAACTCATGAGTAACTGTAACACCAAAATCTTAGATGGTGTCTATAGCAGATGATCTGCAAATTTGTATTCACTTTTTTTGATTATCTTTAGAAATTCTTCTGGCTTGAACAAGTCAGACACACCAAATTGCTCTACACTCAAAACCTTTGGAACTGGTTGCTCGGATGAGATCCATTTATCTTTCGAAGGTACCGAAGGATAAACTCGACCGCTCCTTGTCACTCTGCTAACGTCCGCAATATTAACAACTGAAGGCAAAGTAGGCAGAGGCACCTCCTTTCTGTTTTTCATCATCGTGGCATTATATATGTACGGGACCGCCTTGCTAGAAGTGTAAGGGGTGGGTCCAGGCACATTGATCACCAAAGGAGTAACAGCCGGTCTTCTACTATCATAAGTTATTTCAATATGCTCCACTTCTTTAAAGTGAGACACTATAACAAACACTTCCTCAGTCTTCTCACCTGAAAACTTCTGTTCATTTCCTTCCACATAACCTTGGATCATGTTCACGGAGGGCGAACCATGTTGCGGTAACATATTTTCTTGCACATTAGGATTGGAATCTTTAAAGGATAAGATCTCGCACTTAATTAGCCTCTGAGCGTCAGCTTTCAAACTAAAACAACTTTCAATATCATGACCAGGAGCCCCTTGATGATAAGGGCAAAACGTGTCAGCTCTATACAAATGAGGGGGATTCTTGGGAACCTCAGGTAGTGCCTTTGTCTGAATATGTCCCTTGTGGATCAAAACCAGAAATAGCTCTGTGTATGACATAGGTATGGGATCAAAACTTATTCTTCGGTATACACGACCTTGATTGCTGAATTGTGGCCGGTTCTGCTGAGGTGATTGCTGATTTTGCTGATGTTGCGGTTGTGGAGCCCGGGAGATTGCTGATACGGCTGAGCAAACTATGGTTGGCATGCTGGAGTATTGAGAACCGGTGTTACTGCAGCAACCTGTAGCAGTGGTGAATACCGTTTTATGAGTCTTCCCTGTTGTACAATATTTATGTCCTGTTCTTTCTTCTTTATGAAACCACTTCCATACTTCTTAGCACTGTTAGGGGTACTTCCTTCTTTGGCTAATCTTCCCTCACGGACCCCTTCTTCCAAACGCATACCCATGTTCACCATTTCGGTAAAATCACTGGGCGCACTTGCTACCATCTTCTCATAAAAGAATGAACCAAAAGTCTTTAGAAAGATCTTAGTCATCTCCTTTTCTTCTAGTGGCAGTGTGACTTGGGCGGCTAACTCGCGCCAACGCTGAGCATACTCTTTAAAATTCTCTTTATCTTTCTGAGCCATGGCTCTCAACTGATCATGGTCAGGAGCCATGTCCATATTATACTTGTATTGTTTGACGAAAGCTTCACCCAGATCATTGAAAGTCCGAATCTTTGCACTGTCTAACCCCATATACCACTTAAGTGCCGCACCAGTTAGACTGTCTTAGAAATAATGAATAAGCAACTGATCATTGTCAGTTTGCACGAACATCTTCCGAGCATACATAATAAGATGACTTTGTGGACAAGTACTTCCCTTGTACTTCTCAAAATCGGGGACCTTGAACTTCGGAGGAACCTTAACATTTGGAACCAAGCACAAATCAGAAGCATTATTCCCAAACAATTCCTTCCCACTAAGGGCTCTCAATTCCTTCTGAATCTCAGAGAACTTGTCTTGAAATCCATCCATTCTTTCTTTGAACCCAACATTTTCAGTTGGTGACCCATGAAGTATTGGCTCGTCTAGAACATACGGAGTAGCATTCACGTGTGGAGGTGGTACAGTCATCACAGCAGTAGTTGCAGGAATGGCATGAACAGTGGTCACAGCAGGAACTTCAGAAACAGACGGACGATAACTAGTTGGAGTGAAGTAAGGAGGCATCCCCCATGGGAAACCTGGAGGCATGTTGTAAGTAGGCTCAACAGTAGTGGGTACCACTGGGATCGGTGCTGATGCAACTTCAGAAATAACAGTCCTTTGAATGTTGTCTTGATTGTTGAGTGCAGATTGAGTAGACAGAGCTTTAACCAACCCATTCAATCTCTCCA
Organism: Lathyrus sativus; assembly: GCA_963859935.3. Lineage (NCBI taxonomy): Eukaryota > Viridiplantae > Streptophyta > Magnoliopsida > Fabales > Fabaceae > Lathyrus > Lathyrus sativus. The sequence continues at coordinate 246,292,384 of OZ012741.1, forward strand.
AGCTTTCCTTCAAAGTGGTAAATTCGTCACGGAGCATTTTGTTTTCTTGTTCTAGTTGATCCATTCTTCGGTGTTGGCTGGATCGAGTGTTGTACCAGTGATTCAGCTTATCTGTGAAGATGAGGCAAGAGTGAGACCCTAGAATGCAAAGGATGTTATGCTGATGCAAAATGCATATGCAAGAACAAAACTTCAAGAAACTCAAAAGTTTTTCACCTATATTATAACATAGGATAACTGAAAAGTTATTTTATTATTGAAATTTGAGAAACATTACAAAACAAAATACTCCTTCAAGAGTTTTATTACATCGAAACAAAAGCAAAAGAAACTTATAAGTCTACTTCAAAGGCTTCTTCTTCCCATGAGGGTTTTCCATGAGTTGATTGATGCGCTCCTGCAATTTTGTCTTCTCCATGATGAGTAGGTCCACATATTGCTTCCAGCCTATAATGGTCGGAGGAAGGTCAGCAGTGGTGATAGGCCTTGATGAGGTGTGAGAGGAAAATAAATCCTCTCGCACCTCTCTCTCTTCTGCAGATTCTTCTTCTTTGAGTTGTAGCTTCTGAGATTTCTCCTTTTCCAACTTGAGGATGAAGTATTTGTTCTTCCAAGCAGTCTTTAATTTCTCGGCTTCGTCCAAAGCAGCCTTCAATGTCCCTATTTCACTCGTATCGAGCCAAGCAGGATCCCGAAGGGTCAGCACCATGGGTTCGTGAAATGGAAAAGGCATCCTAAGTTCGAGAGCCCTCTCTCGCACCCAGTGTAGATACTCTTCTGAAATAGTACAGTCGGGGTATCCTAGCGCGGTCATTCCTCTCATGTTGATGTGATTCCAAGCTTGTAATATTCTAATCTTCAGGTCTGAGTTCTCTTCTTCTTTGAGAAAGATTCCTTCTAGTAGAGTCTGGTTTGGTACTTCATTCATAGGGTTCCCCAATTGTCTGCGGGCTAAGACGGGGTTATAACTGATACATATCTTAGTCCCAATGAGAGGTACATTCGGGAAGTCTCCACAACTGTTGATCATCCTAACGCCTCCATATGCAGGGTCATACCATACGATGTCAAAATGGGTAAGAGCCATAATTATTTCCGGCCAACAAGGTGCCTCCTCCAATGCCCAGATAGTTAGGTACCAAGTCAAACGAGAAATAAACCATGAATAAAGTAGAGTAGTGCAACAGACTATGTGCCCTCCTCCTTCAGCATTTCGCAGATGAATCGAATGATAAGTATCGGCTAGCAAAGTAGGAACAGGGTTCTTAAGAATGAACAGTTTGATCGCATCCATGTCCACATAATCGTCGATCTTTGGGAACAGGAAAATCCCATAGGCTAGTAAGGCATAGGTAGCTTCAAGTATTGGGACGTCTTCCTTTTCAGCATGGTAACGGATCTTCTCTATTAAGAAATCGGCAAGAAACCCAAGGACTCCTTCCTTGGTGGTCAGGTGGACTTGAACATCAGCTACACTAAGGCGTGTAGCATTTGCAATCTCTTGGTAGCTGGTGTTGCACCCCAAAATTTGCCCAACCTTTTCCTTCTTGTTTTTGCATTAGCATAACATCATCATAGCATTATCATAGCATTGCATTAGCATTTATGCATGGGATCAAGTGTGATATGCATCAAGAGAGGCCTATCTAGAGGTTTTATTCGAGCTTGAGGAATCACTAAAGTCACCAGGAAGTGGTTCATGCCCTTGAGAAGTTCAGATGCTTGTGTGGGGTTCATCCCCTGACTTAGAGGCCAACTGAAGATTATCAATGAGTTGGGAACTATGATTACAGGTCATAAAATTACAGGTCAAGTTCAATACTTTGCATAACTCAAATAGACTTTTTTCCAACATGAAAGTTGCTCCGAATGGCGTCATTGGGTCAACTAAACCTCAAGGTTTTAATGGGTTAGCTCATGGTGGAAGTTTGATAAAAGTCACTTTGGTGAAAACATGTGAAAAGGCATAGTTTGGTATTTCTTCAAAATTTAATCAAATAGGACCATGTATGTGCTTATTTTGAGTGGAAATCATGTTTTAAGAATAATGGCAATATTACTTTTTTCATTTGGAGCTTTTATCATGACCTATTCCAAGTTTTCTTCCCAACTAAGTAGCATAATGGATCTTGGGCTTGGGCTTAGAAACAAAGGACTATTATAGGCCTTAAGCATTCCTTATGATGCAAGGGATATAAAAACCAAAGACCAAGGCAAAAAAAGGTCTTCTTCCATTTTTTTTCCATTTTCCCCCAATTTTCTACATTTGAAAAATTGATTTTTCAATTCCTTTTTCTCTCCACTTTTTTGATCCTTTTTCATTGCAAATACATTCAATATACTCCATAGAATTTTTCCATCAATTTTTGAGAAGTTTTTAGTGCAACTCCATGGTTGTAGTAACATGAAAAGTAAGCTCCAAGTGAAAATTGATTTTCATTTTCTTCACCAATTCAAGCATTCTCCTTCATCCTAATACCCCTACCATGGATTGTTGAATGTTTCTACATAATTTTCCAAGGAAATTCGTGCTCCATTGAAGATCAAAAGAGTCATTTTTGGAGGTATAAAGAATTCACCATAACTCATGATTTATGAGTCTTTCTTGCATTATTGTTGTTGCATTACATTGCTCTCATCTCCTACATGGATTCTAGTACAAAAAAGATGGTTTTTATGACAATTTGGTGTTCTTGAAAGTTTGAGATTCATATACGGTTTTTGAGTTAGAGGCCATTTCAAGGGAAAATAATGGTATATTTGGATTCCTCTCGAAAAATCCCACAAGATTCATCTAAAGAACATTGTGTTTGGTCAAGAATTGAAGAAGATAGAACCACATGAAGCTCGCCGGCGGAGCTTGCGTTTTCCGGCGGAGGTTTGCATATTTCCGGCCAGCAAATGTTCCCAACGAAGAAGACGAGTGGTTGTCGTTGGATTGTGTTAAAATTTTGACTTGGTCATCCGATCGAACGTCCAGGAATGTGCCACATGCGCTGCCACATCACACCTCATTAATTGAGGTGGTGCGCCAACTCAGCCACCACGCCCCCATGTGCCTCTGTTCGATTCCTGGATGTACACTTTTTATTTATCCTCGCCATTTATCTCATTTTTCTCATGTGTTCATGTGCTATTCCATGTTCTTTTATTTTTTTTGTTTTATATGTTGACTTCAAATAATCATAAAAAATAGGAAAATTAGTCTTTTTAATCCCCTTTTTTTTTGCGTAATCTTTGAAATGTCTAGAATTTAATAGAACTGGAATTATAATTTTACCATTTTCTGAAATTTTCTTTGGATTTTTTACATTTGGGGTGTCATAAGAATGTAAATACTTGTGTCATGATTTTGTTGATTTTCTTTGACCTATCAATACATCATTTAAATGCCAAATCTTTTGCAGGGTATTCATACACACATTGAGGTATTGTGATATATTTTTGTGGTAATTTTATTGTACCATTTTAATTGGTTTTGGATGCTTTCTTTGACATGCTCCATTTTAACTTTTCCTTTGGTATACATGAGATATCTTGCAATGTTTTCATCTTATTTGACCATTTCTTTTTGGATATTTTTGTTGTATCTCTCACCCCTAGTTTGTGGATTGATGCAGGTCATGGGAGATTTTTATTTGAATTTTTTAGCACCTTTTGCTATTTTTCTTGTATTTTTGTATTCGGACTTGTAATTTGGACATTCGAACGGACTTTGCTTTTCTTTCGGCTCCAACGGCCTCGAATTGTTTGTGTGATGAACACTAGGGTTCCTATTGCTCATTATAGACATTATATAGGATGTGTAGATCATTGATTGGCTGGTTTTATCATACATAATTGCCCATTAGGTTCCATATTTCCATGATAGCGCGTTATGATTCCAAATCGTAGTATACGTATGTCATTCGTAGGTTTTATTGCCTCGTATCACTTTATAATCGCTTGTGGCCAAGATTGCATGTTTAAAATAGGCCATTTTTTCATTCATTATGGGCTTGAGGTTGAGATGACTTGCTCCCTCACTTGCATTCCATGTTTACTGTTATGAATCCGCATTTCCTGTATGCTGTTTATTTCATCTGTTTTCTGTTGCTTCCTTTGCCTTCCCCTTAGGAGCTCCATTCTTTCTTGTTGAAGATAGAATGTGATAGATATTAGGCTTTGCAACCATGTATGACAACATTAGGGTAGTTTTCCCCTTTGCAAACTTCAACCTTAGGACGAACTTGGCATGATAACGTTAGGATTAAACTAGTCTCCCCGTAGTAAGCCGAACTACGGCTGCTCTGATCTTTCATACCAGATGAAAGTACGTAGGCACGAGATGCGATATCTCGGCGAGCAAACTTTCCCCTTTTCTTAGGTCATAGTTAGGCGAGCTACATTGACTTTGATTTCTCGTTTCAGACGGGAATACATAGGCATAAAGTGCGATACTTTGCCGAGTCACTTTTCTTTTCTTTTGTCCTTAAGCCTTTAGCTAGATAGTATTAATCAAACCCTTATTAGATAAACAACAAGCGTGGATCCCATCGAGTACGATGGACGTGAGGGGTGCTAATACCTTCCCCTTGCGTAACCGACTCCCGAATCCAGGACTTGGTTGCGATGACCATTCCTTTTCCCTCTTTTCGTTAGGTTTTCTCTGAGCGTTTCCTTTCCCTCCTTTGGGATAAATAACGCACGGTGGCGACTCTTCTGTTATGCCGGCGCCGATTTTCGCAGTAGCGACAGCTGGGTGTGGCTTCTAATCCAGAAAACAGAGGTCGGGTAGTTATAGCCATCCTCATAAATTGGGAATATTCCTACAAGGTCGGCATCAGCTGATAATCAGAAAAGGTGAAACAATGGTAGAGGGGATCGTAGAATTGAACAAGTTAATCCAACAACCCATTTATCATCTTGAGTTTGAGAAGCGAAAAGACTCCTCCATATTCTGACGAGAAAGTGAGACGGTTGTCAATTAGACCTGCTAATTCTCTTAAGCTTTCGATGTTGGGACTCTGGAATGTGTATTTCAATGTTTCCCTTCTAAAATCCACTGTTACAATACTTGCAAAACAAAATTGAGTTTCTTGAAGTGAAAGAGAAAAACAAAGGAATACAGAGATGCGAAGACTTCATGGAATTCCAATATTTATGAACATCGTGGTGAAAAGAAAACATTTATTATTATTTAAAACGGATTACAAATAAATATTCCTTAAGGAGTCTTAAATAAATAGCTAAATAAAAGCTAATAAAGTCCTAAGGAAGTTTCATATTTTGATGCTTGATCTGCTCTTCCAGCCGGGTCTTCTCGAGGATAAGCTTGTCCACAATCAATTTCCAAGGGGTAGATGGAGGGTTGGAGGAAAATAAATCCTTCTGTGCTTTTCTCTTCTTGTAAGGAAGTAATTCTTCACTCTTCGACCGAAGTTGCTTCTGAAGTTCAATGTTCTCCTTGAGAACCACCTGATACTTGTTCTTCTATGCTTCTGACTCATGTTGTGCTTTTCTCAAAGCGATCTTTAACTCTTCCGCTTCAAACATAAAAATCAGAGCAGGTTCTCTTCTTGGAGGCATAGGATCTTGACGAGGGTAAGGCATCTTCAGCTTGATTGCTCTTTCTCTTGAAGCTCTTTGTCGTCTTTGAAGAAGATACTCTCCACCTGAACACTCATGGGTGGTTCCTTCAGCGGATATCCTAACTTTCGGTGAGCTAGAACAGGGTTGTAGCTGATTCCTCCATTAAAGCCAAGTAAGGGTATGTTAGCAAAGTCTCCACAACTATCAATAATTAATGTCCCATCATACACACGGTTATACCAATCGATGTCCGAGGGAGTTAAAGCCATAATCCTTTGTGACCAGTGTCCTTTATTGAGATCCCAAAAAGAAATAGACTTGGGAAAGTGCAGAATAAATCACTTGTATAATAAAGGCACACAGCAGGTGATCGTTCCTCCACCATGAAAGTTTTGGAGATGCACGAAATGGTAAGTGTTAGCCAATAAAGTTGGTACCTGATTATTCTTCATGAAGATTTTGATAGCGTTAAGGTCAGCGAAACCTTCAAAACTTGGGAAGAGTAGCACTCCATAGATAAGCAAAGCAAGAATCGCCTCAAATGTAACCATACTCATATGATCAGCGTAATATTGGGCTTTCTTAATTAAGAAGTCTGTAGGTAACCCAAAAGTCCCACCTTTGGAAATCATATTGTCCTTGATGTCAAATAACTTCAGACAGATGGCTCTAGCAATGTCTTGTTCCTTAGGGGTCACCTCCAAGAAAGGGAAAGGAGACTCATCCCGAACAGGTAAACCAATCAGATGAGAGTACTCTTTTAAAGTAGGCAAGAGCTGATAGTCCAGGAAGGTAAAGCAGTAATAAACCGGATCATAGAATTGTAGCAAAGCAGAAAGAAGTTTGTCGTCCACTTGGAGTCTCAACAAAGATAACAGCTTCCCATACTTGTTCCCGAATCCTTCTTGGTCTTCAATCAAAGCTTCCAACTTCCTTAGGTCATCCAATTTAAGACTTTTAAAAGAATATTTCAAAGTATTCCTCCTGTTGTAATCCATAGTGTCCTACAATGTTCATAAATAAAGTCGAATTCCATGAAATCCAATGCAAAATGATGTTTTATGGATGCACAAACACAAGTAAGCACATAGAGACACAAAGATAAACAAATAGGAAACTCTAGGTTTGCAACGAGCATGGAGCAAAGGGTATACCCATCCCAAAAGGTGTGGACTAAAGGTTGATTGTACCTGCAGGACAAGGTTCTAAAGAGGTGCCCAAAATCATTGGTCCATCTTTCGGATATTATCAATTTCCCGACTAACTCGGTGGTTAATAATATTCTCAAGAGAACCTCTTTTGAGTGTAGCATCGCGTATCAACTATTTCGGAACTACTCCCTCATAGTTATCACACTACGTCCTAATAAAGGCCAAGGTGGGGTTAAAGGTAACTACGGTCCCCAGTATCACAGGCTCCAAAGTCGAAAATAGTGAATGTTTTCACGAATTACTCGTTCAACAGTACTTTTTCAAGAGGACCTCAACTGAGCGGTGATTCTCAAGTCAGCTTGGTCGGGACTCACTCCCTATAAGCTTCATTGAATATATCACCTTCCTATAATAAGTTCACTCAAGTCCGGGTGTAGGACTTTGTCTCACCACTCAAGGATATCAACCCAAAAAACATAAACAAGAGCAATTATACAGATAAACAGATATATAAAACAATAAACAAGCGAAATAAAACAAGTTAGGGAAACCCACAAGCATCCCCAGCGAAGTCTCCATTTCTGTCGCGGTGAGAATCAGATGTCAAGTTATTAATTAATTTGAATCTTAATTCATTGGTTCACCACCGGTCTTTTATTTGTCCAAAGGAAGGGAAAAAGATCGAATTACCCACAATGCAATGCAAATGCAAAAGCTAGAGAGTTTAGGTTTGGGGGTTGGTTAATCTTAGGGAAGGTACTAGCATCCTAAGTTTCTGTAGTACTCTACAGGAACCTCTTGTTTTAATGTGTTTATTGCTAACGGTTATCTACTTAAGGGTGAAAGACCTAGTGGTTTGATTCTAAGTATACTCGCCAAGACATCGCATCTTGTGCCTACATATCCTGACGGGAATGGAATCAGAGTATTTGTAGTTCCCCTAAAGGGTTTGAGGAACTTTTTGATTGTTGGTCAAAGTTCCAAAGGGATAAGGTTTGTTGATTGATTGATTCTAGGAGAAAGGACGAGTCGTCATCTCGAGGGAGAACACTCGACTTAACCACCACAACTTGTAGGAGATGGTATTTGCATCGTCTTGAGAGAAGGGTTCAGAAACTCGGAATTATTGATAAGTATGCCACTATCACTCTCAAGCGGAAAAGATTTTATATCTCAATTGTATTGTTATGGGGCAAGAGATTTATTTCTCGACTATCAAGATGACTAACATCTTATTCTCTAATGGGGATAAATAATTGAATGAGTTGAGTGTGTTTATCTATGTTGTAAATGAAAAAGAAAAAGGTCATCCTTATGGGGTAGGATCTAAACTTAAACTATCAACTTGAAAAGGATCAAGGATCGAGTGAGGAAAATGATGAAAGATGAGATGCATACGCACAAGTATTATGTCATGCGCAGATTCTTCCTTTGGACATATGCGATGCGATAAAGTAAATAACGGTAAAATAAAGACAACGATAATTAAATCCATACAAGCAGAAAAAACAGGCAAGTGTGGGAGCGTGAAATTAAATCGGTGCTGAGATATGGAAAGAGATCGTCGCGTTGATTAAGTTTTTATGCGAGATTGATTTTGAGAGAAAGGTTGAATTTTCAGTTAAATTAGATTAGATTAGATTGGTTTTAGTGGATTTAAAATGGGTTAATATTTGATTAAGTTGATAGAAATAGTTTTAAATGACAATGATTTATTAAAAAAAATTATTAATAGATACCAATTAATTTAAAATTTGTGACATAGGTTTTCTTTTTAAATAGTTTTTTTTATATTTATTTGTTTTACTAAATAAAGGTTGTTTTAAATATGAAATAAATAAAATTGGTTGAATAAAAATGGGCTCTAAGAAAAAAGGTTTTTATAACTATTATTAAGTAGATTTTAAATTAAATGAAATAGTTTGAAAAGGGGGATAAATTGTATTATTATAAAAAAAAAAGGTTAATTAGATGAGGAAAATAAATTAATAGTAAAAATAAAATTAAGTTATTTGATAAATAATAGATTAAATAAGTTAATTAAAAGGTTGATTAATGGTTTAATTAGAAAAAGGATAGATTAATTTTAAATAAAATAGATTTTAGTTAGTTAAATTAAAAAACTGATTAGAAGAGATTAATTACTGGTTAATTAATTGAATTAATAATTAAGTTAAAATGGTTAGCTAATTAAAAGGCAGATTAGGGTTTAATTAGGGGGTTAATGGGAGAATAATTGGGTGTGACGCAGGGGAGGTCTTGTGGTAAGGAGCAGGTTGTGGTACGTGCGATCATGATTTGATGCGAATCGGACGGGTGCATGTGTGGGGAGCATGTGATGTGTGTGTGGTGGAGCATACTTGATTATAATATACAAAATAAGACAAAATTGACAACCCTAGACCCATTCCTCCCCTCTTCCGCCGCTGCTTGCCCTTTCCTCTCACTTCTCTCTTCTTTCTCCCAATTCTCGCTTTCTCTCTCTTCTCCAATCGCCCTCCTTTCTTCTTCTTCTCCGATCGCCCATCTTTCTTCTTCTTTCCATTTCTTCATCTGTCAACATAAAAAAAAAGCATAAAAGAAACATGATGTTAGTATAAATCATCACCCTATGACGAAAGGCGACGGTGACGTTGATGGTATTCTTGCGGTTGGGTCGACGGAGATGAAACGGCGACGGCGATTTTCGTGGCTTTGAGTGACGGTGTCGTTTGGACGTTGTTCTTGGGCCGCGGCGTTGTGGGTTTGCGATGATGATGCGAAATCAGTCTAAGTTTTGGCTATGATGATGTTTTCGCAATCTGAGTTCTCTGTGAGGTGGTTTTTTGGTTTGAAACTTTGTTACAATGATGGTTTTTTCTCGGGCCCTTACTTGCGATTCTCGTTCTCAATTTATACGTGAGTTTTAGAATACGCCTTGAAAATCTTCTTTAAGACCTTCCCTTTTCTGATGATTTTGTCGGGGATTATCTTAATGGTTTTGAAAAAAGAATTTAATTATTTTCCTCTTCTGATTCAGATCTGTCCGATTTCGTTTTAGAATAATATTGGTTTTGATTTGATGTGCTGCTGAATATGGAAAAACAGATTTGGAGAGTTTTAATTAATTTGGAAATTTTTTGATCTTTTCCTCTTTCGTATCAGACTTGTTGTTGGATTTTGGAAACATTGTTAAAATTGAAGTTATTGTTGTTGTTGGCTAGACACTTGAATTCACTGTTGGATTTTCGTTGCCACTTTGGTTCTGTCGAAACCCCCCTCTCGCGAGGGCACCATGGTGGGCTTGTTGCTGGGCTTTGCTCGCTTTTTCCAATATCCTCCTCTTTTAACTTGTTGACTTTTAACAATGTTGAAAAAATGGAAATTTGGACCTCTGACCCGCGGATTGACTTTGAATTTGATAATAACAGAATTTGCCTTGATACTGCTTGAGCCATAAGAAATAAATTGTCCCTGATTTTAGAAGCTGGCGACGACTTCGGTTGTTGCCCTTCCGTCCCGGCCCGATGATGACAATTTTCTGAGGGCTGAGGCAAAAACAAATAAAATCTTTTACTCTGAATTAACTGTTGTTCACTGTGCAGGTTCAGTACGTGATGAAGACGGCGGTCAAAGCTTGACGATCCGAGGAGTTAGAAATCTTAGGATTGTAGTTTTAGAAATTATATGATCCAACAATCTTGTACGAAAACTTGTAGTTCACTCCATGTAATAAAATGCACCTTCTTTTGATTAATGAATAAAAACGTTTCCGATCTAAGAATCTTGATTATGAACTTTTACTTCTGATGTATGTTTGACTTAAAAGCATAATCAAACTCTCGGTTTCCATTTTAAGAGACACTTCCATAAAATCAACTGGTCGAACCTTGAACATCAAAAATACGTTCAAAACACCGCAAATTCAATCGTGGTCTTAATTTGCGAAACATAACGGCTTGCAAATGTTACTCGAGAAACTTCGAACAAAGGGAACTTGGAAGATCGTAAAATCCAAAGTGTGATCAATTCGGCTCTTTTTAGAAACAATGCCTTGTAGCCTTGTGGAACTCTTGATAAAGACACTGTGTACTGTCTAGAAATAACCCAGAGATGGCTTGAAGTGCTTAAATTAGGAGAAACAAAATTGCCTGCTTGACATTCCTACATAAGCTCGTTAGTCGCAAAAACATAAATATGAAATGTAAAGTCAAAATAACGCAAGAAAAATGCACAAAAAAAGGTGGGATCTTAGAGTCAAAAATCAGGGTGTGACAATTACTACCGTAGGTTTATTGAAGGCTTTTCCAAGTTAGCACTTCCGTTAGCCCAGCTGACTTGTAAAGGTAAAACGTTTGTGTGAGACATCCATTGTGAGAAAAGTTTCACAGAGCTGAAGATTTGGAGACATTATCTTTATGGTTCCAGATTCGAGGTATTCAATAATCACAAAAGCTTAACGTATTTGTTTGATCATAAGGAAATGAATATGAGGCAATGAAAATGGTTGGAATTTCTGAAGGATTATGATTTTGGCTTGAACTATCACCTAGGCAAGGTTAATGTCGTGGCTGGTGCTTTAAGTCGAAAGTCCTTGCATATGTCTGCTTTGATGGTTAGAGAGTTGGAACTCATGAAACAGTTCAGAGACTTGAGTTTGGTTTGCAATTTAACTCCGTAGAGCGTGATGTTGGGTATGTTAAAGATAAACAATTATTTTCTTAATAATGTTAAAGAGAGTCCGAAGTTGGATGTGAAGTTGGTGGATTTGATGGTTAGGAGTAATCAAACTGAAGAGGATGATTTTAAAGTGGATGAATAGGGTGTCTTGGAATTATGGGTAGAATTTGTATACCTGATAATCCTGAGTTGAAGAAGATGATTTTAGAAAAAATTCATAGAAGTAGCTTGAGTATCCATCCAGGAGCTACTAAGATGTACTAGGGTCTGAAAAATATATTTTAGTGGCATGGACTAAAGCATGATGTGGCGTAGTTTGTGTGTGCGTGCTTGACTTGTCAGAAGTCGAAGGTTGAGAACCAAAAGGCTACAAGGTTGATGCAACCGTTAGATATTCTAGAGTGGAAATGGGATATCATTTCGATGGACTTTGTGATGGGATTACTGAATACTCCTATAAGGCATGATGTGATTTGGGTGATTGTTGATGGACTGAAAAAATCGGCGCACTTTATTCCGATTAACATCAGTTTTCCTTTGCAGAAGGTGGCAGAGATATATATCTGTGTGATTGTAAAGCTGCATGGAGTTCCGATGAGTATTGTTTCTGATAGAGATCTGAGGTTTACATCCAGATTTTGGGAGAGTTGGCAAAAAGCTTTGGGGTAGAAGTTGAGGTTAAGTTCTGCTTATCATCCACAGACAGATGGTCAGACAGAGAGAACTATTCAGTCCTTGGATGGTTTGTTGAGAGCTTGTGTCCTTGAGGAAGGAAGTGTTTGGGATAGTCATCTGTCATTGATAGAGTTTACTTATAATAATAGTTTTCATTCTAGCATTAGAATGGGTGAATATACATATGTTGATGGTGTGCTTACATATTATTATGCATGTCTTTATATGATTGTGATTTCTCACCCTTTTTGTTTGAATGTTGCCTTTACATGGGTATCGTGCAGATAATCCGCAATAGAGGCTTGGATGTAAGTGGAAGAGATTGCTCATCTTATTGATTTTGTTGAGCTGACGTCTGCTCGGATGTATAACACTAGGGGTTGAACATTTGTGTCTTCGTGTTATGTTTTGATAATTTCTTAAATAACTTTATGTTATGATTTTGTTTTGAAGATGTTAAACCATATTGATGATTTCTGCTGCTAAACAAATTTTGGAGTTCAGATTATTATTATTATTATTATTATTATTATTATTATTATTATTATTATTATTATTATTATTATTATTATTATTATTATTATTATTATTATTATTATTATTATGTTAGTGAAATTTTGTATGTGTTACATATCTAATTGTATGAGTTGTTTGGTGTTCGTAGCATCCTAATTGTTAATTAGTTGTAATTTACTCTGATTTTATTTATAAATTATGCGGGAATAACAAGAGTGTTACACATCCTTCGCCTGAAGTTTAGTAGATTGTTATAATAATCAGAGTCGTCTCAAGTTTTTGGAGATACTGTGTAGATTATCTACAGTTTAACCATGGTGAAATGAATAGAGGTCCTATACACTCACGATTTGACCTAGAAAATATTAGCTACAAATTGCAATCTTCAATCTCCAATCAATTATGGTTCGTTAGTGGAACAATGGCGTTGTATGTGGGAAAATCATACATGTTTCTATGTAAATGATGATATTAATAGGACATTACTCTTCGCACCCTTAGTGGTGTTCACCCACCCTAGTGAAAAATCAATAATACTTCTAAAATTCAGAATTTAAACTTCGGATGCATCCAACATGCAATTAATTATGTTTTTTTTTTGCCTTCGTCTAGTATGAAAGTTAACTTCCAAAAAAATTCTGATATGTATAGTGTGTATTTTTTTTGCATGTATTTGCCCCATGGATTTGATTTCTTTGATTACAATATGATTTTTTTTAGTTTAATTAAAGATAAAATGTTTGACAACTAAGACAGATTGAGACATGGTATAGTGGCCAAACACGCTCATTGGTGCCACTTTATTTGAGACAGAAACCTGTCTCTGACACCGTTTTTCTAGAGACATGTGTCCCTTGTTGCTTCTCCAAAATCCCTAGAAGTCCAACTTGCTAATACTTGCTAAACCTATTGTTGTCGTTCCTATGTTTTCTCAAGAGGCCCCTAAGACACCACATTATTTTAACGATTATGGATATTTTGTTTGAATGTCATAAAGTTTATAAAATATAAAGTTTATTAAATTTATAACAAACTTATTGCACATGTGCGTGAAGGAAACTTATTATCTTGAGAGTTTGTCAATAACTTAACATTCAAATTCTCCACTAAGTTGTGAAATAAACAAACGTGTCCAGAGGTTAGTCCAAAAGTTAATTGTCGGACTCACCCTTCCATCAATTCTTTGGTAAAATTAGGGTATATGTATCTCACTTGATATTTACTATTAGGGATATCCAAAAATTAACTTCCAAACTACGCGAAGGACATTTTCAAGTTTTAGAAGGTAGATGTTAACCAATAAGAATGAGAAGAGCAACCCCTATTTTTAAGATGAGCGAAATGAGAAGAGCAACCCCTATTTTTAAGATGAGCGGAGCGGAATTAGACCGCCAACCCCTACTTTTAAGATGAGCGGAGCGGAATTAGACCGCCCGTGAGTGCAAATTTTACTTTTCAAACATTCATATAGACTATTCTTTATAGTCTATATAGGCCAATGATTTAAATAAGTCAGTTTTTGACACATTAAGTGAAAATTTTACTTTCCAAACATACATAAAAGAGAAGTGTCTTGAAAGAAAATTATGGACAATCTCGTGTGTTACCCGATATCTGGTTTGTTCACCTGATTTCATTCTATAAAATAATACAGGTCATGCTATGTCCCTCTAACTTTAATATCTTCCGATTGCAACTTCATCCTATCTTTTCTTGGCCTAACGTGATAATTGTACAAAACCTTTTATCATGTCTCTCTAGGTTGTTTCAATAATTGATTGACAAATTTACTTTAGCTTGTGAAATCAAATTTCATGGATATGTCGGTCTGTGAAATATTAAAACTTTTTTCCTTGAAATGAAAACTATTGTGATGTCGAACTTGACTGAAACCTAACATTATTTTCAACAAAGATTTGCTCTAATCATATCTTAGCTTAGTCACATTAGCCCATAATCGGATTCCATGAACTGGGATTCGAGATTATTGTCTGGCTTAGTACACACTTTTTTTTGTCAAATAATCTAGTGGCCGGAAGTACACAACCCTCTTATTTACGTGTTACATTAAGCTACTTTCCAAAACAAACAAGAAACTCATTGCATTAAGCCAAAATCAATTACGTTGTGACTGGTAATCCTAGTCAAACATTAGTTTCTACAAGTAAATTTGGCAACCAAAAGGACCATCAAAATGATACCACTTCTACACAAATTCTTTCTTGAATTCAGTGATGGGTAAGGTTTTGCCATAAAAACCAAGGAGCTTTCCACACACTACTCAATGTTACTCCAGATACACACATCCAGAAAGAATGAAAAACATCAATTTTATGTCTTTCGAAAAACTTTCAGAATTGTCCAAAAATATATTTTTGAAAACAGATGTGGTTTTTTAAAAATATGGGGTGGAGAAAGGTTGTTCCCTAAACTGTTACCTCGTGAAGCAACAAGTTCAAGAGTTTGACCTTTCCGTAGAAAATCTAGGAAGTTGGACGAGTGAGTTTACACGGGTGACCCCTTCCAAACCTGACCAGTTTTGATCATCTGCTGATGCTGTTCCATCTTCAACATCAACGGAAACTGTTCCACAAGTCTCATTTTCTTCTGATGATCTCACAGTAAAGTTTCGTTGCAAAGATGGCTCAGACTTTTGTCCATCATCTGATTCAATTGGATTCCCTGAATGGTTGCTCTGAATGGTTGCAGAAGAGAAGCCTTGTTCTTCATTATCTGATTCTGAGTCCATTTTACCATCCAAAAATAAGCACACTACAGCACAGTCATCCATCTTTGATGTCGGATACTTGAGTTTCCATTCCCGTGCAGCCGAATTTACCAGAGTCCTTGCTGCTGAGGATCGTGTTGGTGCCGACGATACTATCTCAACCACCTCCTCATTACTTAAAACATCCCAAACCTAGACAAAATGCCAAGAGAATTAGTTACCATCAGTGAAGGATAGAAGCTTCAAGGACTAAAATTATACCAAGAAAACTGGTTAGCTCAGAGGTATGGCATAATTGGAAGAAAAAAAAAATCCCATAGATTATCCTCCACAAGTCATTCACAAATTCATTATATGTCTAGAGTCTTGATCAGTTAATTATTTCCTGCAGTAAAGACAGACATGAACATGGTTTTAAAAAAGAACCACAGCTGTGATCTAGGTAGCTGCTTCAACGTTTCCAAAAATATACGCAACCATATGATTGAGACCGCATCTGACTGTTATATCAAAAATCACGACGCAACCGCGATTTAAAAACTTGGACAAGGGGAAGATAGGCAATCAATAATATGGTGCCCCAACAACCTGACCAGGTAACTGACATACAGTTTTATCCAGCAAAGAATGAAGTATCACACTGTTCTCACCAAATTTCACTTAGGCATTGCACATTTGTATCCTCACCAATTAGCACAAGGAGGAATGTTTCTAGCCAAAAATTGCAATGACATTGCAAAATGTCCAATTTTTGTAGGCTAATTAAAGTGCCACCGAGTCTATTTATCTTTTTGACTATGTTCATTTCCATATTACAACGCAAAGCCTTAATATGTAACAACTTAATCCACTTTACTTGAAAACTCTGATCCCTTTCACACAGACCTAAACTTGAGAGTTTTACTCAGTATGAAAAATGTTGCAAAAATAGTTTGTCAAGTACCTGTTTGTTAATGTTTAAAACATATTTATTTAATAAGTGAAATAATGATAGTTGACTTTATCAATTTAAATAGCATCCCCTTCTATAATTTGTTGCTTATTTCCATCTCATGAACAATCAATCAAATACCAGCATGTCAATTATGAAATATCAGGAAAACCAGGCAAAGGTATGTTTCTAAAGGAGCCAGAACCAAGTTGTTATTCATGTGTCATCTATACGTGAATTTCATAAGATTCCAAAGATACATTCAAACACAACAGGACAAACTGTAAAGAAGCTAGCTTACTCAATTATCACACTGGCAATTGACAAACAGGACATGTTAATAGTTCTGTCATGTTATTAAACACATTATTCTACCAAGTGGTCGGTTCTAGAAGCCACTTCTCAGTCTCCTTCCTATCAGCTTATGATTAATGTTACGCCACAACTCATTACTAATCAACACTTTACTACACTGATTATGTTTTCTTATTTCAATATCACACCTTGACAGCTTATCCTTGTAAGATAACTTCTTCATGGCAGTCACGAGTCACACGCCAGACTAACCAAGAGAAAATAACTTCAAAGTTGCAGCTCGTATATGTTGAAATTTGATTAAATTGTCATACTGTGGCCTTTAAATGTGATAAGCAGTGTCACAATAGTACATGAATGTAATAAAATTACAAAAACATCCGCGAATGTGTTTTTTGTTTGTAATTTCATGGACTAAACTGACTAATGGAAGAGATTTGAGGACCAAACTCACTAAAGAAAGACACAATCATGGATGTTTTATAATTTTGATAAATTCACGGACTATACTAATATTGAATGACACATTCAATGATCAAAATGATGGTTTGCCTGTTGAAATTTCCTATTCACATGGAAAAGTAATAAACCTCTAAAATAACAAAAACTAAGAGCTAAAGAAATAGATATGAGATTAAAAAATGTACCCCATCAGAGGCAAGAACAATGAATTGATCTCTGTCTGTAAGCAGCCGGTGAGAAAATTCAGGTATAGAAATTACACCATACTCTTTCAAACAGAAATCTCCAAATGCTCTAGCCATTGCTAATCCTGGCGCGTCATCAAAAGGCAACCACACCCTTGGGACTTCCGGCTCATCTTGCAAGGCAAAAACCCTACCCTTGCACTGCTTGATTCTTTCCGCTTCTCCTTTGAGAATTTTAAACCAAATTCAAATTAAGTGTGCATCAAGAGGAAAGCATATACACATCAAAGAATAAATAATAATGGCATAATATGACACATACTTGGCAAATCAGGCTTCAAATCAACAGTCAACTGAATTGCCACCATGGAGTCATTGCTGTCTTTGGATCCCATTATTGCCCGAGAATCCCCAATATATCCCATGAAGAGATTTGAACCCTGAGAAGATAAGAAATTAAGAAAACTGTGAAGGGAATAGAAAACATGAGTGTATATACTTCTCTGTCTAGTTACTACCTGCTTCACAATAGTCACAGATGTGCTCCCACTACAGAAGCAATCTAGATTTGAATGAGACTTGAGCTCTCTGTCCATGGCCTTGTATGCTTTCATGAAAGCTTCTCTCCAGGTGGAGTTCAGTTTATCCTCAGCAGAGCAATCCTTTTCCGAGTCCCCACCATCCGGTTTTACGTTTCGTTTGAAACAAGCTTTGCCCAATTCCTTTTGCTTCGATTCATGAGAATGCAAAAATGAAAGCAATTTTACTGGCAAAGCATCCCTCACTTTGCGGGCAACCAGATGACCGTGCGGACCATGGCCATCAAAGACACCACAAAAGATCATATCTTCGGACATGAAATCCTACAAAAATACAGAATGAAATTAGGATGTCAACATCAAAAATCAACCAAGTCTCTTGAATCACTTAAAAAGAGTCATGGATTGCATTATCACCAATAAGATGAACAAACTTACTTCCCACACAACCATGGCGTCCTGATTAATTCCCTTGCGGCCCTGCTGTGTAAAAATGCATGAACCCCGACTCTTTCCATTAGCAAAAATCCTGCTAGGTAAGGATGATAAATGGTGTAGAGAAATAACATGGTCAGAGAATGTTCTCCTTGCTCTCTTTTGTCCACAGAATCCAACTTCTAAGCAAGATGGAGTGATCATATCTCCGTTGCTCCCGCTGCTACAAGTACTTCGACTGCTCGTTGAGACACAGCAGCCCATTTTCTTCAGTTCCAGAACGCACGCATTAGATGGTGGTGACTTTTAAATGCTCCCTTTTCCAATATAGATCTCAATTTGCACCAATTGTTAATATTGGTATAGTCAACTGAGCAAACAATCTTGACTATAAATATTCTCACAAGTCCAAATATAAGTCGCTTTACAACTCATTGAAGAAATATGAACTCTTTCAATCCTAGTCAAATTCAAAATCTGCTGGACATTATTCGAATGGTTAATGAAACCAGCTGAATAAAAGAAAACAGGAGACTCCATTAATAGTTAATATATGATCTCACAAACTGTAGCATTTGAAACATAATAAAAAGAAAAGAAAACTAGTTACATGAATAGAAAAAATCCCAACATTTGAACAATGAATAGAATATACTAAAAATATCTCTGATAATTGACAGTCAAAATATAGATTTTGAAATGATTTAATTTCTGAAATTTTGCATTAAAAAACTGAAGCAAAACAAGGGCATGAAAAAGAGAATACAATACAATAAACCATGTCCTATTATTATAACATGTTTCAAACAGTTTTAAGAGTCAAGGTTTCTTTTGTTCCTTTTTCAATAAAATAAACAGACCCGTATCAACCAAGTGATTAAGCTCAAGTGGTTAAATGAGCTTCACTTAAAAAGGAAATCTTCTAGAGAACCAGAATTCAAATCCTAGGTAAAACAATTCTTGGCCATTCTTTACTTACCTCCGGCCAAACTCCGGATTACCAGAGTACTTCCCCGGGAAACAATGATCATATACTATTGTATACGGGTTTCTAGACGCAGCATCATAATAACTTATCTCTCTCAAATTTTAAACAACCCCAATTCTAAAAAAAAATAAAAAATAAAAAAAGTCATAAAAACAAAAGAAAAAAAAAAAGGAAGAACATAACTTTGTCAAAAATTAAAACTTTTTGACTAAAAAAGATTGTCCATAGCAATTTTCTTTGCTTACCTCCACACAACCATGTAGTGCAAAAATTTGGTAAACGAAGTAATGCACGGTTGAGAGCAAAGTAAAGCAAGAAAATAAGAAGAAAACTACAAATAAAAAGAAAGTATGGTTTCCCACTACAGGGAAAAACAAGAGATAAAGTGCAAACCCACAAAAAGCAGAAAAAAGACAGAAAAAAAACCGTGATCTCGTCAACAAAGAATCAAAGATAGAACGTAAAAGAGTACTGCCTGCTACAAGCTCAAGTAAATAAAATGTCACGTAATTATCCTAACCTAATAATATTAAAAAAATAAAAAATAAAACAATAGTTAATTAACAAAGTAAATTATACCGGTGAAAATGATGGTCAAAAACAAACAAAAGAACCCAATACAAAAAAGTAACGGAATTGAAACAAGAAACATTCACAACAAAGTCACAAAACTGAAAAATTCACATGACAAAACCTAAAATCAGAAGGTAGTTGAAGAAAGCATGGTAACTAATCAAAATTTAAAAGGTGGAAAATGGTAAAAGGTAGAGAGATTGATTACCTTTTATCTTTGAATGGAGGAAATTAAGGTTAGGAATTAGGGAAGAGGAGACTGAGAAAGAGAAGAGAAAAAGCGAGAAAAGGGTTTGAGTATTAATAAGAAAAGGTGATGTGGAGGGTGGTAGTGGTGCATTCATTGCAAAAGCAGAATAGACAGAGAAAAAAAAGTGAGTAAAGTAAGGGATTTGGTCAAAAAATGTAACAAAATAAAATAATCTATTTGCTTACTACTATAGTACTAAATAAAAAGAAAATGGAATATACATTTATAATGTCAATACAAAAAGTTGTCTATTGTATCGAATCATATTTTTAATTTTAAAATATTAATATTATTTAATATATTTAAAAAATTTATTTAAACATCTATGTAATATTATTTTATATTTATCGTGCCCTATCTTTAAACTTTAAGAATATCTTTTATATACTATTATAAGACATTTTGTCAAAAATAATATATTTTGTATAAACACTAATAAATACTACTACTTTAATTACAAAATTGAAATGAAGGCTTATTAATGTGTAATTCAAAAGTCAACTATTTATTTATATAAAGGAAAGATCATGTCACTTTGATATTTGGTGATTTAGTATAATCCAAAGATAAATGAATGAATAAAATAAATTATTTGATGAGAGATAATACTTAATTTAATGAGATAGAAGTAGGGCTGGCAATGAACCAAACCAACTCGAAGATAGTTCGGAATTCGACTCGACAATTAAATCGATGACCTAGGTTCATGAACCAAATGAGTTGAGTATGAGCGAAAAATTAAGTTCGTTAACTAAATGAGCTGAACTTGAACTATACATAGTTCGACTCGTTAGGTTCATGAGTCAACTCGGTTACATATGAAAAGAATTATACTATCTTTAAGATTAGGTTTAAATATTTACTTCAAATCTTAGACAAATTTAATCTTCAATTTAGTAGTTTTGAATTAGACTC